>JAVDOI010000013.1:13368890-14568890 GCA_032191485.1 Leptoclinus maculatus
GCCCACAGGCAGTTTCTGAGATTTAGAGGCATAGCCTTCGAGTAACTGGGGCTGCCATTCTGGCCTGTCACTCGCCCCCCCCCTGCGCCTCCACCAATATGTGTCGAGGCGGCGTTAGCTCGCCTCCCGGAGAGCGGTGTTCGCATTTTGCAGGCAGCAGCAGCAGCAGCAGCAGCGGCGGTCGCACATTCAACCTCTGGGCTTTTCCGTAAATATGCAAAAGAGCTCGCTAACAACGAGTCAGCAGTTTTTCTTTCTAGGGCTGGAAATATGCGCCGTTTTCAACCTATTGCGCTTTTTAAAAAGGGAGTCCAACGCTAAACCCAGAGCTCCCTCAGGAGATTTGGCGTTGGAGCTTGAGGCTCCTCGCGGTCCATTGATTCTGTTATCTCTTCATCCCTCTTGTACCCACTTGGCTTCAAATGGCTCCAAGGTTACATTGTGCCCGATATGCGGCGTATCGGCCTTGAACTATCCCTGCAGCCATTATCTCTGTGGCTTTTGAGCTCATGAGCTTTTCCCCCTGTGTCCTGTGTGTGTGTGTGTGCGCTTCACGCTCACATAGACAACACTCGGCGTGTGCGTTTGTGTGCCCAGTTGTTTGTCTGTTTTGCTAATCCGGACAAATGCAAAGCCCTGTGTAAATAGCGGCTTTCTCACTGGATTGTCGAGGCTATCTCGCTGGCTCACAACAGTAAGGGTCTTCCACCGCCTCAAGGTGTGAGGGTGCATTTGACCAGGGGCAAGGCATCATGGGTTTCGTTCAAAGGGGGTTGCTGGGACCGTTTGGTCATCGCTGCACACTTGAGCTCGGCTTAACAGTCTGGATGTGACAGTCCCTTCGGTGGCTCATTCTGTCCTTTTCACTGGGTCTGTGATGCACTAGTGATGCTGGAGGTTTGACTCGGGTTTGGTGGCTGCTCTACAGGGCGTGAATATATGACCATAAAGGGAACGAAACGTCATGTCGATAACTTCTGCTCCCCGATAGAGAGTAACCTAACATCTCGCTGCACCCTATGCCTCCATCAGCAGTACGGCAATCGCATTCAACCGGACGTCCCTCAAGCCATCGATCTTTGACGAGCATAACACACCAGCATCAAGTGTCCAAGGACTGCTAATATGACTGCTCGTTTTGGGTAACACTTGATTCAGTTGGCACTCCAGTCCAACCTCCACGACAGGGTGATTTGTGTTTGACAGGATGCAAACATAAACATGTATATTCACAGACATCAGATGAAGATAATAGGCGAGCCTCTTCTATATTAAGAACCAAACACAGCTATGTCATCACTAAAGCCAAGAGCCGCCCTCTCTCTCACTCTCACTCTCGCTGACATAATAAATTACAAAAGGCATATGTATGACAGTCTGGTAACTTAAAAATAGATCTGAAAGCACTCCAAGGGAGTATTGAGTTTAAGTGGATCAGGAAACAGCACTGCGCTTTCAAGGTAATTCTATAAGTGTACAAAAACTTTAGGTGGAATTGTGATAGAGTAATGAGTCATGAGTCCGTCCTGCATCTCAGGAACCTCGACACACGGAGCCAACTTAGAAGAGCCAAGGAGGACAAAGACAGACACCAGCTTTGGCTCACGACTTCTGCTAAAAGTTGTACTCCAACACACCACAAAGACAACAGCCAACAGCGGGTTCACTACGGACACGTCCTTCATTTGTACTTGAAAAATATGCCAAAATAAACAACATAACGAAGTAGCCAACCATTCTAGCACCATTGTGAATTCAAGCAAGGTTAAGGCAATGTTACCTGTACAAGCAGTCCATGTAGTCAGCTCCTTTGCTGTACTCATCCCAGTATCTGTGGTACATCAGTAAAACCTTCTCCTCCGAATCCAGGACTTTCTGAAAACACACACACACACAAGCGTGACATGTGTTACGGAAAGAAGAAATAATGCAGAAATAAAAATGCACTATAAAAAGGTTTTTTTCTTTGCCAGCCCTTGGAGAGCTTTTCGCGAGTGCTTACCTTGTACAACTGCCGAACATGATTCTCAAGAAACACCTTGGTCTCTGTGTATAATCTCTCACCCAAAGGCTCTGGGTATGCAACGCACAAGGCATAAATGTCGCTGGTGTGGGAATTTAGGATAGAATTGAGCACAAATGTGGTTCCATGATGTTTAGATGTTAATATACAGTTAATAGAGATGTAGTATGGAATACTAGAAACGGCTTATGCTGCGATTCTCTGCAAATAAAATGAATAGTTTAATGCTTGCCGTCTGCCCGGCTAATTTCACACCTGACACTGAACATATCAATAACAACTCTTGAACTGATCTGCCTTTCTTAATTAGCCACATTTGGTGTTTAAAGTCAAATACATAAAACTCTATACAAGCTGGCACCTGCTTCACTGCACTAAGCAGCTGGATGACTTTCTGTCCATAAACCCTGCTCTAAAAAAAAAATCTTGTGTTGCAGTTTCAATTTCAATATGGAGCAAGCTGGCATAGGATACGAGAACCGATCGTTCCACGTGGCTCTCTCCACATAGTCGAGCATCACAACAGCCTTGATTGTCGTCAGTAGCTTGTTCCATGTCTCGTCAAAGTCCACCACCCGCGGCTTTAAGGACATTGTACAGTTTCTCTTTCAGTCTGATAGAAAAACAGAAAAACAGGAATAGTAGAAGTGAGTAAAGGAATTTAAAGAATGAGGAACTCTTCAATTCAGTTCCTAAATAATTATGTCAATATTATTAGTGAACCAGGCGTAAGCAGTAGCATCACAAATAAGAAATACACATGGAAGGTGACACAATAAACATAATTATGAAAAACATTGTAATGGTATTTTTATGAAGCTCTTGGCACTGTATATAGTAATAACAATATTAAGCAAAAATGTGTTTGTTTGTTTAAATAACAAAACCAAAAAAAAAGCATTAATCAAGAGTAACTAGATTAAATAGATGTCAGGATAAAGAGCAAAGTGAACATGTACATCAGCAGAAATAAGTCTCTGATAAAACAGCTGCTCGCATTACTACAGTAGCAACAGATGAGATAAACATTGGACTCAAGTTCATGGAGGCAATGCTAACGTTCATCAACAGTGAACACATTGGGACAACCATCAGATATCCATTACTATAACGTTAGCTGTGCAACTTACTAGGAGACTGTTACATGTAAAAAAATATATAGACTTCTATGTCTGTGTCAGAAGAATCACAGATCACCTGCAAGTAGGAGAAACTAGGCCCTGTGTTGTTTCTCGTCATTCATACCAGTTGATTTCACGTCAGTGAAAACACTGCAACATCCTCATGCACAGTTTTCTGCTATCCAATTCACATATGCCGATATCCGTCTTTCAAAACGAAGTGTCAACGTTACTAAATACACAGCCTTCTTACAGTCATGATAAAGGCAGCCAAGTTAAGGTTACTAGCTAGCGGAATGCCAATCCCAAAATAGGATGGCTAGCTAAAAGGCTAGCTAGCTTCTAGCTAGCATGCTACTTCTTCCTGCTCAGGTCCCAGCAGTTTTGAGGCTGTTAGTCAGCTAGCAGGAAGCTAACGATAGCTCAGCTATCGCTAGCAAATGGTCATCTTCTTTGCAATGTCCCCACATTTGTACTGACAGCTCGGCAAAACATGGTGCTGTTGTTAAACAAAACAGGTTGTTGAGGTCTATCGTGGACTTTTGAATAGTACGTACCTCTGTTCGGTATTTATTTGTTATAAAACTCAAGTTTCTCCGCTGTCACAGGCTTGATTTGTCTCACTTACAGGTCTTTCCTACCTCTGGGACTATACCATTGTATTAGATGGGGGTGTGTTATGAACAAGTGTAAATTGGTCGTCACACTTTGCTGCTTTTTAACATAGTAAATTGTCTTTGCGAAATTTTCGATTTTAAAGCATATATTATGTATATCCATGCATACTGTTGAGAAAACGCGGAGTGCACACGGATCCAAGCCATAAGAACACCCCTATATGCATGGTATGCTGATGGTATCGCCTAAAACTACGGAAACCTTCGAGGAGATTTTGTAGGTTATAACGTTAATCTAATCTGTACTGTATTGTATCTCTGTTCTGAATGATGAGAGAGGGTAAACATGTTTTCCTCATCGTAAATTAAAATTACACTTCGTTTCTATCTCACCACTGGTATTCACTAAGTAGCTATTTAAGTTGTCTATACCCTGTGATATTTTTAGTTTGACATAAATCCCCCACCATAAATTGACACAAACAGTTATGCAGTTATTAGACAGTTATGCGAGAGAAATGTCAACAAAGAAATTAAAGTATTTCGCAAATAATGGTCTGTGTGGCAAATTACGTTTTGAAACCATAAAGGAGCTTAAAATATCAGGATGCATATGATTGTATCACATTACTTCAGCAACAGGAATAGAAGAAAATCAACCAATCAGAACAGTCGAAAAATTGCTGCCTAATGTTCTTTGGGGTTAGCTAGATTTTAAATAGCAATAAGAACAACAAACTGACAGTGTATTATTAACTGAAGCATCGTTTATTCAGTTCAAGCTCACCAGGTTACATACAACAGGTACAGGATACTTTAATGTGAGTATACCGGTAAAAATAAGTAAATGATTATGTTATTTAGCGCTAGGTAAGTTAGCTTAGCTAGTTAACATCGGTCAATATGAGGCAGAATCGGCTAACTTAGATGCTAGGTTAGCTAAAATATCCGTTTTTAGATAGCTTCACCGAAATCATCAATTGATGTGCTTTTATATTTATTATCTAACTGCAATGTGTAGATCGGTTGGCAAATTATTGGTAGCTGTAAGTTTTGTCAAACTTTGACTCAACCTACCACTTAACCAGAGATAAAATCTTCGTTAGCTAACTTACCTATTAAACCAGCAGAGGGAGACATCCAAGGCCCACTTTTCTCAAACACTGTCTCTGTTACCATGCCAACCAAAAATGAATATTTGGACATTATACAATTTTGTGTAACCGAGAAATTGCTTCTGGTGGCTGATTGCAAGCTAGCCTCCCCCATTCCTCCTGTACTCATTGATTCAAGGCAGAGAAAGCATCATGCCTCACTGATTGGTTATATTTTAAACGATCAAGCCATTATATTACCAGCAAAGTAATACAAGTATAAACTTTTTGGAGCTACCAGGTAGACGAGGGCTAAGTGGCAAAGCAGAAAGTAACAGCTCGGGGAGCAACTCTTATTTAATTGTCTCGCTGTACCTAACATTGCCTTACATCCCCCGCTGTTTGTGTACACATGAACGCCCTAACTGTAACGCTCTCTGATCCCCAAGGTGACATCAGAGTGATCGGCAGCCCCCAGTCAGTGCCAGTCAGAATGAACCAAGTGAAAACCGAAGAGAAGTATCAGCCTGGAGCACCTGTTTACCAGGAGACCGGCCACAGCCAGAGTAAGCATGTCTGAAAAGCCATTTCCCACCACAGTTCGTCCTATTACTTCCTCCACGCACTGTTGTGACACCGTTACTATAGCTGCAACATCTTCCACCCTTTTAACAGTACTACTACTACTACTATTTATAATTACAAATTTAAAAAAATAGAACAGGTAGACAAATTGATATTTAAACGTTATAGAAAGTGACTTTTATTTGAAATAAAATAACTTAAAAGAAGCTTACAGATACACAGCCACCACCCGACTCCTGGCTTGTAAAGTTGTTATGGCTAACGTGTCACTAAACCGTTGTCGACGTTCACATCCAGCAGACACAGAGCGACATTATCATCGGGTCGGAGTTGCGTTTGCAAATGTCAATCCGATATTCATAGTGCTTTTAGCTCTGTTCTGGTCTTCACCAACTCCTGAGGGAAGTACCTCGGTCTTTAGCTTGCTCGGTGTTCAGACGTGTTGCCAGCCTTCATTTTAAACTTTGTTATTTGTTGTCTGCCCTGGAACAGTCTCAAAATCATGACAGCATCACTGTCCTAAGTTGTGTAATAGACATACCACTATGTATATGTAAGGGGTTGACAGACAGTGCTTAATGTCTCGCAAGCACAATTGACCCATCTCGACTGATTGTTGTTGTTTTGTAGTAGTTTTTTCAAAGTCCTTTGTCATGATGCATTATGTTGATAACTCCTTCCGTTTTTTTTTTTCACATCTTGTGTATTTGACAAAGTTGTTTAAATCTTACACACTAATAAACTGCCACATTAAGACAAGTATCACACACTGTATGAAAAGAGTAGATGCTTTACTGTTGCTGGAATCACAGATTGGGACCGGCCGTCCATGTGTATGACCGGCATGCCACCACCACCACCACCACCACCACCGCTGCTGCTGCGGTCTTGCGCCCCTCAATGCTACGGGGGAGGCTACGGGGAGCAGATGAATATGGCGCAGAACTACTATATGACCCCACAGCCAGGTAACACTTGAAAACCAGACTTATGTGTGTATTGTAGAAGTGTCACATTAAAAAAACACAATTGCAGGGTGGTGCTCAAGAGTCCAGGGTTTGAATATTGGCTTTGGTCCTCTGCTTGCGGTCTGCCCTCTCCCCTTCTGCCTGTGTAGTCTCCTCTGAGTGCTCCAATGTGTTCCCCACCATGAGACGAGCCTTTTCACAGGAAGATTCTCCCGCCATAAGTGCATAACCTTACCTTTTTTTTTACCTTCCCAGTTGGATTTTCTCAAGGAGGTCTCGTCATGTTCCTCCCTGAAGGGGCACAGAACCCGGCCTCTATGCCCATGACCGGCACACAAACACCACAGCCCCCACCGACAACCGAAGAACCGAAGAATGGTCAAACATTTCCAGGTAACCCTCTAAAATTCCAGACCAATACTACTAAATAACTAGGATGGGTAGCAAACAAGGAAACAGGGACAGTTGCTCAGGGTTTCCTGTAAATATGCTTCACTTTCTCCTCCAACGGCTGAGACATTGTCAAACAAAACATAGGACGTTGTCACGTGTCATTTGAAAGAGTAGGTCCTCTATTTACCTCCGTAAAGCCGACAGAGGGAGCCAGCTCCTTCCCAGCTTTGGGTCGGGAACGAATCAGTCGAGAGAAAACGTTTCGCTGTGACAGTGACTACACATGTACATGCACCTAATAACTTGGCTGTATGAGAAACCTGGCTTAATAGTAAAACACTTCTTTACAATAGTTTATCTCGATATTCCATTGGGTTTATAGCAATGGAAATACACAGCATTTCATCTGGCTCACACATTGAAGTTCTAACCACAAAAAAAAGGTGTTTTTAGTGATTGAATTTAAAATCCTCTACGCCTCTAAAAGGACCGTCGATCTTCAGCGTTGCGCTCCGGTCGAGCTGGAGAACATTCCTTCCCAAAGACAAACAGCAGAGCAGAGCCCCTGACTCATAGCGCTGCGTCAGGGGGGGGGGGCAAAACCACACTGTTGACATCAGGAGGCCAGTGATGTCATGGTGATGTCAGTGCCTCTAATTGTAAATTGCACACATAGCCTCGGCGTTTGGCTGTGGTGACACTTCAGTCAGAGAGAAGACTCTGAAGGAAAGGACACCGGGAGTAGAGACAGTATGGCTGTAACCGGGGAGGAGACAGAAACAGGTACGTTTGCCACCATCGCTTTTACTGACAGGTCTGTTTGTTCAGTTGAATTACTCATTTCGGAATCTCTGAAAATATAGTTAGTGATTTTTAATATCAACATTCAGTTTGGCAAAATGTACGGTTAACTTGTATTGGAGTTGAACAAAAGATCTGGGTTATTGTGATTCAGACATTACACATTTGTTTTTTCCCAGATCACTGTTCAAGAGCTTAATCATTTCCTCAAATAACATCATGAGTGGGCTCCTCTTAGAAAGTAACAAAGGACCTTGAAATATTAGATACATTTTCCACAATCAGCAGCAACAAGCTTACTCCGATAAGAAACATTTTCACAGGGTTTGCTTGTCTCCTCAGTCATGCTCTCTCCCTGTTTATCTCCCTCTCTCTCCCTCTCTCTCCCTCTCTCTCCCTCTCTCTCTCCCTCTCTCTGAAATGCTTCGATACTCCTGCCCACTCAGGGCACAGAGCAGCAGTGGCTGCCCCCCCCCCCCCCCTCAGCAGCGACATGTAAATGCGACCCAGCCAAATGCGATGTACGTTGACGTCAGTCACCGGCCACGCCGAGATTATATGCAGTTCCCTTTTGTGATTCCGGCATATCACGGAATTATTCATTCAACGCGCTGTATGCCATGAGGGGGGGCAGTGAGCTCTGCTGGCGCGGAGCAAACAATGAACAGAAGAAGTAGATAAGAGTGGCACCCGTTTCTCTGTCTTTTTTTCCAGTGTTACACACTGATGTGAGGGGAGAGAAGGGGAGAGAATTTAACGTGGAATTCAGTCACGTAAACTCTCTAATTATATCTATTTATTATCAATCCAGCACAGCCCTGCATTTCATTTCTCTCGTGGAATCTCTGAGAGTGAGAGCGCCTGGTGTCTAAGAACAAAGGTCACGTGACAAAGTTCAGAGTTTACAGGATTATGTATGCCGCGTGTTACAGCTCTATCTGACGTGTTGCACCAGATCTTCCTAGATTCAAACTTAACGTCGTTGTTTTCTTATATTTACAGTTCGTGTACGCCAGGTGTAACTGCCGCATGGCCGACGGACCAAATTGACAAAACTAGCTGGCAAATGCATTGTGCAAATGATATTCAAGTTTGAAGTAATTGGTTATGAAGTTACCAAATGATACGCTGATAACAGCCAAAATGACCAAACCGCACTGGTTAGGCTCGCATAGTAAAATATGTCCCTCTCATTCGTATGTCTCCATGTACGGCTAACAAACAAGACAAAGTAATCCCTACATTTAAGAAGTATTTGCAATTATTGCTGATGAACATCTCTATTTCTGCAGTTATGTTACAGCTTGTGACTTCCTGGCTACTGAGTGAATTGCTTGATGAGGGCGTGGCACAGTTGTTCTTCAAGCCACCAATTTACTCATCACTGAAGTCTTTTTAATCTCAGACTTTTACTTTTATTGGGTGCAACCTAGTTTTAATAAATCACCCGCTTACACAGCGTGTGGAAAAAAAAATCCCTTCTGAAGTTTCAAGTATCTACCGGTTGCAGTCCGTGTCCTGTAGGAACACATATGAGAGTACACCCACACCTCGTGGCACACCCACCTCATCAACAATCACCACGGACAGACAAACAGCTGGTGCAAAGCCATCCTGTTGACAGACGTGTTGTTTTGTGTCTCCCCAGGCAACTCGGATGACTGGACCAGCTCCGGCCTCCCTCAGGGGGGGGCGGGGGCCAGCGCTCGCAGCTCCCTGAAACTACCAGACACCTTGCTGAAGAGGGAGCTCCGCTTGATGAAGAACAGGTAGAGAGGACCGTACCCACATCAATCAGCCGGCATGAGGCATGTTAGTGTCAGTGAATGTGTGGCTCGTGATGATGATGGAGCTACAGCCAGCAGACGGTTACTGTACTGTTACCTACTGTACCAGCACCTCTGAAGCTCACTAATGACCACGTTATATCCACGCTCTAGGTAACCCCTCAGGCGTAAGTTTAGTTATGTTTTAGGCAACCTGGGTTTAGCTTTCTCCACCGTTGCTCCTTGACTCCCGTCCTATCCAGAAGGTGTTGACGAACACAGTAATGATCACCGTCGTCTAAACATTCCGTGCCCACACGAGAACCCCCGTTTTGTAGCTTTTGTAATGTGAGCTCTTTCTCTTTCCCTTATTGGTGTAAACTGATTCATGGCTCTGTTGGATCTGGGAGAAAAGCCAAGAAGCTTCTTTTTTTTTTTTTCTTCTTCTTCACGGTAACTGTTGTTGTTGCTTCCAGGGAAGCAGCCCGGGTGTGCCGACGAAAGAAGAAGGAATATGTCAAATGCCTCGAAAACCACGTGGTTCTGCTCGAAAATCAAAACAAGACTCTGATTGAGGAGCTTAGAGCCTTAAAGGACATCTACCGGCACAAAGCCGAGTGATTCCTTTGACTGTGCGGACTGCTTTCTGCGGGATGACTTGAGGACTTTTTGCTTATACAGACACACATGCACACACTCGCACAAAACACTCCCTGTCCTTGCTGTAAAAAATGTGTTTACACGATGATGTCATACGTGTCTGGCTCTGAATTAGATCGGTGCGTCACCACCAGCAAAAACAAGAACCTATGCGTCAGGTCAGGGTTATTATCAGTGAGTATTATGAGGAGCTTATGTCCCTTTGAACAGGGAGGCTGTCAGAAAATATAAGAGGAAAAAGACGGAACACACGGACAGATTGGAGAGGCACACCTTCTTCCTGGAGACAGAGAATAAGATGCTGAAGGCCGCCTTGCAGCGCGGGACGACAACGAACATCGGAACGTGCTGCCAGTGTCTGAAGCCAAGGCTCAATTAAAATATTGTATCCATTGATTGTCTTTCTGAGGGTCTGTTTTGCTCCAGAAATGCTCCCAGAAGCCAAAGGTTCAAAGGGGAATCGGGTCATCACAGAGCAATGTTTTGGGTTTTATGGTATTCTACTTCAGAAACTCTGATGCAAGCACACTACCAGCAATCAACACCCACTGCATGTATCACCCATCTTCCTCTGTATTTTAGTGTAAAGACCTACCACGATCTGTTGTGGCATTATATATTTATTTGGGCAGATTTACCCTGTATTCTCTATTTTTAAAAGTATTTATGTTATTTGGATAAGTGTACATTTGGTTAACTAATACACACATTTATGGAATTATATTAACTTACTGTAGGCTATACGTGGCTGAATTTAGAAGTTAATTGTTTCGGTTCTCTGTTGGTGCTTTATTATTCTCCTCTGCAACACCTTACCTGTTGTCATGTTATGATCACCCCTTCTGATTGACATTGTTTTTAATGTATTTAATAAAGTTCTTGCTCAGTCTCTCTGTGTTCTGGGGAGTTTCTGCTCAGAACCTGATTTGCTGTCCTTTCAGTGATGACTCGATTGCCACGACTGTCAGCGGCAGAGCCAAAGCAATCTCTCTCTCTCTCCCCTCTCACATCGTTCGGTAGATGACACGCACGCTGCAGTGCATGCTGGAAGAAGGGGAATTATTTGAACACATCTTACATAAATCACACACAAGATGAATGTGGATGAGGAAGAAAATGATTGGCTCTGACTTCGTGGACACAACCAACGTCTCGAATACTCGAGAATCTGTCGCAGTAAAAAGAAAAGTGAGGAACTGATTTAATAGGTACGATTATGGGCGATGGAACACCACAATTAAAGACGTCAACATGTTTGCTTGCAGTGATTCCTGCTCTCTCACTCCCCCATGTGCAAGTTTGTTGGGGGGGGGGGGACATCATGGAAACAAAACAACTGAGGCAAGAGTCCAATACCACTGAGACTTGCACTGAACACCTGTGCCTATTGTGAAACCTTATTCCTGTCCTGTCTATAACAAAACACGGTCAACTTTAGCCTTCCAAGAGACAAAAAAACACATTGCAGAATGCACGGGCCGGGAAAAGGATTTGTGTTATAGCCAGCGGCAATTAAAACATGTCATTATCTCTGTGAAGTCACTGTCCATTACAGAGTTTGGTTTGGCTGTAATGTGCAAAATGCTTCAGTCTGTTATCTTGGTTTGCAGAATTTGAAGCAGCTTTGAAACGTATTTTCTTAAACACCTGAGGCCGGCTGTACCGTGAGTGTGTTAGTGTCTCATTAAATGCAATGCAGGTGCAGTACCAGCAGGCTGCACTGCAGCACCACGCCTGATCGGTGTCAATGTTCACACATTCTTCGGTCTCCAGCAGTAAATCAGTGACATCAACGTGTGCATATTGTCTTGCCTGTCATGGATGACACCTCAAAGGGATTACTAGGCTATTCCTCGGGACCTCACCCTGTTTACGATGACCTCCGCTAATCTCACTCAGTCCTGCGGAGAGGTTTAGTATGAGCAGCACTCTGTCACAGGCAAAGCAACATCATGTAATTAACTGGCACTCACAAATATGAGTCAGAAGGAAATGACAGATGTCCATGTTTGGGTCCATGACATGTCATAACCCAGGGATAAACAGCAATAGCAATCACTCAGCTGTTTAATAACAACAACAAAACAATTGCTAGGCGGCCTATTCTTATTATAAACAATATATTATAGACATAAAGTATCCTGTGACACATAAAGTATCTTGTGACTATCTTTCCATATTTATTCAAGCATCCTTGCACTCTGCATCATTGCACTTTTATCTCCATTTCATTGTCATTGTTGTCTTTTATGTTCATATATATACTTTGTAAATATATGTATATGTGTACATAGTAGTTCAAGGTTTATGCTTACCTTTGTTCTACTTTGTTTTCCTTGTTTTTGTGTATTTGTCTATTTCTGTGTATGTACGTTGAGAGCAGATTCCTTGTATGTGTACACATACATGGCCAATAAAGCTGATTATGAATCTGATTATAGGTCCCTGCCTGTAGATAAATATTAGTGGAATGGAAGAAATCATTCACTCCCTGAACCCACCTGAGAATATTTTTTCTATTATAGTCTGTATTTATTTATATTTATATATTTCTTACCTAATTGTAGGCCATTCGTCAAGAGTCTGTCACAATTGTCCATTTATTACATTGTAACCACCCACTTGAACCGGAACCTTTTCTCATGGCCGTAATGCTGTAGCTTTTTAAGGTATGTTTACGTGCTACCGGATATTGCACTTTCGATTTGCTTACATGTAGCCGTCGACCCTTCTCTCACAATTTAGTGCAAAACAACAAACAGCAGGAATGCAGAGTGAGTAACTGAAGGTACAAAATGAATACTACTACTGTACGTTGCTCTTTGACAATTGTTTTCAACGACAAACAATGCCACAATATCATTTAGTACCTAGGACATCAAACGAGGTGGTTAGTTTCCCTAGTTTATTTTTCTATTTTGTTATTATAGTTTTCTCTCTGGCTTCCGGGGGGTAAACACTGCTACGCCATAGGCCTCCTGAATGCATTTAAAAGTGCGAAGCCATTTCTTAACCTTAGTTTCGAAAATCCGACTTTACGGGCAGCACTTGAAAGCCACACAACAGCGGATGTAGCAGCAGCAGTCTACAGTACATCGGCAACCATGTAGCGCTGCGAGCTAAAATATCTCCCCCCGACGAGCAGAAAAACATGTCCACATATGCATTCGTGTCGCCATAAAGTAATAGTACCTCAAAATGCGTTTGTGGAGATAACTGGACGCTCGGACGGAAATTACAAGGCGAGGGAATCTGAAAACAGGGGAGTGTGAAACCGACGGCTGCGAAATAGAGGCGCTATCTGGACGTCTGGAGGGGGACGGCGGGCTACTCCTCTGATTTATTAGTCTACCTCGGCGTGTTACCGGCTTTTTAAATGACTGAACTTCACCGGCGAAGCGCAGTCTACTGTAGACTCGGGGGAAGGGTGTGCAGCGCTAACGGATACCGGGGTTTGTAGTTTGCACCAGGTCTGTCTGTCCGCGTTACCGCCCCGTTTTTTCCTCCCTCTCTCTCTCTCTCGCTCTCTCTCTCTCTCTCTCTCTCGGTGACGTTATCAGCACGGCCAGGAGAAGGCTGAAGAAACCAGTTGGGCTTTTTTGTTTGGACCTATAACCAAAACCTGCTTCCACCATGGGGAATACAACCTCTTGCTGCGTGTCCTCGAGCCCCAAACACAGGAGGAACAACCACTCCAGGCTCGAGCCCTACCGGCCGGAGCCGGAGCTGAGCCGGGAGGACACGAGCTGCAACCTCCAGCACATCAGCGACAGAGAAAATCTAGACGGTGAGATACAGATGCAGCTAAACGCCCCCCTTTTTTAACATGTAAATAATACAATAAACAACACACACCTATTACTATTATGAATATGATTGTTATGGTTATTATCATTTTGTAGTGTTGTCTGAAGATGTGTGCCGTTAGCGGTTAAGGAGAGCTTGCAACATCTGTGCAGAGGACCCACCCACCCCATTACACCAATAACTACACCGCTGTAGGCTTCCTTCTCACAGGACTTCCAGCTTGTTGGAAATCAGCCATATGGCAGTGTTTTCCAAAACTGGAATGCAAAAGTACAAGGCACTTTAGCTGGGGGAGTCAGTATTATTAGATAGTATTTTCATGTACTACCTATTACTTTCATAATCCATCCTTATTATACACTGACTTTAATCGCTTCCAGCTTGGTGCTGCTGCCTGGTTATTTGGTGGTCTGAGCCCTGACCCCCACCATTTTTGTGTGTGTGTGTGTGTGTGTGTGTGTGTGTGTTTGTGTGAATGGGTGTGTGAGGTTGGCCCAGTGTGTTGAAGGGCGGGTGTGAATTTGTGCTCCGGTGGGAGGTGATGCGATCATGATGGACAGTGTTCATGGCGGGGTGTCCATTTACTTCCTACGGGGGGGGGGGATAGGAAATGATGCAGCCATCGCATATCAATGCTCCTCAACACCAGCACATTCGCACTCCACTGTACATTTTGGATCTGACGCCCGCAGGGGCCAATCTGGATGTTCGGGGTATTTCCCCATACAAAACGAGGAATGGTTTGGTGGCACTGATTTTGGCTTGTAAGACATTCACACAGTTGTTGGTCACCAAATATGCTTTATCCTAAATCAATCTATAAAGTCTTATCAGACAACAGCACAATTTTATTTCTAATGAGCTCTAACGTGTGTCTAATTGTGTATTATTGACACACACTAAAAAAACATGGCCAAATGCCACTTGGCATTATGTATACCCAGCTCCAGAAAGGTAATTTACACCAATAGTCCATCCATCCATTCTCTGCTGCTTGACTGGGTGGCGTCAAAGCAGTCCAGACATCCTCCCCAGTTAGGCTACTTCCTAACTCATTCCCAGGCCGTATGATAAATAGCTAATCCTCCCAGCATGTTCTGGGTCTACCCAGGGGTGTCCTGTTAGTTTGGACGTGCCAAGAATACCTTACACAGGGAGGCTCCAGAGGCATCCTAATCAGATGCCTGAACCACCGTAACTTTCATCTTTCCATCTGAAGAAGCAGCCGCAGTTCTGCTCCGAGCTTGTTCACCTTACAATGGAAACTCGAGTTCGGTTGCTCGTGTCCACAATCTCATTCTTTCAATCAGCCAGAGTTGGAACAATGCCTCGATTAATCGTTTGGTCTATTCATTTAAAAAAAACTAAACTTCCCACAGCTGTTTAAGCTATTTACACAAGTCATTAGGTAATGACCCTTTGACCTCGTCACTGTATCTCTAATGGCTCATATAATCTCGAGGTTCTTTGCGAACAGTAAATACGGAAATGTTCAAGGAGACCGCGTGAGGCAGTGAGATTTGATATCTGTCCTTTGAAAGAGTGAAGAAATAGTCGCTGAAGTGTTTCTCCAGGTTGATCATTTCTCATAAGTTAGATTTTAAGTAAGATTTTCTTTGGGTGCATGCCTCCATCTGCTTGTGTGTGTGTGTGTGTGTGTGTGTGTGTGTGTGTGTGCGTGTGAGTGAGTGAGTGACCCCGGCTGCACGTTGAGCATGTGATTGCAAAAATCCCAAAACAATAATCAGCCTTGAAAAACTGCTGACAGTGGTGACCACACACTCTCACACTCTTTTGCGCTCACTCAAACGAAACACACGCAGTGTTGCTTACGAGCGTGAGAGGGTCTTTCAGGTGGGCCCTGACACAAACTAGGCAGCGTAATCGGATTGGCCCGAGCAGTTGCTTACTCTCTCTCCAATGAGAGATAAAGAGGCTGGAGATTCACGCTTCACCTGCCGGCTAATTTACGCCTTTTTTTGCGCTCCGTCTGCCATGCTTTATAGGTTGTATTTCACAGCACGTGCCGTATGTCTGCTTCTCACGACATAGACGCTGTACCGTGCCGATGCAGGTCTCTCAGGGTCAAGCCCATCACTCGTGTTTGACTGTGATGAAGACGCGTTGACTACCACAGATATACGGGCCTAAAGGGTAGTTAAGTTTTATGGTTGCTATCAACACAACGCTTTAGTCATCGATTCCCGAGGGAGGAAGTCCCCCTCCTCTCCAGCTAGCGCTGGTCCACTGGTGGCATGTGTGGTCACCGAGACGCTCTCCAGACGAAACCCATTTGATATGAAAAATGCATGGGTAGTTAAATAAAGACGTGTTTAGGTCTAAAAAAAAGTCTATAAAAGGCATTTTGGATATTGGGTGTTGGCAGCAGTGCTGTGGGTATAAAGGCGTTATGAGCTTGGCTTCACACAGCATGAAATACGTTTTAAAACTTTCATCTCAACCTTTTTTAACAATACAAATCCAGCGATAGGGAGTGGCACTTACATTTTTGAATGGGAGTAATCTTTTCTTAATTTTTTAAAACATAATCACAGTTTCAACGGAGCGATTTCCTATATGTTGCCTTTTTTTTTGGATAAAGGATAAAGATAACTGGAAGAACAACAGGAGATAATTATGGGGAGCAGGATGATCAGAGATGAAGGCTACAGATTGTCATCCACATGTGCCCGTTAATGCTCAACCTAACTACGGTTCACCATCACTCTCCGTGCAGAGAGAGGGACATTCTTTGCAATTTCCAGACCCTCCACACACAAACAGCGGAGCTATTTTTAGACTAATTTGATCAGAGAACGTTGCATCGCTGCACAGGAGCTCTTGGTAAAGGTAAACCGAGGCCGCTGATGATGTCTCAGAAATGAGAGAGAGAGAGAGAGAGAAGAGAGAGAGAGAGAGAGAGAGAGAGAGAGAGAGAGAGAGTAGAGAGAGAGAGAGAGAGAGAAGAGAGAGAGAGAGAGATAGATGAGAGAGAGAGACGAGAGAGAGAGAGAGAGAGAGAGAGAGAGAGAGAGAGAGAGAGAGAGAAGATGAGAGAGAGAGAGAGAGAGAGAGAGAGAGAGAGAGGACGAGAGAGAGACGAGAGAGAGAGGAGAGAGAGAGAGAGAGAGAGAGGAGAGAGAGAGAGAGAGACGGAGAGAGAGACGAGAGAGAGAGAGAGAGAGAGAGAGAGAGACGAGAGAAGAGGAGAGAGAGAGAGAGAGAGAGACCGAGAATTAAACAGATGGCTCGCTCGCCCTGTTTGGGTTTTACTTAACATAGACATCTGTAAATGAGCAACGGCCCCGGGCCCGGCATTCGTCTCTGTCTCATCAGTGTTAAAGTTAGTTATTTCTGGAGCGCACACACACACACACGTATTGACGAGTCTTGCTTGCAGGCTAATTGAAATCTGCACATGGATTATTCATGCCTGGTTGATGAGCCTGGGGAGTCTCCTAACTATGACTTCTAGACGAGTTGACCTAGAATAACGCTGGATGATCCCACTCAGTTTGGATTGTTGCTGAGGTTGAAAAATACTCCTTTCTCTGTTTGCAATTGCTGAAATCACAAATTTCAATTTTTTTTTAAAACTGAGAGCCATAATGTAACCACACATTTTTTTTATCAAATAAGTGATTAATACATGAATCATTGAAGAACAAATGGGTTCTTGTCAATGTCCTGTTTTTTTGACCAGGATTCAGCAGCAATGTAAACTAGGGCAACTATCGATTAATCAATTGATAATTTCCTCAATTTACCGACCAGCTTTAATAGTTTTAGGTGCAATACATTTGGCTAACCAGTAAAGCTGATGGTGGATACCACCAGCATGCAACATTTTTGGCCCGTTCCCCATGTGCTGGTTCTAAATGTTAAAGCATTTAACTGACTGAAGAGCCAGAAAGTCTTTTTTTAGTGAACTAAATCAAGAGAGCCGGTTCTTTTCAGAATGCTCCTGACCACAGTTTGATGAGCTGTCTGAAAACAGGGCAGCACACGTCGCATTTTGGTGTCAGCCTCTCAGAGTGGAAGTCAGATTATTAGTGTACTTACTTTGACACAGTTTTCTTTCTTTTTTCTGGGACAAATCAATCATAAAAGAGGCAGAAATAACTGTTTGGGTTTTGAGTGGGGCGTTAAATGGGGTGTGATTCTCACTTATTTAATGTGCTGTCACTATCACTTTCACTATTACCCTCTCCGCCCATACTGAAGACAGCAGCTTCCTGCATACTCTACGCCCTAAAAATGCTAAGAAATGGGAAGTATGATTTTATTATCGTTTTTTTTTTTTCTGACATTACAATTTAAAATAATAATTGGTCATTTTAAAAATAATTTCCCGAATGTCTCTTGCATTAATGCTTCACATATCAGGGTAGCAAAACCAACAACACTCATATGTTGTCTTGAGTTGGTCTCAAAATGTCATTCTGAGTGGCGTTTAAGAAAGTCTTAAGAAGTCTAACTGGCCTTAAGCTGTAGGAACTCTGTAAAGGCGTTTTGGAAAATGAAAGCCATTATACATTAAAGTGAAAGTACACATACAGCTTCAGGGAATGTTGGCATATTAAACCATATTAAACACATCAGTGGACAGAAAATGAATCTTCAACAATAAGGCCAACCATTTGACAGAGGATTTGCTGCTTTTCTCTGTCTTGTATGTAATAGTAAATTCAATGTTTTGGACTGTTGGTTGGATAAATCAAGTGGTCCATTTATGTCGCCATGGGCTCCAGGAAATTATAGTCAATCAAGATATTTTTGAAATGTTTTTCACCATTTTCTCAAAAAGACTAATGGCTTAATTGAGAAAACAATGGGCAGATTAATCAACAATGGAGATAATTGTTAGTTGAATCCCTACATGGAACAATCAAGGGGAGCAAACTGAATTAGTTTGTGTTCGGATTCTGAATGTGTCTGAATAGAAAATATTGAAAGATTCAGAGCCTTGGTGAGGGCAGGTATGTGTCAAAGTACCTTGTATTTACTCAGTAATGATGCGATAGTGACATTTCAGTCATTGATATGTTTTTTTATTCTATTTTTTCCGAACACACTGGCTGATGCTTATTGTTAAGAGTCTTAGTACAGACATGTTATACCACTGACCTGTTTTTAAAGCTGCAACTAACGATTACTTTCGTTATTGATTCGTTTAAAGTTTAATTTAAACACAAATGAGCAGCCTCCCGTAAACAACCAGCAGGCCTCGCTTTTACTCTCAAGCATTGTGGCTGCATTGAATATCAAGCAGCAGCACAGGTGGTGGTGAGACTCTGAATCACGTCTGCTGAAGCTCCTCAGAATCATTCCCTCATAAAAAAACAATTCATTCTACTTTTTTTTTTTTTGCATTCTTGCTCACGGAAAGCCGGCAATTTTCCTCCGAGAGGAGTAACAAATCGTTTCCCTGGGAGCGGTTTCCATTTCGAAAACAAATGAACTGATTCACCGAGTGTTAATGAAAACGCAATTGGCAAAGGCAATCTCATCCCGGTGTCTGGTTTGGTTCTCGACTCCGTCTACGAGTGGGAAGATGCAGCGGCTGCCCGCGCGTTTCCCTCGTAGTGCCGCCGCCTCCTGAGAACGTGACAAGAGTAACGGCCTTCTGCCTGTTCTGATGAAGAGAGAACGGAGACGGGCCTCTGGATCGCTGGTCAGGAACGCCCATTCAAATAAGAAAGGAGTTCATTCATTCCCAATGCTAGTGAAGTTGTAAAAGCCATCGCACCTCTTGTACACGATCTGTGGTTAGATCATGGGGCTGGGAGCGTACGTAAAGCGGGGTGTAGTTGATACTGGAGTTAGTTATTCACAGCTAAGTTCAAAAGTGGACAGTTTGTATTCGCTGTAGTTGGTTTTCCATAGCGCTTATCTCTAAGAGTACAAAGAAAAATTTGCAGGATTTCACAAAAGCACTTAAATCAACTCAAAAAGGACATTTTGTCCCCTCAAATTGATAAAACATTGACATTTTGTAGATGGATAGTAGATTATCTGATGCTCACATGTGGTAGTATTTGTAAAGCCAATACAAGTCATCCCTAGCTGACAGAAAGAACAAATACGACTGGATGTGGAATGTCAACATTCAGAAGGGCTCATGGGCAGAAGAGCCGTCCACACAGAGCCTAAAGAGCTTAAAAAAGGGCTTCCCCTCGTGCCCGCTCTGAATTCTCGCTTCCCCAGACTGATACTGCTTTAGAGATCTGTGCAATTGCATTGCTTAACCTCTGTTTTTTTTTTTTTGTGCTTCTGTGCTTTAAAAATGTTAAGCTCTGGTTTTACAAGACAGCTGCGCAGTGAACCGTGGGAACGCCAACGGCCTTTTCCGATCCGAGTCTCCACCTAATTGTTTGGAGTTCCCCAAATCCAACTTGTCAAGAGTGTTTGCCCTCTTGTAAGCTGTGAATGCCCAACGGTTGAGTGTCTTAAGTAGCTTCCCATCAGTGCTCTTGTAATGGTGTAATCAGAAATCAGCTCGCCCAATGCGGTCTGTAATGTGTGTGTTTGCTTTGGCGGACTGGTGCTTTTCAACTACACGCACGCTTGGGAACCTGACGGCAATTAGACGTGGTGTTAGGGGGAGCTCAAGAGATCATCCGGGTACAGCTGTCTGCAGGCTACTTGCATTACTGGCAAATGTTGTGCCTGCAAACTGGGAGAGACTGCTGCTGTCTGTCGTTGAGCAGGGAGGACGGACTCATTCCACAGACGGATCACGTTGATCCTTTGTGACCGTGGGTTTGACCTCACTCGGCTCTTTACATCGCGCTCTATTCCGACCAAGTGACAGAGACGGAGCCTCATTACCCGATGTCAAAGAGTCCTCGAGCAAGGCACTCTAATTTCACAAGATATTGTGTGTGTCCAAATAAATTCTGAATGAAATGAGGTATTTAACCCTCGGTTACGATAAAGGAACTTCTTTGCTGCTGTTGTTCCAGGCCCACAGTGCCGTGCTGCACAGAGCCACACATCCATTCTCATGGCATTACATCAGCCCCACTAACTGCTGCTGTTGGACTTCCTTGAATGCGCTGCAGTGTGTGGATGAAGCAGCATACATAATCTTCCCTCGAAAAATGACCTCCGGCTCTTTGCTCGAGCAGTAAATTGCAGTTCATGGGGTAAATTGATTAGCGGTGGAGCCCCCCCGCCCCCCCCACTGCAGGGCAAACATCATAGGCCTGCGGCCTTTTTTATTTTTATCTCATATTAAATCATAATATTTTTTTTTACTGTAGACATATAACTGAAAATTCATTTTTTTTTGCTATCACTACGCAGGCAACACAGGCGTACATTCCCGACCATCAGTACTAGCAGTTTCCATCTGTCTGATGGCTGTAATGCATATTTTCATATCTGTGCATTGCTTAAAATTGCAAACGTTTCCGTATTCATACCAGCTTTGAATTCACATGTGAGCTGTCATGTGACTGTCCTGTGAGGGCAATGACCTCACAATCACACGATGCTCTCTCCTATAGAAAGTAACAACTCATGTTTGAATAGATCATATCTGATACAGTGGGGGAAGAAGTGCAATGGTTGGCTGCTGTGTGATCACGGTGCAGTGAATTTCCTTTCACTTTTAAAGTCACCAAACTATTGTTTGCGGTTTATACAAACAGCATCCGTGGACTATAGATTTTGTCTGATTTCAAATCTGCTAATGAATCACAGTTTATTTGTTTTTATCAAGATCATATTGTTGTCATAGTGTTCCAGTAAGAATACATCTATTTTCTTAACTGCTTCTTCATTGCAGAGCCTTTAATAGGAGCCTATCCCAGCACACTTTATAGGAATGTTGACAATCTGTCAGCTTCTCAAATATCTACTGTACATGTGAGTGTGTGTGTGTGTGTGTGTGTGTGTGTGTGTGTGTGTGTGTGTGTGAGTGTGAGCATCACTGATAAAATCCATTGTTATTCTGCTGCGTTGATTTATGCATGGGTGCTCCTGCCTGTATGGGGGCTTGTGTGTGTGTGTGTGTGTGTGTGTGTGTGTGTGTGTGTGTGTGTGTGTGTGTGCGCGTGCATGTCAACATTTGCATGCACGCATGTGTTGTGTGGAAATGTCAACACAGACGGAGTATGACAGAGCTTGGCACAGATGGCCTTCCTGTCATCTTCGGCTCTTTCCACAGCTTGACACCGGATGAACCTCACACACACACAGAGAGAGGAGAGAGAGAGAGAGAGAGAGAGGTTTGGATTAAACAAGGAGCTGTGAGAGGAGCACAGGGAGGTGGCGGGCTAATGCATCACAGCCGGACTGCTTAGATTGGCCCGGCAAACACATGGCTGACCTTTTAGGTCAAAAGAAAACATTTCTTTGCGTTGCAATACAGCAGACTTTTCTCCCAGACGTATAGCGTACTGATGCAGATCCCCGCTAGTGGTGCATGGATCATGTTCTGCAGGGACAGATGGTCAATGGCAGGAGAGGAACTTGGGGAGTGGGGGACTATTGAACTATTACCTGTCTGTTATATTGAAATTTGCATATCTTTTACCTTCACATTTCCTCTTACCACAGGAATAAAGCTTGAGTATATGCTAATAATCTCCAGCAGCACGAGATTGTCTTTGAGCAGTAAATGGGTCCTGCACATGTTATCTTAAAGTGATTAGCAGGCGTAGGTCCTTGGTGCATGTGTGTCTGGCTACATGTAGGTCGTCTGGTATCGACCGAAACAACCCAAGTAGTGTCAAACTTTCTCCAGTGTTTACGATGCCTGCAATCGATCATTTTTGTGCGCAGATCTAGAATAAAATGACTGCTTGTGTGGTTTTGCTAGCAGCCAATCGCCACAAGCGCTCTTTGATTTAATTAAAACATGTGATAAACCATCTCTTTTTTATGTTGTATTTACGCTGGTGGACCTCATGATTTACCATTACCTTATAGTGTTTGTTTGTTTTCCACTGAAAAGGATGTTCACTAAATAAAGATTGCATCTGTGATGAAATAAGAATATTTTGATGATCACATTGTGAATTGCGATTATATTCTAGCCAGGATTATTGTGACATAAAATGTTCATATTGTCACATACCTAGACATTCCTCAACATATTGGAGCAGTGCTTGCTTGTTTGTTCTTCTTCTCCTCACCCAGGTCCTTTTTCTTTACAGCTCTGTGTGCACACACTCTATTTATGCTGTTTTACCAACAGTTATTGTCAACACCGTCCCTGACCCCAGAGCAGTGCGGCAGAGCTCTTTCGGCTCTCGGTTGTGGTTTGTCTCCGTTGTTATTTACTCTCTATTTGAGAGGATGGCTTTCCTGTCTCCGCTAGTTGACGACGACGTGTGACCTGTGTGGCATGTAGTGTAAGAAGGCAATGCAACGGACCCTTGCACTGGTGCTCTGTGTGGTACGGCGTCGTTGCATCAGCACGCTCAATACGACTCGGCAGCAATTAGTACAGTGTAGTGTACGAGCAGGTAGGAGAGGCAGAGAGAGGCAGAGAGAGAGAGAGAGACAGAGGGGAAGAAAAAGACAGCGAGCCCGGCTGCCTGTCTGTCTCTGCCTTTGATGGGCCTGCCTCCACCATCTGAATCGTTTCAAGCCTGCGTTGCCTAGTTACAGCGAGCAGAGGATGCAGGGATGGGAGGGGACAGAGAGGCTGACGGTGGGTTGATGTCTCTCAGCTGGGTGCAGAGTAAATTAGTCCGTGGACTCCTCACCCCCTCACCCCCCTCTCACTCTCTCTCTCTCTCTCTCTCTCTCTATGTGTCGGTTTTGGAAAAATTAAAGCCAGAGCTGCAACGATAAGTCAATTAATGGATTCGTCGATCGACAGACCGTTAATTACAAACTATTTTGATAATTAGCTAATCGGTTTTAAGGAAAAATGATGAACATTTGATGTGTCTAGCTTCTCAAACATGAGGACTTGATACTTAATATCGATGATCAGACAAAACAGGATATCAGAAGATGTCACTTTGGACTTTTTTTTTTAATTGGCAAAAGGATTAATCAACAAAATAATCAGCAGATTATTGGATAATGAAAATAATCTATAGTTGTAGCCCTAATAACAGCTCTCATCAGATGAACAACAGATGCAAGATCAGAGCGCCGTGTGACTTGCACCTTCATGATCGTGCATCTTTGTGAAAGCGGGGTAATGTTCCTGCTCCAAGAAAGGACTCGTTAATTAAACAGTGTTTCCACCACTGCTGCAGTTCTGCTGACGAACTTTCTGTCTCTGGCTCCGATTTCATTTGTGCCTTCTTCGCCCATTGTGCTCGTCTCTCCGCGTCTGTCTCTAGCATTCCAAACGAGCCGTCGTCTCTGCTGAAGGAAGCACAACAGGACCAGACTCTGGATGTTCAGAACAGCGAACGTAAAGGCTCACGTGACCCGTGAGCGGAGGCTGAATCACTGCAGACTCAAGAGGAGTGAATTGCAGAATCCACATTTAAGTTACTCTAAGTCTCACTGTCATCAGCGTTTGTACGCAGCCTCAACAGGCAGATGGAAGTATAATAGCTGATGCTGCAACGCCGTTACGTTGAACTAGACTGTTAGCCTTGAGTGCCTGCAGAAGAAAATATACGAGCTCCTCCTGTCCTCACTTCATGAAATGTCGATAACAATTTGTGAACGTCATCTTTATGTCCTTGCAAAATCATTCGCTGCCTTCTTCTTTATCCCCTTTTAAACATCGCTTTCTAGCTCACGTTTTGGCTTCTCAGTATGTGCTCCGAGTACGGCCTTTACCATGTTTTTTTTTAATTCTTTCTTTGGGAAAAAGCTGTCCTTCTCTGTACTCCCCTTCCCTGTTTCATTTCACCATCATGTAATTACAGCCATCCGTCAAGTGTAGAAGTAATCAACGGCCAGTGGTCCACATGGGTATACATAGCCAGGTACGCTGCCAGGGAACGTCGCTGGGACAAATCACTGTGACGGATTGTTTGGAATTTTGGGCTGCTCGGCTGCTTTAACGCAGCGCTCGCTACACGAAGCGGTGCGGCTGAGGTCTTGTGAGTCCAGGAAGTCCTCCCCTGTCAGAGCAGGTAGATAGGAGGTGTGTTTGGTACATGGAACTTTGACCTTCCGTGGACCTACAGTATATGTGTGCTTGTATATAGGACAGTGGGAGATGTCTTTGCTGTTAAAAATTGAAAAGCCTCTCATTTATTTTGCACCAAGCATTTCACTCAAGTGGCACAGCAACACATCCTACACTTGTTGTCGGGCCGCTGCTGCTTGTAATCTTGTACACATATGCCTCATCTTAAGACATCGGGAAGTGATGGAAACGAGATGTCGCGGCTTCTGCGTGAATCCTCTGAAACCGAGAAGTTATGAGAAGGACCACACACACACGCATGATGCGCATGTATGTGATTGAGTTCTGCTGAAGTCATCAGAAAGGGAATAAGTTTTCTGTGTAGTTGAGGTGAAATTTCCCCAACTCATTCCCCCTCCAGCCTCTTGTCCCTGTTGGCTTTTCCTTTATAAAAGCTCAGCGCTTTTCCTCCGATTTCCTGACTTTAACCACTGGAATGTGAGCAGCTTTGATATTGCTATTAAGGTGTTTCACTACATAAAAGTCTTATCGGTGCAGCTTTTACTCAGGCCCGCTCCCTCTTATCGCACACGCGGTTCAAATGAAAACACGGCAGCTGTGTCATTAAGTGGTACAGCGGTGAATACCATAACACAGATAGCACACTTTCCCAGAGGCTCCCTGCCAAAGCGCCTCCTTACCCAAGGTGAGAGCCACTTAAAGGGCCCAACGGCGAAGAAATGACGCGCCTCATTTGACGCACAGCAGTGGGTGCTCTCGGGTTCGAAATGCCAACACCACACAACCGGCAGTATTTCAGGGAGAAGTTCGATATTTAGGCAACAACGTGAAATTGGCGTCACGTGATCCTTTACATGGAAGACGTATCACTCGCTGTTGTACAGCGAGTGTGACCGAGTGAAGCTTCTCTTACTTCATAAACAATCTTTGGCTGAGTACAGAAGTAGTGACAGCTGATGTGGCCTACCAACGCCTGCCGGTGTTTGACATTCTAACCAGTGAAAGCGAGAGTAGTAGTATTGGTTTTGATTAATAGTTTATTCATTTGGTAAACAATCCTCCTATGGGGAAAAAAAATCCAAAGCTGTTTATTCCTTTGCAGAAAAAACAGCTGTGGTCTCCGGGTCCTCGTTTGACGCTCCGAAATTCGATCTAAGGTCAGAGTAGAGGCGTCAACGGTGCGTGTTTGGCCTTTTTTAAATTGATGGGTGTGCTTCGAAAAGGCGCGTCGGATTCTTTCAGTGCGTTGGCGCCACATGGGGTCAAGATCTGCTCTCCGCCGCACGTTCACAGCACATACATGACTCAGTAACGATGCCCACTGAGCACACTCAGTTAACCTCCGTGTTCCCTCTCCTCTCGGTGTGTTACTGTCCTTCTTTCTCACATTACAAGACACACACACACACACTTACACAGAAGTGTTATCAGGGCCAACTCACAGTATCATGCGGTGCAGCAGTCACACGGGTTGAGCTGTGATAAGTACTGGGTGGAAACGGTGTGCTTTGCCGCTCCAAACTTCACTCTAGAAGCTGAGAGCTTAGATTGTTAAAGGTGAATCTGCAGTGGTTTTAATATACGTCGTTATTGTCGTGCTGCTTTTTTCGAAGGACAGCTTGACTTTGCTTTGCTTCGCAATCCTTAGATCGCACTGACACCATAAAATCTGATTCAAGATCTCAAATCATCACCCATCTGTGGTTGAGCCATATTGCAGCATTTCAAACGGCGACAACACAGTCTGAATAAAAGTGACATAACGTCTATCCAGCTTCACGCTCCCTGCTACTCACGGTGCTTCTTTTAGCCAATATATTTTCAATCGGCAGCTACATCTTGTGCTCTTTTTCTCCAGCACTCCGTTACAAGATGTGCTGTGCGCTGCTTATCTCAGCCGTGTGGGCGTATTGTTTGATAGCATGCCGTTGACAGCCGAGCTGCGCCATCTGGATCCCCTCAGGCTGGCACCTCAGCAAAGCAGCCGAAAGAAAAACCCAGCAGAGAGCCTTCCTGTCTGGGCTGATGTTGCAACCCGAAGCCACCCTCACGACAGGCTCCCGGGGCAGGCGGGCTGAGGGCCAACACGCTAACCATAATATTACACATATTCCTGTTCACAATGTAACTAACGGTGGCAGGAAGGGCATCAGTTTCCTCTTGTCCTGGAGGTGGCGGAGGTGCATGCTGCAGAGCTTTCTTGGTTCAAAATGAGGCAGAGGTGGCAACTGTGATCTATACTGAACCTGGATTGGACTTTTGGAAAAGACAGATTTCTGTGATGCAAGTGTAGCTGCTAGATATAGGGCTATGGAGGAGGAACAATGAATTCAACCAAGTCAACCTTGTATTTGAATGAATTTTCAATATTTTCTCTTGGAGGAAAGACAGAAATGATTTAGTCGAAAGCTCGTAAGCAGTTGACAGTTGATCTGGCAACTAGTCTGGACCAAAGTTGAGCAAAACACTTACAAATATAATCTTTTATTTGAAAAAATAAGAAAGTGAATAGTTTTTGTTACTGGTAGTTTTGTGCAAAAACCTGAAGTGTGCAAGCACAAGTTTGTTTCCACACTCCAGTGGGCGGCGTATGCACCTGTCACTGGTTTGCCAATAATAATAATAAGAAAAGAAAGGTGATGCTGTGCATTATGCCGCGCTACCGACTGGAATGGAGCGTGGATCAGAGGAGAGCTACGGGAAGAGGGGCTGCTTTAGTGGCTGTCCTCTTTCGGTTTTGTCTTCCATCTTTCTTTAGGTGTGCTCGTGTGTTTTCTGCATAAATAGTGCAACGCCATGTGGCTTAAATCCACACAGCGACCCATTCCCTCCACCCTTTGTTCAGCCTACCTCCCTAACAATGCGTAACCGTCAGCCCCCCTACTTCATTTCCTCTCCCACTTCCTGAAACGCAGGAAGTCGGGTGCTTTCGTCCACCCCGAGGTTGGAGAGAAACTGGGGAGGAGAGGAACCACACCAAAGGTCACTGACGGCAGCCATGTAGAGGGACACGCCCCGTTTCTGTGGCCAGTCGGCTTCCTGTGTTCAAAATGTGACGTCACCAGTTAAAAAGACTCTAAGTGATTTATGTGAAAGTACAAACATTTTTATCTCACAAAACAGAAAGTCAGCGTTCAAGTTATTTTGTAACACAGGCGTACGTGTGAGTGCGCTGTGCGTGCACTGCATACGTCACCAACAGCTTGAGCGTCTGTGTGCGCGCAGCATCATTAATCCACCTTCAGTTCTCCTTCACTGCTCTTTGCTTCTTCCCGCTCACCCATCTTTTATTCAGCACCGTGTGTCACGTCCTCCTACATCATGGCAGTGTGTGCGTGTGTGCGTGTGTGTGTGTGCGCGTGCGTGCGTGTGTGTACGCGTGCGTGCGTGTGTGCGTGTGTGCGTGTGCGTGTGTGTGCGTGTGCGTGCGTGTGTGTGTGCGTGTGTGTGTGTGTGTGCGTGTGTGTGTGTGCGTGTGTGTGTGTGCGTGTGTGTGTGCGTGTGTGTGTGTGTGTGTGTGTGTGTGTGTGTGTGTGTGTGTGTGTGTGTGTGTGCGTGCCCTTTGAGGCTCCTCAAGTGGCTCTCCACCACAAAAAGACAGCAGTTCAAAAGAGTTGGGACACAATAGCGTCGGCTGGCATGTGTGACCTGCAGTGCACTGAGAGAGGCTGTGTGATCTCAGGTATGCTCCGTAGTCGCCATGATATAGTGTGTTTTAATGGTGGATCTAAACTACAGTTTTACATCCACCGTGTTCATTTCCACACGGTTTTCTACTGAAGCTGGTTGACCTTTTCTTCTTTACTTCCCCCCCCCACACCCCTGCTCTCTTCCCTCTCTCTATTTCCCTTTTTTCACATCCTTCTCGACTCCTTCCCCTCTCATCTCTATTACCTTCTATCATTTTCTCTCCTCCCTCCTCTCGTCGCCCCTGCTGTCTCCTCTCTCTCCCCGTCCATCATGTTTCAAAGGCGTCTCTCCCGTCACTTCATTTTCAGCTCTCTTGTCCTTTTCAGCTCTCATTATCAGCTTGTCGCTCCGTCCCTCCTGCTTCTCTCCGCATCTGTTTTCTCTTTCTCTCTATTAGTCTGGGTGTTGGTCCCTTCCTCCTGACCCTTCCTGGTTCACTGACATCATCCAAGAAACCAGGAAGCCGCTGATGGGGTCACCACCCCACACAATGTCCTTTTGTGTGTGTGTGTGTGTGTGTGTGTGTGTGTGTGTGTGTGTGTGTGTGTGTGTGTGTGTGTGTGTGTGTGTGTGTGTGTGTGTGTGTGTGTGTGTGTGTGTGTGTGTGTGTGTGTGTGTGTGTGTGTGTGTGTGTGTGTGTGTGTGTGTGTGTGTGTGTGTGTGTGTGTGTGTGTGTGTCATAGTTTAGTTTCCTTGCTTGTGTTGAGACTTCAAGCGTTAGTATTACAGCTTTAGGTAATGATTAACCTAGACCGGTTTATGATAATGATCATAACCTTATGTCAACAAATGTTTCACCTGAGGTTGAGCAGGATATTAAATCTCTTCACCAGGCCTCTATAAGACTGCGGAGATCAAGTACCAATCAGCTGTTCAAACAACGGGGGTTCTCTGTTTCGCTCGCCACTAATTTATTGTCTATAATTTAACAATAAAAAATGTTTTTTGCCTAAGGGGTTTAATTGAGGCAAAGAACTAGGACAAAAAATGAATATCTGTGCATAAATTCAATGGTTTCCCGTAGCAGCCGTCAGCCAGGCAGCAGTGTCAGTAGCTGCAAGCACGTCCAAAAAAAAAAGGAAGATGGTTGTTAACAGCAAAAATAATAAAGTAAACAAAGGGATGTCTTTTTTTGTCTCTGGAAACTTTGGATGTGCGTTTTTCACAATTCTTTTGACATTTTAGAGGCTAAACGATTGATCACCTAATGCAACAAAATTGCCAGTAGAATTAATAATTAATGAAAAACAAATTTGTGCTAAACCGCACTTTCACTTTGTTACACACCAGTTAGCCAGAGGCAGTCACGCGCTCTTCTACCATCATGTGACATGTAAAAAAAAAAAAAGACATTTCAGAAAGTAACCCAGAATCAAATGAATGAAGGTACGGGGGATGATTCGTCACTCAGGTAGTGTCTAACATCTGAACAGTCTGACTAATGTTGAGTAACAAATAGCTATTACATGAATTAGTCTATGGAGTTTAGTCTAAATCTCGTGTATCTTCGAGTTTCAAATCAAAAATGGATGTTTAAAATTCATAATAAATGCAAGCTCAGTCATTAATGTGGTTGTCCTATTTACTTACGCACGTTTGCATGTTTAACTCCGTCATTTGCTCATCGAACGCTCAAAGATCTTCTTCTTGGGCTTTATTGCGCGTTCCATTGCCAGCTGCGCTCTTAATCTGGCGGTTGTTCCCAGGTTGTACGTGTTGTTTACAGACACACCGATCTAAAACAAATCTATACCTTTCTGGTGTGTTCGCTTAGCACATCGATTCACAAACCGCCGTTTAAACTGTCGGCCGACAGATTGTTTTTCCGTTCGGTTTGGTCCATTGCAAGAGACGTGGTCAACCCCTAAAGCCAATCCCACACATTTAACCTCCACAATGGCTTTTAGTTGTTTTGGCAAACACACCACGGCCTCGTGGTCATTGCTTGCGATTCCTAACATCCTGAACTGATGATCCTGTTGTCAAAAGAAATCTTTATTAGTATTAATGTATTGTTTCCCCTCTTTCTTTCTTTTTAGATCTGCCCATGGAGTACAACCCCTCAGATCATCCCCGGGCCAGCACCATCTTCCTCAGCAAGTCACAGACCGACGGTGAGCATTGAGAGCGCCTCGCTTCTTTTGAAACTTCCACACGCTGACGTGTGAAGGGATTGTTGGCGAGCGGGCGCGTTGAAAACTTGCAAGGTGTCTGCCAATGTTAAATATGTCTTTAATTGTATCCGGCTCACACAGGACCTTTTGAAGAGGCCACTGGAGTGTGAGGCGAGGGGAAGTTGTGTCACGTGCTACTGTGAGGGCTCTTAGACTTCGAGTGTGTACTAGACACCAATGTAAATGATTCTTTCTGGTCGTGTCGTCCACAGAGTTGGAAAGAATGTCTTTTACTTTTGGTTGATTCAGTTCTTCGGCGTCCTCTGATGGCTGTAGGACCACCATGTGGTGCGTTTCCGTCTGGAGACGGTAGCTTGAAGAATGTGTTGTGCAATTTTAAAGCACCAGTCCAAATAAGTAAGCTCATCATACATGCTCGGATACAATTCAAAGTGCAAATCCTGAAGCCTATACAGTAACGTGGGCACCTCCAGAATGCATCAGACACGCTCATTTCAGATAGTTCCATCAAAGATCTGTCGTGTGTGTTGTTTTCATCACACGGCCTCGCCACTTCACATCACCTCTCTTCCCTCAGGGCCCCGACGGCCATTCATGTTGACTGTATGTTGTTATCAGTTGCCATTGATCCTCAAAAAAAAAAAACAAGTCATTCAAAGAGCGGTGTCGCCATATACGTGGCAGATTGCACATTAAGCCAGAACGCAGCCTGCAAAGAATCATTTCAAAAGGTGTCTTTAACGTTTCAAAGTCAGACAATGGCCGCCCGCTTGGTGGTAAAGAAAGGTGTTTGATTGATGCGGGGATTTCAGATGTGGAGCCACACAAAAGTACCGTTGATCAACATCCTTTTATCCACCATGAAGGCTCCATGAAGGCTCCCGTGGAAATTTTTATAGCAGCTGCCTCGGCGTCTGGTTTTTTTCTGAGGCACACCGCGGCGTTTTGATCATCTCTCTCAGGCAGAGAGAGATGATCCTGTAGCAGCCTGGACCCCCTCAGACTGACAGTAATGCATCTTAATCAATGGAAATGTGATGAAGTTGGTTTCTGAGATTCAGCTAAGCCACAATCTGTTGACTTTGACGATAAGAGGCTTGATTTTTGTCCCATTTGCAACGCCGGTTTTGTAGCCAGGAGGCTGATCTATTGATCTGATCTTTTATCAGCCTCATCAAGCTCTTGTGTGAACGTCTGCTGGTCTGTTTTCACAACGTGTTGTACATGAATGAATACCAATGCTCAGGAAACACACAGAGACAATTTGGACTTTGTGTTTTTTCAGTTGCCGTGCCCAACAAGAGAGGTAAGCATGTGTGTGTCTGGTCTCTGTAGGCGTGTCGCACTGCGCTCACTGTGTGTTTCTGGGCTTCACTTTTCACGTGGTCACAAGCTTTATTGTTTTCTTGTACTTGGATCTGTATGTATTTCTGTCAGCGGGTGATGTGCCTCTACTGCTGAGCTGCTGATATCATGTTGTGTGTGTGTGTGTGTGTGTGTGTGTGTGCATGTCGGTCTGTAAGATGCACCAGTATGAATAGGGCTGCGAAAAAAAGCAAACAGTTTGTTTCCACCGGGAGGAGGAATCTGTGATGTGACACGAGCACCACTGCGCATCTTTGCGAAGAGTATTAAATGTGTCAGTGTGTGTCAGAACAATTATGTTCTTACTTATTATTTCAGAAATCAATACTGAAATCACTGCGGTCGGGGTTGTTTTCTCTCACTAACGCACAAAGCCCTAATTATGAGTTTGCTAGAAAGCAGCGCACACAGTCACGTCTGCCCAGAGGAGAAAGAAAACAACACATGTGCATTAGAGAGAGTGTGTGTGTGTGTGTGTGTGTGTGTGTGTGTGTGTGTGTGTGTGTGTGTGTGTGTGTGTGTGTGTGTGTGTGTGTGTGTGTGTGTGTGTGTGTGTGTGTGTGTGTGTGTGTGTGTGTGTGTGTGTGTGTGTGTGTGTGTGTGTGTGTGTGTGTGTGTGTGTGTGTGTGTGTGTGTGCGCGTGTGTGTGTGTCACAGAGGTGAGAGGCGCCAGACAGCTCGCTACGTCACTGTGTGCTTGATGCTGCGCTCTGCATCTCCTCCGGTCCCCCCCCCCCCCCTCGTGTGTTCTCCTACGTCACACATACAGACACACATGGATGCACAAACACACACACAGCTGCACCAACGCTGACACACAGCTGTGCGCGTGCACCTCACAGCTCAGTGAGGTGAGCTCTGTAGAACTAACAGATCACCAAGGCCATTCAGCATCCGTATGAAAACAGAGAATATTTTCTTACGCTACAGTGATAGGGAACTTCTAAACCCTGGATGAATGCTGCTCCCTGTCTGTGAGGGTTGTGTACTGCACTCCACACTGAGCTCGAGCGTTTGTGTGTGTTGTTGTTGCTGCCTGACGCCTGTTCTCTCGTCTTCCCTTTTCAGTTCGAGATAAACGGAAGAGCCTTTACATCAACCATGTAAGTAAGAGAAAGGACATTGTGTGTGTGTGTGATGCAGTAAAATGGCAGTCGTGTATCTTACACAAAGGCTGAAGACGACTGTGTCATTCAACTGTCAATTATCTGGAAGTGAAAATACAATTGTGGATATAATTGTGGTGCAAATGGTGATTTTTATTGTCTTGTATTTCTTGCAAGTTCACACACATTTCGGAGAACAAGGTAAAGTCCTCAAAATGACCCTTTAAAATAACCCAACCCTTTTATCATCGTCCATCCCTCTTCAAACCACACAGGTTACCTTTTAGTCGTAGTCACGTGTGTGTGTGTGTGTGTGTGTGTGTGTGTGTGTGTGTGTGTGTGTGTGTGTGTGTGTGTGTGTGTGTGTGTGTGTGTGTGTGTGTGTGTGTGTGTGTGTGTGTGTGTGTGTGTGTGTGTGTGTGTGTGTGTGTGTGTGATGAGCTGAAAGATGCAGCTACATGTCATTATTTAGATGTAGTAACAACAACATCGTCACATTATGGTGGAGTTCATCTTTGGCCATCACTCCTTCAGCCCCGAGGTCAGCAATCTGTAATATTTTACTGATGAATCGGTGTGTTTATCTTGAAAAGAATAACCATTATTTAGATTTTGAGCAAAAAAATATATATATAAATTAAAAAAAGGAATAATCCAATTGACATTAAAAAAAGCTCTGGTTCAGAATGTGAGCGTATTAAAAGTAAGTTTTCTCTGAAGATGCACTCCACCATAAATGCCATTCCTGCATGAGACCAAGTGACACGCTGACAGATCACAGAGCGCATTAGTTTGTGGGCTTACAGGTGCCCTACTTTCCTCGTCTGTTAGCGGTCCGAATAGGACTGAAATAGAGATTCACTCTCTGTTTGTTTGTATGTGTGTGTGTGTGTGAACTCCAGCATCATCCAGGCCCGGTGAGACGGAAGTACAGCTCATGCTCCACCATATTCCTTGACGACAGCACCGTCAGTCAGCCCAACCTCAAATACACCATCAAATGGTAACTGTTTGTGCCTAACGGGGAAGAATTCACAATCTAATGTTCAAGATCTAATCGTGCTTTTAGTTTGAAATTAATTGCCTTTATTTTTTGTTGTCTTTACAGCGTAGCCCTGGCAATATACTACCACATAAAGAACAGGTATGATCATCGCTTTTCATAATCCCTCATCAAATATCAGCATCACAGGTTAAAAATGAAACCTGGACAGGAACAAATGCCCCTCAGAGCTCATGTCGACATCGTGACATTCTGTCTGATGGCTGACTCCATAAGAGGCCTGAGTGAGCTGGAATAAACGGTGGTCTTGTAGAAGGGTGTAGAGACGTCCTTTTCCTTGTCTCTGTAGCGATAACGGGAGGAATCCCATGACGCTCTGCGTTTTGAAGTGCAGATAAATGCCCATAAACAATGTGACATCCCAAGAGGATGAAGTCATATTTCACAAAGAAATGAGTCTCATGCCATCTGTGTTTTTTTATTTCTATTTCTATTGCACTCCCTTATCTGTTTGTCATTCCAGGGATGTCGACGGAAGAATGTTGGTCGACATTTTCGATGAGAAACTGCACCCGCTCACGGTAAGGCCTTAACTGGAGATGCGTTTCCATTATGTGAATACCGTGGAGCTGTCGGCGCTCATCAGCGAGACAAACCACACGAGCAAAACACACACACATTGAGCTCGCAGCTCGTGTTTTCCATTCCGGTAAAAACGACCCCATCAAGTGCCCGTTGAACGGAGCGAATCTCTCATTGTCACTTTGATTTGTTGTCTTCTCTTCTAGAAGTCTGAAATTCCTCCGGATTACGAAAAACACGACCCCGAGCAGAAGCAGATCTACCGCTTCGTCAGGACGCTGTTCAGCGCCGCACAACTCACCGCCGAGTGTGCCATTGTCACCTTGGTAAGTGTGTGTGTGTGTGTGTGTGTGTGTGTGTGTTTCAGTGCTGACACCAGGAGGGAGTGTTGCTTCCTGATTCTCTTTTTTGCCCTCCATCGTCTCATGTGCTGTCCTCTTTCTTCTACCTTCCTTCGACTCTTTTCTCTGGTTTATTTCTCCTATGAAACGCTCCATACATCCCTCTGGAGATTGTGTCCCCCTAAAAATGTAGAAAAGTGAACTAATCCTCACAGGAGAGACCAGAGGATCGGAAGGTCACGCATGATTGGTTTGATCCGTGCAGTCTCATTTCAGAATTACTTTGGTGAGGCCCGTGTGTCGGCGCCTGTAGCGAAGATATAATTGGTGCTTTAGTGTGCAGCAGGATCTCTCCCGACCACTTATGACATCCTGCGCCGCTCACCTGTGAACACAAGGACAGCTTCTATCCCCATTCTGTCTCATTGCTTTCTCTTTCTCTGCACCTCGGACTCGTTGTTTCTTTTTTTGTTTTGTGTGCTTTCTCTTATCATGAAACATGACAATTTCCTTAGCAAAGTAATTAGAAGTCTTTATTTGAACCAGGTTATTAATGTGTTATCTAACCGTACAAGCACTTAAATTAATAAAGAATAAGGTTATTTCACTGCTGCTGTTTTACCCTTACTTATTATATCTGAGCTGGAGCTCAAAGGTCTTTACAGTAAAATCAAAATCAAAATGCTAAATATTTAAGCAAATACACAATATAATTGGGGGTTGTGTCCAGACCACTGATGTGAAAGCAAGCACATTGATGCACAGTATCTGTAATGTTCCTGTGTCTTTATCCATGTACAGGCGTACTCCATCAAAGATGTGTCAGACTTAACTAAATCACATGTGCGCACACACACACACACACACACACACACACACACACACACACACACACACACTGGCACATGGCCTGCCTCGTCCAGTCCCCCAGAGTAACGTCTGGCATGCCACCAGTAATTGAATAGGGCCGATGGCTGGTGGTTAATGCGGTTAGCTTCGCTGACACGGCTAACTTTAGTCTTCCTTCCCTTCCCAATCATCACGTCATTGGATAGGAAAGGGAAGGCGGAGGGGGTCGGGACCACGGAGACTCTTTCGGGAAGACGGATCGTGTTCAAGACTTCCAGTAGGAGACGCTGTGGACACGTTGCACTTTGTGACATGTGAACCTACAGCTCCACAGCTCAAACTCTAACAATACCAAAGCCACAAAGGGCAGAGGTCATTCACTGGCGTGTCACACGGAAACTATTAGTTCAGAAACATTTAGCACACTTGTAGACATTAGAGACCTGCATACTATTATCACTGGTTCTATATATATTGTCAATTATCCCAGCAGGAAGTGTTTTACTGGTTAGTTGTTTACATGTGGAACACTGCATGAGTTTAAACGTGGCATGCTGACCAATGAGTGAACCTGACCCCAGAGTGAACCATCGACTTTACATCAAGTGCTCCATGCTTTGGTTCCCCGTTGTTATGAATAATAGATGTGATGTGACATTCAGAGCAGTATTGTTATTCAAAACACAAAAAGACACGAAACTGTGAGAGTAACGTAAATATTACAAAAGACGCGTTGTTTGTGTGTGAGATGAAATCTCCTCTTGCGTCCGTCACGTAACGTGTGTGTGTGTGTGTGTGTGTGTGTGTGTGTGTGTGTGTGTGTGTGTGTGTGTGTGTGTGTGTGTGTGTGTGTGTGTGTGTGTGTGTGTGTGTGTGTGTGTGTGTGTGTGTGTGTGTGTGTGTGTGTGTGTGTGTGTGTGTGTGTGTGTGCGCGTGCGTGTGCGTGTGTGTGCGCTGGTTCGTTTTGTGTTTTGTAAAATGTAGTTTTGGTGAGAAACTACAATAAGTCCAGTTGATTGAAGGAGATTTTTTTTCACAGCAATATAAAATAGATATTAGAGATTAATTATGAGCCGTTTATCTTGCCAACACTAGCTAAGTCTCCAGTTTATCATACATCATTAAAATCACTAATGCTAAGATTATTTTTACCGCTAAAAATATCGTCATTTGAATTGTGTGTTTTTATGCAAATCACCACTATAGATGACTTAAACACAGTAAAAGGAAATAGTAAGTACTTTAGTTCATTGGCTATCGGCCTATTAGAAATAGACTGTAGTGAGATGAACCGAGTGACATCGTTATCTTATTAGAAACAACAGATGTTGACAAACTGCATCATTTTCAGTAATAAATCGCACTATATCGCAGTAACACAGTATCGTGACTTGAGTATCGTGATCATATTGTATCGTGGGGCCTCTGCTGATTCCCATCCCTAAATCAGAATCACAAAATGAATTAATTTGAGTGTAACGTGGCTGCACAGGTCCACCGTTTGCCTCTGGGTTCTTTGTTTGCGCCTCTTTGTAGAGTTTCCTCTCTGTGCCGTTGCATTCACATCCCCCAGCATGTGGCCCCGCTCTCATGTCATGCGGGCTTTCTTCAACGTCTGCTGCCAGAGGAGCGTATACGTGGTGTCTGTTTGGCAGGCTCTCTGGGCCACAACAGAGATAGAGTGAGCACCGCCTGCAGGCACACAGCCCAACCCAGCACGACTTGTCCAATTAGCCACCTGAGCTGTGCTAGTGGGCAAGTGAAGCCAGGCTGCAGGGTAGGATGAGAGGATGTTCTCTCCGGTCTGAAGTCTGTTGAGCCTGCAGAGCGTTTTATTCATGGAAATAAAAAATGGAGTTCCTAGACAGCCGAGGAAAGAAATGCTAAAAAATAACACGACGCAGTTACAGTATTTATGAATGCTACTAAATAAAAGTACAAACTCCATATTGGTAGATGTACATTTAAACTAAAAAGCTGACACATGCATGCCTGCACACTTCATAGAGAGGCTGTTTGATACTGTCCAGTAGCTTCCATTAGCCAGCCACACCTTTAGTCGTCTCACTGCAGCTGTCATGCTTTACAGCGACTCTCTAACAAAGTGATGATCAGTGGAATCAGCCTCTGTATTACACAAGTATTCCAGCTTGTGAGGAACACGTGCCTGCGGGCTCAGTGTGCTTTGTGATCTGTAGACGGTGGGAAGTCTGGCTACCGGAAAAAAGAGAGAGAGAAATGGAAATGGGGAGAGAGGCAGAGAGATGGAGCGTTTCAATATTTTAATGAGCGAGCTCCAGAGAGGCTGGATTTCATCAGCTTCTGCCATCTTGTTCTTGTGTTTTGTTTTGTTTAGTTTTTTTGACCTGGAGGAGGAGTCGGCAGGAGACGAGCAGCAAACTAACTCTGCACATAAATGTATGCACTGAGGGAGATTAGAGGCTAATGAATAATACATCAATACAAGCTGCAGTGATATGTTGTAAAGAACGTATTCATCATATGGAAGAAAAGACCTCGAGGGTCTCAGTTATGTGCATCATTTAGTTTGTTTCAAAGATGTAACATGTTGTGAGTTACTAACATGTGACGCTTGTCTTTGTTCGAGGTGTATTTGGAGAGGCTCCTGACCTACGCCGAGATCGACATCAGCCCCGTTAACTGGAAGCGCATCGTGCTGGGAGCCATCCTTCTGGCATCCAAGGTGTGGGACGACCAGGCGGTCTGGAACGTCGACTACTGCCAAATTCTCAAGGACATCACCGTGGAGGACATGTGAGTGGCTGCGAAAACACACCCAACATACTGTATGAATATGCACACACACAGGTGAAAAGGCCTGTAGACTGAGCTCTGAGGAGGCGGCTCCTTTACAGTATTTAGTTTCTAAAGAGTGTTACTTTGAATCAGTTCCATTTCCTCTGCGTGACAATAATTACTGAATGTAAAAATGTGTTAAAGATAATAATGTGCCTGTGATATGAAGGTGGCAGGAGATGTGTTTAATTATTTCTGTGTAATAAGACATAGCTTTTATAGCCAACTTTTTTCCATTTCCATTGCATGATCTATTGAGGCCAAGCCAAGATAAATTGGCTACAGTTGAGTAGTTGACTTTAAAGCTGGTTCAGCCCAAAACTCAGATAAGTAGTTCACTATCATCAACAACTTTTTTTTTTTAAAAAGCATTTAAAAAAAACTGCAACCAGTGAATTACTGCATTTTCGCTTGAAAATGAAGCAATAGTATGAATCCACGTTCCATCGTGTTTGTTAGTTCCTCTGTTGGGGAAGAAGCATCTTGAGCATGAGGACCCACCACGCTGTCCTGTATAGACCACATCCGTCCGGATGGATTTTTTTTTTCTGAAGGGTGAAACACGATGCTGTAGACGTGCTGTCACTGCTGCGACCTCTGACCTCTGCTGCCCCTCACACTCCTCTCTGCACCGGTGGCTGTGTATTCTTGTCCTTGGGCTCAGATTTTTACAGAGCAATGACTCTAATCCACCTGTTTTTGGGGGGCGATTTACAGGCACAAGCTTAGACCGTGAAACAACCGCAGGGGAGTCTGGGAAGAACAGTGAAGGAGCGGAGATAGAAACAGAAGCAGCGGTATCAGGCAGAGTTTGGCTACAGTGGAGGCTAAATTTAGCCCGTCTGTTGCTGCATGCCTGTGAATGTGCGTGGGTGGGGAACACAGAGGCGAGGGAGAAGAGATGGATAGCGCCTCTTGTGCAGGGTACAGCGAGAGAGAGAGAAAAGGGAATCGGCTGTGAATGAAGATAAACAGACGAAAGCGTCTGTCAGCGCGCTGCAGCGGGGATCACAGAGCTGATGACTGACATTAGCGTTTTCAGGATGTGGGATCAATATTCTTTGTCACACGTAATGCTCACAGCCCTGTGCTTCGATATCACTCCTTTTCAGTACGAGGAGAGGCTTATGCCCCCCCGTTAATCTCCGTCTCCTCTTCAGTCGCTCTGTACAGAGTTTATTTGTTTCAATCTCAACTACTTCTGGTTCCTAGCTAAATATCTGATCACACATCCTCTCTCTCTCTTTCTCTTTCTCTTTCTCTCTCTTTCTTTCTTTCTTTCTTTCTGGAAAAAAAAGGAATGAGCTGGAGCGTCAGTTTCTGGAGCTGCTGCAGTTCAACATCAACGTGCCGTCCAGCGTCTACGCCAAGTATTACTTTGACCTGCGCTCCATGGCTGAGGCCAACAACCTCAGCTTCCCCCTGGAGCCCCTCAGCAGGGAGAAGGCCCAGAAACTAGAGGTGAGTAGCACACAAGCACAAACAAACAACAACTGGAAACAGATTTAGATATTGGAGTTCAGGTCATATATATATATATACATAAAGAAAATAAATCTTACAATCTGAACCCAATTTGTTGTAGCCTGAGGCTGTGGTATACAGGAACTGAGGCTCAGTTCAACACGTGCACACAAATCACAGACTGTAGAGCAGGATGTGCTTTTCCTGCTATGTATGACTTTTCACCACACACACCAAAGCGTGCGCCTCATCGTCTCCATCTCATTTCTGCTGTGTTTGTGTTTGTTTTGTTGTCTTTCAGGCCATCTCGCGGTTGTGTGACGACATATACAAGGACTTGAGGAAACATGCGAAGAAGCGGTCAGTGAGCGCGGACAACCTGGCGGTGGTGCGGTGGTGTCCGGCCATCATTTCCTAACACTGACTGCCCGCAGCACGGAGACAGACCTGTCGGACATACTGTACTGTGTTTCTGCCTGGTGAGCAGGCAAACCAGGCGGGCAGCAGTCCTGTGGATCAGTGTACACACACACACACACACACACACACACATAAAACCTAGCACTTTTACAAGTGTGATTGCACCCTCTCTGGTTGTTGTACATAAAAGAAGTTCCACTGGCTGCCTGCACTGAACCAAACAGAGCTGAGCTGAACCAAACTGAAGTGTGTGAAAGTTGTTGGATTGAAGACCTCGACTGCAGAAGAAGAGGCCAAACAGAAACACAGCTGGCAATATATGTATATATATATATATATATGTATACTGTAGATGAGTGAAGTTGGGACAAGCTTAATGCGGAAAAACCAAGCGACAACAGCGTTCCATAATTCCCTCTGAGGCTCCACTCACTCGTGCGGTTGATTGAGGGAGGCCGTGTACATTCCTTTTCGTTTTAATCTTCAGGTTCAGTCACTTTCTGAGCTGAAAGCATGAGAGGATTTTTTTTTTTTTGACAGGCACATTTTGGAAATTTGGTTGGTGTTCATCTCTTCTTTTTGCATCCCCATCCGGCGCGAACCCTCTGCGAGCAGATTCCAAGCGTGCACGAGGGAAAGACACGTACATTCCTCCGCTACCTTCGGTGTACACTCGATGCATTCGACCGGACTGCATATCATCGTATTCATCGTAGCCGTTTTTCATTGAGGGCTGACATTGAAAACGCGAGTCAGTGTTTTCGCTCTGACAGGACCAGGAAAATTCAAAACTTGTACCATCGCAGCGAGGCCATCCAGCCAAACGTTCCCGACACAGCCTTTCACTTAAGTTAAAGCAATATTCATGCATTGCTCGGTTGTTGTGATTTAAATAGGATGAAGCGTGCATACTCGGGAGGAGACTGAGCGGAGGACAGCGGTCCACGACTCTCAGTCAGACACGAGACGTACTGTAGAACTGGTGTTGTACTTAATTCACTGCCATCGTCCTGACCTGTGGTGCCTGTAATAAGCTCGTGTAACACCTCCCCCCCCCCCCTTTCTACTGGAGGAATAGAACAAATAACTGAAGTATTTCTTTTCTCTTTCTTTAACATTTTGTATGGTTCTTCCAGCGTACAAAGAAACAGCACAAAGTGGAATATCGACATTTAGGAGCCACTAAACGCATGATTATTCTTCAGGGTTGTTCTGGAGAGGAACCCAAATGATTAAGTGACGATTCAAACACACTGCTTACAAAAAAAAGATAGATTGTGTACGTTTTGCTAAGTTGTCTCTGTACAGTGTAAATACTGAGATCGTACTGTACACGAGGGGGATGTTAATGTGTTGGATGTTCCTATGACAAATCAAGTAAAGATTAAGTATTAAGATTTAGACGGGAGACGCCACTTAAGTTTTCTTGTTACGATGTTTATTTTCACACAGCAGAAAATGCCAAGTTTTTTTTTTAATGTGCTACATGCTGTATATGGCAACTTAATAATACGAAATGATTCAGGCTTATTTTATTATTTGTTGTCATTTTTTTAAAGATGTTCTTCTTGCCCCACTCTGTAGAGGCATTACCAGAGATCCATGTGTTCTTATGGAGCCCCGTGAAAGAAACATGTCAAACACACAGTATATCTGAATGCATCAATAAATATGATCAAATCATTTAAATGGAGTGTAAAGAGAGAGCTATAAAGTTTATAGTTTTCCTTCAACCTCCATCAGTTTTTAATGTTTTTTTTTTTTCCTCAATCAGTGAAACGTAATTTATTTTTCTTCTTCTTTATCTTTCTCTACTGTAGCTCATCTCATTGTTTGGTCTTGGCTCACATTAAATCATTTATCTACTCCCTGTTTCCCTGAAGCGACGTTTCCTTTTCCTCGTGTCATTTTCAATGTTACAGTTTTACAGACGTCTCTGTTAGAATGCTGGTCTCTGGGGGGGGCTGCAGGGATTTTTTTGTGTGTCAGTACTGCAAGTTGCAACTTCAGTTCCCCAACTGATCTCACACACACACACACACACACACACACCAATCACATGGCCTCGACATACATGGACACGCCCATTATTTTCTGCAATATGAAAATAAAAAATAGTAAATGTAAAGTGTTGTGTGGGAAACATAAGCAGTAGATAAATGATTAAATGTGTGCAATGACCAAACATTTGGAAAGTTGGTGAAAGATAATAAATAAAGTTTGGGTTTATTTGATCAACTTATTGAAGGTTACAGCTAATTTCTTTTTTATTTAACTAACAATATTATTTATTTATGCATTCAGTTATAACATTGACTTTTCTCATAACCTCTTCTGAACGTTTATCTGGAACTTTCTGTTTTTTTCCATGAAGACATCGCTTCCTGATTTGCTCCCGTCTTGACATTTCTTAAATCCGAAATAGGAAAATGTACAGGGATGTAGTAGAAGGTAAACCCATAGAATCAACGAGTTGAATTATTGACACCTGAATGGGTTAATAAAAGTGTGAAGTAATGCTTTTATTATATAAACTTTATAGTAGTGGTTGTTTGCCTTAAGATCAACTGGACACACATTTTTGCTTCACTAAATCCTTGAATAGATCATTTAAAAATATCATCGCGTGACATTTCCAGGTTTTTAACGCATTTTTCTTCGTAACAAAAGATCAGCTGAAGGTCCAAATTGAAACGCGACGTCAGCGTCTACCCTCGAGCTCATTCCGTGCATTTCATTGGCAACTTTCACGTCTGTGATTGAAGTTGTTTGCCGAGCTACCAGAGGATCAGTCAGTGAGATGTCTCACCCTGAGCAGCAGGCGTGAGCAGAGACAGAACCGTACCAAAGTGGTGAAGAAATGAAGGACTCCGACCCAGCTCACACTTTGCACATGAAGTATAGAAAACAAACAAAAAGAGACGTAGACGGAGGACTGTTGTGTTTTGCATGGTGCTTTGGGATGAGTGGACAATAAAAGTGCAAAAATGTGTCTTTAGGAAAGTTGCTGGAGTGGCTGTTGTGAGTTCCAACTATTAGAGGTATTCAAAGATTGTATATCCTATTTATTGTATGTGTGTGTGTGCATACGGGCCCCCGGACAGGTGTTCTCTAGACCCACCAGTAAGTGTTGATGCCATGTGGTCCACTTAGGTGAGTCCTGAGGTGAATCTTTTCCTCCCAACATGAAGGACCATGGGCCTGTGGCGTCCTGTCGGCTGGCTACTAGGTGTGTGTCATAGCCTCGTGCACTGAACTCTACCTCTGCATAGAGTTTTCTCTTCATCTTTCTTCCTCTCTTTGACGGCAATTTTTTTTGTCTTTTCGCACATTCGGCTTCATTCAGCTGATCATGACGGTTTCCCCTGCTAACATCAGTCATCACCTTTGCTCGTTTGTTTTTTTCATTGATATTGATATTTTCAACATGTTGTGCTGTATTCTGTTATGGTTGTTATTGTCAGTGTGTCATTTTCTTTTCGGTGAGTCAGCCATTCCGTTTCTTTTGCCAAACTCTCTCTGTTCTGTCCTTTTCCTCTTTTATGTTTTCCACTATGATTTAAAGAAACCGCTCCCAATTCTTCTCCTCTGAAGCAATGTTTAGAAAAACCTGTGCAAGAATTAAACTTTAAAACCTTGCAATAAACCCAGCGTGTGTCTCTTGTTTGATCCGAAGGACCAATTCAGCCAATGCACAAGCTCACCCCGAGATCTCAAACCATCGGTCACGCTGCTATCGCATTTGCTTTCCACGCTGCTATCACAATGTTTCAATATGTACTCTATTGTACTACTGATGTGACTCAGCAGGGTTTCTCCTGTCAGAAAGAACCATTCCAATGGCTTAGAGCAAGCGGTAATACAGAGATTACACTCTGCCACATTGTCACTGAGGGACACATTTAATCCTCCGTGTGAGCCTCGATTTGCATTTCAATCGCTGCTCTGGTAATTGCCATACAAGTCAATTCAATGCGATGAAGAGCTACTGTGAACTTAAGTGAGAGAACCACATCATACATGTGCATTTTAAATACTGTACACAGACACGTAAACTCCATTAATAAACACGTACACCTTACAATCTCTTATTTCTTTCAAGCTTTATTCTCTTTGCAACGTTACAACTACCAAGAGCGTTGGTAGGCAGACTGTTATACCTCAATATACTAAATAATCTAGGTTATGTTTTGTTGAAAATATTTTGTAAGCCACGTTAATTTTAGCACGCTGTCGCCGATTCACACATCCAACAGACACGGAGCAACATTAGCCTTCTTTTGGAGATGCGTTTCTGGCCACTTAGCAAATGTAATATTCACTCTCCCGCTTGCTCTGTTTTGGTCTCCACCGAAACTTGCTCCACAATGATCACCAGCTAATTGCTAACTTTGTGCGTCTCCTGTTTGGTGCTGGGCAGGTAGTTAACAGTGAAAACATCGTCCTGCATGCAGCTATTGGAAACGAGGTTAATGAGAGCGGTGAGACTCAAACAAAATGGTAAAGTTGCTAAACCAAAACAGTTAGCTTAAAGACGCTAAAGCGCTCCCTCGAGCTGATGGGAACTGCAAGGTCGAGTGTGGGCTCATCCTTCCGAACGACTCCTATCCTATACTACACATTGTCATTAGACAATTTAAAAATATTGTTTAGTGCAGCTTTAAACTGACAAAAAACACATTTGATCCCTTAAGGAGCAGTGTGTAGGATTTAGTGGCATCTAGTGGTGAGGTTTGGGATTGCATACAGCTAAATACCCCTTTGCTCACCCGTCCCTTTCCAAGCGGGTCGGAGAACTACGGTGGCCCTCGGGTAACTTAAAAAACGGGAAAATCTCTCTCTAGAGCCAGTGTTTGGTTTGTCCATTCTGGGCTACTGTAGAAACATGGCGGTGCAACCTGGCGGACTCTGTGAAGAAGACCCGCTCCCTATGTAGATAAATGAAGGGCTCATTCTAACGATTCTCCGGTTCAGGTGATAATACGACAATGAAAAATAGAAATTAATATTATATTCCATTTCTGCCAGTAAATCCTACCCACTGTTCCTTTAAGACATTACAGTGTTCAATGGGAGCTGAAGGACAGATAAGAATATCCATCACACATCTTATTTCTGTTTAAAGTCTCAAAGGGTTTTCTGTGTTCCTTTGTTGATGAAGCAGATCATGAACAGTGAATGAGACAGAACCCCCGATAGAGAGAAACATGTCATTAACTGTTTCTCAATCTGCATCATAATGTTAAATCAAATCACCCTCATCGTGTACTGTGCTGCAGTTGGTTGGCTTATGAAAGCCTTCTGAAATTCTGTTGGGATGTTTGTGTCACGCCCGTGCATTGATGAGGGATAGACTTTTCAGGCGCAACACATTGCTAATTGGGGAACAGCTGCGGGATCAGGTGGATGATCAGGTAATGATTGAGGCTGGAAATTGCCCAAGTAGCAGCAGGGTCTGAAATGAGAGGGATAGTTAGTATGCACGGAAGGTGGAGTAATTGTTGAAATTCTAATATTGCCAATATGGCCTCAAACACAGCCATGAAGGGCATTCACACTCTAGTACAGACACAGTACCCCTGATGAGCTGAACGGCAGGTATTCCTCTCTGAAAATAAACCACGGCTTTATGGAAACTATTATTACATTTCCTTTGACTTTCATGCAGCTCGCATCTGTGATAAAAGAGTCGAAGCAGATGAGACGCCGAATAAGTAGAACGAGTTCTTGCCGCCTTGCTTTTTGTTACAGTGAGTACAGATCAGTCCATTATTTATTTTTTATAATATAATGAAAGACATTGGGTCTGCAACATCATAGACATAACATCTTTACAAAATGGCATCAACTATACTAGCGGAGAACCAATAATATGAGCAAAAATATCTATCAAAGATAAAATCTACTAAAACAATATGTCTTTAGTTAATTGTATAAAAGCAGGGGATATGTTTGGAGAAAACTTAACATGAAGGTGATAACTGGAATATAAAATGTTTTTTGTGGTGTTGGTGCAGATCATCTGCTCAATCAGTGAGATTGAAATCAGGTGTGCCTGACTATCCCATAAGCAGTAACTGGGCAGGTAAACCTGTTCGATTGATGACAACCTGATCAAAGTTGTTTATGCTTGTGTGTGAGCTTGAGTGTGCCAGTAGACAACTTTAAATGTTCACCTTACTTTGACTACGTAACTTGAACTCGTCATTTATTTATTGGGTATTTTTGTAATGGTTGCACTTGTTCAGCTCACCCCGCTCTCACGTGAACCGATGGTACGTTCCAGTTTAAATGAGGCTGGGGAGGTCAGCTGGCAGTTTGCCTTGGCTGACATGTTGGGGTTTGGCTTTGCTTTTTCTGGACTTTCTTATGTTTATTTTTAACCGATAGCCCATCTATACTTTAGCTAATAAAACTCTGCCCTCACTTACTCTTCGCCCCTTTCAAACTTTCTCAGTGCCACACAACATCTACTGCCCTTTATATGCAATGTCAGCGCTACAGCGCCCGTGTAAATTAATTGCAGATGCAAGTGATTTTTCTTCGTGCCCTATCAAGCCAAAAGTTTGATTTCACACACATACTTTTTAACACAATCCATTATATATTCCAAATCTGTGTGGGATTCGCACTGTGAGTCAGTATGTGGGTGCTAATGACCATTGATCTGTAGTGATTATGTCTTTAGCCCCGTGTCCCACCAGAGACCTTGTCCATGAGCGAGGGTGGATGCAGCATGTGTGAAAGGAACCGATCATTTCATGAGGGAGATCTGCACCACGATGAGCATTTGTTGAAGCTTATATTAAAGCTAGAATTAATCTTATTTTATAAAATTCCTTGATCATATCTGAACTCCTGTTGTATTTCAGATTAATAATTAGAGTTTAATTGCATACCCATATTAAATGGCTATACAGTGGATGCGTATCACATCATACACTGGCATGAGCTGTGGGAAAATACAGTTTACATCCTACTAACATTCCATGAGAGCTAATCCAATCTACGGTTCTGCATATCTACATGCTATCTTGACCCATCACTGGAAAATGCATCAGTAACTGCTTGTATGTTTACGGAGCAGCCAGTTTGAACATGTTTGCTATTGTGCTTGAGAACTTAATACAGCAATTTAGAGTGAGTAAGCCCGGAGGCTTGTTTCTCTCCTGTAAGGACGACCAGCGGCACCAAAATATCTCTGCAATGCCAGGACGGCGACGTGCCTTTGGAAGTGTGTTAAGAATAGACCCACAATGGGGCTCGCTCCCGTCTTCTGTTGTCTGAGGACAGACCGTTGTCTGCAGGGAACAGAGGAAGAGGTGAGACGGAGTATTTACACGGGTCTTTCCGAGACTTGGGTGACTCAAATGGATCACGCTGGATTTTCCCTCCCGGAACCTGGCACATAATCCCTCTCGGAGAAAGAGAGAGAGAGTCAGACTGCTGAGGGAACTTTATGTCCGTCAACCTGGAGGTTATCGTGCTACTGGAAGCTCATGTGCCCCTTGGTAAGGAGGGGAGGGGAGAAGCGGCTGGACAGGGAGCGAGGTGCAGGGGTTTACTTTGTGGCCTGAAACTGGACGATTTTGGAGGGCCTTGAGCACTGCAAGGATGACGGGACCAAGTGCCTCTGAGGTCATCTTTATCTCTGTCAACCACAACATCACTTTGATGGGTGAGTTGGCCTCACTGACACTGTAACTGGTTTCTGTGTTACGTTCGAGGTGAAATCTCAAGCAGGTCGATTTGTCAAATCAGCACATTTTTGATACCAACTTGCTTATTTTTCAGGGAAGGTGTGGCTCGTTGTGATGATCTTCCTCCGTATCCTGATCCTCCTCTTGGCAGGTTATCCTCTCTACCAGGACGAGCAGGAGCGATTTGTGTGTAACACCATTCAGCCCGGATGTGCCAACGTGTGCTACGATCTATTTTCTCCCATCTCGCTCTTCCGCTTCTGGCTGGTGCAGCTCGTCACCTTGTGTCTGCCCTACTTCATCTTCATCATCTACGTGGTCCACAAGGTCTCGAATGGCCTCACCGTGGACCCGAACCCCTCGGGTCACACCAAAGCCCTGCCGTTGCTCAAGATCCACCAGGAGCCGTTCAGCAAGACATCGGTAAACAAGATGGCCGAGCGAGGGTGGGCCCGGTGCTTCACGGGAGCCTACATTCTCCATCTGTTGTTCAGGACGTTGCTGGAGGCCGGGTTTGGGGCAGCTCACTACTATCTGTTTGGTTTCTACATCCCCAGGAGGTTCCTGTGCCAGCAAACACCGTGCACCACCCAGGTGGACTGCTACATCTCCAGGCCCACCGAGAAGACCGTGATGCTCAACTTCATGCTCGGCGTGGCTGCGTTGTCCCTTTTCCTAAACGTGCTGGATTTCATCTGCGCCATCAAGCGCTCGGTGAGGCAGAAGAGCAAGAGCAAGATGATGGTGGTGGAGAAGATATACGAGGAAGAGCAGTGTTTCCTTTCAGGCAGGGGAGCCGTGAGAGGAATGGACCCAAACGCTTCACCGGCTAAGCAGCAACAAGAAGCAGAGGCTGGTCACACGGGGAGTTTCCGGAAAAGGCGAGGCAGCAAGGGCTCTTGTGGAGGTCTTGCTTTAGGTCAGGAACCACCCTGCCTGGAGCACTCCTCTCTTCCACGCTCTCCAGGACACCCAAGCTGCAACACCAACGGAAACAACGGCTACTCTGTTTCCCAAGAGGAAGCTCTGGAAAGGAATGGCAGCGAGGTGGCTCTCTGCCCCCCAGAGCCAATGGGGACACCCAGATCAATCCGTGTCAGCAAACGCGGTCGACTCAAACCGCCACCTCCACCCAGACGGGACCTTGGGTCTTCCCCCAGGGAGCCAGCAGGGCCCTTTGGAGACGTTTCCACAAACATTTGCACCAGAAGGGTGGCTCAGTATACGCTGGTTGAGCTGGGTAGCGGCGCAGAGCCACAGGCCAATGATGAAGAGAAAAGATCCGAGTGGGTGTGAGGGTTGGATTGCTTTATCTCCAGGTTATTTTGGAGCACAAGGATGGGACAAATGGGTGCGGAAGCAGTGTGATAAACAGACAGAGATAACCCCAGGCTTTACACAGTGGCAACAACTGATGGAGCCGACGTCCTGCCAAGCTCTCTACCTATTTTAAAATGCACACTGCACTGCCACTCGAAGAGGATCCACAATGACAATGCATTCACAAGACGCTTTCGACCCACGAGGCACAGTGGCATTTGATGATGATTTCAACACGCCATCAGATCACGTAGCCTCTTGAGAGGCGCTAGCGGAGTGATGAAAGCGACAAGAATTCAAGTCCTGAAAAGGAACACTCTGAACAAAACGAGTCAAGAATGACAGCACATTCTGGCCTTCAGCGTCCTTCAAACAAACCTCAACCTTGAGAAGATCTAAAAGAGAGCAGCCCACCTGTTTCTTCCCTCGTTGGCTTTTACCCCCCACCTCCCCCGGACACACTGTCCATAAACAAAGACAGGCCTTGACCTGTCCCACATATATATATAACCCCACCCCTCACTCTATATGATACCACCATCTCTTTTGTGTTTGGGTCACTGGGGTCAAAGGCCATGGTTAGCCTCCAGGTCCTGTTCTTGGATGTTTTGGGTGACCTTTTGGAATAAGTAGGTCAGGCTCAAATGAAAAGGCAAATAATCTGGCTGAGGTGGTGTTATCGGACTCATGGAATGGAATAGGATTCCTCCGTCAGAAGCGAAGGACACTATGAAGGACCCGAAAGCCGACATAGGCTCACAAAGCAATTACGCTCCCCCATAGGGGCTCTGTATTTATGGAGACGGCTTGTCACTCTATTTCAGGGCCTCGCGGAGCTTAGGAGGAATACAAGCCTTAGCATGCACCGTCACTAGAAATAGAGCACAGCGGAGCTCCGCAAAGGAGCAGCGTTGGCCGATATATGTCCTCCCTGCTTTGCGCTGGCTTTGGTTTCACCTTGATCAAAGCTCAGATTAATGTAGGGTCAGACACTCCCACTGTGACACAAGTCAATCATAGACAGCATACTGTGTACAGTCGGGTTGCTGTAGCGCTGAATTGACATTTTCCTTTGCTGAAATGTTTTTCGCAAACCCCGTCGGTCTATTTTCTTGAAATCTCTGGACTACCTAACACAGATGAGCGCGAGGAGACTCCCACAGTAAATCTTCACGGTTGCACCTGCCGCTCTATAGCTGAGGGGCCGGTCTCTGTGTAAATGGATAGCTCTTGATCTTCCTCCTCTCTTGTGGTCTCTTTGTAGGTGACAACAAAAGCTCCCCAGCCTCAAGTCTCACCTATCTACTGAGGGCTGCACCCTGACTGTCAGAAGGGTGACCACGGGGGGGTTTTGAGGAGGGCACAGCAGGTGTAATGGTGCCGCACCTCCTACATACACCCAGTGGACTCAGTTACACTTGTGGAGTCTGGGTAGATTGTGTAACCTTTGGGTTATTGTTTATGTAAAGTGGAGCTATAACTAAGTGACTTCCTAAATGATATGTTGCATTAAGTGATGTTTTTGTTGTTGTATCCGATGTACAAAAATGTAATAATCTATATGTTTTATGCTCACCTATTAATTCCTTTTATATTGCGATTTATTTTTGATTGAAACCTATCAGTGCCTAATTCTTAATGAAAGTCATATTCCAAAAACAATTTATAGTTATCTTCCAATACATCAATTGAATTTATACACAGTTTGATACGCTGTTTTATGTAACGTTTGTTTCTTTATAAATTAAAAACATCTTTCATAGTGTCTCTTATGTTTCTATGTCTCGTTGACTTTTGAAGATTGTGTTACTTTTCAAAGCACTTCCTTGTAACCGCTCTTGTTTGATCCAGTATGCTGCAGTTGCATCACACATACCGTAGCTTGAAATCATGCTGCCCTCCAGTGACGCAAAATGTGAAATGCTGCAATATATTAAATCCAACACAGATGTTCACATGTGAATATTTGTATCTTCGTAAAACATTTTGGTCGTGACACTTTCCTTCAATAAATCAGGTAGAGAAAAAAATCTGACTCTGCAAAAAAGGCTGAAGCCACCATGGTGGCATTAGCTATTGCTGCACACTGTTCCATGCTGGCATGTGATCACATTGGGGAAGCATGTAAAGCTGCTTTCTCAGACTCCACCGCTGCTACTCACTTCAAAATGCACAGGACAAAGTGCACGGAAATGATTAATGATGATTAATGATTCATTCTAGCACCATACTTTCTAAAAAAAGTTGGTCGCAGATGTGGGTGACCAGCGTTTCAGCCTCCTCCTCGATGAGTCCACAGATGTAAGTGTTTCTAAGTACCTGGGGGGTTGTGATAAGGTACTTTAGTGACACCAAACACACAATTGTCTCAACATTTCTGGGGCTTGTTGAGTTGGAGGGAGGAGATGCCAGATCTATAGCCCGAGCTGTTGTGGCTTTCCTGGAGAAGTGTTCTCTTAAAAAAAGAGAAACTCCTGGGGATAGGGACCGACAATGCCTCCGTTATGACGGGGATTAACAATGGAATCCATAAAGTGCTGAAGGAGGAGCATGGCCTCAAAGATCTGGTTCTTATTCGCTGTGTGTGTCACTCTCTGCAGCTTGCTGTAAGTCATGCTTCCAACGACACCATCCCCCGTAGTGTGGAGTACTAGGTACGGGAGACTTATAACTGGTTTTCAGTGTCTCCAAAGGAGAAGAACTATGTCCGAAAAAGCGGTGTGTAGCCTTCACCATCTCCCTCACTAACGAGTTGAGGGTGAGACTGTCGAACGACATCGAAGCATTGCAGTACATGTCGGTTTTCAATGTAGAGGAAACTCTAAAGCACAATAAGAGCCTGGGAGAAATAGAAAAAATAGCCAAACTCCCTTGGCTACTCTCCTGCAGAGATAGACAAGATTGTCCAGCAATGGCGTGCCATCCATCTTAGTAAGTGGAATGACAAAAAAAAACACATGTGGGCTTCTGGAGTGAGATTGGGAAGTTCAGGGATGCAGCTGATATCAACCCGTTTCAGGAACTTGCCATGGCTGCTGTGTCTGTGTTGTCCTTGCCACACTCGAATGCTGAAGTCGAGAGATTATTCAGCCAGATGAGTGTGGTTAAAAAAAGCAAACTTAGAAATCGGATGTCCTTGCAGACCCTTAGCTCCGTCCTGTGTGTCCGATATGGTCTGAAGCTGTCTGGTGAGGCTTGCTATGAGCACAAGCTGCCTGATAATGTTTTGCAGCTTTTTTGGCACATCATCTGTTTACTCATTTTAGTCAGCTCCCTCAGTTGCTGAACCTGCCATAGAAAGCCTTGACCAAAATGAGGATGACCTACTCTTTCTGTCAGCCAGCACAGCATGTGTGGAGGGGGGGGGGGGGGGGGGTCTGAAAACAAACAAACAATGAACCTGAATTAAAGCCAGACTAGTTACCATCATTTCCTCACATTGCCAGACAGTTTTTTCTATTGTCTCTTTTTGGTCCATTTAGATTGTTAATGTCAAGTTAAAACCGTCGATACAACATATTTTTTTAAATGTTATAGTTATGGCAAGTCATGTTTTACTGTGACTTGTTGTAGGCTCCTAAGTGGAGCATACGGTTAGAAACTAAACCAAATTTAAGAAAAACCTAAGTAACTCTGCCAGAGTGTCTCTTTTGGGTGTCTCTTTGCCGGTCCCAAGCCCGGATAAAGGAGGAGGGTTGGACGTAGAGCTAGCAATTCCACCCTACATAACGGTGCTGTGATTAAATTTGATATTCTAACATTTAACAATACAGGACAAAATGTATTTATGTAATGTGGGTCTAGACAAAGCATTAACGTCATGCAGTTATTTTGAGAAGTGATGGCCTATTTCAATGGCAAAATAAGAACAACAAAAACCAAGAATCAACAGAAGAAAGTTCATTTGTAGTTCTTAACATATTTAGGGTGTTTTATACTTATGTCTCTCCTACAGCGCCCATTAAATTATGCAAATTAGGCGATGACGTCATTTAGCGACTTCTAGCGACTTTTAGGACAGCAAATAGCTACTTTCCTTACTGAGGAGTTGGCAACACTTTCCACTTATTTGCCGTGTAGAACAGGGCTGCTTGCACATTTCCATTTGATTTGAACGTCCAGGAGGATGAGCAGGCAGTGCTGAGATTTGAGCAACACGTTTCAAGCCAAGTCATACAACGAGCCTCTTCAAATAAGCTTCATCCATCCCACTATGTTTATTTCTTTCATCCTACTAGGGATCTGTGTTTTCTTCTTCATTCTCTGTCTCAAATGTCACAGACCCAAGAACTTTCCTCCAGGGCCTTTTCCATTACCGATACTGGGGAACCTGTTGAACCTCAACCTGGACAACCCCATCGGGGACTTTGAGCGGGTGAGAACAACTGACATGGGACTCATACTTTGCATTCAATTGTCACGCTACTGACTACACACACACATTCATACCTAGCAGCTGTGCACACACTGTTGGGTGTGTGTGTAAGCAGCTGGTTAATTGGCAGGTTAAGACAAAAACATGGGTGAAGTCTTAATTATATGGTTGAAATATTGCCCCGTAACATATTTACTGCCGCTAAACAGTTAATTGGCTGTAAATTAGATTAGATTCACCCCCGGTGTGTGAAGGAGAGGTAGCGCAGGTCCTTAACTGCTGTCAGGCTGCACAACCAGCTGTGCTCCCAGTAGACCAAACACCAACACATCCGTGCAATATAAATACACTGCAATACTACAATTACTGTCTGTGTATATATAATTGTAGTGACTTTAACAAATATCCATTTTATATCTTAAAGCCACTGGGGGGGGGGCGAACGGGAGAAGTTGTTCGGACGCGTGTTCCACAAACATTTCACTGTCCAATGCGCTGTCTTTCTTTCGTTCCGTTTATTCCGTTTGCACATTGACACCATAACAGAACACCATCGATACTTGACAGGATAATAATATATCACCTTGGAACTCTACGCTGACACGTCACCTTGACATCTTCCCGTCCACACACACCTGATTCTCATTACCAGGCACTTACATAAATGCACTTTTAGGTTAATGTGCCACCCACTGTTCAATGTCAGAAGTGCACGTGTAAACCCACCCCGTGTTTCTCTCAAAGACAAAAGAAAACAACAAAACCACATTATGGCTCCAACAATAATATTTGTAGTTATATTTTAGTTATTTTGGATTATTTAACTTTTTTTTACTTCGTTAATATCCCTTACTGTTTACTACTTATTTATGACACATCGTTTTTCATTATGTCTCTTGTTTGCACTATCCACTATGCTGCTGTAATCCTGTAAATGTCCCCACTGCGGGACTAATAAAGGATTCTCTTATTTTAAGAATATTGAATCAAGTTGGACATGTCAATATTCTTAGTAGCTGGTTTCTAAAAATAAATCCTCTTCACGAGTGTGAATTAAAAGCAGATATATTGCAGTTTGCACTTCAAGAGCTTGTCACTGTGCTCTCTCTCCTGTAGCTGAGAAAGTGCTACGGAAACGTCTACAGTCTCTTCATCGGACCCAAACCGGCCGTAGTCATCAATGGGGTGCAGGCCATGAAGGAGGCCATGACTACCAAAGCTGTTGATTTTGCCGGGCGACCCCAAGACATGTTTGTCAGTCACCTCACCCGCAATGGTAGGACAGAGTATGTACTATGTTAAGGCGGGCTAACGTTAGCTAATGCTAGCACACTTTAGACAGACACTGCTGTGTAACTGGACATTGCCGAGTCAGTCTGCTGACTTTTTGACTCTTCTCGACTTGTGCCACACAAAGTCTATATTAGCATCTCAGAATTGCCATTTGTGCCAAAAAAACAACCATTAAGATACTCTGCTAAAGCACCATATCCACGCCTGTTATAGGAACGGTTCTGGCAGATTACGGCCCAAGTTGGAAGGAGCATCGTCGCTTCGCTCTGATGACCTTGAGGAATTTCGGTCTGGGGACGCAGTCCATGGAGCAGAGGGTTCTGGGGGAGATACAGTACACAATGGAAACACTGGAACGGAGCATTGGTATGCCGTCTGTGGGTGCACACGCACACTGTGACCTCTCAAAGTGTGTCGGCACACTATTATGCGGCTGATTCACCCCCGGTGTGTGAAGGAGAGGTACCGCAGGTCCTTCCTTCCTGCTGCTGTCAGGCTGCACAACCAGCTGTGCTCCCAGTAGACCACCAAACACTAATAATCTGTGCAATAGTTACTCTGTACAATACACAATACTCTGTCTGTATATATAATATTCTATTCTTTTTTATTTAATTTTTATTTAATTTTTACATTTTTGAGTTTATTGTTCATTTTTTGTGCTTTTTGTACTTTTGTATAGTTGATATTCTTTACTGTTTAGTATTTATATTACTTGACTCTATCTTGTGTGCACTGTCCACTTGCTGCTGTGATCCTGTAAATTTCCCCACTGCGGGACTAATAAAGGATTATCTTATCTCTCTTATCTCTTATCTTATGTCTTGTTCTGTTACACATGAACTGACCCTGTTGTGTTGCCGTTGTTAACATCTGTCCCAGGTACAACGATAAGTCCTCAAGTCATGTTTCATAATGCAGCCTCCAACATCATCTGCCGGGTCCTGTTTGGCACGCGTTATGACTACGACGACAATTTCATCAAAGTGTTTGTGCTTTAAAGAAAACTCTAAGATAGCTAATGGACCCTGGGCTATGGTAAGTCACATGTTTGTAAGGTAACAACTTTTCTGCTGAGAGTGGGAGTGAGATCTAAATTGAGTAATTGATCCAAATATTTAAATTGCTTAAAGCTCTGATACTACCCTGTTCCAGTGGTGGAAGTTAAAGACCATCCAGCTTCTGTAAAATGTACCATCCCGGTCTTGTATTGATACAATGATGCATCAAATGTTGCCTCTTTGGAGCTGGAAGTCATACAGTGTTTAATCACATTCCCATTTTTGGTTTATCACAGATTTAAATGACCAGTGTGGGCAAACAACCTTTATATTTTAGTATTTGCAGTTAAAATGGCTACTCAAGTAGTTCATCCAGACTTTTTTTTTTAGATCAAGGACTCTCAAATAGTCCAGCTTTTAACTTAAGTTAATGTTCCAGATCACATCAAAGTTAGCCAGATACGCTCTGCTTTGTGCTACAGGAGCCCCCGGAGTCCTTCTCAGTTTTAGCTAACCCGACGTTAGCTAGTGACTTAGCATCCTCCAGTGAGGGACCCTCCTGTATTCCTCCTCATTATCGTTTTATTAGGGATGGACAAGCCTGCCTAACACTGTTTCAACAACAAAAGCAGCCTTTAATCCTACATGAAACATTTCTAAACAGAACAAATGAGCTCAGAATATCACCTTTTTCCTGTGCACGGTAAGTTGTCTGCAGCAAACATTTTAAACGTCTTTCTTTCCTCTGTTAAGCTGAATGCACCTTCACAGAAAGTTCATCTTTCCTTACAGCTGTATGACTCTGTTCCCATCATTCGAAACCTGCCGCTGCCCTTCATGAAGGCGTTCAAGAACAACAAGGTGGGTATATATTCATTGGGCCTGGAGAACTTCTCGTTATTCCCTTTATTCATTTCCACATTATTAATCTGCTACATTGTCTTTTTTTTGGGAGTCGCCAATCTCCTCATTCTCCTCTTTCTCAGACGTGTACTGGTCTGGTCACTGAGCACAAAGAGACCAGGGTCCCTGGGCAACCGCGAGACTTTCTCGACTGCTATCTGGATGAACTGGATGAGGTCGTGTGTGTGACATGCACATAAAGTACGATTTTTTTTAAATGAGAGATAAAACCCAAATGATCCGTCGTCTCTTTCCAGGGAGGCGATAATAACTCCTCTTTCTGCGAGGATCGACTCATCAGGTTTGCTCTGGACCTTCACTTCGCTGGGACTGACACCGCGTCCAACACCCTGCTCACTGGCTTCCTCTACCTCACGACCTACCCACATGTACAAGGTGCAGACGCCTACTGTGCTTTCAGTCTGTGACTCAATCATTCTGGCATCTATTCTTTCATTTGGATATTGTTGTCCAGTGGTTTTACCCTATTCTTTTTCCCTCTGTCTGTGTCTTTAAGACAAGATTGATGAAGTTCAAGAACATTTCTTTTACTCCAGTGTGATTTATTTGCTGCTTTTCTGTTTCATATAATTGTAAACTGAATAGGTTTGGGGTTTTGGACTGCTTGTCAGACATTAGATGACATTTTGAAGACGCCACCTTCTGGCTCTGGGACATTATGATGGATATTTTTATACTGTTTTTGACAATTAATCAAGGAAATAATTGTGCTTTTGCTGGAGAGACGAGACAATTTAAAAGAATGGAATAGAAAGGAGATAATTTAATTCAAGAAAAGAAGAGAGAAAAATACATAAAAGGCCAGTTGGTTATTCAGTATTGGATTACTTTCATGACAGAAATGTCATATTTATCAATAGCTCCATCCATGAAGGAAGTACATTAAAAAATCGTATTGCATTGAAGTAATGTTTCTCTTCAGGGTACAGTGATCGTCCAAAACCTGACCTCGGTGCTGAACGAGGAGGATCAGTGGAAATTCCCTCATGAATTCAACCCTGAGAACTTCCTGAATGACCAGGGGGAGTTTGTTAAGCCAGAGGCCTTCATGCCCTTCTCTGCAGGTAAGAGAGAGGGAGAGAGGGAGAGAGAGAGAGAGTCCATCTGCCCTCTTCCATTGTAAAGAAATGCACATGGCTTACTGATTTTTTATTTATTTTTTTAATGTCTCAGGTACCCGCATGTGTCTCGGAGAAGGTCTGGCTCGTATGGAGCTCTTCCTCATCGTGGTGACTCTGCTGAGGAGGTTCAAGTTTGTCTGGCCGGAGGATGCAGGACAGCCAGACTACACCCCTGTCTACGGGGTCACTCTGTCCCCTAAACCCTACTGCATGAAGGTCCAACTCAGGGACACACAGTAGTGCTCAGTAACGATACAACAAATACAATGAAAATGATATTTTCTTAAATTCAATAAGTTATATCTGACGCCGTGAGAGAAGAGACTGCGTCTGGTTAATGGCTCCCTCAAGTGGACAGAACTGGGTGTTGCATATAATAAAGTTTCATTCCTGCAGAACAGAACGGGCTGCTTTATGGGGAAAACATTAAGTTAGTGAGTCTGGTATAGTGGTCCACTTTGTTTCATCACACTGATTGGAGGGATGCATGCAACATGGAGTAGTTACACTGTAACTTTTAATTTATATTTTCAACAAATTCTGATATGTTGGCTGAACATTATATTCAGTTTGATAGAGCGAGCTGAACTTGGCCTGTGTACCCGGTGTGGTGTGACACTCATTTTCCAGCATAATAACGATAAAAGATTTGTCCTCTTGCCTCATATTACATTCAGCATACTTTCCAAAATCTTTGTGAATAATTTCAAATTGTTCAAATTTTTTTTTACAAGTGGTGTGACCTCTGTGACTGCAAGGAACTACTGTTTTCAATAAATCATATTATAAATGCTAAAGGGTTGGTCATATTGTGTGTTCATTTCCCTTCATTTAACATATGGAACACTGCTACAGAGTCCGTCTGTGGTGCGAGGTAGCGTCGCCCCTCTATTACTATAAACAGCAGCATCGCTCTCGCTCATCCTCCGATTGTTCTGCTGCTATTTATTTATTATCAGAACCGACACGTCACACCCATTTTTCGATGATGAATGCGGGCACGTTTGTTGGTTTAAGAACCCCCCCCCCCGACCCCCCCAATGCGACCGAGCCCAGAGTGAATCTGGCAAAACACTCAGTGCTCAGATGAAAGAAGTTTTCCTTTTGTGTACATGTCAGTCAGTCAGTGAAGGACTGAGGGAACACAGTGTTCTGCCGCTGTGTGTGTGTGTGTGTGTGTGTGTGTGGAGGTGGGGGGGCCCTTGGATTGGAAGAGGCAGCAGGGGTGCACTGTAAGGACTACTAAACCACAGGGGCATTGTTGCTGTGCCAACAGGGAGCCGGCAACTTCTGCTGATATCTCTGTGTGAGGCTCAGTCATGGTGCTAAAGTGAAGCATTTATTGGTTAAAAAACGGCATCACTGGCCCATTTAAAAAAAAAAAAAATGTCAAACCTAATCTGCAAGAGCGTCTATGACCTCCGCGTCCCCTAGAAACTGTAACCACAGAGCCTGAACCCCTCTATTTTCCAACATCTGCCGTCTCATGTGGCCAGCGGGGGATAATGTGCCTGAACTGGAGGTCAGGAGCTCCAACACCAATGGAAATGGCTCACAGAAACCCGAGGCCACTGTTAAGGAAGAATGCACTCACGGAAACTTTTTAGTGCTATTGTTCATCTTCCACTGATGTAATCTGGAAAATAAAGAGGAATGATAGTAACTGGCATATTCATAAATCCTAGTGTAATCACATGAGGGGGCTTTACACTTTGATGTACATGCTGTTAATGTCCACAGCAACAAACATCTGTAAAGGAAACATCACATTTGACTTTTTTGGGGCACATTTTATTCTTAATACCCTTTTGAAGTCACGTTTAGAAACACCAAATATGGTCTGATATAAATATCTGTCGCAATCTTTAATACGAAAGCGACTAATGCAGGTGACAAGATGCTGTCCACATCTGCAGTGTCTCCTCTCGTGCATTAAGAGATACAAATAAACAACCTTCTCCCAGATGCATCATAAGGATCAATAGTATTATCAGGCATGGGCCTGCCTATCATCCTCCCTACTCCCCTCTGTGTTTGCCTCCCGTCAAACGCTGCCATTAATATTTGATGTTGGGCCGTGTCAGGATGCTCCTCCTGATCCCACAAATGAGGCTTTAAACATCTGTATACGGAGAGCGGTCGGGGGAAGGAGACAATTCAATCGGCTGCGTGGCAAGATCGTCTTCTGGATTCATGCTCGGGTCGGAGGGATTTATTTATTTGTTAGGATGAAACCACCTCGGCACCGATGTGGCCCGGTGAAAACAATTGTTTGTTTTCCGGGGGTCATGAACAAGCCCTGACAAGATCAGATCAGTGGCATGTCCATAAAATACTACCTAGTTAAACTGAACCATAAAGTCATGACCTGGACTATTACCCGTTAAAGCCCAGCCGTTCTGAGGAGGCCGACCCTGTCTGTGTGAAAGTTACCCTAATGGCACTCTCATACTCTCTCCTGTACACTGCAGCGAATTGGGTCGTTGACCCTTGTGGAGGAAACGGGGCCGTTACCGGTTAATTACAACGTGTGTGCATGCAACGGTCGAGCCAGGACACGCCGCTTTAAAGTGGCTGGACAGTTGCTTTGTGGAGCCAGGGTTATGTGTTTAGCGGTGACTGTCTGTTTTAAAATGTCTAATAAAGTGGTGTTAAGAGCGGGTCCTAAACTTTAACTTCGGTCATAAAGATCTCATTAAAAGTGGGCAATTTGAGAAGCTTTGTATAAAGAAGCGAATAGATCCATAGAAACCTCCCAGGTCAGCCTCCTGCCGTGGTCCTGCCTGACACCCACTGCTACTCTCATTATTACTACTACTTACTACTCATTATATGAATCATTTCTGTCATATGCATTGAATGTGTTGTATGGTGTTCATTCTGTACACATGACATCTATCACACTTGAAGAGGGTTCCCTCTTCTGTTGCTCTCTCTAAGGTTTCTTCCTCTTTTCTCCCTGTTAAAGTTTTTTTTTGGGGGAGTTTTCCCTGTAGCGATGTGAGGGTCCCGGCACAGAGGATGTTGTGGGTTTACAGATTGTAAAGCCCTCTGAGGCAAATGTGTGATTTTGGGCTACACACAAAAAAGCCCTAAATCAAGCCAGTAGCTTAGATACTATATTTCCCTTACTGTTATGACATCAATACATGCCATTTTGGACACTATTCATAAATGCGTGATTTTAAGTGATGCTCATCTATGGAGGCGCTATAATTATTATCTTTATGTATCTCAAATACAAGATGAATTGATTCTGTTTTGAACGGTTTCGTCTATGAAAGTCAAAAAAGGTGAAAATAAATGTCCATCCCAACTTTAAAAACTCAAAAAATATCCCACTTCCTTTAATATGATGATGAATAAAAGAAGCCAGTGCTCATATCTGAGACGCTGAAACAAGAGAATGTTTTTTGTGTGTCTTTTTTTCCATTATTTCTGCTTGACAAATGGCTGAAATTATAAATCTATTCAAATAGTCGCTGGTTATTTGATTGATCATTTCTCTAAAAGTTACAGAAGTTACATTTAGAACAGCTTTTATGTCGCCATCTCTGTTTTCTTGTTCGCTGTCCTTCACACTTATCACACTAACATGAGAACATTTCATTGTTTTCTTTCTGAATCCATCAAGTCGTGAACTTTCCCTTGTTGTGTGTGTGTGTGTGTGTGTGAGTACATGAGTATAGGAACGTCAAAGTTATCAGCACACACTTACTTCTGCGTTAGTTCGGGAGCCGAGACCTCGTCTAAACACTCAGAATTAAGAGCTAAGCGAGGAGGCAATGTGGAGGTGTGCAGTTCTGCTTCTACCACTTGGTGGGGCTGCACATCAGTGCCGCTGCACACACTCACTGAGGTTTTTGAGGTAAACACCAGGAAAAAAAACACACAAGCTGCAGCAGTGAAAGCTGCCGTGACTATTTGATGGAACTACAACCGCAAATGATACAGAGAATGAACCTGCGTGCTAGATCTTTACCAAACAGACAGCAGTGCAATATTTACATTTCCTTTTTTTTTTGTTTTTTAAATGAAGATTTAAACTCCCAAACTTGATCTGTACAAACTTTACACAAACACTCAGAACTGTTGACGAGCCACACGGAAGCGAAATGCTCAAGAAGCCGCTCTTTTTTTGATCTTAAGAAAAGTTTTGTTACGACTTCCATCTTTACTGCTGACAGCGCTGATGCAAGATTTATACGGCTGATTTACACTCCCAACAGATGTCTGAAAAAGAATCTTTTTTTTTTTTTTGGAGGTGCACGTCTACAGTCTGAGTGTAAAGGAATAAAGCAGTAACAAAAGCAGTCACTACAAAGCCCACTGTCACCATTGACCTGCAAATCAAAAGCATTTCTTCGCTGGGTTACAGTGTATCATCTTATGCCAGCGCATTGGGTTAATTGGGACCAAACCAGATACATTTGTAGCAAAAAAAAAAAAAAAAAGCCTCGATTAGGGGGCCCTAAGATGTGAGATCATGTGAACAGACCACCTGTGGGGCTTTCATTGCTATTTCAATATCATTCATGTCAAGGCCCCTGCACTCGCTGACACAGCTTGAGTCGAGGGAGAAGATGTTTCAATTCAGGCCCTGCGAAAAAAAGAGGAGAAGAAGAAGAAGAAGAAAAAAAAACCCAAACACAAGACGCAGGGGCTCTGGCAGGTTTCAGCTCTGACAAACCCAGAAAAGCGAAGGGGGTTCCAAAATGCTCTTTGAATTGTAGGGACGTCCATCAAAGCATCCAAATGGGGACGTTTAGGGGGAACCTTGGCACATCAGACAGACACTCCTAATACACACCACCTTTATTCTCGGCTGTTAAAAAAGAAAGATCAAAGTTTCTGCAGATGAAAAGGGTCCCTTCCCTGCATTTATACCCCCCATTCACCCACTCCCTCTTTTGCTAAATTAAGAAAAAAGCGGGCTTCGGCAGGCATGTGAAGAGGCCTTCAACAATTATGGAGATGCTCCAACTCAACCCCTGCCTCTAATTACCGGTCTCTGATGGTTAAAAAAGGGCTTCCTTTTTAGCCGGGGGGTGGGGGGGGGGCTCTCAGAAAGCCACCATCGTCAACACGGTGACCACACCACAAAAAAATCTGCCTTGACAACCTCCTTTGGCACATTGGGGGGAAAAAAACACTGCAAAAGTTCACAGGAAGTTGAGATTTATCAAAAAAATGTTTTATTCAAAATAAAGCTCATATTTGCTTTTCTCACAAAAAGAGACATCTACACTTTGTACAAATTTACAATAGCTTATAAAGTTTTCTTTTATACACAAATGTACACGGTTTTTCTTTCTTCTTACAGAACGTTTATATAAATACATTTTTAAAAAATTACAAAATGAACGACCCGTACAAAAAAAAACACTTGGGCACTATTAAGGCTTAATTTAAACCATCTTTGATGTGATTGGATGATACAATGTTATCTGGCACTGTGTAGATAAAAAATGGCATTTGAGGACCCAGATGCTCTTTGTGTGAAGCTACTTTAGGAGCAAACCTGTCTCTCTTCCGACGGCGAGTTGTGCCAAAGGTTTGTGTGCACCTTCTAATCCATACAGACAGGGAGGAATCGAACCTGTGTGAATGCCAGGGACATTGTTTCAGCCAGCTCTCCCCACAGAGGTGTGTGGATGTTTGGGGGAATGAGAGAGAGGGAAGGGGAGGGGGGGAGGTCACCTAAGCAGCAGTTCATTACTATGCAAATTGCTTAAGACAGGGAGTGATGGGTTATCTCCCAAACAATTAGCAGTCCTCATAAGCTGCCCCCCCCCCCCCCCCCCCCCATCCCTCATTCAAACCTGGGACAATGGCATCTGCTTGGGGCAAGACACGGAGCTGGCCGTGCCCGACCTCCACGTCAGCCCGGTGCTCACGTCGCTGTACATGGAGCCGCTGGTGCCCTTGCTGCCCCAGCAGCACCGGGTGCAAAAAGTCCTCCACGAGTCCAAAGTTTTCCCGGACCAGATCCACACCCCGGACGTGATGCCCACCAGAAGGCACATAAAGTACTTCAACATGAAAACGGCGTAGTCCGGGCTGCTGCGGTCCCGCTCCAGCAAGCAGTTGGAGCAGTTGTGCGTGATCTCCCAGCTCTGCCGGTTGTGCTGCTCGTAAAAGTAGCACGCGACTATGATGGTGGCCGGCACCGTGTAGAGCACCGTGAAGATCCCGATCCGAATCATCAACTTCTCCAGCTTGTCCGTCTTGGTGCCGCCTTGCTTGATGACGCTGCGGATCCGGAACAGGGACACGAACCCGGCCAGGAGGAACATGGTGCCGATGAATAAATAAATCACCAGAGGGGCCAGCACGAAGCCCCGCAGGTTGTCCAGGTTCTGGTTCCCCACGTAGCAGATGCCGGCCACGGAGTCCCCGTCCACGGAGCTCAGCGCCAGCACCGCGATGGACTTCATGCTGGGGATGAGCCAGGCGGCCAGGTGGAAGTACTGGGAGTAGCTGGCGATCGCCTCGTTGCCCCACTTCATCCCGGCCGCGAGGAACCAGGTCAGAGACAGGATGACCCACCAGATGGAGCTGGCCATGCCGAAGAAGTAGATGAGGAGGAAGACCACGGTGCAGAGCGCCGGGCCGGTGGTCTCGTAGTGGATGTGCTCCAGATCGAACTCCCGGTTGCACGCCACTTTCTCGTGCCCGGCGATCAGTCGGACGATGTAGCCGACCGACACGAACATGTAACAGGCCGAGAGGAAGATGATGGGTCGCTCCGGATACTTGAACCGCTCCATGTCGATGAGGAAAGTGGCGACGGTGGCGAAAGTTGACACGAAGCACAACACGGACCAGAGTCCTATCCAAAAGGCGGTGAACGCTCTCTCGTCGTGCGTAAAGTACGGGTTGTGGCACGGCATGGCGCAGTTGGTGATCTGTCCCGTTTTGACGCGGTTGTAGAGCGGGTGACGGTCCGTGTTTACCGGCACCATGGGCTCCAAACACTTGCACCCCGGCTCACACGGGGAGGCGGGCGGCTTGTATTTCCCAGGCGCGCCGGGTCGGCTCGGCTTATTTTTAGGGGGGCTGTAACCCTTGGAGGGGTTGTTGGTGGGTTTGGAGAGGACGGGGGACACCGTGGTGGAGTCGGTTCTGTTGTAGTCCATGCACAGAGTGTCGGGGTTGCCTTGCATCGGCAGCAGGTCGCACTTCATCCTGTCTGGCCAGGGGAAGCCGTACTGCCTCATGAGGGGCGCGCAGCCGGCCCGGGCTCTCTCACACACGCTCCGGCACGGCGGCAGAGGTTTCTTATAGTCCTCCAGGCAGATCGGGGTGTACATGCTGCACAGGAAAAACTTCAGGTCCGGCGAACACTGGATCTCCACCAGAGGCCAGAACTGGTGCACCTCCAGTCCAGCCTCGTCCTGCGTGTCGTGGTTGAACTGGTTGGGCATGTAGGTGTAGTTGTAGCCGATCCCCTTACACAGGGGCACGGCTATCTCCTGGCAGGTGATCTCCTTGGCCGTGGTGCAGCTGGATCGGGGCAGGAGAGCGAGCGAGAGGAGCAGGTAAACCCCAAACAGGTCCATCCCTCCGGCGCGTCGTGTCCCCCCCCCTTCTTCTGCTCTGGTACCGATAAATCCTCTCCGCCGTCTGCTTTCGCCTCCGGTCCGGTTAGACGTTGCGCAGCGAGCCCATCTCGCTTCTCTCGGGATCCTGCACGGAGTTGCAAGCAATGTGCAAGCCGTGTTTACTTTCAGCTGAGGAGGAGGAGGAGGAGGAGGAGGAGGAGGAGGAGGAGGAGGAGAGAAAACAGCCTTCAGGGCGGCGAGCAGTCAAGATGGCTGAGAGGAGAATCCACCTTCTTCTGGAAACTGCTTTCAGTATCCTCAGACAGTCTGTTATTAAAAAAGCAACCCACGTGCTGCTGCTGTCCGATCGCTGCAAACGGGAAAAGGTGGGCCTCGTTTCTTTCTCCAAAAAACCCACAGCGACTACATCCAGTCGGCTCGTCCCACCTCAGTCCTGGTTCCCATACAAATCAACGGCTGGGGGACGAAGCGGTGCCGATATATACCAGAGGCATCACAAGCCACACCCCCAGAGCCGCTCCTCCAATCACAGAGCGGCGGGAGGGGAGGGAGGGCGGTGCTTTCCAGCAGTCCATCAAGTGTTTCACCCTAAAAAGATGTATCTGCTACATTCTCATCACACTGTGTAGTTTTAGCAGCGTGTCTTGTCTGTGACAGCGGGCTGCAGGACGCTGCATGTGTGGAAAGCTCATAACACATTTTCATAAAAGTGTAGATTATAGGCAGCGTGTTTATGATAACATGTCAAGCCCAGAGCCATTAAAACTATAATATAATATGCAACTATAATACACCCTGTAATGAATCCCCCCCCCCAAAAAAACTATTTCAAATAGCAAAAGTATAATTTTTAACATCATAATCATAATAATATAAAGTAATTATAGAGACATATGAAGTATAGACCAGACGCGCTGTTAAGAGTAATAACCTACTATTTCCTTAATGTTGCTCAGCGACTGAACTCTGTGTTCACTGTCTTGTAACTTCCTCTAACACTCAGTCCTCAGTGTGACAACATTGGCAGAGAGAGGATGCGTCTAGCTGCAGATGATAGTGTGTGTGTGTGTGTGTGTGTGTGTGTGTGTGTGTGTGTGTGTGTGTGTGTGTGTGAGAGAGAGAGGGAACGGTTTGGTAAATTGGCTAATTTGCGCATGATAAGACTACCCAGGGAGCTGTCTGTCCTTGTGAATGGCCTGTTTTATTTTTTAAATGAGGTGCTAATGTTTCGTTTAACGCTCGCACGGAGCTCCGCGGGAGGCGTAATTGCGCGAGGCAAAGCTCGAGCAGCACCAGCGCACCGAGACGGCGGCAGAGCGCTCATATCAGTGGTAAAGCGCTCACACTGTCTGGGGATCTCGTCTGTTATTTGACATCTCATTGTAGTTTGTTTTTGTTAATGTCTGATATTGATCATTAAAGTCTGTATAGAAATGTGCTGCAAAGTGTGCTTGTATTATTCTAAAGGCATCTCTATCTCCTGGTAGATACATTTTTTTTTACTCAAGTGCAATTGTGAGGTAGCTACTTTACTTACATTTGTCAAATTTTTGGTACTTCTACTATATTTTAGAGGGACATATTGTACTTTTTTTTTTCTCCACTATATTTATCCAGCAGCTACTTTATGATGACGTTTCACACACACAAAATTATGCTTTGCTGCACATTAAAGTGCCTAAAATGTCAGGTGGTTGGCCTTAAATTCACCCCAACCTGCTACAAAATTAAACTCCATGGCAAACATTCTTTCTTACATATGAATGAATAGTAGTGTGCTTGGTATTGATACTTATTTTTATGAGCTGAATATTTATCTAATGTTCCTCCTTAACACACATATAATAATAATGCTCATTATTTGACCCCAGAGGGTGAACTTAGAATGAGTTACACCAAATTATCTTTCTGTGATAACAAAATAAGTTCTTTTTTTTCCATTCCTAAAACACTCAATAAACTCGTAAAAGATGTCCAACTGATATTTTCTTGCTGCGAGAATGATTATTTTCATTATCGCAGGCTGTCCAAGGACGCAAAAACCCATGCAGCTCCTGCTTAAAACGAGGCACGAGAAAGCCAACCATGTGATCGGCACATCTGTCCGAAACTCGATATTCACTCCACCAACAAGAGGGATGTGTTTTTTTTGAATGGGCATTTTGTCCTCATGCATGCGCACACTCACTCTCTCACACACACACACACACACACACACACACACACACACACACACACACACACACACACACACACACACACACACACACACACACACACACACACACACACACACACACACACACACACACACACACACACAGTTTAGGTGCTATAGGAGGCCGATGTGTGGTCTTACACTGCAGGGCATCTTCCTGTTTCCCATCCAAGCAAAAATGCAACGTTGTGTGCTGGTGTTTAAGTTGACTTGTATTGCATTTGGAGCGGAGCCAGGTCTTTATCACGTGAAACAGCCTCGACCCACAGAGCGAATGAAATAACCAGGAGAACCCAGATTGATTAAGTGAGTCGCCGGTGTGAGATAAGGAGCTCTGATAATGGCTGTTTGCTTTTGATTACGGGACAAGAGTTCGGCTACAGCCGGGGGCCGTGGAGTTTGGAGTGAGTGCATGTTTGTGCACAGGGTGGACGGTGTGATATTTTCCTCAAAAACATACCCCTGGCGTTTGGGATGAGTGAGAAAAAAGGACACCTAATGAGAAGGGAGTGAGGGTAAGGCGGTGGTCAAAGTGTGAGAGCGATGGAGGGAGGGTGAGGGGAGGGTCCGTTCTGTACAGAGATAGCTGTTTACGACTATAGGAAATCCACTCACCTCCTGTTTGCAACGCAGAGCTGCACGCTGTGAGAAAATATCCCCCCAGACCAAAGCCTTAAGGAAACACTCTGTGACCAATGAATAAAACCCGGAATCACATCGGGATCCGAAGTCAATGTGTTCAATTTAAAGCCCAGTTCTGTCTGTCGACAATCAAGTGCTCCCGACTGGAGAAAAGGGAAGGCCCATCAAGTGTGACTGCTTGCCAGATCCCGGACTTACCTCCGAGATGGCGAGACGGAGATATGCTAATGCAACTTTATCTTGTGAAGGAAAAGCTTGGAGGAGATTTAGCCAATCTGCTGGACACAATTCCAAGAGCCTCGGTGGCATTTAGCGGGCTCGCGCTAACCCGAGGGCCGCTTGTTAAGACTTCATTAGCTGTGTTTGCTCAGGCCTCTTCTCTCCAAAGAGGTGGAGGAGGAGGGCTCCCCAGGCTCCCAGCCTCAGCCCCACTATAGACACTCCATATGGGACTTGTTTGCTCACGGCTGGCCTGGTAATCACTTTCAGGTGGAGCTGGAGGAGACGGAGCAAGGCTGAGGGGATTTTGGGGAGAGCTGGAACCCGCCTCCCCCCCCCTCACTAGCCACAGCCCCCGCCGGCAACCTCCTTTTCCACCGCGGTTCTCCTGAGGTGACGGAGCGTGGAGCGTGTACCCTGTGAATTAGCTCACCTAGGGCCCATTACCTTAACAAACACAGCCGGCCCCTCCAATCAGCCTACTGCTGGGAGGACAGGCGGCCCCTGTAAATCCTCCCTTACAGCCACTGTCCCTCTCTGTGAGACCAGGGAGGACCTGTGTGTGTGTGTGTCTCTGCATGTAGAGTAAAAACTATAAAACCAAGTGAGACAATTAAGTCTCGTCTCGAAGCAGCACAAAGCAGCTTTACTGAGTGGTCCTGTTTTCTAATGAGACACTTTCTAAAAGGTTTATAACATGTACATAGTTGTTACTTAGTGGTCTATAAACCATTTATAAGCAATTAATAATAACTTTTGGGTTGCCAGGTTGTTAATTCCCCTTTGGTTTGTTTGAGCACTCCATGTATTGATCACATATTATTATATATTACTGCAGACTAATTGGCTATAACCCATGGGTGTTTACTAAAAGATTAACAAAATGTTCTCTCTCTGTTCAAAGCAAACCATTCATCTTCAAATTTGGTGATTTTGAGTTTTTAAGAAAAACAAAAAAAAACACTGAAGGATTAAGTGTTCGGAAAATGATCCTTCTTCTTTTGCTATATAACTCCTTAAAAACCCATTGGATCATCTGAAAAAATACTGAAAAACATGGCTGTTGTTAGCTCAGGTAAATTAGATTTTTCTTAAAAGTGACATTGACGCTAGATTCAGGAGGCCTTACAGACCCTCATATGAGGAGAAGGCCAGGTAATAGCCTTGACAAGTCACAGAAACAAGTCGAGAAAAGACCCAAAAAAATGAAGAAAGGACCACAACGAGCCACGGGATGCCCAGTAAAGGAGAAAGAAGAACCAGCGCTGGTCATTGATTATTTGACCTGCGTGTCTCGAACACCTGGCCTGTCATCACCAAAGGGAGATCAACAGCGAGAGGAGATGGAGTTTAATTAGGAAAAAAACGAGCTTCAACATTGACCACAAGTTTGACACTGCATCGCTCTGCCTGATGATTGAGTTTTTCCATCCGAAGACAACACTTCGTTCACGAGGAATCCCTCTCGACCCCTAAGCCTTGCTGCCTTGCTCCTCTGGCTCCAAACAGCTGGCACAGAATGAGACGGAGGTTCAGCGAATGTTGCCCTTCAATACTCTGAGCGAGATGCTGTTGCCTATTTTTGGAGATTTATTATTCTTTCTTCCAGCCTTATTTTTTTTTAGAATACGAGGAGGTTGTGAGTAGAACAGCGATAGGGATAATAGGAAAGGGATGGACCTGAGATAGTTTGAATAGTTCTGTATTCATTGCATTTATAACATTGGATTGATGTTACTGATGTAACAGTTAAAGGCTTTCTCTAAAGAATAACGTAGCCTCTACTCAGCTAAGCCAGGTCTATAAACAAAGGCTCTTGTCAGTTGGTCCAGACTCAAAAAAGTGACGTTTTATTAGCAGCAGAAGGTATTTGCAATTTAAATACTCTCCAGCAGCTATATCAAATGTTACTATTTTAGAAGGGTACTAAAGTATTTTCACAAGTACCACTAAAGCCCCTCTCCCACTGGACTAAAAACCCCTCTGACGTCTGGCTTTTGTTTTCAGTGGAAAAGGTTACAATGGGAATTCATTCCCGGGACAAATGGCTCCGCAGAAGTTAGCATTTATCTGCTCCAGCTTTGATTGGCAGTGATGGAAACATGACACCCAGGTGAATGCGCTAATTTAAGCCCCTTGTTTTTTTCATTAACAGGGATTTGAAAAATTATTATAATTTGTTAACGTACAAAACATACCATTAATATGCCACCGGACTCCAGTCAAACTATTTTACCTTGATTTACCTGATTGTCGTAAAAAACATGTCCTCCAAACTGAACAGAAACCCAATAAAACTCAGCAAAACCGTCTTTGTTAGTTTTTTTTACACTGTTCCAATAATCACTAACTCTGGTTTGACAGTTTGAAAAAGAGACTGAATAAGTAGTAGATAAAAAAAAAAAGTAACCACCCGAACATTTTCACTGTTTACTAACCCCGCTTCCGGTGCCGGCCGGCGCATCCGTGATGTTGAACGTGACACACCAGAACAAATAAACAGAAAGGCATACTGGTCTACTGGCAACGGGAAAGGAGTCCATTGTCTATTTTTAACGGGTTTTCTCGTGCTTAAAAAAAAACCTGCGTACGTGACAATTTTGGTGGAAAATAAAGGTGCTGGTGAGAAGGCACTGTGGAAGAAGAAAGTTAAAAGTTGGATGAATCACCTTCACTCCCGTCTATTCTGATTCGAGGCTTTTCTTTAACGTGAGGGCTGGTCTGGTTTTCACAGAACAGTGACAAAATGGAAAGGTTCGAAAGTGGCACCCAAACTTCCCTTTACCTCCATCTTATTGAGCGGCAGCAGAAATCTTGGCAAATCAAAACAATATCTGCGTGCCTGAGCGAGGAACTCTGATAAATTGGTTCGATAGTGCTGATAATACACTGCACTGCTCATGAATACCATACTTAGTGCAGCTTTAATCCTGTGAGAAGACGTTTAGTTTTAAACTTCTCCTCATGTAAACAGTGAATACAAGTTGCTAAGCGGCAATGTGAACCTGTCACATAATGACACAAACATCTGTAGGATGGGTTACACCTCAAATCTGGAGAAAAGCAGATCCACTTTTTTGCTCACGGAGCTCATTAAAAAACAACAACATTGCCTCCATGAGGAGAATCTGCACCATTCTCCTGCAGCCAAAGAACTGACTGTTGTTGGCTGCCGTCCCCGAGCCAAGTGTGTGCGTGTTATCGAGTGATTGTTTGGATTTTTCAGCCATCCGATGCCACAAGAATCTGGCCAGCCAGCAGAGGTCTGCTTTTGGCCGCTATGACGCCTGCTACTTGACACTCCCGAAAGATTTATCTCCCCTCTTGTAAAACAGCATGCGACTTGTTCTCTCTGTCCAGAAAGGTAAGTGAGCCTACAGAGATTTCTCCCACTCAGGAAACACACACACACACACACACACACACACACACACACACACACACACACACACACACACACACACACACACACACACTAGCCCATATAATAGTGGGAACTGATTTTTTTAACCCCTACGTGTAACCGGAGATGAGGCCTGCGTGCCTGGAACGACACATGGACGGCACTTAAGCAGGTAGACTTACCATCTGGTTACAACACATGGGGTGGAACACTTGTCTTTGGATCCTGAAGGTAGTGATTTCATTTTTTTTCGTGCTCTGCTGCCCGTCGTCGTTGTAGCACACGGCGGTGGGATGCCGCGGAGGGGTCTGCCCGGTTGTGGAGGGGTCGCATTAGTTTCCACAGGGATTCATGCAGCCTTTAGAGGCATCCTCTACCTGTATACTCCTTTAACCTAATGTCTCTTAATGTCGACTGCCATCGTGCACGTCCGTTTTGGAGTATAACCCAGGTCTTAGCGCCACACATTAAACCAGCGTTTGCAGATGAACGTGCGGCTAGTTTGGTTAGCCAGCATGTTACCCTGGAGGTAGATCCCTATGTAGTTAGCAACGATAGCTAATCTTATGATGCGGATAAAAGGTCCAGTCTAATATGGGTTAGACTGAGTTGTGCTGTCATTGTAACAAGCAGTCCAAAGGTAAAACAAAGCACTTTTACAGGGCACTTGACAGATAAAAAAACAAAGAATAAACAATTTAGATTATAACGTGTGCCCCGTTACAGAGTAAGCTATTTCCCTCTGATGCTAAGCTAAGCTAACAGGCTGCTGTCTTTGGCAGATTTGAGAGCAGATCTTGTCTTCTTACTCTCGGCAAGACAAAGAAAAAAGGAGCCCAGAGATTTTTAGAAACGTCCGTGGAATCATGTACTGTACACCCTTCATGTTTTCCCTTCCCCACTTATCCCCTCTTTAGCACCGTCTCCCTCCTTACCTCCCACCGCCTCTGTGTGTGGCGCTCTGTGAAACAGATGGCGAGGGCAAGGATGACCGCCAGACAGAAGGAGGGAGAGAGAGAGCGAGAGGCGGAAAAACGACATGGTAAGGAAGTGGGAAACCATATCCAGAGGGTGAGAGACGGAGATGCAGCGAGGTAGCAGATGTGTAAAACACAAACGACCTTGTGGAGTTTGCGTCTCGTTCTTGGCGGGCTCCGATCAAACCCCCCCCCCCCCGATCGTTCTCACTGTGCACATCAGAGGTGGAGCGACGCCCCTGGTGAGCTACTGTTTATCCTATACTGCTCATTAGCAGTCGATTATGGCATGTTGATTTATGTAAACACGGGCATTACCTTCAGTATTAATCTAGCCTTAACACTGGGTTTGCATTTACATTTAACCAGACATTGAGAAGAAATTCCTGTTTACAGCGGCGACATATAGGCCACACAGACTTGATTCGTGGAGCAGGTCCAGGATGTTATTTTAAGCTCTTTGGCAAACATCTGCAACAAGCTGGGTGCATAAGGAGACTCCTGGGTGGGTGATGATTGTGTAAATGTATGTGTGAGGGAAAACTCCCCAAGACCAGATAGTGGGACACTGATGACCTTATCTGTTACATGTTCACCCCCCCCCCCCCCATCTCTCTACGGACTATAGAAAAGCCCCCCGCATCTCGTCAAGCTTCACCCACCCCCTTCATATAAACACCGACAGCCATGTCGTTTCCAGCTAAATAATTGATACGAATTGATAATGAACATGGTGGTTACCCACCTAGCACTACTAACACATCGCCTTACACTGTAGTGTCACGTGCACACTGTCAGCATCAGCAGCGGCGGTGCCTGGGCATTTGTTCTTGACTCTTACTTTAGTGTGCCATATGAAGAAATGTAGCAAACATGTCGAGGGAAATATAATGAATGTGGACACCTGCGTGTCTCCATTGATGCTTATACTTTTTGATTGGAGCCACTGGACACCCGCGGTAGCCTTCCCAGGCAAAATGAAAGACCATCTTAGCCCAAGGGTCAAAGAAAAACCGCTCTATACCCACCACCGATGGTGAATTTAGTCCCACAGTATGCTAACCTTCGTCCTCTATGTCCTCAGAATAATTACATTCTGATTACCTGTCACAACAGGAAATGCATCCACACAATTAATGTTGTTTTCTATCGGATTCAATGGCCGCGCCTTTCCATCCACTCCCGATCTAACTGTGCAATGTGCAACAGCACGGCGAGATAAAAGCGCCCTCCTGACACTCTCCTCCACCTCCAACATTAAGGGGGCCTCCAGTCCAGCAAACGGTAATTGGATCAATTGAAATCAGCGTGTTGCTGAAATGAGGTTAGCAGGCTTCACTGAGCCCCTTTGAGGGCACTTTGTTTTATTTTCACTGATTGCATCAGGCAGGTAAGGCACAGCGTAGCAATGCTTCGACTCTCCAGCTGGGGAGGTTATCTCCCCCCACCTCCGTGTAGACTGAGGACGTCTTTATCAGCCAATGACACCATTAAGATTGGCATCTCCAGACAATGCAAGTGTGCTTAGTAAGGCTGCTAAACTAATTGTGCAATCAGGCAGGACAAACAAGAGGGCTGTGACCACATTCTTACTGAGCCTTTACACTGACCTGCTATTTTAGCTAATGACTTTTGTAAATCTGTGCCATCAATGACTGTCATCTCGTAGAGTCTTATACATGCATGGTATTCTCATAGGTCTACTAATATATATATATAAGGTCTGGTATAGCACTTTAGGTGTGTGTGTGTGTTAAGGGTAGTTTCAGGCCACGTAACCCCGAATGCAAGATAATGGCTGCATGGAAACTAATAGATTCCCTGTGTCAAGGGAAAAAGGGAAGGGAAAATGTGAGGAAGTAGAACTGTGGATGAATCCGAGTACTTTTTAATGTGCCGGGAAAGACGTACAAAAGGTGAACGGAGCACGAGAGGTTGAGGAGCGGGGGCACTGCTGTGGACGGGAGAGCCTCCCCTGAGCTACGCAGTATGATGTCTGATTGACAGGCTACACGCTAAGCTCACCTGAGCCTCTGACCTCTCTTTTTTTATTTTTACATCTCTCTGTCACTCTTCTCCTGCCTCCTTTTTTTTTTCTGAAAGCGGGAGAAACCCGAGGAGGGCCAAGACCCAGTGTGGAATGGCTTCAGGCTGCGACCTGCTCTAAGGGAGGGGGGGATGGGGGGGGTCACCGGGAAACAAAGGCCATTCAGGTAAACCGCTCTGAGCGAGGCCTGAAACAGACAAGGCTTCCCAGTGCGGATAACACCGAGGCTAATGTGCTAGCGTTTGCACAGTCAACGCCACCAGACTCGGCTGCAGTGAGTGCTCAGGGTGTGTGAGGTGTGTGTGGCTGCTTTCAATCGGTAGAAGAGAAGGGAAAACACACACACAGACAGGTGAGTAAACACAATGCTCTGAAAGCACCAACTGAACATTCCTGAAATGACTACGCCGGTGTTGAAAATATTCCACAGAGAAGTAGTAATCCTCTTTATGGCGGCTAATCTTGGGCAAATTCAGAACTTACAAACCACATAAGAGGACTTGAAAAGTCCCCCCCCCCACCACATACACACACACACGATTGCTCACTCCGAACTGCGTTCATGGGCCACGTGACTCTCTGTGATGAATCAATATGCTTTGTGTTTGATTAGTACCTCTTCAGCAAAGTGCTGCAGACGGAATGTTGATGAGTGACTGAGACGTCCATGTTAATTGCTGCCAGAAAATGTCAACCTTTCAGCCTTATCTCATCTACACTAACTGGTCCACTCTTGTTCCAGAGCTGAATATCTACAGCAGACAAGAGTCACATAGACAGCACTGCTGTCTCTTAACTGAGGCCTTTGGGTCTCCCGTTAGCATGTCCACCTTGTGTTTGTGTGCTTTTTTTTTTTTACTGGATTTTCTGGTTTCCTCCCAGCCCCAAAAGACATGAATATTAGGTATTGGGAAAACTCCTGGCAGTGCTCTTGATTCAAGGCCTCAGAAGTGGAGTTGGTCCATTTCTCTTATAGGATGAGTCAAATGCAGAGTACACGTTTCCCTGTGGGGGTCTAATGGAGAAATATAGGTGTAGCATCCCGAACATCTAAACACAGATAACTGGATCTGGACACATATTAGGTTATTCTTGTTACCTTTGGACAGAACCAGGCTAGCTGTTTCCAGTCTTTATGCTAAGCTAAGCTAACCGGCCCACTTGCTGTGGCTTCATATCTGGCCAACATACATGAGAGTGGTATCGATCTTCTCCTTCTCATAACTCTTGGCAAAATATCACTACTCCCTAAAACAACATTTTGACACAAGGCTTAGTTATGGTTAGCTTAGCGTAAGTCCCCACCTACTCCAACTCCAACTCCTTCACTTCAGATGTCAGAATGTTACCTGTTTGCAGTCACATCTAGTCCTTGGTTTCTTTATTCTGGGCAAACAGATTTAATTTGTGGATCAGTCACTCTTGAAGTTGCCCAGAGGGAAATGTGCATCTGTCTGTGTGTGTTAGCCTTGTGACGGATTGGCAGCCAGTCTAGGGTGTTTCCCCAATGAACAGTACACCACTAGGACTGAAAACTTTAACTCCAAGTTATCAGCCTCAGTGTTGACAAAAGTTTGAATGGTGACACTATGTAGATTATTCCTCCCCTCCCCATCCAGCGCAACGGAAATAGCAAAAGCAAATCGCGACCTTCTCAAAATTGCTGTGGTGTGTTGCGTGTGTGTCTGTGTGTCAGAAGTGTATAAATTGTGAGGACTATAAGGTCTCGTTTGTGCCCGAGGATCCTGTGTTGGCTCCGAGCAATAATGGCTCTTCTCCCACGTGGACGGGACTCCCGAGCCCACTGTCCCATCTCAAAGGTTCTTTAAAGTGTCACCGAGGACCATTAGCATAGACTGGGCTACTCACCTCGGGCTGCTTCCACATTTCAGCCTCCCCACAAAGCCACAGTGATGAAATGCTATCTGTAGCTAAACCGTAGGTTTGAATCTGACTCTCCCTCCCCCCCTCATCCATCTTTCCCGTCTCCTTCCCTCCTCCTCATTTCTCCGAGCAGGTTTCCCTCTTGTGCCTGTCATTCTTCTGCCTTTTGTATCTGTGGGCCTTTTTGCTATTGAATGCCGCTCTCCTCTCCCACCCCCACCCCTCTCTCCCCTCTATCTCCCATCTCCTCCCCTACTCTCCCTCACTCACTCATTCACTCTAGGGCCTAATTATGAGATAGCTTCGAATAAATACATGTATTTTTTTTTCCTCCTGCGAGGAGGGGGAAAAAAAACCTTGCTTACTTTTTTTTTTATGACAGTAGGTTGAATTCTAGACTCGAGGAGGTTTTATTCAACGAAAGTCCTTCTGCAGATAGGATTGGTTGCTGGGACGGGATATTTCCTGGGTGCAGTAATTGTGTCTCATTAATTCTTACTGTAATGCTGGGTAGCTAAACAGGCTACGCAATTAGCTGGCTGAGCCCTGAATAGGACGGCTAATCAGGGGACAAAAGCTGAGGCTCAGAGGCCATTAGGCCCGGAGGAAGTGCTTCCATTGTGAGGAGTGGTCTGTGATGCCTTCATCTTCTTCCAATCCGGCGGGGGGGGGGGGGGTGGTTCTTCCACTTCTAAACCTTACTGCTCAAGCGCCTGGAATACCTTCAGCTTTTAGCACAAACAAAGGTTGCATCCTGCTTGGAATTATGCAAAATCAACAGTGGATTTCCTGAGCATGGTTTAACAGAACTTTTAAGTGATTTTTTTTTCCCACACCTTGTTGCCTGCTGGACCATTCATGGGTGTGTCGAAAGTATATCCAGTTAGGATTGAGATAAAGTGCTAAAATGCATCTTTTTTCGAATGAGAATATCCTGACTGGCTGCTCTCAGAGACGTCAAGTGCACCCAGAGACAGCGTCTTCCCCCCCGCCGTCCCTCCTCCTCCTCCTCCTCCTCCTGCTCGGCATGTGCCCCGGCAGCCCACACGCTCCTCCAAACTGCCGACTCTCCAAACTGCCGACTCAGGAGTCTGCGAGACCTCTCTGCCATCTGGGAAGGGTGGAGGAAGGAAGAGAATAGAAGATCCTAACATTATCTATCCCCTTGCCTTTTTTTTTCTTCTTCTTCCTTCTCTCTCTCTCCCTCCCTCTCCCCTCTGCAAGCTTTATCTTTCATCCCTATTAATCACATTGTCAGGCAGCCTAGACGGAGAATAAATGAACTCTCCTGGTCATTAAAATTAAGCATTGAATTATTGACATGCAATTAGCCTGCCAATTTTTTTTTTTTGTGGGGAGACACTGAAAACTTTCTCCTGGCGGCTAGAGGGAAGAAATAATATGAATGCTGTAGTCATCAGAACAAAAAATAAAAAAAGTGGGAAAGTGAGGAAAAAAATATATCACATGCCAGAAAATTCGAACTTGGAAAATCCTATTTATCACATAATAAGAGCAGTAAGCCTGGTTCCATCTCATTTGGCTGAGTTTTATTCCCATAAGGAAGTGCTGTCTTGCGCTCGTTATCTGCTTCGTTATGGAGAGGCCGCCTCTGGATTATACTGTGGATTATGTTAATGTTGCGGAGACACGTGGACACGCCGGCTAACACTGAGGTGATCTCTCCCCGCTGTACATTCCTACGTGCTAAACTTGTTTCCCCCTTTTCGTTTCGCATTATGCTGATTCATATTCCATTATTATGAGAACTGAACAGATTGATCCCTAACTCGTAAGCCTCCATCACTCAAAAAAACACAACAACAACAATTTGAAGGAGAAGCAAAAAAAGTAAACAGTATCTTGTTGCGCCTACATTTCCACTTTCCAGTGACTCCCAATTACAGTGACAATTGCCTCGATCATTTTTATGAATAGCAAGAAACACTTACTGTGCTTGTTAGTCAAATACACATTCTGCAACCTTTTCATTGCAGCAGAGCAGGAGTTTGACAAGCTGTTTACGCTAAGCCTGAGTAAATCAAATTCGGAGTTTGCCTTCCCTCCCCAGTAATCTCATTTTGTTTACCGCTAACGCTAAGTACATTAGCATCTGCAAGGCCTGTCTGTATTTACTCTATTTACCCCTACTGTACTGGCTCTAAGCCAAACGGGGACTAATGTTACGAAATGAGGGTAACCAGCTGTATATTCATGAACAGCTCGCTCCTAATCTGACACTGAGGCAGGGATCCAGAGCAGGCAGAGCCGCAGCCGAGAGCATAAACTGACAGAAGATGTGGTTTTTGCTTAAGTGAATGGAGATATTAACTGCTTTTAAGCTGTAATATTTTCTCTCCCTCCTCTTCAGTGTTTGTATGAGAAAGTGAGGCAGTGACAGGAAAGGAAATAACAAGTCTCCCTCTCAGGAAACCAACAGACACACAGTAGGAAGTAATGGTTTTTGGTTAGATCATTCCAGAGCATTTTAGCTGCTTGGGGTTTACATAGGAAGTAAGGGTAATTTGAACCTTTTAAGTAAGGAGGAAGTGACATCAGGGTCAAAGATTTGGTTTCCATGCCTCTGTAGTGTCTTCTCTCCTGGTCTTTCAGAGTGAATGGGGCCGGTATCAGATCTCACCTGTTGTATGCGTCCTCTTGTTTGTCCACGGTTCCAGGGTCTGACCGCGGCCCAGGTTCCCACAACCTACAAGCTGACCTCCACGCCTCATTAGGCAGCCGCATCACAAGTGAACACTGGCCTGAGTGGCAAACAGATGCTGCGTTGACACTGTTGTCTAATCAAACGCCTGAGCAGACATCACGAGATCTCACTTTCAGAACCCCATCTATATGTCAAACAATGACTAATATTAAGGAAAACCAAAAAGTGGCGCTCAAAAGGTTTTGCGGACTCGAAAGTGGGCAGTATGAGCAGAGGAGCTCCTGCTTATCCACCTGCTTTATTTTTGTCGAAAGGCTACATCATACCAATCATATATAACAATAATTTCATCATCCAGATTTTTGACATCCAAGCTGTCTTCACCTCCACGCTGGAGCATAAAAGTCAGGAAAACATCCAGTTGCCTCTGGCAAACATACACAGACGCACGCTTTATCTGAGTTGTTGCACCACTCGACAGCTACATGCTCACTATTTATTCTTTCCCTTGAAGGGATGGCGATGCTAGTCGGTTGGTCGGTCCACCGCTTTCGCCCAGACTGAAATATATCTCAACTATACCGGATGAAGCGGTGATCCCTTAGTTTTATAATCAGGTCAAATTTCTTTCTTTGGTTTATGACCTGCAAAACTAATGACGCTCCTGTCAGCCTCAGCTTTACTTGTGTAGGTAGCTGTGTTTAGTGCTAATTAGCAAATGTTAGCATGCTAACAAGCTCAACTAAGATGGTGAATGTGGCTAACATAAAACCTGCCAAACGTTAGCATTGGAGCATTGTCAGTGTGAGAATGTTAGCATGCTGATGTTAAGTGCCCTGTTTCCACTGTACTTTCCGCTTGTAGTCCACTGATTTAGCGCTACCCTCTGGTCTAGTGCTCTCATATATGATTATAATGTCCTGAGTATGCATGGGAGAAATATGCTTTTTTAATTTTTTTTACAGATCCGTTAAATATATATATGTTGTGTCATAATTCAACTTAACCTTAATGGTGATAAGGCACGCTGGTAAACAAGTACATTTAAAAGTTGCACTTAATATCAAAAAAGTTGCCAACCCCAGTTGTACTCCCCAATAGACTTTGATGTGTAAATTGGGTGGGGTTCCCCCTTTTTTAAAATAACAAGATCAAGTTAAGGTGATGTCAGTAATCGTCTTAACTCTGAGAGGAGGACCTTTGCCTTATCACTCCTCGCTGATTGTTTGACTGCCAGTGCAAACAAATGATTAGCAGGAGTGTTAACCAAGTGCTTCATTCGACACTGCAAACATGACGTGTTGTCATGCTAATGTTGCTGCCCCGTATGAACCGATCACACAGCAAACTGTCCAACATGCAGTTTACACAGAGCACAGGTTTTGCACTACCTATTGTTGAGAACATTTTGCACAACACCTGCTCTGTTCAGAGGGTTGCTGCAGGAAAAAAGGGGCTGATTCCAGAGTACAAATTTCAGCTATTCTAGCCTCCCAATTAAAGTTGGCAAATAGTTATTTATTCAAAATAGCAATTTCTACACAGAAGCCAAAAGAAACTCCTTCGTTCTCAGGAGTTTTACATTAGGCCTCAGTTCAATTAAAGCAGCCTCTTCTCATGCATTGCTACGTACACATGTTCGTCCAAGCTCGCATGTTCCCGAGCGCTGAAAAGCTTGAATGGGATTTCAGCACTTCATGGATGTGCTCGATTTACTTCCATTTTTTCGCGAGGATCAAACGCAGTCTGACTGCGGCTGCCTCGCCGGGCTCATCGAGCCCTCTGCAGCGCCGACAAGTTTTAGCAAACGGCAGCGCTTCGGCCCTGTGGCAACGCAATCTCTGTATCCCAGCGCAATTATCAGGATAAGACATTCTCCCTCGGTGGTGAGGGCCAAAGTTTCTTTGCCACGCTGCGTGGAGATTTGATTTGATTGAAAGGGGCTGAGCTGCATTGGTAGGTCCTCGCGGGGCTGCACGCGTTAAGCCTCCATGTCCACATACAATAGTTGATAAATGCATGACTGCCCTCTCTTTCTCTGAATCCCCGCTGCATAGAAAGCGGAGAGGAAGTTTCACGCAATTTGCCGCAGAAGCGTCCTTAAAAAAATATCCAATAAAATTAAAAGTGTGTTAGTTTTTTTTAAAGGAATAACTCTTAACATCCTGGAGCTTTCTATTTCCCTCCCGCCAGTTGGATCATCTCTGGGTTACCTGCTTGCCCGTGACAGCATACCGAGGTATCTCATTGCATCTGCTTGAGGCATTTCCTTCGCCACGTCGGAACACAAACGTGTGTAAAAAACAAAACTTGCAGCCAGGAGAGGGAGGGTGTCGAACTCCAGGTCACTGGAATATCTTCTGGTTCACTGGTCCCTGGGGTCACACACACACACGCACACACACACACACACACACACACACACACACACACACACACACACACACACACACACACACACACACACACACACACACACACACACACACACACACACACACACACACACACACACACACACACACACACACACACACACACACACACACACACACACACACACACACACACACACACACACACACACACACACACACACACACACACACACACACACACACACACACACACACACACACACACACACACACACACACACACACACACACACACACACACACACACACACACACACACACACACACACACACACACACACACACACACACACACACACACACACACAGAGGGGCTGACATCCCACAAAACAACAACCGTCGCTGCTCATTAATAAATGCTGTAATGCAACTGTAGTCTAACACACACATTAGCTGAATGGCACGACGTGTTCATTTGGACGTTTGATTCATTTTTGGATTCCTTGCTTTCATGTCGCCTCCCGATTCTATATGCAAAACCGATTCCAGAGAGCACACCACTGACTACCCTGCTCAGCTGGTTAACAATTAATAGGAATGTCAATGCCTGAGCATTGTGTTACCTTTTAACCGTGCGCGTCGTTAAATATTCAATCTCAGGGAGGCAAATACTACATTCCTTTACCTTTAGTTGTGTCTTTGTCTCGTGTCATGTTGCTTCCCTCTTTTCTTTCTCTCTCTCTCTCGCTGTCTTTTCTCTCCTGTTGACTCTGATGCCCAGGCTTCCGCTTTAATTGGTGTTTTTGTTGAGCTTTTTTTTCTCGAATGTGAAACAACAGAGCGTCACACCTCAAATGCGGTGTTTATTCATTATTTTGCACACAGTCGTCTGACAGCAGGAAATCCCATTTGCCGAGGTAATTGAAGGGGTCGACTCGCAATCCAATTAGGTCTAATTGGAGCCTTCAGAAGTAAACCTGCACCGACTCCGGCCACCGCTGCATCCCAGGCGCCCCTGGACGCCGTCTTCCTCCCTGCGTGAACCATCGCCCGCCGACTGTGCCCTGGGTCTGGGCTTGTGAGTCAAACCTTTTTGCAACGGCGTCGTAATGAAATTGTTACATTATGCGGCGTAACAATGGAAATCTATTCATGGTGATGCGGCGGAGCAGAGGGGGCAGTGAGAGGTGGCAGAGGCTAATTCAGCGAGGCCATTCGCACAAAGACCGGGACATTGTCCCGGGTATAGAGCTGTTGTCTCAGGGCCGAGACCACCCCGGCAAACCTTCACTCCCACACACACACACACACACACACACACACACGCACACAATGGACACTGGTGGCCTCTTGGTCGACACTGTGGAAACATGACTTATAAAAGAAAGAAATTCACATCATAGGTGTTAAAACAACAGATAACTTTGTTTAGACTGCTTCCTTTAACATTATCAAGATATAAAGTAAAGGTATCCCATTACACTGCGATATAATGAGGTGCACTCGTCTGCTGGTGTGTTGTAGCTCCTCTGCGTGCGTCTTTGTGAACCACATTGAACTTAAACAACTCACCTGTTAACAGCGACACGCCATTGTTCTGAATGACTCACGTGTTCACTGTGGCAGCTTCTTCACTTGTTTATGATATAGTGTATACGTTTTTGAAAAATCAAAAATTGCTAATACACACCGTACCGAGAGTCAAACTGGGCCGTGACGGCTGGTGAACAAACGGTCATTGTTTCCTTCATGCAGGGCTCTTGGAGCTCCGTGCTGCTTTAAAAATGTCAAACACTCAAACTCGAGTAAAACGAGCCCAAAACCCCGGATAAATCAACTCCTCTGACATGTTTCAAATAAACGCCACAAGCTTGTCATGTGATTTATTTCTGTTGGATTGGACAGCGTTGCCTTGGACAGCTGTTCATCATGTTGTATTCCACCCCTTTACAGCGCTCCGTTGTTTGAGCTGATTTGAGACACCGAGACGCTGGAGGAATCCTTTCAGCTTGAGACGTGAGCGTGCTGTCGTTCTTCCACAACAGAGTGATAAAAGGCTGCAGCTGTATTTCACAGGCGTATCCCAGGTCGAACGAGGAGTCATAAGAAGCTCGTGTATCACCTGGTGTGAAATTTGGATGCATGAAATGTGTTGATGCTTGCACAGGTAGTGCAATATTAACATATTCTAGTTCAAAATGTTTTCTTTTTATCTTAATCAGTGTGATATTTAGGTTTAAATGGCTAGATGTCTTTCTGAGGCAGTAGCACCAAGGTTGTGGAATGCTCTGCCTGCACCCCTACGTTTAGCTGATTACAGTGAATTCATTCAAAAATCAGCTCAAGATGTTTGGGTAAAAGTCCAGTGTCCAATGTGGTGAGATTTGTTATTCCAGCTACTGCTTCCAAGTTTAATGACTTTCACTGAATTAATTAAATATGATTTCAAGTAAAACATCTCAAAACAAGGATGTCCTGGTACATACATGCATGTCCTCTCATCTCTCTACTGCCACTATGAAATAAGAAGGCAACATGCCTGAAAAAAATTCAACAAACAAAACAGGAAATATAAAAATGGCTGCATGTACATACTTAATTAACTATCTTACCAAGAGAACTGTGTCTTAAATCTACCCATATGCACATGGAGGATCTGCAGTATTTACACTTGTCCCTGTCATAAACGTCCTAATAAAGCGTCACTGTCACCCCCCCCCGCAGAGACGGTACAGTGTCTCATTTGTTGACATATCCTCACTCTGATGATCCACCGTGAAACATTTGAGATCATAAGGGCACGCTGACAGGTTCCACCGATCTACGTGTAGCAGGAACAAAAGCACTTTCTGGATGGGAACAGCGTCAGTTACCCAGGGAAATACACACCAGCGGGGTGCTAATGTTTCCTTTTTAGGGGGGAGCTGGTGTGTATATGTATGTGTGTGTGTGTGTGTGTGTGAGATCAAGAAGCGAATGAGTGGGGGTATTCCCCTATCTGATGGGCAACTGGCTGGGTTTGGAACGTGATACAAGTAAACACAGGCTCCCTTTGAAATACCGAATGCACCATTTGCAATTCTAAACATCTCGCTTTAGATTTACTCATTGCAACCTGGACGTGTGTGTGTGTGTGTGTGTGTGTGTGTGTGTGTGTGTGTATGGGTGTTTTCTGTGGAGTCAAATCAGTTAAACCAGAGCTTGTGGTGAAAAACCAGGAACGAGTGGCCTTTTAAACAGGCCTGTCGTGCAGAGAGAAGACGGAGACGTGCGAGAAGAGAAAGACAGACACAGGATCTCTGCAGGAGTGTGCTGTTTAAAGAACCGTCATCGTAATTCACCTCCGAAATTGTATTGACAGGAAGCTGTAAAGCACCGAGCACATTCTCAGAGCAGAGTCATGAATCAAACGTCTGCGGTAGTGAGTTCTTGCAGAATTTTACAACACTGAGGGTGGACACCTGTCATTCTATAAGTATAGCTCTAACACAGGGGTACTTCACCTGTGGCAAGCCCCCTACACAATGATATAAGGGAGGATAGGAATGTGTCCTGTCACAGATTTATTTTTTATTGCTTACTTCTCTGTTTTAGGGGCCAACTTGTTCTTTTTTTCGGGCTTTAACTTTCTATGTGCGAGTAAAATGAACCAGAGCCCAGCTGGCACATCAACTCATCACGATGAGTGAAACAGGAATAAAGATTTCAGCAATTCAGATTCATTAGCTTCTGGGAATGCAATTACCAATGCAAACAGTCCTCGGACTCGGGCTCATTGGAATTCCTGCCATACAGAAACAAGCGGCTCCTTCTCACTCCGGCGAGGCAGATAGCAGACAGACAAGCTGTCAGAATCGTTATCGTCGGCACTTCATCTCGTTAATTTGGTAGATGGGAGCGCGAGTATTTGCCCTGTGGAAAACTAAACACACTCGCAGGGTTTTCCTCCCCTCCCCTCCCCTCCTCTCTGTCCAAGGAGAAACCAGCCGAGCAGCAAGGCAGCCAGGCCCACACATAGCCTGCAGTCATATCAGACCCAACAGCCTGGCTGGAGTCAATATGACCGCGGGCGAAAAAATTGTGGTGGAGCTGGTCCCCCTCAATCTGAGACCTGGCTCGGGCAACAAAAAAAACAAAACAGAAACATGCTAGCGAGGCGCTCATTCAATATGAGTGAGCTTCTCCCCCATCCTCTGCCTCATACACACCAATGCACATTTCAAAACTTGCTCTCACTCAGCTCATGTCAACTCTTTTCAGCTCCTCTATCCCACTGCACCAACCCCAACTCTCTCAACCTTCCCTCGCTTTTACTGTAAGATGTACATAGCTTTTTTTCTCCCCCATTACTATGTGAAGGAGAGTGGTGCTGGTATACGTGTGTCTATGTGTGTGTGTGGCACAGCATTTTGACAACCAGATTTGATTTGACAGCAGATGCCTCTTTTTTCCCCTCTCTGCTGACCCTGCAGAGCAGAATGTGGAAAGGGGTGGATTTGGGCTGAAAAAGAAGCTTCTTTATTTACCGGAGTTTGGTGGTTTGCTATGTGCCTCGCTGCTCACCCGACATTCTCTACCTCTCGTTTTTTCTTTCTTTGGATGCTGATCAAAAGTTCAATCGTGGCAATTTGGAGAGAAGTAATGATTAGGAGTACACTTGCGGAGTTGCAGAGAAAGCACCTTGTGTCTCAGCTAAAACAGCCACCACACATTATGCAGACACACACACACACACACACACACACACACACACACACACACACACACACACACACACACACACACACACACACACACATACACACACACACACACACACACACACACACCTCTTCTTTGCGCGGTGAAGCAAGGGAAAACACAATCAGTGTCTTAACGCTTGCAAATTCCAGGGAGCAGGTGACTCATAGGTGACATAATGAAAAGCAAAATGAAACGAAACATGAATAATAATTTAAAAAACAATACCAGTAACTGATAGTCAATAATTTAAATGTATCAGTCATTATTTTGAGGAGGTCATCCGCAGGGTCAGACCGACTCTCCTATCCTGTTTTGTGTATCCACCCCTATTATTATTCATTTTGTCAACTGAATATTTATGACTAAAACACACACATTTCAGGCAAAATGCAAAAAGCTCCCCACGTCGAGCCCCGCTTAGACATCTCAAAGAGAATACGCGAACACAGACAAGCTTTATTGCGGTGTGTGTGAACAGCCCTGTCAAACGTCTGTTTACCATCTCACGTTCCCAGAGGCGCAAACCTCTCGACGGAGGCTACGTCTACTTTTCCTGCTGAAAGATGTCTTTAAAACAACAGCGTTTTCCAGTTTGTGCTTTTAAAGGCAAGATCGATGTCAGCGACCTCAGAGGACAAATTAGAGTCAAAGTAACATCGCCTTGTAAGAGATGGTGTGTGTGTAAACAAAACCCCACATCTTACAGTAGGGTGGCAGAGTCTAGATCTAAATGTTTTCTACATTACCCTCTCGTGGATAGAGCTCATGTTAAAGCAGTAGTTTGACATTTTGGGAAATACACTTTTTTGCCAAGAGTATGATAAGATTGATACCACTCTCATGTCTGTTTAATACGAACTAGAAACCAGGAGACTGTTAGCTTAGCTTAGCATAAATACTGCAAATGAGGGGGAACAGCTAGCCTGGCTCTGTTCAAAGGTTAAAAAAGATCCACCTGCAACCTCCTCTAAAGCTCATTAATGAACACATTAGTGTTTTAACTTGTATAAAAATGATAAGTTGTGGTTTTGTGGGGCGTTTCTTGGTTACAGACCCCCACGTAGACTAACCCTGTTGTCATTGTTAGCATGCTGAGAAGTTAGCATTTAGCTCAAAGCACCACTGTAGTTAGGTACAGCCCTTCCTAGTCTTGTTTTATTTGTGGACAGAGCCAGGATAGCTGTCCCTAGTTTCTATGCTAGGCTAAGCTAACTGCTAACGTATTTAACAGGTATGAGAGTGGTATTGATCTTAACTCTCAGCAAGAATGCCAATAAGAGCATTTCCCCAAAATGTCAAACTATACCTATCAGAATTAAACAGGACGTGAAGAGTTTTAAGGCGCTCTGTTCATACTATCAACACATGGATGCAGGTACTCTGAGTTTAGACGCCCAGCTCATTTGTTGTTCTCACTCCCAGCGAGCAAAGTAAACACACGGCAGATCACTGCTTCATAGCCCAGCATCCCAAATATAGATTTCACTGTCGTCTTTAAGTATGCAAACGATCCGCCTGTCTGCCGGTAGATGGACGGCTCACGGCTGCATTCCAGGCGTTCTCATTTTAATACCCAATTTGACGCCGTGCTTCGCCGTGCTTTTGTTACCACGATGAGCCTCTTGCCGGCCAACAAAACCCCCCACAAAAAGTCAGTTATACGGCGGCAATTGATGCGACAGGCATTTAGTAAAGTGATTTCTATGGTAACAATCCTCAGGAACATTTTCATTTTCAGCATCAAATGGGTAACAAACGCAGCGGTGATAATTAGCACTGTGTGTGTAGCTTAATATGTGTGTGTGTGTAACCTGCTTTAAAAGACTTCAAAAAGCCTCGAGGAAAAAACACAGTTTGGTGTTTTACCACATCTCGCCTCTCTCTCTCTCTCGGCTGTCAGTCAGCATTACGGGCTGTTTTTGCCTGTTGTATTTTCTTTTGTAATCTAAACCACCGTCCTTTTAAAACAACTCTGCTAATTACTTTATTTAATCGGGCACCGGCCGAGGAATTATTTTCCTAGCCCCGGAGCTAATTTTGAAACCTGTAACAATAGCTTTTGGAATATCAGTTTAAGATAAAAAAAAGCTTTTTATAGTTAATCCTGGAGGCTGTTGCATCTGCACATTTCGAGTCGCACTTTCATGTGGACCCTTCAAGATCACGAGGACTCTGATACACTTTGTATTGCACCTGAGGATAATCTGGAAGCCAATGCAATTAGTGTGACTGCACACAAAACAAGAGAGAGTAGAATAACTAAGAAAACAAGTCACATTCGACACAATGTTAGATTCTTTTCGGCAAAATATCCCAGAAACCATACTCTCCGTTTTCTGACCCACACCTGTTCCCTTCCTAGCACCCACTCTTCTTTTTTTCCCCCGTTTTGAATCAGAGAAACCAAGCACAAGGCAGTAAATGGTGTTTGAAAGACCCCCCCATCCCCTTAAAAAAAAAGACAGGGTTCTGGGGGTTCGTGGCGGTAGAAGGGAGGTAAAAAAAAAATCAAAATCAAAGCGAAATCGGCAGAATGCGTACTTTCAGAGGCTGCGGCACAGTTGAACTGAGCAGGGCCCAAGTCCTGTGAAAAGAAATGGAGACAGCCTGAATGCAAATTAAATCCCCCTCATTCCTGCAAATATTGTCTTAGCCATTAGTGCGGGCTTGACTAGAAAGGAGTGGTCCCACTCATTGTCGCTCGGCCAGGGAGAAGTCAGGGGAAGAATTCTATTCAGTGGCCGTCTTGGGGGCTCGGTGCACTTGGGCGCTTGTTTGGTACCATTCAAACGCCACAGACCGTGGCAACAAAGAGAGCTTTCAGCGTACCTCACTGTAAAAGCATGTGAAAAAGAAGAAAGGAGGGTTGGAGAGGAGTGGAGAGAAAGGAGGTTGGTGGGGCTGAAGTGAAGGGGGGGGGGGGATGCAGTACTGGAAAAAGTTTAGGTGTAAGGTCCTGAGTGGAAGTGGGCCTGTAAGTTGTTTCTTTTAATCGTCCGGTTTATTTTGCAAGATGGGATTTCCAAAGCGCTTCGTGCAGCTTGCAAGATTTGCTGAGGAGCTGTGGATGTTTGCACACAAACATATATGCACACACACACACACACACATACACACACACACACACACACACACACACACACACACACACACACACACACACACACACACACACACCTACACACAGCTTTCGAGCGGCCCTCTTGGCCTGTCTTCAAGCAGCACGCATGAGAGAGAAAAATAGCCATTTCAGCACAAAACCATACCTGTCTGGTCTCTTGTGAAGCTCTTTGTGTGTATTAATATGCATTTACAGACGTTTCTTACAGCCGGGCTCTGCTTTGTGCATCATCTCCTCGTTGCTGTTTTGCTCTGGAACTTCCTCATCAGGCGTCTCTGAAGTGTGCCACTGACCCGACATACACACAGAAGACAGGTCTTTTTATTTAAGGTCCCCCCCCATCCCATTATTTTCAAATTCCAGAACCTTCTGCTGTATCCATCGGCTCTTAAACCAAACACGACTGTTCACGAACAGATTATTTGTGTTTGGATCCCACACGAGAGAACCTTCTGAGCCAGCGAGGTTGCACTCTGCCACGGGCCGAGAGATCTCATGAAGCTCACACGCAGGAGTGAAGAAGTCGGTTAAAGAAATGCCGCGCAGGTTTTGTGTTTGTGTGCATAGGAGGAGCCGGGGCGTGTGCAGAGAAAAGCAGAATAGCCCTTGGCATCCCAGGTTTGTTTTGACTGGTGCGTTTGCAGCTGCTGCACGCGGGCGAGGAAGGGCCCGGCCGAAGTAAAACAACCAAATTCTTACTTTTCTTCCATGTCTTCTCTTTCACTCGTTCTCCTCTCCTGTCTCTTCGGAGGGATGGCTCCGGGCCAGCCAGCTGTATAATCAAGCCCTTCATTTGTACTTTATTGACAGATGCTACTTCCAGCCTTGGTTGGGGCAACACGGTTTGTTTTTTCGAACCTCTGGGAAAGATTGAATTCCACGGCAGCGTGATGTATGCTTCGGAAGGCTTTGTTAATATTGGACTACAGCTGCACGGTAGAAGCGCTGGATTGCTTTCCTAGATTTTGTCAGGAAGGAGAAACCTCGAAACTTGGACTAAGTGAGAAAAACAGTAGAGAATCTAATGCAACCACAATCCCTCATGTATATTAGAAGTTAGTTTTGATTTGGTTTTATTCATTTATTGCCTCACAGGATTTTTGCCAATGCTCATTTTCAATGTTTGCCCCCCTCTCCCTATTAGATTAATATCCATATTAATGGGCTACTTCCCGTAGTTTTCAGAACACCGCAATGCACCTGTCCCCTTCACTTCAAGCTGAATCTTTGCCTCACATCCCTGCATAGATTTGTTTGTAAAAGTGCACCATCCTACATGTGCAAAATGTACGAGTGATGGCAAAAAAGCCATCACTTCTCATTGCAGTTTTCCTCTGCTCTGTAATGTCACCTTCTTTGTAAAACAGCACCCTGAGAATTCCCCATGTGCCGTCTGGTGATGCAAAAGCAACCACGGAGGTTTCGATTTTGGCTAATGCGCGTCAGGCCGAGAAATCGGGCTCGCTCACACAAACAAGAAGAAGGCAGAGGGTGCCGAGACAATCCGCGGCGGAGGAGACGGCGGGTTGGCGCCGGTGACAGATGGGATGGAGAGGCAGACTTCTTTATTGTGAAGACGGTATCTTCTATCTCTTCCTGCCAGCCTGTCGGTTCCCTCTTCCAATCGTTGCCTCCGTGTCGTTTAGGGCGGTACAAGGTTCCACCTCATGCAGTTGCCGGGAAGCCTGATGCACACAGTGACAGGAGCAGTCGCACACAGACGAAACCAATACATTCATGTTGTTTTCCATATGCACGAATACTATCACAGGCGCAGGTTTGTCACCTCACATAACGTCCTCGGCTTGAGTGAAGTGTTTATCCCCCAGTTACTCAATGACATGGTGTCAGTAGTGTTAACTGACAGATTTATTATCATAAGTAAATTATACCTGGACTCTATCTACATGAACATTTTCTGAATCATATTATGTCATATATTTGTCTCGACATCCCTATTTGTGGTTTCAAGTAAGAACAAATGTTTTGTCTTACTGCATTTGCAGCTGTTCATTAATAACCCACTGAATTCAATAATTTAAACCTTTATATATAGAAGTTAAATAATTATCAGTGATGATTTGCAATACCAATTCCAGCGCAGAGAGGAAATGTCTTAAAGGGTCATTTCCCGTTAATTACAACTTGGGTCTCATTCTCATAGTTGTGGTTATCATTCCTTGAGTTAATTAATGACATCTGGGTATGCAAGGACATTGCAAAAAAACAACAACAAAAAAAAACACCCAAAGGGCGCAAAAGTCACTCAGACAAGTTTGAAAGAAAGCCACAGGTTAGACAAACCGGTAACACTTCATAATAACACGCTATGAAGCATTACACAAAATACTTTACTAACGACTAGTAACGACCTGAATTAATCATGAATTGCAGTATTAATACGCGTTTATAAAACATATATTACCATAGGCCATTAGTGCATATCTAAATCAATATATATATAAATGCATGAATAATGTACATCTAAATAAAGTCTTAATCATTTACTAACACTTTATAAATGATGTTATTAATCATCTCCAACTCCTTATTGGTTTGTAATATATATAATACTTCATTTACAAATGGGGAATCCATCATTTATAAAGTATGAAGACACAATCACGAAACACATAATAGACGAGCTTATTAATCAAGAACAAAACATTTATAACTGTCTTTATGAATTGCATACTAATGAGTGTTAACAATGCTTTATGAATGATGAATTAAGTGTTTACTCATACTTAACTAATGCTTCATAGTGTGTAGTTATTATGAAGTGTTACCGACAAACCTATTGACCTTTTTACAGCCGACGTCATCAGAAGTATGGGTGTGCATGTTGGCAAGGGAAGGATCTGGAAAGTCAATTTGTAAAGGTTGCATTCACGATATTTGGTGGTTAAAATGTCCTTGAAAGCAGGGCCTGACTGGGGAATGTAATTGAATGTATATAAAAAAAAGGCTGAGACCAGATCTGGGGATATGGGGTCAACAGACAGTTTTCCAGTGCAATGAAGGACTGTCATCAACATCACAGGTGCACTAGCTTTCAGCTTGACCTCCAACGCCTGGCTGTACAGCTCGTGTCTCTTGTCGAGATGTCCCCGTGTTATCAGATCTCATTCATTACTTTAATGAGTACAATTCTATCACACCTGAAATTATTTCCAGAACTACCCAAACAACCCCCACGTTATGGTAAACCAGAGGCCCTGCACACTCGTGCCTGACTGAGTCTGGTTTTGAAATTGCAACCGACGTTAAAAAACGGAACGAGGTGCAAGATTCCAGAAAAAGGGCTTGTTGACATCTGTGTTTTTCCACTTAGAAAGAAACTCTGCCAAAACACACGAGCACCTCCAAGCCACATCCCCTATCCACAGCTACTGTGGCTTTGTGTTTAAAAAAAAAAAATACATATACTGCTCCGTAAATGCTAGCGAACACTGGGTTTGTCTGCTTGTCTTTGGCACAGGTGTGTGGGGGGAGACAGCCACACCTGGTCATATAACCTGGACTATTTATCATCTCTCCTCTCTCTCTGTCTCTCTCTCTCTCTCTCTCTCTCTCCGGCACGCTTGCCTGCCGGCCTCGACTACTTCCCCCTCCAGCAATGGCAGGATTATGTCTGACATGTTTAAGGAAGTGGTTTTGGCAGGCGGTGTAGAGGAGGCAGGCAATCAGACACTCACACGTGCATACACAGACACACACACACACACACACACACACACACACACACACACACACACACACACGCAGGTGCACGCACATTCCTGATGCCAGCCTTGACTCAGTAACCTTGTATAGCGGGGCAGGTTTCGACGATGTGTCTTGTCTGTCAAGCCGGAGCTGAAATTAATCTGCGTGTAAAGAGAACGGGGAGATGAGGCGGAGAGGCTTTAGCATTAACTCTGTTATCATCACAGATGTCAGACGGGATGACAGGGGAGGGCCGATGCTGTTGGTAAACCGATCGCCGCCGCTTGATTCCAAGCGGGGGAATTAGCCTCGCTACGTCTAATGGAAGTGTTTGGACAGGTGAGCTATTTATTTACACTGCTGCTGCTCCTGAGAGTGATGATGACGTTTTTTCTATTCTTTTTTTTTTTTTTTTTTTTTCTGTATCGAGAAGGCCTTCGCTCGTCTCCTCCGGAGCTGCATTTTGTCTGCCAAGAACATGACAAATGACACTTTGGAGGAAGAGGAGCGTAAACACACTCCAGCTCTGGCTTTGCGCGGCCCCGACCAGACCGGCTCCGTCTTGCGTTTCGAGACTGCGGAGCCAAATTCCTGGAAAATTACTTAATTGCGGGGTAGATTTCCAAATGATGATTCGAAGGCAAAATGACAGACAGAACAAAAAAGAAGAAAAGAAGAAGAAGCCAGGGCAGGGCGGGAGTCTCAGATGACTGCCTGATTTTCTGTACAGGTGAAATCACTGAGGCTGAGGTAAAGAACAAAAACAGAGGGGATAGAGGAAATAGAGGGGAAGCAGGGATACCATCACAGGTTCTCCCAGAAAGAACTCAGACGATAATTGCAGACAAACGTGTCCAAAACGAGAGTAGCTGTCTACATCCGACATCCTGTGCTTTCAGCTTGGTTTTTATCCCAGAGACGGAGAACAAATGGCAGGAACTGGAGCGCCAGGACACGCTGAGGGGCTCCTTGTACCTGCTTTTAAGTCAACATGCCTGAGCACGTCGGCTCCTCCGTCACCCCCCGGAGGTTTGCTTTTCCCACTGGTGATTCAGACAGGACGCGTGCTATCTCCCTGTACCCACAACCCCACTATCCATCAAGTTTTATATGAAGTCACAGGCTGTAAATCAGTGGTCTAAAAAGGAGGAGATAGAGAGAAGAGGGGAGACATTCAAAGAAGTTCAGAGCCTCTTTGAAAACCTTGCATCGTCACTAACAGGTGTTTTGATTCACCGTGTTAGTGTTTAATTGGGGGCATTTCTCTGATTCACATGGAAGGGGAGGTGAATTCATATGTTTCAGGCTGAGAGTTCCTCAGTTTGGGCGATGAGAAGACAATGTTTTTCTCTGAAAGATGTGTTCCCACCCCACTTTGAGAAAACGCGCTAAACGTTCCCTAGTGGTCTTTCAGGAGTTCATTGAATATTTGGTCTCATAAAGTCTCTTTCAGGGTGTTTTGTCATTTTAAGCCACGCTAGCAGCAGACTGCTGACAACTATTGGATTCATTTTCATGTAATTTTCTACCGACGGGTCCCCAGAGGATGGATCCCAATCACTTTTGCCCCTTTAGCACTTACAAGTACTATTGGACGGATTGCCATGACATTTGCAAAAGATATTTAACTTCCCCAGAGGATACATCGTAATGACTTGCTGGTGATGCTCTGACTGTTCATTAGAGGTGGGACCAAGTCATTGGTTTCTAAGTCACAAGTCTCAAGTCTTTGTTCTCAAGTCTTGAGTCAAGTAAACTAACTTGCGCTAAAGTTAGTTCTTCATGGTTCTCTCTTGCGGTTTGATTAGAGGCTGTCGGTTTGGTTCAAACAAAGTGAACGTGGGTAATTAAGTGTTGACTTGTTGGGAATGAAAAACGTTAACGTTGATTCAGGAAATGAAGGGAAATGACTGATTGATGGCACACTTTTTAAAAAACAAACTTTTTAGTCTTGGGCTTGGGGAAAGGTATCAAGTATTTTTTTAAGTCAAAAGTCGGATTGCAAGTCTTTGGTGATTTTGTGAACCAAACTCACCAGTCGTCTCTGATCAGCCTTCCCTGATTGCCCATTTGTCCTGTTTTGCTTTTTAAAATGTTCCTCTCTTTAGTTATACCAACAGCACGCCATATAAAAAAACAAACTAATTGCATGCTCTCAAAGCGAGCTATGTTGTAATGGGGTGATCTTTTTCTATTTCATGGCTGTTATTCTTGGCATTGTCTTCTATTTTTGATTTATCATCTAATGGTAATAGATTGTGGTTCTGGTAAATACCGCAGCTGTGTCCTCTGGACTGCTCACCAGCGATGCTAAAATAAGTCTCGGTTTGTTATGCTTGTTTGAACAGAAGATGTGGCCTCTTCATTTAGTGGTTTCCAGCAGAGCTCCTGTTTTTTTCCCCCCTCTAAATATAATCCTGAACACCACTACCTCACCCTACTCTGCTTGTGCCATTGTACTAACTGACCAACCCAAACACATGCATTTTTACATTTTAATTTACTAGGGGGGCAAAGAAAAAAGGCCTTGGAAACTTCTACAAGACATTAGTAATTGACAGATTTTATTTTCTTAAAAGCCAGACGCCACTGAGCAAGTGGTGCAATTCATCATCGAAATCAACTTCTGCCAGCTTTTCCTCGCAAATGTGGGAATTGTCCAGCGTGTCAGCAATGTGTCACTAGCTCCACTGCTGAAGTCATTAACACCGAGGAGACCTCTAGAAAGGCCTGAAACAACACACACACTGCTCCATTCCAGCAAAGTACAACACATGGTGAGATGGAGAGCGAGGAAATGTTGAAATCGACAAACGGCTGTGCATGAAAATTCATTTCACTAGTTCAAAAGCTGTGGTAAAAAGAAGTGAAGAGCTAACTAATACCTTCAGCTGTCAGCCTGATAATATAGTGCTCCGAAGACGGTGCTACTTTAATGACCGGAGGCGTGGACAGATTATATGCACACACACACAAAAAAAAGCTGTCAAAACTGTGCCAGAGCGAGCGCATCAGCAGCACCTCATCTGTTTTCCACTAACATGCTGAAAAGAGGAATCACAAGTCTGCGTGTCTATTGGAGCAGATTGAACTTGGCGGATGTGTGTTAAACGGGCCGGGCCCCTGGAGTACTGAATAATGACTCCCAGTCGCCCCTCGCTCGCTCGGTGTTGGGAGTGCGGCGCGAGGGGAAGTCTGAATGAAAAAAAATTCTTCTGTCCAAACAACGGTCTGCTGCTGTCTCCGCCGTGCGCCCTGAGCGTCTGTCATCAGCCGTCCACATTGTTTTTGGACAATTGGCACTAATTTGCCATCTGGTTGAGGGAGCCTTTGTTGCGCGGGAAGGGGAGCATTGTGTAGCTATCAATGGCGAGTCCACTTAGGGAGCCACCGGTGGACAGAGACAAATGAGGAGACAATGCTCTTTATCTCGGCTCCGCTCTGGTTCACTCTGCTGGCAATGACTGTTTATCGGACTTTTTTTTTTTTTTTACAAAAGTAGATCATGTAAATTTTATGTTAAACCACACTTACATGAAAGAATCGGCTGATGATAGAACATGTGATTTACAAAACATTGCATTAGCTTCAATCGGTTATGTACGGCGGCCCTGGGAGCTCAATGCGCTGCAGCTACAGGAAACACATGCATATAGACAAAACACAATCAAATGAAAAGAACATCATCACAATTTGACGATGCATTATGCAGATTAACAAGGAATGCATTGCAGATGGAGAAAACAACCTGATACAGAAATGTGCTGCAAAAACCACACTAGAAGAAAAATACAAGTTGCAAAGAAGTTGCAAAATCAAGTTTCCATAAGTTGTTGCCGTTATTTGTATGACCATAGATATTTGCTATAGCATGAATAACACACACAACGTGTAGAGCAATTATTTGCACAATCAGAATGTTAAAATCTCAGTCATGCATTTTTTCTGAATTTGGTTGTGTTTTGGTTGTGTCTCTTTCTGCATGTTTCATATCATACATATTAAGTGTTTTCTTAAGTTGCGAAGCACTTGAGCTCTCGGGGCCACCGTAGGTTATTGGTTGATGGATATGTCAGATAAGCAAAAAAACAGTTTCTCTGGCTGAAATGAAGAATGTTCAAACTCTTGGGCTCAAATAGCCCCACATCACAAACACCGTCTCTCCCCGTTGCAGAATGCCCCAAGAGGTTAAGAAGACCACGAAAGTAGCTTCTTAGAGCAACAGCCACTTCTCTCCTTGCCTCAACTTTTCTATTTTTCTGCCCTCCTCCCCCGCTTGCACCCTCCTCCCTCTCCCTCTCTCTCTCTCTCTCTCTCTCTCTCTGTTCCGTCCTCCGGGGAAAATGCACAGTGATGTCACCGCAGCTGAAAGGGTAACAAAGCACCGGTGCCTCTGTTGTTTTTCCAGTTTGTTTCCCTCTCCGTGTCTCCTTGGGCCCCCTCCCAACACCCTCACACCCCCTTCTCTGCCCTCTCCATCTCCCCCTGGTTTTTGTTGTATATTACCACCACCACCACCACCCTCTTCACTACAAATCCATTTTTTGCAGCCCGGCCTGGAGAAGATGAGAAGTGGTGCTTTCTGTCCACAAATCAATAGGCCTTACCCACCTTTGAGTCAGGCTGCAGAGGCAGCACCATCACTGAATTCGGCTGTACAGTATATGTGCAGTGGAGAGGGAGAGAGAAAAGATAGAGAGAGAGAGGGGTTGGGGGTGGGGGGGGGGGGGGGGGGGGGGACCCAGGGGTGCTAGCCAACCTGTCTAATGCATTATTGAGGAGTGCATCTCAGCCATCAGTTGCAGGTAGAAGGCTGAAATAGTCTTATTAGCTTCTGCAGACTGTGGAAAACACAGCTGACCGCAGCTGAAATCCTGCGTCTGTGAGGCTGATGCTACTTTATGTGGGGATGCTCGGGGATTTGACTGAATCTGGAAAAGTTGACTGGCATTGAAATATTGCTTCCGAGTTATTTTTAACAAATCATCGGATTCTTTCATCGAGCTGTAATATTGTGAAAAGTCGTGAGGTAGCACGTCTTTGTTTTACTCTCTTTGACTGAGAGGAGATTTTTGGGCTGTTTTCGACATTTAAGAGAAGTTCTATGGAGAAATCCAAATTATTTTGTCAAAACAATAACTTCATTGTCTCGCTGTATATGGATCCATGTTTTATGAAACCCCTTAAGAGTGTAAAAGCAGATTTCAAATCTGTATCTACTTAATTCGTAATGTGTTGGAGGCTGTTTTGACTCCGTAAGCACGGTCCTTTTCATTGAATTTTCAATAAACATCTCGCCCCGAGGTTGCGCTCTTGGAAAAATAATCTCTTCAGGCCCTGTCAGCGCGGAGATCCAACAGCATACTTAAATATTCTCAACCAAAAAACCCAGAAAGCAAGTTTAATTTGGAAAGTTAATTCGCACTCCAGTGGGTCTGTAAACGGTATGAAAAACCAATGAGCATTGACATGCCATTAAAAATGCATGTCCCCAACAGAAGCATGTGATCCAGTCATATATCAGTGGAAATATAGTAGCTGTCGGCTAAAGGTCTGACATGTAACTTATTCATGTAAATGTTTTGAAATTTGTTTAAATGGCATCATGATGGAAATTGAAACAATGCTACGCTGCCATTCAAAAATAAATGGCAGCTACATTCAGCATGCTGAGTGGGAAAATTAAAAGTCGGAAACATTACTGCGTTCCTCATTTTCTCCTCTGTGTTTCAGTGATAGTGAACAAACCACAGCAAAGCTTTGACAAATACAGCCTTAGTTAATATTAATGGCTTACACTCAAAAAGCAAACTTGTGAATGATCCAAACAATGTCAGTATCGCTTGTAGAATAATCTCATGCAGAATGTGTGTGGGGAGGGAGGGGGTGCATGACAAATCAGACCGGTTTGAACAATCCTGTCAATTTGGTTTAATTGGTTTGTGGAGTGTGCTGGGGCGTGTGACAGCGTTCAGCAAATGGCATTTTCATAGATCTGAATCCTGACATTCCTCCATAGATAATGAACAGAGCTGCATCTGTTGGTACGGAAAGGTCCCTTTTGTCAAAGCGGGATATGGTCTCTCCTTGTTAAAATATGAATGTGCAACTTTGATCAGCAATAAAGGCGCAGGTGTTGCGCTGTCTTCCCCCGTCTGTGTTGAGGAGCGATACAGCAACACGGCGAACGCTCCAAACGTACGAGCGCTGCGTCTGTCCGATGAGCGCCTCGGTGGAACCGCAGTAATGTTAGGCTGATAACACTTACAGGAGAAATCTGTTTTTTCTCTAATTAGGCAGAGCGAAAAGGGAATGTTAACTGGGGCAAAGAGAAACCAGGCCAAACCCTATTATATTTAATACCTGATGCTGTGAGACAGCACTGTAATTGCACCAGCTAGCTAGCTAGCCTCAGGACATTCTGCGCGGATCCACCTATCCTCCGATCGCCCCGGCTGGCTTTGGAAAGAGAAGCTACACAATGTTGCTTAATTACAACTCGCACAACTAACTTAATTAAAATCTCCTCCGCCTCGCATACTTGATGGTGAGGCCTAAAATCTGATGATCCAGATCCATGAAAATAAAACATGTGGAACATTGAGAATAGGCCTACAACTATCCATTTAAGCATGAGTAAGCGGTAAAGAGATTCCCAACCAGGGGAGTGGATTGGAAAACTCTCTCTCTCTCTCTCTCTCTCTCTCTCTCTCTATATATATATATATGAAATAGTTGACTTAGTTAGCTAAAAGAAATGGAGAAATGGGAAAAATAGTTAGTTAAAGCCCCTTAAATCCTATACACACTGTTCTTTTAAATAACATTATGTTGAAAATTAATTCAAATGGAAATGTTTGGAACATGGTGAACTTCAGCTAACCTAAGGGGCGCACGTAGTTGGGAACCACTGATGTAAATCATACAACTGTAATTCAAGGAGAATATTCACGGGCTGCAGCTTGACTGAACGTCGACAGCCTATGCTGACACGTCGGACTGCATTGCTGCTCGCATTTGTTTGGTCGTCACCGCCACAGACGTGTCACATCCAATTACCCATAAAAGTGAACTTAAGTGATAAGCATCTGGAGCAACGGCCATTTTACAACTATACAAATATAATATCATGTGAATTGATTCATTGGCCCGTAAGACAATCTCTTATTCACATGCTCAGATGCAGCCAGAGAGGTCTCGCTCTCACTCGCACGCACACACGCACACACACACACACACACACACACACACACACACACACACACACACACACACACACACACACACACACACACACACACACACACACACACACACACACACACACACACACACACACACACATAGACCTGCTGCTGCTCCACTGAACTGTGCATCCCCTAACAGAGCCTCAGTGGTAGTGAGGACTCCTCCGAAACACTCCTGTATTTTAAACAGCAGCTCATAGTGACATAACTAGACACAAAAGAGCTATTGTTGGCATCCAGTGATACTGAAACTGCCTATTTCATTCCTTCTATACATGCTGGACTCGCCACAATATCAAGGCAGATTACTATCAATAGCTTCAGTGTATTATATGCTCAGTCAGTGGCCTCACATGAAACGTTAGATTCTGTGTAACATGCTAAAGCCGGTGTCAGAGACCAGCAGATGACACCGGTGAACTGTATCCTCACAGTCCATTTCAATCCAGCCAGTAGTTCACAATATAGCGCTGGATCGCCTCACATTCCTTTGCGCTTCTATAATACTGCAGGTAACGTACGGGCAGCGCGGGCCACGCCCTGATGCTGAACCCGGAGTGACCTGATAACTGCCTGCCAGGTCAGGGGAGTGTGCTGTCCAGGAAATGGATAGTTGTCCTCTGCACTTCTGACCTGCGGCACTGTTTGCAAACCCCTATTTACGCAACATTGTGCTCAGTTGCATGTCCTTGAAAAGTGAAGCGATGGAGGAAAACTGCCATGAATCTGGCACTTGATGGGAATGCAATGCAGGTGGATAAATGCTCTTGAAGTACATGAAAATTACTTTATTTCTGAATTTTGTCCGACCATTTGCAAGACACAATAGCTAGTTGGAAATGGCTCCCTACCATTTTGTTTTCAGTCTGATATTTCTAAAGTTAAATTGTCAATCCGATAATTTTGTGTCTTTTTTCATTCGATTTTTTGGTACCTAGCCAGTTTAAAATAAAAGCCTCTTTAAAGCAGGTCAAGCACATTGAAGAGTCACGATAAAGCACACAACCTCTGCGTCATAACTTCTTCCAGTACATTTGATAGCACTGATATATGGGAAAGCTTAAAGGTCCAACATCCTCATTCTATGTAGCAGCCAGAGTCAGGAGGCATTGTGATTTAAGGAACAGAATGTGTTCCCTCTCTGCACGGTGGTCTCTGGCTTGAACACTAAGCAGGCCTGTGGAGGTCCAATCCCAAAAAAAGGGGCCCATTCAATCAATCTAAGACGCCCAAATATAAATAAACCTGTATGATGGCAGCGGTGGGTGGCTGGGTAGCGCTCTCGGAGTGGGGAACCGCGAGCCTCGGGGAAATAGAGCAAGAAAAAGCAAGCAAACCGTGACCCGAAGTGATTTGTACCTCTGGAGTAACTTCATTGGGACCCTCGGGGTGCCATACAATGCAGCGTATATTGGATTTGTTTACACCTCACTTGGCCTCAAAGGCCACCACAACGGGTGGTGGTAGAGGGAGGGTCAAAGACGGGGATCATGGCTCCATTTGCAGATTGAGGGCGCAGAGGGAGAGCTCTGCCTCTTTTTTTTTTTTTTTGAGCGCAGACACGATGTCAGTGGACTCAGGTCTCGATTCTCTATGCTCCAGTTGGGGGAGGGGGGGGGGGGGCTAATAACTGTTTTGGGATCAGATGGAGACGAGCGCCCATCTCAAGGCAGACAGGACACACGCAGAGGCTGCAGACACGACTTGACTTGTGGATCACATTAATCCCATCGGTGCAGCTTAAGTCTTAAATTGATGTCAGTCTCCCTAACCACAGTCTTTGTGAAACATGGAGTAGACACAGGCGGACAGGAGGTGGTGGTTAGGAAAATGACAGAATGTGTGGTGATATGCTATTATGTGATGAGTTGCAACAAAACACTACCAATAGTCTCTTCATAGCTTTTATTATAATTCTTGGGGATATAAAAGCTGGAAACCTTGAATATGAATGCTATGAATTCAAAATGTTTAGCCCCGGCTCACCAGATGACCAGTTGTCTGCAGAGTAATGACTGAACTGTCTGACAATGTTGGTACTGTACAGCCGTGGACCCGAGGCCGTTGTGTAGATCTCTGTGTGAAGCTCACATAGCCGGGGAAGCAGGGAGCTGCCTGCCAGCAGAAATGCAGCTGCAGGGCTTAAGGAGCCAGAGGCCCGGCTGTATGAATGCATCAAGTAGATGTTAATTGGCGGCCCCGCTTTCTGCCACTAGTTGAACTCCTCCCCCTTTCCCTCCCTCCCTCCCTTCCTCCCGCTCTCCCTCTTTTTAAGAACAAATGCCACATTCCTGCCATCAGTTATCTGCTCTGCTGACAGCCCCAGTGGCCCGTGGAGGACTCCCCCCTTGCAACCTGTCCACTCCTGGACAGGAGGCCTGTTTACACAGCGCTGATTGGGAGCGCCCTGCACTGCCCTTGTGACCTCACCCCCCCTCCGCCCCCCCCCGCTCTTTCTCTCCTCTCCGTCTTTCTTTTCCACATTCCTATTCTCTCTTGGCCTCTCTCTCGCTCTCTCTGCTCCCCCCCCTTAGTGGTTCTTGCGCCCTCACAACCCACCCCTTCCGTGGTCCTCTAAAGCACCCGCAGTGGGACGGGGGGCGGTGCTGCTCTGCGGAAGCCCAGGCAGCAGCGGAGATGTAAATCAGTCATGGTTTTTACAGGCCTTCCCTTAAGTGAGCCCAAGGGCCATGGTGGGTCTCAGTGGTGGCTGGCGCAGATTTGCAGCTTATTCACAGGGAAGAAGTGACTTTTGTTCTGCTTATAGACACCCTGTTTCAACACTCCAAGTTGCCCTGATTAAAAGGGATTCAGGACCGGACTAATGTTGCATTTCATTAAAATGACAAACATGAAACTGGATGGGAGGGAAGTCTCTCAGGAGCGTGATGACAGTTGCGGTACATGTGATGCTTGACTGGACATTTGGTGATTTAAGAATGATATAGCTGATATGTGGAAAAAAAAATCAACACTGCGTGTTTTTGTAAGTCAGAGTTTATTTGAGATATTTAGTAGTTCTGAACAGTCAGCTAAGAATTTCATCTGCTCTGTCAGACATCAGTCACAGTAATCAACAAGAAGACAGGAACACCAACAGGCCTGCAATAAACTCTCCGCTTGTGAAGCCTATGTCATTTGTGGGGTTGTACTTTATGGCTCTCTTGCACTATATTGCGTCGTTGAAGGATTACCAGTGTATTTTGGGATTGCTGCTATTTCAATTAATGATAATTCTATATGATTCTATTGCTAGCAGCACTGTGAGGCTGGACTTGGACAGCTGTTCTGAGCTAAAGGCTAACGGCAGCATGCTAACATGCTCACAATGAAAGTGCTAGCATGCTTATGTTTAGTACAGGTTAAATGTTTACCACATTCATCTTCTTAGTTTAGGGTGTTAGCATGCTAACATTTGCAAAGGCTGATGATAACGTTTTTATAAAATATTGGACCAAAGTATTGTACAAATGAAAATGTTTACATTATGATAGTGCTAATTGGAAAGTTAAGGGATCACCAAAGTTGCTATAATTCATCTTGCAGGAAAAACAACAACATTTACAGCATTGAAATGCCTTCTGTATCTGGCTACGATGTCTGGATGAGGAAAAGCGTACCCTATGTTAATGCAGTTGTAAATGCACGCAGAAAGCATTGCGATCGACCTCCTCCTGCTAGTACTAGCATCAGCTAGCAAGCATTTTGTGCATCTGTATAAAATTGTGTGACAATCCATTAATGTTGACTTGCTGGTGGCACAAGAGAAAGAGACGGGATCATTAAAGTCAGTAGGCTTCATCCTTCATCCTGCAGAATATGAATATCTTTACAAAACGTCATGGCAATACATTCAATAGTTAGGTATAGGTATTTCAGATTGGACCAAAGTGGTGGACCAACAGACTGACACTGCCATCCTCAGTACGACAGCATGGCTCATACAACCAGTCAGTCAATCAAGTAGGTAGTCAAGACAAACCTAAACACATTATTCCATGTTTCAGATATTTGATTATGATCACGAGCAATACGTGCATAATTAAATGTTCAACTAGACACACAACATGTAATTGCTAACGAAGAGTGCATTGCACGAAACAAATTTCTGCTCTATTTGCAATGCAATAATTCATCTTTGTTTGCCCTGCTGTGAAACCAGACTTCAAATGAACTGTTAAAGACTTTGAAAGTGAGGGCGTGCCAGAGTTAAGCAGGAAAAAAAAAAAAGAGGCAGAGCGAGAAGGGAGGGTAAAAACGGCAGATAAGGAGTGGAAGAGGGAGGGAATGGGAGGCAGAGGTACAAAGAGACAAAACTGTACATCGGCGTGGTTTGTGTCGAGGGGCCAGGCGCACGCCTCTGAAGACGGGGGCCCCCTGAGCTTCCAGCTGTGTGAAGGGTTTCTCTGGAGCTTGTCATCACTTTGGTAGGAGGCTGCACGCTGAGCGGCTAATATCCTCCAACAGCAACTGCCCCGTAACCAGCAGACACAACACCGCACTGAGGACAAAACAAGGGAGGTGGAGAGAGAGTCTTAGCCGCCTTCAGTTGTTTATTTATAACCCTATTTTTTAATTCTAAATGAATTTGAGAAACTTATTTTCATATAAAAAAATGTGAAAATGTGTTTGATACCAAATTCTTTGAAGGAAGGATAACACCAGACAAACGAGACAAAACTTTGCAATAGGTTGTTTGCCAAAGTGCTCCATGCTTCCAGCACGCACTGTTGTGTTGTTCGATAGTGGCAACTGATAAAAAACTTGCTTAGTAGATGACATTCCATTAAAGTCGGTACACTCGCGTGGAAAGGTTTGGGTTTGTGTAATCATACCTAACCCTGTATGCCAGCAATACCCATAGGTTCCTCAAGTATCAGCAGTAAAGTAGTCTTTGATAATGAAAGGTCGTGTTTGATACTTAAGATATTCTCTAAAATATTCCTCTATGAACTCAAACAGACACAGTTCGTGGAAAGTTTTAAAAGTTGTATTTTTCAGACTTAGTTACAATGCTGCAGGTCTTGCTCTATATCTCTCTCACATATAAAATTTACTTTAAAATCAACACTATGGTCCATAAATGTGGTCAACACACGTCTCTCACTCGTTTCCTTAGTTTCGTTGTTGTCTGTTCTCACTCGTAGCTCTGCTGGTGGCTTAACTATCAGTCCTACTGGAGAGCAATTACTGTTTTGTTCCTTTACATTTTATCTGCGGACTTCACAATAGTTGTGCAGAACAAAATAAGCATTAATAAGAACAGGAAAGTCCTCCGTTTTGTGTCCATCACCCTCCCTAAAGCCGCTAACCGTGACTTCAGACGGCCGCTCCGTAGGGCTGATAACGGCGCTGGACACGCCGCTCACTAATCGCTCCAGTAACAGCTGCTTCCTCCGTAATGATGCAGACTTTAACTGAACAACAGCTGCTAGTAAAGACAACAAGGTCAGCAACGCCTGTAATCAGTTCTCCATGTTAAATTAACCTGGTAGTCGATCGGTAATCAATGTTGTTGTTTATGACTTCCGGGAAACGGTCACGTGGTAGGGATGTGATGAATCAGGGAAGGAAACATCACGACTGCTAAGAACCAATCAAGTAGCGAACACAGGTGTGGGCGTCATCGTTTCCAAACGTATCCGTTTTCGACCGTCCACATAAATACGCAACCCCGGCGTTTTCAAACTTATCCGTCCTCGGGAGCGTTTTCAAACTCGCTCGCTCGAAAACGCCGGCGTAGTGTGGACGCTCAGTGTAAACGTAGCAAAACATATGCGTTTTCAAATGGAAACGGAGTAGTGTGGACGTGGCCTGAGGCAGCAGCAGCAGCAGTCGCTCCTCTGCAGTGTGAGAGAGTGTGGCAGTTTGGTCTGAGATTTAAAAATGTTGCTTTGTTGATTTTATTTGAGTTCTGTCGCAGTACCATTTTGGGAAAAGCTCACTCATTTGTTAAAGTGCCAAAACTTATGTTCCCCATTACATGTGGCAACTCAATTATTACTAGTTGACTACATGTCATACGATTTAAATGCTAGTGGCCTATCGTCGCTCCACACATTGATCAAAAGAGGTGACATGAAGCACTGCAACCAATGAAGAACATATTCATTTGTTTGTCTGTTAGGCCAGTAACCCACAAATTGGGGTGTTCCTTTTACAATTATCACTACAGTTAATCTGGTCTTTACCCTGTTAGTTTGTTCCACGGCATAAATGGAATTAAATGTGTATCGGAGAGTGTGGGAAGGCAAAGCAACAGACACAAGACTCTAACCTGTGGGGGATGCTGTTAAGAAAACCTTGTCCACTGTGTGTGATGAATTGCTTGATCACTGACACATGTATCAAGTCTGTACGTAGTGCATGACCACCACAAAAATGCCAATTTGTCCTACAAATTAAATTAGTGTCATTAACTATTTTAAGACCTTCCTTTCATTTCAAATAGTCTGACAATCCGCTGATAAATCTACAACCATGAATGCAATTGAAATGATGTGACCCTCCTGGCTGCAAATTCAGTTCTTTACAGATAAAATAAGATTTCACTGATTTCACTGATTTCAATGACTTGTTGAGCAGCAAGGGTGTATTCGTTTGCGTTGTTGTGGAATATGGTCGCTCATGGCATATTGGAGGTTGAGTGGGTACACAACAGGGAGGAATGGGGGGGGGGGGGGGTGTGACCTCAGAAGCAGTGACCCAGAGTGAGTCCCATGTCCCCCTGGTAGCCCTGCCCCACTCGGCCCCAAATTCCTAAGCAACCTTCGGACAGCCTCCCTCTGCAGACAAACAGCAGGGTCCACGTTCCATTTCGTGAGCTTCTTGGAAAACTCTTTTATCTTGTTTAGCGCACACTGGCCCATGTTGGCACAGGACCAACACATTCATGCAGACACACGCGCACACGGGAATACGCGCACGAATGCAAACACACGGATTGAGGTTTAGGTTACTGATTCACAAAGTGTTTTCTAAAGCTCTCATTTACCCTATTGGTCTGTCATTAAATGCACTTGAATGAGATCAGAGCAATTATAATTTACAGTGCTTGATGGTAAAAGGGAAAAGACGAGAAAAGAAAGCAGTCGTTGGAATAAAGCAGACAGTGCCTTCATGTGGTTGTGCTTTTGAAAGCCCCTGTGAACCAAAGGGGTGTGCGTCTTGTTCTGTGCCGAGTTGAATCATCATTACCTCCAGGGCTAAAATATATATCTTGTATGCAGTTTTCCCACTGGTCATGGGATTTCTGGAATATTCTGGAATTTAGGGAGGCCTGTGCAGACAGGAGATGACAGAAAATTTGATTCAATTTGACAAATTGCGTGGGAGAGTCAAGGGAATCTTAAACATTTATTGTATAGTGGGACTAATCAAGAAGAAATGGATGGTACATGTTAGACCCTTGATTTGGATTATAACCTCCTCCAAACTAACTATTTATCTTCCATTTAAATTGGGACCGTTTTGAAATATCTAGCTTCTCAGAGTCCAGAAATAGAAAACAAAATGGGGCCAAGAACGGACCCTTGTGGCCCTCCATAGCTCAAAACTGCATCAGCCAAGTCATTGCAACACTCCCAACTGTTCAAATTCAGGCGCTTGGTCAGTTACCTTACACTTGAAATTATGACCTCTAGGTACCTCTCTAAAGTCAGTTATGGACGGCTTGTCAGTTTTCGCACGTTGCATAGTGTCTTTTCAAAAATAAACGTATGCGTAACTCCGGAAGTTAAGCAGACAAAACTACAGCAAAATAAGTCAACGTGTTTTTCACACGGGACACAAACGGCGGTCTCCTGGTGGAAAGTCTTTGTTTGTTTGCCCCATCCAACCTCCCCTCCTTCCTGTCCTACGCAGACTCTCTCACTCCATAAACTCAGTTGCTCCAACCGTTGACGAGTTGGGAGTGCCAACAGGTTGATGATAAACATCACAGCAAATTTGGTTAAAAAAATATGAGCCAACAAAGCAGCAGAACCAGATAGACCAAGTTGCTGTTGTAACATGTCAGTGAGGATCATTTCACCCGCTGTATTTAAAGCTGAGCTAAGATCTAACAAAACCGGTTTAATGGATTCTGCTATCAGAACCACAGAGAGAATCCTGATCGACAGTATTTGTGTGTGTGTGTGTGTGTGTTACTGCTGAGTATTTCAGACAAAATCAAACAGACCTGCGTTACACGATAACACCATAAGTTGTACCGAATTTGAATGGTAGCGATTCGTCCTGGAGCACAGAGCACACAATGATGTCATGGTGTGAAATGCTGGGGTGGGGGGGGGAAATAGGCGTGTGATTGGTGATGAGGGCTCTGACTTTGCCCCGTTGTTGTCTGGCTAATGTTTAGAGGTCAGAGGGAGATAAAGGCCTGACTGACAGTAAGGACAGGCCTGGTGTTGGAAGGGTCAAGGGTCAGGCCTTTGCTGAAACACCCCGATTTATGGCTCCTCGGACTGCTGGGTCAGGAACAGGGCATTGTTTCGGGATGTGATCATTTCCATAACAGTGTGTGTGTGTGTGTGTGTGTGTGTCCATGTGAGGGAGAAAGAAGCTCTCAGAGCAGCTACAGAGTTTGTGTAATCCTTAGGAGATCTGGATGGCTCTATGTGTGAGAGAGAAAGAGGTACGTGTGTGTGTGTGTGTGTGTGTGTGTGCTTGAGACGGAGACGTGGTGTCTGGAAATAGCAGCGCGGAGGCTTGCTCTGCCGTTTGCCTTCCCAAGTTTGATTTGACATCCTAATTGCCACGTGGAGGAACAAAATACTCTGAGGTTCCCCAAATTGAAGTCGATGTTGAACCAAGCGGGCTATGTTTAGCGGCCTGGGCTATCTGTGGAGGGCCTACATTTACTGTCGCTCACTCTTCCTCTCTATGCTTCAGTTTTCTGTATTTCTTCTTTCTTTCTTTTCTTTCTTCCTCTTGTGTCTCCTCCTGAAGGAGGAAATATGGAGACAGAAAAAGAGAGAGAGAAGATTGACTGGAGGGTGCCGGCACCAGAGAAAAGTAGGTAGAAAGAGAGTTAAAGATAGAGGGAGAGAGAAAGGACTAGCAGCAAGAGACAAATTGGAAGATCACTGCTTTTTATGCACCCCTCCAGTGAAACTCCCCAGCCAGGCCGAGCACGCACACACATACACAGACGCACACTTTTTTTTTTTGTTCTTCCTCTCTATCCATCCCCTTCTCTACCCCTCCCTCGCTTTCTGTCTCTATACACCCTCTAGCAGCGGCAGGCAGGTAGCTGACAGGCAAACTGAAGCCTGGCAGACTGGAATAATTACATGCGGCTGTCTGCGTGGAGCATGACAGCTCTACCTTCAATTAAGCCCGCAGAATGCATTTTCATCACCCGCCGAGAGCTCCCGGCCTCGCCTCGCCCACCAGCCTGCCAACCAGCGTGCCCGTCGTCCAGCACGGCGGGGCACGGAGCTGCAGGAAGGGGAGGGGGGGGGGGGGGTGAGGAGTAAGAGGGGGGCAGCAGTGAGGGACACACAAACCATTGTCGAGACTGCATCAGCCTCCCTCAGATTACAGCTATTAATGAGCGCCAAATGCGTTAAGCAGCGAGCCTTTTCCACGCCAGTCAGAGAGCGTGTGTGTGTGTGGTGGGATCAAAGTGGATGGAAGCTACACGTGGAGTAACAAACCAAAATACTGACAATTAACCTCTGAACCCAGCTTGACGCTGCCCGTACCCGACTCCTGCACCTCCCCCCCCCCCTGCACCAAAACTGAGCCATCAAAGGGTGACACAGCTCTGATGCTGATGAGCGGTAACAACAGAGGCAAAACGTTGGGACAGGAGTTGGCGCTCTCTGATAGTGGATACACACTTAGCATGCGGCGTGGCTGTATCACGGCGCGGGAAAAAAAAAAAGGAAACGCACTGAGAGAGATGGCGATGAGAAAGAAGTAGTCGTGTGGAATTTGAATGCAGCTTCAATCACGTTTGCTCAAGTAAGAAATAAAGTAATGAGAAATATAGCCCGGCCTGCAATGAAGTGCATTAGTAGTTGACGTCCCCTCTCTACCTGTCACTTCAAATTTTTTCTTTTTAAAGTGTAAGGTGTTAATTATGAATCTGACCCCTACGTTGCAGCCATAGCTGCGGACAGACGCGCAGATCCTGAGGAGTTTTTAACTCCACAAAAGACACAGGAACGGAACATCGCTTACATTTAGCAAATCTTAATTTACATTTAGAGTGATTACCCCCCCCCCCCCCCCCACACCTCAAAGCAGTTGTAGAAAGTCTTCTTTACTTGCCCCTGTGAGAAACACTACTTCAAAATGTAAAAGGCACAGGTAATCCAAAACCAGAAGAAAACCACCATTGTAGGTACACTGCAGTCATCAAGGTCACTGGATGTTGTTTAAAAGTATAGAAAATACTTTTTTTTCTGATTCCTGAAGTTGACAAGGCCAGTGGTTGGGAACATGAAAGAAAAAAACAAAACAATCGGGAGTGTCGTTTCTTCTGGCTTGTCAGCCCTGGATTAGGATGTATGAGCCTGGCCTCCTCCACCGCGCCACTTGAGACGAGCACCGGGAGTATGGATTGAGCAGCAAGGTCAAGAAGGTGTGAATTAATGGCACAGATAATCAGTGGGCTTATACCGAGGCAGCCATTCACAGGCTCCCTCTCCTGCTGTGTAACCCCAGCAGCCCCTGGCGTACTCCAGGCTCCCATGGCAGCAGGGGTAAACATGTGTGTAAATACTACTTTTTTTTTTTTTTTTGTGCTTTGCGCCCACACACGCACGAACGCACACCGCGCACAAACACACACACACACACACACACACACACACACACAAAGGACAGATAAAAACTGTAGGCATGTGCACGCAGCTCACATATACACACACACACACACGTGCACCAAAGTACACACGCATAATGGAAGAATTTGAGAGGACTGACAAAGATGCCCCAGGTAAAATGAATTGAATCCAATGAGATGTATTGGGAGGATGGATATGTAAAGGGCTGCGGCTGACAGCTGCTATTGCTCCCTCGGTGGCTGGTGCCAAATGACAGGCCTGCAGAGAAAGGTGCGTTTGATAATACAACCACGACAATCCGCCAGATCTTCGTTCCCTTCCGTCTATTTATATTCCGTTTTTTTTGCTAACCTCGAGTCAAAAGCATCTTGGGCTGTTTTACAAGCTTGCATGTGAAATGCACTTTGTTTCCTTTTTGCCGGCTGCAAGTTATTGTCTTAAAAATAGCGTTGACTTTTGGCACTTTTTTCAAATAACAGGCAGACGCGCGCACAAATACACCAATCTCACTTCCTTTCTCTTCCCTTTTCGCTGCCATTCCCCCCCCCCCCACACCTCTCCCACATGCCTCAGATAAATATTCAGGCAGTAGTGGGGCTAACATGTTGCATTGGGCTCCTTGAGTAGAGAGGACAATGACTAGGTCCACAGTGCCCCTATTAAAGCAGAAGCCTCCAGGCCAGCGGATTAGCCTGAATAGGCTGTGCTCCCCAGGTACTGGATTTGGTTTACATTAGCCAGCTTTGCCCTTGGCTGCCACTGCTAACTCCTGTTCAGGTCACTTAGCTCTGACTCACCAGGCACTTTTTTATTTTCTCTTTTTGCTAGCATAATTAGAAAGAAGAGCTTAATTGACATCACTTTGTGCCACAAATATGTTTGCTGCTGTTTTTCGAGGAGGCACTTGCTGTGCAATTGTCTGGGCGGATGCTCGCAGGGGGAGAAGTGCGAGAGAAAGAAGAAAATGTCTCACTTTCCAACAATCTTGTGTGCGTGACAGTGGGGGGGGGGGGGGGCATGTAGCTCAGGGCAGTGGCACCACTTTAAATTTTAAACAGAATTTCAGCTTTGCCTCATTTCAATGCAGTGCGGCTGGAGGTGGAATCAGAATGCATAAAATTGACTGCATGAAAAGATAATGTATAATAAATGTATTCCTGGTTGGGCGCCGGTGGATCGAATCATTGATTAGCACTGGGCCCGTCGCTGTTAAACATCCTTGTTTCATACATATTTCATTACAGCGCTGACAGTGGCTGGGTCTGCTGTCGCGGGACGGTGACAGATGTCCATTAGTTGGACCGATGGAAGGGAGGTCCTGGTAACCTGTACCACCCCAGATCTGGTGTCCCCATCTGTCTGGCTTCGCGGTGGCCGCGTGGCCCTTCTTCCAGATTATGCTTCCTGTCCAGGATGTCAAGTCTGACTGAGAAACGCCAATTCTTTTCGTTACAGCTGCCTGGAGAGGTCAGCTGCAGCCACGAGTTCTCCAGACTGCTCTGCAGGGCATGGGGTTCAAAATAAGGGACTTATTTCAAAGAATAGACTCTAGAAGACGGTGTTTGATCAAAGACGCAGACGTAAAGTGAGCCTAAGTAGAAACGTAAAGAATCCACAAAGGTTGAAGTTCACTTGGTCCTGTTTGACCTGAAGAAATTGATCACAAAATGAGCTTTGCAGTTGAGGCCCTTATCGGCGGTATTCCCCGTGGGGAAGCACTTCCCATGGTGGTCCTGACACTGAGGGCAGCAGGCGGATAACAACATTGCCCACAAACACAAATATCCTGAAATCATAGACCCCCGAGGGACCTCATAATGTCTGCACGAGGACCCCACTGCTATTCTACCTCACCGTGTTTAACATCTGCCAAACACAAGAACTGTCAAATGTGCAGAATTTTAAACATTCTGTTCTTTCTCACACTTGCACGGGGCGGCCTGTGTGAATGTACGGATCCCATTCGAGATGCATGCCTGCCTCTTTTCTACTTGAACGTGAACATAGTTTTTGCTTCCCGTTTTGAACCCTCCAGACAGGAAATTGGATCAACCAATCAGCCTGCTTGTTGAGATTTGGGTGGTGTGTGAGCGAAGACTTCCCCATGAGCCTCTGCAACTAATGATTACCCATTCCGTCCTTCTGTTCGTGGATCCACAGAGACGATAGTGTGTGTCTTTTGCGGAACTATTATTTCAGCATCAGTTGAAACGCTTCCATTCGAATGCAGGGATTGAAGGGTTCGCCCACTGCCAGTTTGGCTGATATGTCTCTTTCAAAGGCATATGCAAAGATAAGAAGTGATTCAGGGAATAATGTAGGTCTAAGAAGTGTGGAAATAACGGTCACTGCATGCCAGAAAACAAAACTACACTGCAATTCACCCAGACTGACAACTCCTGAAACTTTATGTGAACTTTACATCCGCTTATAACGCCACCCATCATCCTCATCATATGAGGTCATTTCCAGCCTTTTCCATGGAACATGTTTCACGTCGGGAACACAATGTTGTATGTGTAATGATCTTCTTAGCATTCCCAGTTCAAAGAGATGCTTTAGACACATGTATTTTCTCTTCAAGCGTCTGGGTCTTTTTTTTTTCAGCGTGAATGCAATTTGTCAGGTGAAGAAGAGGAAAAAATGAGGCCAGCATATGGGGCCCCCTGAGTGTGTATGTGTGCGAGTATGAGAGAGAGAGAGAGTGAGTTTTTCCCCTCTCTCTTTATTTTGGGGAACTAGAGCGTCGTCTCAGCGCTTCGCTATTCCCTACTAATCAGGTGCTGCCAACCTGCCAGCCAAGGCGGGACGCGAGGCCTTTCAAAACACTCTGCTAATTAACAAGCCCCCAATGCATCCCTTCCGCTTTTACAGCGCTAGCACATCTGCCATAGAAACTCCGGAGAAGAAAAACTACATTATCGTCAGCCTGAGTGGATCCCTTCACTTTGCACACAGCCTGAATAGATGTGTGTGTGTGTGTGTGTGTGTGTGTGTGTGTGTGTGTGTGTGTGTTGTGTTATGTGTATGCGTGTCAATCGCAAAGGTGCGCACAAAGTTCTTCACACGAGCTCCCAATCTTTTTTCTTTTTTTCTTGAAAGTGTTGGCTTTGCATTGGTGTGCTTGCTTGTGTAGACATTGGCAAGGCGTCCTGCATCTATCAGGCAGCTGAAAAGCATGAATAGCGTTCCCACCGTCTTAATGACTGTTTACATGTCCCCAGTGCAGATTAAAAGATGTTTCTGGTGTCGCCTGGGGTCTTGCTGCAACACATCTTTGACAACCCTCTTGCATGATTAACTTCAAACGTGTTTTTGTTTTCGTCGCTTTTTTTTAAGCATTGATTTGAGGTGCTGGGAGAGATAAAAGAATCAGAAACTAAGAGTACTGATTTTATAGAACCAGTTGGATCGGACGCTTAGCGGACTTTATCCCCCCCCCCCCAGTTTCCTTTGTGCAAAGTCAGTGTAGTGTCCGATTGAGCTCATGAGTGAATAGAGCCGGTCATTGTCCTGAGAATTCACGGCAAGCGAGCGGGCGTGCCGATGCCGTTTATAACATGCGGCTGGGCGAGAAACGGGAAGAATACAAACATCCGAGGAAGAAGGGAAGAAGAAAGGTCCTTCACATGAAGACGCCAAAGGAAATGGCTAACTGGACGGACTACAAATTCGGGAACTTCCGCCGTTGCGGGCCAACGCTGAAATCGTTGCACACATTCGAGAAACGGCAAGAGAGTCTGTTGTAAATGACCAAATTACAAACCGGCTATGTGACGGCGGCCTAGTCCGTGTCACGTCCTGCCTCCTGCATGCTCTGCCCAGGCGCCACCCCTAGCCTGAACCAGAAACGTGTGAATGGGCAACTACGGACAATGTCCAGAGTTCATTTAAGAAAAAGGCTTTTGTGACGAAATGGTCAGCATGTAATCCCAAGCCCCTTTCATAATGCAAATATTGACTTTAAATCAAAACTCGGTTAAACTCATGCTCACACAGGTAGAATGGACTTTTCTTTGTTAAATCAACACTTCTCATGTTAACTGTGGGTAGAAAAAAAAGCCCTTTTAACATGGAGCGTAATTTACACATGACGCTGGTCTTTGAAAACCCCCGGAAAATTAAACAAAGCAGCCACAGTGGCCATGTTTACATTGGAAAGGTCTGCCAGGGCTCTACAGGATCCATACGTTCAGTCTTTCTGGAGTTATGACTCTATCCAGGCCTGGAATTCCATCTCCCTTTACGTTTGCCAACCCGGCGCGGCCCAGGAGATCCTCTCAGCTCATTTCCTCTCCGTCAGAAAGCCATACCATGCTCTCCTTCTGCCTCTGACGGAGCCTCATGTTAATTTACTGCTACCGCCCCCACCCCCCACCCCCACCTCATGAAATCGTCAATGAGCAGCTCCAAAGTCCTGAAAATGAGTAAAAGGTACACTTTTTTAGGAGGTGAAATGTCTCATGTTTAGTTTCTGAAGCCGAAGTACAACTTTACATTGGATTTGACATTAAACAGACTCTTTGCAGTATAATGCTGAACTTTTTGATAGTTTTTGGGGACATAGTCACTATTTACTTGGCCCTAGGAGTTAATTGAATGGATAAATAAAGCAGACGTAATAAAATATTCAAAGCATGTGTGCTTGGTTCTTTTCTTGCAAAATAATGAAAAGTAACATTTCCTTGAAATTGCATGGTTTCTTAATTTGTATGTGCGATGAATACTGTATTTTACTGAACATGTTTAGATCTTTGAGGGAAATCCACACAAAAAAATACATGGGGTAAAAATGTTTGAATACATATGTTACCAATGATTGTATCTGATGTTGAGCTGTTCTTTATACTTTTGCACTCCACAGGAAGGTCAGGGTCAACCGCTGGCAGAATTTAGTGTGTTTGGGTCATGTCCTCTGTATGTTTTCTTGGAATTTGGGATTTTCGGCAACTTTCGCAATAAATTATTTCTAGTATCTCGGCCACGCCCCTTTTCATGCTGCCCTTAATCCTGTGTTCTTTCCTAAGAGTTTCCATAACCTCATCCTTTTTTTGTTTTGTTGCATAGCATACATGTTAATTCACTCCATACCTTTTTACTAAAAAGCATCTGCTGCTTGTTTTCACAGCTTACCCACCTTTGTATTTTCTTTCGTGTGACCTCCAACTTACATCACCATCTCATTAGCCCCACTAGAGTTACATAACACTTTGCTAACTACAGCTCTGCAATATGTTGGTAAATGATGCCAAGAAACACAGCTTACTTGAACTCAGAGAAAGTTGTGTGTAAGTGCAGTTAAAAGATCCATACAGCAATCGCAACCACAGCAGGAATAGCGGCAGAGAGTGTGGCAAGTGTGCTTTTAGTTGAAACCTGGGCCTAAGTATTGTCGACACAAATGTATTTTTTTGGGGAGGGGAGGGAAGACTTGTTATTCTCCCCGTCTACAACGAGGAGGCCCTGGCAGAAAAATGCCAATCAGGAGGTAAGTCTGAATCCCATCATCCCTTTCCTGCCTAGAACACCTTCACTTTCCATTTGCTTCAATATGCAAACCAAGCTGTTTAGGGATGAGGAGAGAGGCGGCTAATGAGCTGCCTGCATCAAGCCTGCAGAAAAAGAAAGACCCCTCTCCGTAGCTCAGGAGAACACCTCCTCTGGGCATGCTCGGAAACGGCAGAAAAACACAACAACAACAACAACTGTACAGCCACGGCAACACAAATTGATGTGATTAACCAGCGGGAATGACAGTTATTGTGTGAGGGGCTGGGTGCAGAGCAAGCAGATTTGGAGTGTGCGTGAGACTGCGCGCAAGGCGGAGAGCGTGCAGCTGCAGATGACTTGCGATTTGGAAAAGTTTACACGGTGAGACGTCAGCTGTTGACGAGATGTGCTTGACCTCCGAGTGACATAAAGTTTTTCTCTCTCTACTCCTCCTTCCCTCTCCCCTTCGGTTGGTTTCTAATATTTCCTGTGCAGTGCGACACACTCGGTGCTTCACAGAGCTGGAGGAGAAATGACAGTAGGGCTGGTTGGCTCTTGCACCCGGGAGATTGGCTGGCATCCTGTACTGTAAATCAATCTCTGTGAGAATAATGATCCATTACAGGGTTTAACAGTCTCTGTTGATTGTTCGTCTGCCAGAAAATACTATATGGATTATACCGTGTCCTGAAGACATTGTGAGATGGAGGGGAAAAATGGCAATATTCTTGAATTCCAGAGGTAAAAGTTTACTAAAACTCTATTCAAGTTCACCGAAGAAAAGTTATCTCTGCGCTAAAATAGCTCTACATTCAATGTCATCCCTCAAGGAACTCAAGTTTGACGAAGTTGAGGCACGGGTCATTGCAAAGACAATTGAACAGTAAATTGAGTCCCTCTCGTGCAAAACGAGCAATGCCATTACCAAAATCTCCAAACGCTTTACAGTATGCGAGTGTCAATGTACCGTGGTCCAGCTAAATCCGCCGTACCAATGCAGTGAACTTTTGCACTTGCCCCAGGCCGGCCAGTGTTTTTTGTTTTTTTTTGCCCCGCCGCAAACCATCACAAACAAAACACGAGGGCAGTCTCGTTTCACATAATTGCTCAGCCAGAAAATGTCCATTACGCTCTTGTTTTCTTTGGCGCACGGAGAAGAACTTTAAACCATGAAAGAAAAGCAGTGTGGGAAGTTCAAATGGTATTGTCATTAACGCCTCAACACAGTGATCATTCACAAGGGGCTTGCACGTACGGACAATGCGGGCCTTTTCTCGCTGTGGCGCAGATGGCATCATAAAAAGAAAAGGGAAAAAAAAGAGGCCTTCTCTGCAAACAGCAAAAGCAAACACACAAACAGTGGTGACCCTCCGAGTCCCCAATCCATCTTTTCTCCTGTTGGGCGCTTGTTGTCCCAGTAAGATCAAGGCGTTCTCAGCTGATGATTTCATGCTGTTATGCACCCTCATTTCGGGGGCAACTCTTGAAATGTAAATGGAAACTTTTCTAAATGTTATATTTCATCCAGCTTTTGTTTTGACTTCATACTAGTGTAGATTTTTCGGGGCTTTTACCATCTGGGTTTCCCAAAGCTTTAATGTACAGGAATTTATTGCTGCTCATCAATCTTTGTCAGTGCTACACAACCCTATTAGGTCAAGTTTCAAGCTAATTTACATGCACTTTTTTTAGCCTCTTGTACCTATTCTTCTCTATTCTATTCGTCAGTGGAATTTGTTTGCACTACCCATCCCCACAGTGTTTGGTGAATACACAGTGCAGCGTGAGCCTGTGGCTCCATTTGGTTAAAGGCAAATTGGCTAACCTTTTTGAAATAGCTAGTGCTAGACCTCATCTCTCCTCCCAGACCATCGGGTATCTCATGGATTGCCCTTCAGGAACCCAGATGTTCCGTCTCCTGAGTAATGCAGCCTTCCTTGGGCCCAATCCCTGGATGCTGGCACTGCCGTGGCACAAATATTTCCAAACGGAGCTGCAGTACTTCTGTGTGCAGCTGTGCCTCAACATTTGTCAAATCTTGTTATCAAATGGCGGAAGCAACGCTGAAGAATTTGCCTGTGATTGCATCGCACACCAGCAAGGATTCGCGCACACCAGCAGACAGACGGACACAAACAGCATGATGCATTTGTGGAGTGAAAGCTTCAATATTCTAATGAGAGCTCAGACTGTAACTGATAATCTAAGACATGTTCATGCAAACAGCAGTTGGAGCAGAACTTTAGTTCATTAATCACTTTTCTTTCAGTTGGCTTTGTTTCAGCAGGTGAGCGCAGTGCCATTTGAACTCTGATGATGCCAAGTTAAACAGGACAAAACCACGGATACGGCTCACTCTAAATACGTGGCTGTTGCCAAAAGATTTTTAATGATTTTCTTGAGCAGATAATTACAGCCAAGAAGAGGGACCCGAGGGACTTAACGTGCGGTTTGTTCATTTACAAGCGACTACAGGAAGCAGCCCTTAGATGCAAGACGTGTAGAAGCTTGTGTTGGATATTCATTAGCCATACTAGCAGGGTGGTTCTTGGGATGGCAATGTCATCCATAGGTCAGTCCACCATTTTGGTCCAGACTGCAATATCTCAACGACTATTGATTGCTATGCTATATTCATAGTGCCCAGAGGATGAATCTTAAAGATTTGAATGATTCCCTGACTTTTCAGCTGGTGCCATCACTAGGTTGACATTTATGTTTTTAAGTGATGTCTCCACAACTACTAAATGGACTACGATGGACTTTGGTACACACATTCATGGTGCCCAGAGGATGAACCTTAATTACTTTGGTGATACCCTGAGTTCTCTTGGAGCACCACCGGCAGGTCAGCGTTTAACTTGTCCAGCGGAAAATATCCGGATATCTTACTTGATTCATTGACTCAAAATATTGTTCATCTTCTCCACTGGATAAATTGCAACAACTGTGTGATCCTTTTTATTGGGAACAATCATTAAGTCAAAATATTAATATTTCCAATACTTTGGTTTATGACCAAAAAGCTGCAAATCTAGTTCCCATTAGTGCACTTGTATTTTGGTATTTGGAACCTAAATGAACCAAATATGAAAAAAGCAAACAGCTAAGCTCCTCCAACACGAGTCGGACTATGGAAATATAGGTACAATTCCACTCAACACTGACGTGAGCTGTCAGTAAAGGAGCTGATTTGTTTGCCAGTGACTTAATAGAGGCTAATTGTGTGGGTTTATGGCTTTATGATCTTCACACTGTTCAAACTGACCCAGGAGAGCTTAGCTGACCCCACCATCTACACTCTCTCTCACTCACTCACACAAATGTGCGTCGTCTTCAACCCCCCCCCCCCCCCCCAACACCCCTCCGCAAACCTCCCTTTGCCAAAAAAGGTTTTCCAGCAGTGACCTGTTTAGTCTTTCCCTCTTTCCTAAGACAATTTCCAAACATGGTTCCAGACGCTTGCACTGAGGTCAAGCGCATTAGTTTATAAAACGACCACATTATTTTCTGTTAATCAAGTTATTATTTCCTCCATTCCACTTTTAATATCTGGCTGCTTTGAGCCCAATGTTGAATATGTCAACAATTTGAATTTGAACTTTTCAACTCCCTGATGTAAAACGGCGATGTTTGCCCAGTCTAGAGTACTGCGACTGACCTCTTAGGAACATTTCAATTTATTTGGCCTTCCCCTGTAATTTATTTTTTCACTTATTAATGAGAATGGAGTTTTGGGAACTGTATTGCTGTTGGAGCGGGCGGCAGGAGATTGCAGAATGCCAGCTCTGCATGTAATGGGTTATGTTATTTGATGGGTTATCTCGAGGGGAAAACACCAGGTCAAGCTGAATGGATTAATAATTGGAGGTTGAATTATCAGACATAGGAGATTACATGGGCTCCCCAATCATTTGTCATCCTCATTTGTTTTTAAGAGCAAAGTAATGAATCCAAGCAAACCGAGACACAATGGCAGGGCTGCCTGTGAATCCCCGGGTGTCGCTTATGGATTTTCCTCCTATTCCTCCCATCTATTTTCATTCTATAATCTCAGAGAAAATTGGATGTTTTTTTTCTACCCCTACCATTGGTTGGAATAAGGATGCAGCATGATGTTGACTTCTTTTGCGGCCCTTCGAAGTTTCATGAATGATTAAAAACGCTGGGCCTAGACCTGCTCATAAATAAACAGCAGGCAACAGGACTGAACAGGCTTCTCATGGACAGGGAGAACTGACAGATTGGCTTCCGAATCATACCATTCAGTGCTAGCTAATCCACTGTACGGCATTTTTATGCAGGAGCAGCCTGGTCAGAAATCATGCATATGCACTATGGGGGTGGAGTGGATGTGTAGAAGCAGATGAAAAAGCCCTCATGATGAGTGGAGCATGTCCTTGTGATACACACAACCAACTTCCTGCTCTTATTTTTGCCCAAACTGTGAACATGGAGGGAATATAAATTAGTCTGCGTGCTTAAAACCATGCCATGCAACCCTTTTCCAATAAATGAAATGTCATCCGCATGTGCAGTTGACAGAAAACCAGAACCACAACAACAAAATGCCCTAGTTCTCTCATTACCTTGGGGCTATATTATGATTTTAAGTCTTCAGTCAGTCCCTGAGCGGGTGTAAGGGTCAGTGCAGCCATATGTGGTTCTTTTTTTTTTTAAGCTGTTCTCCTCCAAATGAGAGCCAAGGTGCCACAGGACGACCCTCCATCTCAATCTTGCAGCATAATGAATAGTCTGAGGCCAACCGCCTGGCACATGCTGAACTTTTGGCATCATAATCACATCTCGGCCAATTTACTCCCCCGCTGGTACTCCGTTCACCCCCCCCCCCCCCCGAGGTCAAAGGCTTGGAAGCAGTTTGCCACTTCAAACCAAATCACTAATGGCTAGAAATAGCCGGGATGTTTTCCATAAGAGTTGCAGGGTTGCAGGTCGGCTAATTGTATGCATTTCCGTCTGTTTGGCCAGAACAGCTGAGAGTGACCGTGCGCTGCATTTCATGTGGGCTCGTTAGCATCTTGGATGCATAAGGGAATAAGCAAGCAAGGGCTGATAATCTGTCTATTTTTTTTTCTGGAGGAGTCAAAGCAATAATATATTACATTGAGCAAGATGAAATGAAATGCATCACGCTGTGAAGCAATCAAAATAGAAATAGTCTCTTGCTTATCACGCTTGAATGATATGCAATCAACTCTGCAAATTGAAATATATATCTTACCAAGGGTATAATGAGAGCAGCCCTCGGCTGAATATTTCTGAGGTGTTCCATCAAATAGGAAATCATCTTTTGTGGCCTTATCGCTGGTTGGAGATGAAAGAGAGAGGGGGGATGTTCTGATTTGCTAATTGCCGCGTTTATCTAACAGGTTGATGAAGCTGTTAGTTCTTTACAAGCTACTACAAGCTCCATGTGAAAATGATGACGTCTCAGTCCGGCACAGCTCAGGTGTGATGACTCTCGAGGCTGGGTTTTCAAACGTCCTCCCTTTTTGTCACTGGGCGAAATCTCTCTCTTTCTTTTCCTGATTTACCGTATCACTCTAACCAGATTTGTGACACAAATTGGGATATTATGACAATGACCACAAGGGTTAAATGTTGTGTTCGCCAAACACTGACTGGTTACCCCTACTTTTCCAACCCCCCTCCCCCTTGTTTCTCACCCTTTTCTCTTTTCAGCCCATTATGTCGTGGCCCCAAACCTGCTAAACACATTTCTAAATGACAGTTACTGCGTCTCCCTTCAAAGAAACCTAGAGTTGTGGATTTTCCTTGCCTAATGTGGCATCTTTGGCCGTGCAATAGAGTGTGTGTGTGTGTGGGGGGGGGAGGAGAAAGGTGGGGCCCCCGGAGGACAATGGCGGTTTGTCTGGGGGATGGCAGGGAAGGGGGTCAAGAATCATAATGTGGAGGACATTAGCAGTCAGCAGATTGATACAGGACCATTGATTCCCGGCTTCTTTTTTCCTTCCTCCTGGACATGATCTGCATTGCAAATGGCAGTTCTGTCGCATTGGCCTTTTCTGGAGTCAGAAAAGATTGAGGGAGGGGGGGGGGATTTGGGGGTTCCCACAACACACAGGCCCCTCTACACTCCATAACCTCACACCCCTCCCTGAAATAACAACTCCTCCTCCCCGAGTCCTCGCCCTTGTCCCGTGATCCCACCACAGCTGCCTCCCCAGTCTCCCAGGACTTCTCCTCACTACTGAGGAAAGCACAACAGGCTCATTGTTCTGCAGAGAGGAGGCTTGGACAACTCTGCTGCTCCTAGGTGTATTGTCTCCTCTAACAAGCCCCATAAGGTCTAAAAGGGGAGTGCTCCAACCGAGTGGGGAAAGTTAGTCCTCTGCTTTTAAAAGCCAAGTAATGAGGCTGCTCCTTTTGGCCTCCGTACAGTGCAACATGCTACCAGTGTTAAAGACGAGCTCCACACATAGTTATTAATTATGTACTTAATGTATATAAGAAGTGGACGTAGCCACGACGACGTCGCCCATTGTTGCCGGACTGACGTTTTGAACCCTCGAGTTCGTCACCTGACACATGAGAGGGTGGCGCTAAGAACAACCAAAGATGCTCCATAATGAAGATGACCCATTACAACCTGGTTTGAAGTCAAGCTCCTGTCCCCGAAGTGGGCGTGGCCACGGTGTGTATGCCGCCCTATTTAGCGTTAGGAAAGTTAGTCAGCAAGATGTAGGCCAGATAGTTACCAGATCTCGTGGGAGTGTGATGCTGAGACAGAGAAAGGTGTTGAATAAAGTTCATTTTCTTCTGATTTGTGTGTTTAAAAAAAATGCTGTTTTTGTGTCAAAATGTTTGGAAGATATGTGGCTTGTATATGATGTGTCCAATATTTACTTTGACAATGGAGCGAAGGAATCTGTCATGAACTGTGTTCACGTTCACTTATCCCATTGGACCGACCGCTAGTCTCCTAAAGACGACGAGTAAGGGCAAAACTCACCTGACACAGTTGAGATAGGAGACGGCCCACCGAGGGTCGGTTTCCTGTATCTGTCTATACTACCGAATGCTGAATAACACATTTTTTAGGTGACCAAAATGTTACAGTTAACTTTCATGAGCTGAAAACACACTCTGACCGGACAACGCTGTGGTAGCGACCTGTTAATCACAAGGTAGCCCCGACCTAAAGCACACCCTGCTTTATGTTCTACTTCACTCTAAATGGGACCACAATGTACTAAATGCCCATCATGCATGAGAATGCGTGCAAGAGGGTTCCAGCAGAATTTTAAAGGGTGTTGTTACTCATCAACAGCCCACTAAAGATTATTCTTCCGCCAAAAGTTTCATGCAAAGCAGCAGCAATTAAGATCATCTTCCAACTCTGTTTTCCCGCACTGCTTTTTTTGGAAGGACACAACTAAGTGGCAGGGTAATCAATGCAAATTTTTGCAGGCAAAGCATACAAAGACGAGTTTCATAGAGAGATCTGAACAGGCAGACTGACAAAGAAAATGTAAGGCAACAAAATAATAAATGCAGGGAGTGCCACCGCAAGTGTTCCAGCTAATAATGTCCCATCGCCTCGCAGAGACAGCGGAAGTGGTATGCTAATGGTTCTTCACACACACTGAGCGTGTCCTCCAATTATAGGCTCTCATGTTGCTACCGGCCACCTCAGCACAATTAGCCCCCTCCGCGTCCGACCGTTGAGCCATGTTAGCGTGGTCTGGAGGCAAGTTAGCATTGCAAATGAAACGAGAAGCGGCGTTTCCAGGGGTGTCATTACAAATTAGTGTTGCATGATGGGCACAAATTGCCATCCCTGCTCAAACTCGCATCTCCAATAAGTGCTGGCTTATTCCCCAGGAAAACGCTATTTATCCCTGTGTAAATGTGCAGTGAATCTGCTCTCGACAGGGACCGACCTGTGCATGACAAGTGAGTCCCTCGGAGTTACAGGGAGAAATCCGAGAGTGGAGCTCGGGTCCCAAATCAGTCCTGTACGCAGTTATGATGCATCACCTTTGGTTTATAAACTGATACATTTAAAAAAAAAAAATCCTCCCTCTCAGCCAAGACACTGTCTAATATCTGCGTCTGGCCTCCCAGCTATGAAATGTGAGCTCTCTGCGATGGGTTTCAGCCCTCAGATGACTTGCACAGCCACAATGTGTTTTTCGAATAATTGGCTGAGTTCACGGTATCCAGACGTCAGTCACTATCTTGCTCATATCTTGCATCAATACCCCGCTACGTCTGTGAGTGTGTGAAATTAACTCTGGTCCTGGGTGGAACCATTTTCATTTCTTTTCACCTTACATGTCGGGATAATCTCCACGTTTTAGCTGCTCATTCTAACATCGTATACATACGTTTGTATGTGCATACATTTAAATATTGTATTCATGACTCAGATCTGCCAAAATCTAAAATGTTTCAATTTTACCGTGACCTTTTCATACAACTAGTGGGAATATTTTGGTCTATGTTCCACCCAAATGGCTTTGTATAATCTAATAATCAATACCCTGACGTGTAGTAAAGAATGCAAACTGATTGCCTTGTTTGGAACGTTGGCTCCAGGGATTAAATACATTAAAATCATTTCCAAATATCCAAAACATAGCTCTGCACCTCCACTGGGCCCGTGAATCTACATAGCCACGAAGAATGTTTCCATGAATGTGTCGCAATTGTAAAATGGTATTATTTGTTGAACTTTTCCACAGCCACATGATAGATACGGGGGATCGTTTCTATGTCCCCAGGGTTCAATGTTCCCGAGCAAAATCCTTGTAACGTGACACATTAAAGCGACCTCATGTTCTCAGCCAATGTTCTTTCTCCAGGTCAAATGTTCAGTGTATGTTTCCCTGCGTCAGCGATGTTGAAATCACCCACCTACTGATGTTATATTTGAAACCTACACCCTATAATTTTAGACAGTTTTCATGACTTTCGACATTGATATCGCCAAAGTGGCTCATTATAAAACCATTCAAACGGCATTTTATATTTCAATCTCCCATTGTTATTTCACAATTTGAAAACTTTTTTTTAAAGTTTTGAATTGTCACCTGCTCTACATTAGTACAACAATGTAGAATCTATCCCAATTCAATAGCTAAATATACCATACGGGTTTGACGATGCCTTCAAGTCTTTATCTGCTTTACCGATGCCACATGGCTTTGTGATTGTGGACCGTGGCTTAGCATTTAGCCAGTCTCTGGCTGCGAGACACTGTTCCACAGTCTCTGCTTGTTTGCCGTCCTAATCAGCTGCATTGTCTCGAAGACGACCCGGCTCTGACCTCGGGCCCGCCGACTTCAAGGCCGCTGCAACGTTTGGCGAGGCTGTGTTTGCGGCAAACACTGATCTAAATTCATTAACCCTCCCACAAACACTTTCCCAAGGTTTGTTCCTTCATCTAAAGGAGCGCTAGACATGCGGACTCGCAGCAGTCCATGGAAGTCCTTGTGGTTATATACGTAATTGGAGAAGGAGAGCGGGAAAATCAATAGGTCTAAGAAGCACAGCTGAGAGGTGCTTGAGGGCTTACCTTTATTTTATTTATTTTTTCGAAAGTGTAGAGCAGCATTACAGGCCAGTGCTATTAGATGTTGCTCGGGTCCATTTGTGTGATTTGAACACTCCCAGAAAACATCTGGTATCAGCATTCAGGGCTATGACATGCTACAGCGCACCACGGAGATATTTTTCCTCCAGCAATGCCCGCCCTCAAATATCAGTCATCCGGCAATAAAACGCCCACTTAGAGGCCAGGAGCTAAAAGACTATGTTTCCACAAATATTAGGGATGTCCTGAATACGTTCTTTTGGCCCAGATCCAAATACCTGGTGAATACCGAGTCCTTTCAAATACGTATATTTAATAACTATGTAGATGACACATGGCAAATACAGCTGTGGCCTACGTAATCGGACACACCTTATTTTTCATGAGCTCCGCAAGGTCCTAGTTTGAAATGATTAAGTTTATAGGCTGAGTCAAAATACAGCTCCTGAGATTGACATGACGCGATCAGCGAGAGAAAAGACGTATCACTCTGTTGAAGTTCGATTGGTGAAAGTGGCGGCCGTGGCCGGGCCAACGACGATAAGCTGCTAGCTAGTTATGCTAGCTATGTTTTGCACACTTCTCTTTGCAAAATGCTTGGGCTCGCTGAGGTCCGACGCTAATTATCAATAGCATTTAAAGTCAAATCATTTTTCACCCACATTTTCACTAGCGCATCGGGTGGAACACTCGCAGCTGTCGTAAAGGTGAGCCGCGTTGCAACACCAGCAGGTTAAACTGGACAAAACTCAGTAGTGTGCAGGAAAGAGACGCCTTCATTTTAACCCACAACGATTCTTTAAAACATGCCCAGATTGGCTCAAGGCATCACCAATGAACGGTTTTAATCTACTGTGCACACAGACTTTCACCAGTTTGGTTAGCTATAGATTAAAACGGCTTTGACATAATCCTCCTGTATGTCCTTAAAGTTTACCATGCACATCACATGGTTCAAACTGTTTCTCTTCATGAAGCAGCTGTATAATGTCCTGAGTCAGAATATAGTGCCATGCATAATGAACCTGCATATCTCAGATGGATCCTGGAGTACAAGCGAGGGAACTTGTGGCTCTGGGTGACTTTTGGGACTTAACAAATGCGAGGTAGAATGAGAATGCAAAAGAAGGAGCGGCAGAGTGAGATACAGATATCGGAGGGAGGGGGGGGGGATAAGCATGAGGGTGGCGACATGCGCGGATGACACGGCTGGGGGAGAAAGAAAAGGCGAGATGCGGGGAGACATAGTGAGTAGTGGCATGCGTGGCGTCTAAGCCCGGAGTCACATTATGCCAGCTCACTGGGGCACCACCAAAAGGCCTCGTCTCCCAGTCCTCTGGGACTGATATCTGGGGGGAGGCTGGAGAAGTGCCGCTCTCCCCTTTAAGGCCTGTCAGAGGCTTTGACGGCAGCCGTAAATTTAATCCTCGGACCTGCTGGGATGCAGGGGAGCCGAGCGGTGGGAAAGCCTTTCCGACTTCAAGGACCCCGGCTGGCTCCGGGATAGCCTGCCAAAAAAGGCTTTAAACCTGATGACAAATTCATTTTGGGCTGCTGCACCCCCCTCAAGTCCACCGCGGAAAAAACGGGGGTAAATGATACCTCTGCAAACAAATTTTAGAAATAATTATGCAGACATTTCAAGGAAGGGAGTATCTGAGGTATGTTATTTACTTTGACTGGAGACAGAACTGCAGAAAACATCTCAATGCTTTGCCCTTTTTCTCCCTCATTAGATAAACAGTAAATATATTCCTCTACTTATACTATTTTGCCAGAAGGGGAGTTTTTTTTTCTTTTCTTTTTCTGCCATGTCACCAAGCCGCCACTCGAGTGTGTGGCCTGTGGGCGCTGTGGGAGTCCGTCTAGCTGGAGAGGCATTTTGATATGAGATGAAGTATGTGGAGAGACAGTCGCTGCGATGGCAGAGAGGCAGAGGAAACCGATTTTTACAGCCATGCGAAGAGAGGATTGCAATAGCAGCAGCAGCAGCAGGATGGCCCGAGGCCTTCTGGGAGTGGGTTTTATTAATATGTTTGTATCCGAGTTTTCCCCTCCTCTTAATGTTGGGGCCATGCTAATCGCTTGGTGCTCTGACATCTGGAAGCCTCCCAGTGGAGGGCAAAAATCGCAGGGATTTTTCCACGGCAAGATTTCCGGAATATTTGAAGTGGTCACGCCTGATCTATAGAGATGAAAACCATTAAAGCGGAGGAGGGCGGATTTCTCTCTCCCGCCGTGACACGGTGAGCTTGTCAGAAGTGTGTCATGCCATCTTTGGTCAAAAAGAAGACGCCAGGCTTCGGCCAGATCAGTCCCTTTTCCGATTTTCATCTCCCCCGATGAATTCGACACGTGGTTTAATTCGGTGACTTGCCCCATCATTACCTGTGAAATCCTTAAATAACTTATTTTGGTGTCGGCAGACCAGCGGCATTAGAATGTAATCTGAATAATATATGTATTCTCTGTTGCATTCTTTATAAGACTTTGGCACTCGGTCCTTCCTTCTGAGCTTTCAATCACTGAGCCCCAAGGGGTTGTGGATATCTGATCTTTGAAGCGCTCGGCGAGAGGAGACTCACAATGTGGGAAAAATCTGCCTCCAAACACAATGTATTCCACGGAGAACAGGTGACCATGGATTGAAAGAAGGCAAAATGTATTTAAGGTGTATAATGTAAAAGATCCTGCTCCTATAGTCAGCAGGTAAATCTTACATTTGAACAAGATGTCTCCGATGGAAACAGTGGAATGTCTTGCATAAGGAGAAGGAATGTGCTCAGAGGTGATATTCCTGAGTCCTGGAGCCTGCCTTCCTCTCGGTGGGATCAGGAAGCTTCAGGACAGGAGATAAGCAGCCGCCTCCAGTCTGACGGGGCCAGCAGTCCCCTCTCCATCCAGATCACATTCCACCACCAGCAGGAAGCTAACACTACCCTACAGCAACTGATAATGCAACATATGGACTACTCTGTACAGGCTTGTCGAACTATTTCCTTTAATTGAGACAAAATGAACGCCTTCATTCCCAAGACAACATGTTGGCATTGCATTAATCAGGAAATTATATTATGTATATAACAAGTGACAAGGAAGTCACTGCTCCACGCCCGACCACGGAGCATCGTCCTTTCGCCTCCCCAAAACAAATTATTGTGTAAAAATATAATAATGAGACTGACTTGAACAATTAATGAGTGTGTGTTTATGATAATCGTAAATTAGCATAATGAATGCCCCATTAATACCATATAAGGCTACGCGTCCTCTCCCGTGTGTCCTATATTAAAGACGTGCCTTCGGAGACCCTTAAAGAAATGTCTGTCATGAGCAGAATTAAGAAATTAAGAAGAAATGTGTGTATATGAAAAACATCTCGCAACAGCAAGGCAATCGATTACTGCAACGGGAGTGGGTCAAATCATTTAAGATGTTCATATTCATATTGTAGTGCCATAGAATAGCATCAATAGCCAATTTGAAATTAGTGTTCGTACCTAAGAGAACATTTTTAAATGAGAAAATTTAACAAATTAGAAAATTGCAAGAAAATCAATCAACCAATCTGTTCATACAAGTGGATTTTGCATGAGGGCCACTGTGAGCACTGAGGAACGTTTTCACTGATTGATGCACCATGCATGTAGGCATAGCAGGTCCTGAGGAGATTCCATACATGTCGCTCTCAGACATAGCTCGGGGGGGGGGGGGGGGGGGTGCTCAGAGTGCTTCAGCACCTCACCCCACCCACGTGCATGCACAATGCACACACATGCTCAGATGTTGCTCGCTGCATGCCCCTTCACAAGATGAAACATTGCCTCTGCATCTGTTGCAATGCTTGCAAATGTTCGGCGTTTCAAGTGAAGGAATGTTACAAAGTAAACCAGCAGCCAAAGAAGAAGAAGCTTCCACACAGACGACGGATGCAGCCGGCTACATTTTTCTCATCGTGTCAATTTTCAAAACGTATTTATTGTATCTTTCAACTCCCTAAACCTGCAAATATACTGTAGGCTTGCTGATGTTTCAGTCGTCATTTAGTTGAAGGAAGTGGGCAGATCTGTTTTAATTAAATATATTCTGAGAAAATAAAAAAAAAATATATATATATTTATTTTTTACTTCAGATTATGTTTTCAAACCACAAAAATTTAAGTAATTTACAAAATGGCTACAGCATGTTAAAAATAATATTTAGTTCAGGGAGTCAGTTGTTTGAAATGGTTTAGGTTCAATTTCCTGTCCCCCTTCAGTAGACCACAGAAAGCACATCCTGTGGGAAGCAGAGCGGAGTAATGTCAGAGTTAACATCTCTAACAGTCCCTACATGCTGAGACACGGCCTGCATGTAATCTTACAGGGAACCTAAAAGACATGACATCTGTTCATCTCACACGCTCGATGCAGTGGAAAGAGAAAGGTGCTCCACTTATGTTTTATACTTGAAGTGCAAAATCCTATTTCTCTGTGCTCATTGTTGACGTTCAACCAGGAAGTCTTCAGTTGATTTCATCTTTCTGTCTTCTGCTCTAGCGGGACAGGGCAAAAGAGAGCAAAAGGTTAAGTGTCTGTGACTCCTAAGTGACTTAAATATTTCCTCCAGTTGCTTTTGTTAAGTGTGTCAACTTTCTGCACCTTGGAGGGTGTTGTCTTATCTTTATCCAATGTAAGGGATGGATTAAACTGAAGACGCAATCATTAGCATGTTAGACTAGGCTCTCTAGCTACACTAGTGTTACTTCAAAAGCCAAGGAGCACAACAACCACATAGTTTGTGGGAAAGTGGCCCCATTAGCACTAGCACATTCACTGTGTCGTATTCTCCCCACTGCGTGATGCGGTCCCAGATGCTATCGGAGTTTAGGGTGATGTTAGCAGTTCGGTCTTGCTCTTTGTTGGTGAGGATGCTGACTTTTTACCAAGGATGTGTAGCTTTAGCCGCCATCTTTAAGTGATCTTATGTATGAAGACATTAAGTGTTTAAAGGGTTGTTATTCCGTTACCGGACAAACCATAACAGCTTGTTAGCCTGTAGCACATTCACAATTAATATTCATGGCTTTGAAATCTGTAGATTACACGTTTTGCAAAAATAATGCAGGTACAAGCTATTGTCAAAGGGTCATTCACCAGTTTTATCTTAATACTGTGTTAATTGTATGCATCAAAATGATTTTGCCAGTAGGCTAACATCTATATTTCAGACTTAATTTCCCGGTAAACTCGATAGCAATTGATCAGAACATACCTGGGCTTCCCCGCGCTGCCCTGACACTTCAAACAGCAGCACCCCAGTTTGAAAAGGTGTTACTTTTTATTCCTCCTGCATCAAACGCATCCTCGATCAAACGTCAAACTCTTCAAACAAGGTGTCATCTGCAGCTGTCCGGTCCGGTTTGATGTGAGGAGGTGTAATGATACAAAGGATGTGCTGAAGCTATACAAGCTTGAACCCGCTTGCTCGCCACCTTCTCTGATATCTCAGTATACATCTAGTGGAAAACCAAATGAAACCTGACAGTGTACACCCCGCCCTGCTCTGTCTTTCGTGACTACTTTGTGTTTCCATTTCAATCCAAAGCTACAATTAATTGCCTGCCAGTGCTATAGCTAGGAATCAATACTTTGGATTGTTATTTTAGCATTCACAGATGCAGACACACTTGCTATTTGGCTGCCGTTCCTGTGGGCCAAGAGAGAAGGAAACCACTAATACAGCTCCAGCATGGTCGCAAATCAAAACCAACTCTCTAATGGCCTACCTGTTTACACAGGAAATCAATCCATTTGAACTATGTACAATTTGCTACACCACTTTACTTTGTGGGCTGCTGTTATTTTTTGAAACGAAAATGGACACAAGCCTCTCTGGTTACACCGCAGGGCCCAGGCGGTGGAAGCCGGCAGCCTCACGCATGTCCGAGAGGCACAAACCCAGCTCGAGTCCAATTTGCTGCAGGTCTCCCCGAGGAGAGGAGCGGTGTTGATTTTGGCACTCGCTGCCAGTCCCTACCAACAAATCCTGCCTCTTTTTTTTCCACAGACATGTTGGCTCAGGAACTCACTGGAGAACTGGGGAAGAAGAAGAAGAAGAAGAAGAAGAAGAAGAAGAAGAAGAAGAAGAAGGGGGGAAAAACAGCCCCGGGGCTGGAGGACGATATTGTATGCATGTGCACTCAAGCACAAGGTTTGTGGCCAGCTGCTTAAGGATTTTTCTGGGGAGTCAAGATTATCCACAGAGTCAATAGAGTGAGGGGAGGGAGAGAGGGAGAGTCTTGTCTGCGTATGCCAGAGCGACTCAATTCTACTGGGGGAACAGAGAGACACTGTCGGCTCTGTATTTTCTTTTTTATTCCAGACCTGGTAGTCAAGAGAGCAGCTCCATGTTTCTCCACATTCATACCAAAGATCTGTGATTAGAGTGGTTTGCATGGGCTTCCAATGGAGTTGCACAAGTGCTTTTCAAATCCACCTGAGATTCGGCAGTCCTGGTCCGCAGAAAATGCATGACAGGCCTCACACTTCATGTGAGAATCCTGTTAAAAACTCGCTGCTCAGCTCACGATAACTCTCATCCCTCATTTTCCCAAGGATGTCTTGTGGGATGTTATTATCTTTATACCTCTTAGAATGATGATAAAGTGCGAGTGAGGCGCGGACACACAGTAAAGCGAGCGCGTAGATCAGGAACAACACCCCCCTCCTCCTGTGGGTTTGAAATGGAGCGGGATAAGAGCCGTTGCCAAGGTCACAGCTCCGCATTTGCACAGCCATGGTTGTCAAAGGCTGAAAGGGCTCAAGCCCTTGAAACACCTTCTGGCTAGCTCCCCCATTCTGCATGTGGTGAAACTGCTGAAGGCAAAAGAGACGGAGAGAGCGAGCGGCCGGGTGGATGTGTGAGGGACAAGGGCAAACAAGAAGGGAGTCTGCATTTCACTGATACCAAACCCTACCACACAGTCACACTCTGAATAATTGTGAGGGACAGGCCGTGGGCACCTCTGCGGCAGAATGTAGGCCAGAATAATACCCCTCCTCGGGGCTTTCTCTGGCAGCCCGGTGCTGAGGCCCTGGCGGTAGTGCCATGCAAAGCCAGTTAGCTACCTACAGTAGTTATAAACCGCAGTTCATTTAGAAACTTTAACCCAGAGCTCCACCTTTTCTTTTTTTTTTTTTTTTTCTCAAAAGGAATGACACATTCCAAATGTCTCAATTGAAGCCTTGCTGGCTGAATAGCCTTTTTGGGGGTGCCGCATTGTGGATGGACAGCCTTTTCAGGCAGCTTTTTAAGGGTTTTTGTCAGACAGGAATTTAGATTGGAGTTTTACATGACCTCTCCCAGGGGTCAGCGGTTGGATCGGCTGGAGCTTTTGTTGGCACACCTGGGTGATGACGCCTTGACAGAGCTACAAGCTCTCATTTCAGGTTTTGTGAGGGGTTTGATAGGGGCTGCCCCCCCCCCCGAATCGCCCAATACAGGGCAGAGAATGGGAAGAATAGCAAAGTCTTGGAGCTTCACCAGGCGATTGTATCAGACGTCTCAAGAATAAATACAGTATTTTAAGCAAAAACACAAAATTGATATCAAAGAAACAAAATCTGATTTAATTAAAGCGTGATGAATAGTGTTTGATTCATCTAAGTACAACATGAAAGCTTGTGCGTGAAATCAGCTTTTACTCACATAATCGTTTTTTGTCTGGCTTTAACTTGGAAATTATTTTCTGTCATTTACAGCAATAAGTGATGTAACTTAATTACCATTTGCTGACAAAAGTTGCGCTTTTGTCCTCTTACTTCATCCGAGCATGGCAACCCAATAAGCACACAGCACTGCGGCTTTGGCTGACGCTGCCGCCAACATGAGCAGAGAGCACCGAGTGCTTTGGATGGAGATTTGTAAGAGATCAGTAACAAAACAATATATTTACTTTTCATAGCTGGCTGAAAGCAGTTTGAAAAACATTGGTATGAAGGTTTGGCATGTTTTATTTATTCATGACACCATGGCTGTTTTTGTGTTAGAATATTTGCTGGACTAATAGACAACAGAGCCACTCACAGTGGACTATTTGTTTTGGTGGTTTTGGTTTTAAATTAATGAATGAAACCTTCACACAGAATAATGAAATGTGCTAAAATAACCAGCTCCCAAGATAGAATAGTGCAAGGTCGGAACTGTAAACTGAGTTATTTATTTATTTAGTGAAACTTTCAGTGTACACACTAAATTCTACTTTCTTCATAAAACAAATATTAAAGGACAAGTAAGAAAAAACAAACTATGGCTGATGTTTGACATTAATGTTATCATGATAGTAGGACATTATGGCAAATATATTTACTTTGTCATGCAGTAAGTTTGATGAGAAGACCGACCACTCTCATGTCTGCCACCAAGCAGTTAGCTTAGCGTAGCATAAAGACTGGAAGCAAGGGGAAACAGCTAGCTTGGCTCTTTTCGATGGTAACACAATTCCCCTTCCAGCACTTCTGACAATCACCAACAGAAACGGAGCGCACTTAAGTCCCGCCAACAACGGAGTGGGAAACATTTCATTGCTCTCCATTGACTTTGCATTGTGTGATGGTGCTTCTTTGTCACTTTCGGCTGCTAGCAAACAAAAAGAAAATGGTCTAATAGCTGCTGTTTGCACTGCCAACAGGGTAAATTACCCAGAACTAAGTTTGTATAAGCTGCCGACCTGAAAAAATAAGACGAGCATGAGCAGTAAGCATGGGAAAACTGTGGGATCCTAACACTCAGGCATACTTAGACACACTAAGTATGTTCCGTGAACATCATTTTCTCCAAAACTCAGTTTTAGGCCAACAATATTTCGAAAAAATTAAGCTAAAGCATTTTGACATATTGCAACAATTGCGTTACAGTGGAATGTGGATACATCGTAAAGCTATGCAGTATTATGTTTGCAAGTGCCTTAGGGTTAGCTAAAATTAGCTTGCTAACAGCTTTTTTCCTTCATAGAGTGGTAGAATAATTCTTAAATATACAAAAATCTGATGTTTTTAGCTAGCTATAGGCATTATATTAGCATTTCAGCCCTTTGGTTGTATATTACGGCGCTGATTGTTTTCTCCTCCGGTGGATGTGGTTTCTCTATTAACACGTTGCTTCTCATTTGGTAAGTTGGTACGAAATCCCTCCGAATCCTCGGTATGACTGTGCCCCTTTTTAACAACTACTGTCTAAAATGAGCAGATCTGTGTTGCCTAAGTGTAATTCACTGTCAAATTAAGACTTTTGGCATTGCTGTTATTGTGTGGATTATATTTCCAGTAAACTAACACTCACAGTAATTAATGCAAATGGAAAATAATAAAGTAATAATGTACTTAATCATTCTAAAAGGATACCGAAGGAGCTATGTTTGAGGAACATTTTATGTACAGATGTCAATCTACAGTGGACATATAAAAAAAGACAAGAAAAGTATGAGAAGTCATATCCCCTGCTCACAGCAGTCACTCATCGTCTGCCTCTTGTACAGTTCGGTATAGTTTGTTTCTTTTGTCCATAAACAGAAATCTGCAGCGGGTGAAAACTACAAATTTACTTTATGTTCCGTATCTAATCTTAGGCGATCAGACACCAAACTCAGTGCAGATGTTACCTGCACAAACAAACACAGCTGAGTGAGAGAGAGACTACTCTCAACCACTAAGTGTTGTATCCCTGCAAGGAAATCTGAAAATAGCCCCGAGGCTCCCAGTGTTATTGTAGGGCTCGAGGTGGATGATGCAGAAACCATTGGGAAGCCACAGTGGGATGGTATTGGACCAGGCTTTGTTTGGATAAATACGTTCCGAGATTACTTGGTTTGCCAAAGTACAGCCGCTTGTTTTTCGCTTGTTCAAACACTGGGGCTGCTTTTCTTGCGCAGGAACGGGAAAAAAAGGGGAGAAAAAACAAACTCGGCTTCCACATATGTCCACCTTTGAGGGCGATATGTTGCCTTTCGTCGTGGCATTTTGCATGTGAGAGTTAAAAAACTAAATGGGACAAAGACCAGCAGAGAAACAGAATAAACTTGAAGCAGCCAAGTCATGACACTTTCCTTTTATGATGTTGATGCACAATTTGTGGCAGCTTTGTGGAGCATGTCCACGAAAGAGAGAGTCAACACAAGTTTAGTGCATGCCTCAGCTAAACGATTTGTGGCGACAACCCTTCAATATGGTCTGCTTTTTTGAATTCGGGAGTTATTATGAAAACGTACCTGCGAGCTTCCGACGGCAGCAGACTGACGGGGCCTTCAAAGGACTCACCCCCATCGCCTCGCTCTGAGCACTGTGATCATAAAGGAGACTTTCTGGGGCTTTTCATGAAGACAGAGTTCAGCGGGGTCAGCTCCAGAGCGTCACGTCCATATCGCTCTGGCTCTCTGAACACCTGGCACCTGCTTTTCTCCTCTCCGAGCGGAAGCCAGGTCTGAAAGGGAGATAAAGTGCTGATTGTCCCTTTCCTGCCTCCTTTTTTCAACGGAAGTCGGGGGCATTGAAGTGAAACCACTTGCCTTTCAAGATGCCTCCCTGGATACTCTTCCCTGCCGGGGAGTCTCCCCACTAGTCTCCGCTGATTAATCAAAGTGCTCCATCATCAAACATTGATGCTCACACGATTCGCCGGCACCTCAGTGGAGCGTATCATGCCTAGATATCATCGTGCCCTCACAATGGTAATTGAAGGGCAATTGCGCATGCCATGTAAAAATACGGGCTCTACGGCAACCAATGTGCAAGACATAAAGCAACTTGCTGCTTATGTTCCAGATCTCTATGTACGGCAGCCAGCCACACATCCAAACAAAAAGCTTCCTAGACCCACATCTGACCAAGCTGCTCTCAGATGTGATGAAATGCATATTGAATACCCTTGTATGTAACTGGGAAAGCTAACTCTCATCACAGCAAGGCAACAATTTTAAGTCATAAACTTGATCCAAGGCAATGCAATATGGTCCAAAATCTGCAAAATGTAGTAAAAACTTAAACGTGTTCGTCATTTTGATGCATTTAAAAATAAAATATCCCACACAATTGTGGACTGTCAGCACCAGGATACCACAAGATATCCAGTTTCATAATTATTCAGCCCAGATAGAGCAGCACACTCATTTATCGGCTCCCTCTGTTTGTCTCTTGACGTCAGCCTGATATCTGCAGACTGCTGTCTAGCTAGCGTTAGCATTAGCTACCCGGCCACATCATCGTCCACATTCCTTTTTTAATTGAAAGTAACTTTTTGTGCATCTTGATGATGTAGACATTTTACACATGCAAAAAAACAAAAAAGTTGTATTCATTGATTTGATACATCGCCATTCCTAACTAGAGGTAATATTGTACCTGACTTGTGTCCGAAAGGAGTCCACAAAGCGGTCACACACACAGCAAGAAAGCAGCTCAGAGGCCTGCAGTGTGCCGGTCTGTTCAGCATAAGTCATCTCCCTGAAGGCGGAGATTTCCAGAGCCCTTGCTGGTGGCTGTTTGGTGTCATGCTTGAGTACAATGAAACTAGAACATTGGTTTCGGGCCTTAAAAATAACTTGTCCGTGGTAGGTTCTTGGGGACATGTTCCTGTAATTTAGCTGGGAGCTCTCCATGCTATACGCTCTGCAGTGCTGTTTAGAAAGCAAAGTGTGTGGCCGCGGTGTTGTGTCTCACCTAACCAGCACTACCCTGATGAAACCCAAGCAGGAAAAGAACCTCTTTATACTCTGTACTCAGAGGAGGGGAAAAAAGAGCAGCTAGGGGAAAAAAACAGATGAGAGAAAAGTTACTCCCCAATTTCAATTGATACTTATCCAAATGCTGACACCAACTGCTGACATAATGTTCTACTTCATTTCCTGTTTTGCATTGCACCTTATAAAAAAAAAAATGCTGACGCTCTACAGTTTGAATCACCTGAGAAAGCGCCTGCCTTTGCACTTGAGAGGATCTACACATTGTCTCCTGCTGATCCTCCTTTTACATTTGACTCTGCTAACACTGCATGCGTCGCTCTTTTAAGTTGAAATGTCTTTTAGCACGTCCGACACACAGGGCACCGCCGTGAACACATGAGGATTTATCGCGCTGACAGCTTCAAAAGGGTAAATCTGTTGAATGACTTGATTTTTTATTTCATAGCCCTGTCATGCTTTAAAAACAAGTGGAAACCGAGGGAGAACTGGACAAATTGAGGACAGCTGAATGAACACTTGCCCCATCTGTCCTTTTTATTTAATTTTTTCCTCCCTCTCGGTAAATCTGTGAGATAATTGAATTGTGGCTTGTGGGTGCTGCAACCTATGCTGCTCTATTGTCTAAGGGAGGGGTAGAGCTGGGTGGTCAAGATGTCAGGTGCGAGCTTTGACTGTGGAATTAAAGAGTAAATGCAACAGGCCAAGCCACCCCCCAAAAAAATGGGGGAAAAAAAGAAAAGAAAACACCGGCCCCTATGAATTGTATGAGCTCCCCTGTAGTTGAATTATAGATCTGCTTCGGTGTGTTTGCCTGGATGATTGACAGTAGGGGGAGGCACATCTTCAGACCCCATGCCCCCGCCATGAAAGTGAAATGAAATCTCAAAATGCACCGCAAGAGCTCTGCAACTCTCAGCATCTCTGTTTCTGACTCAATGCCAGCGATAGGCAATGAAATCTCCTTATTTGACCATAGTGGCTTCGTGCAGTAAAAATCGTATTCCCTTATGAACCGCAGCACTCATGGGAAAAGGTCCTGACTGTACTCCTTGCCTTTGCGCGTCATTCACTTTTTTTGTGTGCGCATGTTTTCCTGTGCCATACTGTTTTTTATTTTCTTTTATTACGCTGTTAAATCCACCCGAGGCCAAGTAAATACATTCACAGACTCTTCATGATGCAACAGACTTGGAGGTGCTTTTTTTAGCTGTCGCAACTCCAGTACGGTTAATGCTATGGCAAATCGACTACACTTAAGGTTACGCAAATAAAAGACTTGGTTTAACATGACCCCTTCACAATAAAAGCCAGTTTTAGTATTTGCACAAGCTCAACAGGAAACAATGAGGCTGATGTCAATTTAGAGATCGAATTATGAACTGTATCACGGGATTACACTTGTGCGCTTTCTCCTCGTGGCAAGTCGAATCCAGCACCGGTATGGCGGACTCCGCCACTGACGATCCAAAAAATGACGACAATGCTTAAAATAGTTTCCTTTGGACTAGCAGATATAATATATTTTGGTTTTCTTGTATTTCCTCCAAGTTAGTTCCAATATAATCAACAAGAGATATTGCAATAACAATGTATTGCTTTCAAAGACGGAACATTTTTGCTTCAGGAAAAGTGTTCTTGTTTGACTTGACATATGCCATGCAAACCATGAAGCAGAAAACAATACATTTACAGTGTATTGCTGAGTTTCTTATGCTTAGTATTCATACTCCAACAGCTGTGCGGAACCTCATAAGGAGTATTCATCATTAAAGTTCAGTCAATCCAAGTGCCTGACTCCCTCCCTCACTCAGTGCATCACACTTCCTGCAGGGCGTACAGTATTTAATTTAGTCCAATCTTTATAAATCAGCAAAACCATTCTTCTTCTTAATGGAGAGGGAATGTGCATGGCATGTCAACTAGTGGTTAACCTCGCTGGAAGTTTTCACACTGCTAATCTTGGAGGAGCATCTGAGCTTTTTAATAGGAAAAGCCAATTAAAAATCAGTTAACATCTCTCAATCCCACCATATACCTTTTCCATTTAAAAAAAAAAGAAAAGAAAAGAGACACCTGAATACCCACACTGTTCCCAGCAAGCGAGAGACCCATGACTGCACCTAATCCGCAAATTATATAACGCACAGGCTATTTCCCTATGTAATTCGGCAGGAAACAAAAGGACAGTTATTTAAAGGGGAGCAGTTATTCTGCACAGAGCTGGCAGGGGCACGGTGGCTGCCGGAGAACAGCCTCCCTCTCTCTCTCTCTCTCTCTCTCTCTCAGCACCATGAAATGAAAATTTACATTTGCTCAGCGGTGCCGCGGTGCTCGGTGGTAGACAGCTGTATATTTAATGAGAGCGGGGACATTTAATTACCTCTGTTTTAGCGGGCAAGACTTCCGCGGTGCAATGACGAGGGATATACGGTGCAGGGAAGAGGTGGCAGATGATTTCTCCGCTCACATCCCAGCAGTTGCGGAGCCTTGGCGGAGCTCCCTGGCACCGGGGCTGCAATTAATCCAAATTTATTCCGCCACTGTATAAGGCTGATCTGAAGGAGACAGTGGAAATAGTCAAGGTGGTGAGTCTCCCAAAGAGAGAGAGGAAAACAAATAAATACACCTTTTAAAACAAAAAAACGCAATCTCCAGAGACTTTGCTGACATGTACCACTCACATTCTAATGTGATTACTAATGTTGCGAATTTCCCCCCAAGGCCTTGTTTTTTCATCACGTCAGCAAACTTCTTCAAGGCCACATCTGACATCTTCGTGCTTATTTCAGCTACAGGATCCGAGCCTCCGCAGAGGTGGGATGACAACAGAGTATCTGACGCAGTTATCAGCCCAACAAACACTTCAACGCGAGCCAGATAAACCCCCTTTTTTTTTAAAATTCATTGCTCTTTGAGCTCCTATAAGTGCACTCTCTCATTCCAATCAATGAGCAGCAGCGTTGTATTTCAGCGCTCAGTCACACGCCATCAAAAAAAAAAAATAGCTCCATTGGAGAGACAGAGATTATCGCCGTCTTCATTTCAGCATGAGATGAATCAATTGGCAGAAGAATCAATTTGAGTGGTATCTCTGGTATCCCCCCCCCCCCCCACACACACACACACACACACACACACACACACACACTGTGGCATGAAGTTTTTATTTTATCATCACGGGGAATAATCAGCAACAGTGGAGTTTCTTAACTGGTTTGGAGACTTAATTATATCTGGGGCGAGATAAAGGGGGTTGTTTTGACCATCATGCCAAATTGAATATTCACAAAGATATAATTGAAATGCTGATAGCCATCAGAGGAAATGATAATGAGTCAAGGTCAAGGCAGACGCGTACATTTTCTCTTGCTTGAAACACCAAGAAGGTCGTATTCAAAATGCTTAACATTTTCACTGTAATTATGCGTATCCTGATTAGCAGTTTGAGAAGTAAACCCAGTACGTAATGAATGAAGGAATGGTCTATGGCTGTTGGTATTTCAATATTGATGGTGTTTTTTTGCAATGTTTTACTCAACATTTACAGAAGTATGAAGCAAAAAGTTGCTTATTTTACATCCAGCAGTCATGGAGCAACATTAGCACTATAGTCAAATATTCAATATTGGCAGATTGGACAAATATATTGACAACTGGCAGAGTACATTCCCGGTTGTTTTTTTTTAAAGGCATTTTTGTCGCACACATCTGTGAGAATATATCGCAATCCCTGGTTGTTTGGCTGATGGCGGCCGGTTGGAAAATTTCAACATATTGCCCAACCATAGTCCCCACTTTACCATCACATGACAAAAAATACCTGGCTCTTTAGCTGCTGAATACTCCGCTCTGTTCAAAAGCTAGTGGCTAACAAAGCTAGTTGATTAGTTAGCAAACAAAGTTTAGGATTAGCCGATGTTTGGTATAGCTTTGTCACTGAAAGCTGAGGCTGAAAATATAAGGTTGAGAGCGGAGATACTGAACTTTGGCCGTAGCTTTAGTTTAAAAACACTAAAATGCTCCGCAGAGGGAGACCAAAGAGGGGCACACTTTTACATCCATTATTACAGAAAATATTGATTAAAGCAGCTTTAAAAAACCCATGCTTTTCTGCTATTGCGAATATTGACATTCTTATTGTTGCCATACTATTATTTAAAAAGTAAAATGATTATATATGGGTTATATATATATATATATAAAAATACATTTAATACGTTATTAGCAATGACATTTTTACATTGTTCTGTATAATTAAGGTACTTTGTATCAACATTTTCAAAAAAAAATTAAGTTGCATTAATAAATCTTGTTGTTGTTTTTGCTAAGAGGGGAGCACCCCAACAAGCAACACTATAGAAAAATGTTGACTTTTCCTCCAAAACCTTTTTGGCGAAGCAAATTACTAGTATTTAAACTATTTTGTAGGAAGACAAGTATGGTAATACAATATGCAGCAGTGTCGATCCCTGACCGTAAAAAACTCTACAGTTCGTGTGAAAAACCATGTGTGGTCATGAATAACACAGTGGGATCCATTTTTTACCGAGCAAATTGATGGAAGTTAACAACAATACCACAGCTGCTAGGGGATACTGCTGGTATAGAATTCTTGATACTCAATTATTTTAATCCAGAGGTTCATTTTTTAACAATTTGCTGGATGTGGTAGTTCATAATTTAGGTCTCAGAATGAAAAAATTCAGCTGCAGAGCAATTAAGGGGATGTTCAGCAACGGAGCCCAGATTCACCTCCAGCTAATGTTTATAATATTCAAATACCGCCACGGATTCCATTCCTCTATATCATTACGAGTCTTCGCTGCACTACTTGAGTCAAACATAAGAATAGTTGGAGGCGATACGCTCCTTGGGGTTTAGTGGAAATTAAAGTTTTAGAAATTGGTTCATGCCAATCAATGTGGTGAGTACAGGAAGGGGGGAGACGAGGGAGAGATGCAGGAAGAGAAAATAATGAGGCCAATAGTGCAGGAGGGATAAACCGCCGCGATGATCGGAGTGACAGTGACGGAGTGGAGGAGGGCGAGACAGCCGGGGAAACCCAAACCCGTTGAGTTCAACTTAAACTGAACGTACCCAGACTCCTCTGCAGCACTTGTCTCCTTACAAACCGTCCAATCGGCCCCAAAGTGTCTCCTCGCTCCATCATCCTTCACCACTCTATCCCGCCCTTCCCTCGCACGCTCACCACCACAATATTTTCCTTTCTTTCCGCCTCCCCCCCCCCCCCCCTCAACCCTCCCTCCTTCACTGTTTGGATTTGGGCAGACTTGAACTTCCCCCCTCTGTCCCCCCAACCAGCTATGAATCACATGGAGGCCAGGGACCCAGTGGCTGCCAGGGCCTCCTGATGACTCCCAGCCCGTCCATAACAAGTGGCTGACAGCTCTATTTACATAAGACCAGCAGGCAGCGCAGAGGAACCAGCCCAGTGTAAGTTACACACACACACACACACACACACACACACACACACACACGCTGTGCAAAAGGCAGATATGTCATAATAACACTTGTGGCGGGGGCACGAATGAACGCCTCGCTCCGAATAAATACATTGGATGCACAGTCAATAGGTTTTATGGCCCCGGGGCGAAGATCCAAGCATTTGTTTTTTGGAGTTTTTCCACATGAGTGCAGAGGGTGGTGGGACCCAGGGGACGGGGGGTGGTTGTGGTGTGTGTGTGTGTGTGTGTGTGTGTGTGTGGGGGGGGGGCTTTTAGACCTCTACATCCGCCCCAGTCATACGTCTCTCATCACCAGATACCAAGGAGAGCGGAGTGAAGTATAGCCCTGTTGATTGATGTTTAGCTGTTATATTAGGGCTAATGCACCTCTTTGACCTTTCATCTGGACACGAGCGCTCACCTCTTTGGCTCTAATAATACATCTTCGGCTCCATTTCAAATTTGGAAAATTACGATTTCATGGCTACTTGTAAAAAAAAAGCACTATAAATTGAGAGAAAAAGGGAAATCTGTATCGGATACCAAATTCTAGCTTCAACTCGAAGTGACTGTTTATTATTAGGCAGCCTTTCCCATCTCATGCGAGGACACCAGTTTTGCAGGTGTGTTGCTGCTTATTTACCCCGATGGGTAGCTGAGGGGGGGGGAGAATGGAGAGCGCATGCTATGTCTCCCAGACTGACAGCTGGGGAGAATGTTTATGAAATAAACATGGGGCTGATGCAATGCTCAGAATCCTCTGCAGTGGCCTTGGAAGCCTCCTGTATCTCCCCTCCCCCCCCCACACACCTCCCCTTCCTCTTTTTCTTTCATTCTTTCCATCTTTCTGCAATACATAAACACACATATACACCCTGACGCACACACAGACACACACGTTCCCCAGAGCTGTGGATACAGAGGTGCTCATGGGCCTAATGGGGTCAAACAGACTGTAAATCAATGGTAAAGCCTTCTCTCCAGAGCCCACTGCCGAGGGACAGGCTCCACACCAGCAGCTACGGCGTATTACATGTGCATCAAGTTACGCTGTGACTGAAATTGCTGTGGAGGAATTTTAAAGTACAAATGTTACAGACGCGATGATGATAAATGTCGCACAGGGTGCCCCGACGCACCGCTTATCAGTGCTGAAGACGAGTGTGATGGATTGAGTTCATGGCCTCTTTCAAAACTCACGGTACTTTCCTGAACTTTTACGACACATACACATGCTCAGCTCCACCTAAGTGTCCACCGGTCCAAATCCTGTTGGAGATTTCAATGTTTCTATTGTATTGCCAATAAAGCCACATAAGCAGGAATGGACAGGTCTAATCTCTGGCTCAGCAGTCTTCCCCACTGCGGGACTAATAAAGGATTATCTTATCTTATCTTATCTTGTCCAAAAGATGGTGGAGACCGGCTGATGTTTAAATTGCGATTCATTACTTCGAGGTTAATATGACTGACACACGCTTTCTAAAATACCTGTATGTTCAACAACCATCCACGGCCACACAAGAGACGGTCTTTGTTCAATTGAAAAAAAAAAGGCTGATTGTTATTGTCAGTAGCACTTGCTCTCGGAGACAGCATGCGTTAATAAATCATAATGTTAGACGCTTGGCATTGTGCTAGTCGGCTGACTTGACGTGCTGTTGAAAGGCTAATGATGTCTCCGCATGTTTTACCAGCAGCCTGCAAATTATTGTGTTTCTGGAAAGTCAATACTTTCAGTCGAACTAGGTTTGCTGAGAGAAATATCAGCTTTTCGGGTGTAATGAAAGTGCTACATCTGATAATACCTGCTCGCTCCGTGTGTACATTATACATATGAACGTATTGACAGCAATAAAAAAAAAGCTTTCACAACAGAGTCGAGCACGGACGTTTTAATGGCCGATCAATATGCCTTGGTTTGTTTTAATCATGGCCTTGAGACGTTGCTCATTACAAATCAAGTGGTATTGAGGGAATAAATCACCTTAATATGCATTTAATGGCTAGAAGCGAAGACTGAGCTATCCCACACAGGGCTCAACGCTTCACAAGCGTCCAAAACTCTGACTAATGTCCTGAGCGCCTAAGGCGGTTGCTAGGAATAGCGGGCCCCCGGACACTGCAGAGTTTTTGGCCTCTGTGTGCAGTTATTCCCGCAAACGACCGGATAGAAAAGTCACTTGCTGGAGTAACTGCCCTTCCTGGAAGGGAGGCTGTTTTGAAAGAGACACAGGTCGGTTGTTTGCCCGTGCTGCGAGGAACAAAGAGCACCAGCATCCTGCTTGAGCGCTCACTTGTGCGTGTGTGCGTGATTGGTAGCGAGGGGTTTCTTTATAGCCGTGGATCCATGATGGACGGTGGCCCTCGTCCTGGCTCCAATATCCCGTTTCTCCATAAGCAAAAGTTCAGCTGGTTTAAAAAAAAGAAGCTCTGACATCTAATATTTAGTCCGGTGGTTTGAATGCTCTACAGAGGCAGTTAACAAGACTAATGGTGCTTTATTTTGCTTTCAGTGCCCCGAAGCATACAGTGAGAATGAGCTGGCAATCTGAAACATGAGCACGGTAACAGATGTGACCTCAGTTTGCATTGTATTCACTTCTCTTAATTCTTTAAGTAACAGTCAGAATAAGTGATGTCACTGCCCGAGTCATATCCTGAAACTCAGCTGTGAATGCTATTTCCTCAGTAACATCCGTAAATGTTTGCTTCAGTAATTGTTTGTGCCAAACTCCCGTAATTAAATATTTGTAGCTTCATTTATACAGATGTTTCTCTGGAGATGGAAATATTCCAATTTTACTGGGTGGAGACAAACAATGTTTTGGGATTGCTCGCTAAGTAAGAGTGAATGGCAAATAGCAGATTGTCTTTACTAATCTTTTGAGAAAGTTCAGCATGCCACCGGGGCTGTTGATCTTGTTCCCAACAGCAATCAATCTGGTCTGTATGAATCCATCCCATTGCATCCACTCTGGTTTGGATCAGGACCAGAACAGGCTGCAGTATAGTTAGGTCTGCAGAGAAAATGATTGGCTCCAACCTGGGCTAAAAAAATCAGTCATACCCTACAACAATATCGGCATGATGAAAGTTATTATATAACATGTATGTTTGGGCACTCAGAACGCCTGGTTCAAATTAATTTATATCATTCAAAATGTGTATTATATCCTGACCAGTACCCATGAGTCAAAATGCTTTCTAGGTGGCTTCTTTTAGTGCTGCGATACAATTTGCAATAATCCACCACACCTGAGTGAAAACAACCAGTCAGAGCCAAGGTCAATCACTATATGAACACAATAGTGTGAAAATCAACCACTAAGAATGACACCAAAAAAGAGTAAACAGAAGAAACCAAGGAGGAAACGAAAGCTAAAAAGAGATGTGATGTTCCAGTCTCTCTGGTACATACTCCATGTTGAATACTGGGCCTGCTTGGAAGTCGTCATTGTTCAAATCCTCGCCCCCCAGATTCCCCATATTCATTAAGTTACCAACAGCACTTTCAATGTTAGGGAAAGGTTGTGGTCTTGGTTTAATATTGCAGTACCTGAGACGTCACTGTTTGTTCAAACTTGGCCAATAAAGTTTATTCTGACTATAATATGTGCCTGTATCATAATAAGAGCCAACGCACGTTTGGGGAGAACTGATGTGTCTTTCAGACTTTCGTCACTTTTTATGGACAGTTTAACCCAATATAAGTTGATATGGGACATAGTCACCATCATCATCATCATCTGTACTTCCAGACCTCGGTGCTGATATGTGTCTACACACTATCACGACTTCCCTAGACTCACCTGAGAAATAGGAATATTAGACGAGTGTGATCACAGCATGTCAATCAGGGACTATTTCTTTGGCCAAAACGTCTGTCATTCAGCGTACTGTCTTGATGTTATCTTAACCTCCACGACTCGCCCCCTTCGACAATCATCAACATTAATTCCACCTTTACTGCGGCTAATTGGTTTGGGCGGGCTCATTCTTTCATTGAGTTGAGTGAAGCTGCAGAGTTGAGTAAGTGCTTTTCAATGTCAAACTGCGACTCCAGTCAGTAGATTTCACAGCGATCGGTGAAAAATGAAGCGGCTATCATCTTCTGTAGATCCAAACTCACATGGACAGAATCCTGCAGGTCATGACAATGTACTCCACTGTACTCTACCGCTGTAATGATCTGCTGCAGTAGTTCACTTTGCAGGGTATTGCATCATGATCAGCGATAGCATGAATCATGACAGACAGCCAGAGGGCCACTTAGCTCCTGCATTCTCAGCTTCATGTCATTTCGCTTCATGGCAATAAGGCTCCAGCCACGAATGTAAAAGGGCCAACACATGGCTGTCATGACCTCAAAACTCATTCCTCATCGGTGAAACGTTTTTTCTCCTTTTTCAGTGTACCTCCTAAAAAGGTAATGTGCAGATTTTAAACTCCATGACGATGACGTGCTTGCTGTAAATATGAGGCGCTTGGTTGTGAGGCTTATACCAATATTTGATGCAGTAATTGTGCTAAACTAAGCTTGCTAATATGTTTTAACTGATTAAGATTATCGAATTAAAGTCACAGTTATAACGACTATATGTATATATATATACTGTATATATATACACAATTACTTAACTCATGTGATAGGATCGAAAGCTCCAGAAAACCTATTAAAGGACCTTGACCTGAGATTGTTTTATCAACTATTGCGACTGTTTCAAAAGGTAAAAAATAAACTTTGAAACTGCCACTTAAATATGAAGCCTCAGCCAGAACACAGTTAGCGTAGCATAAAGACTGGGAGCAGGTGGAAACAGTTAAGTTCAGCCGTTGCCATGTTGAGAGCCGCTTAGAGACAATTGAAATGCTCCCAATCTCATATTCCGCACCTCTAATCCGTACAAAAGAGTGAAAAACAAGACCGCGAGGACGTGACAAGAACGAGCAATTTGGAGCGGCGGAGTTAAAGGAAATGCTAGTGCAATAAGCAGTCGAACCATTTTGGCTTCATGCGCCACTGAGCAACTTTCATGGGAGTGAGAGGGGCCCTGTCCAATTCTATATATACATCCAAGGGCTATGGTAGTTAGCTTGCAAACTTGCTGCTGGTTGTGGCTTCATATTGAATGAGCAGACATAAGAGTGGTTCTGATCTTCTCAGTCTCGACAAGAAAGTGAAAAAGAGATCAGAAACAAAAGGATATTTGATGTGATACGATCAGAAGCTTTAAGAACAGCGTCTAAATAGATCTGGAGGTGCGATTGTTCACCACCACTGAAAGTGTTAACGGTAGACAACATTACATTTAGAAATGTACAATTTAGTATGACACCTCTGGGACGTGCCTGAACTGCACAATGGCACATGCATTTTCACTCTTATGGAGTTTTTACGGTTTTTGACTAAAGCCGGGTCCAATTAAGAGAGCTTGCATGTACAGCACGCAGATCTGAAACTGGCTCGGGGGCCTCTAATGCTGCAGGACACGGGGGAGGTGGGGGCGTCTCACCCTGGCCCAACTCCAGTTACACTGCCTCTAAACTTCTTAGTGTAAAATTTCCATAATTCTCCCATAGGCCCAATGAAGAGTGCAAAGCAATATTTCTGGCAGGAGTAAAAGAACCAACACAAGGGAATCTCCCTTTAAGAAAACCTGAGGGGGCAAAGCAGTAAATTTCAGCTACTTTTACGGTGGTGTTTTCAAGATCTGAGGAAATTGAATACAGCGCTGATATAGCCCGGACGCTTATTAAGACCAGCCTTTTGTAATAGGAGAGAGGCTTGTTCTACAGCAGGTAGACTCGCCAAGAAAGGGTGATTTCACTGAAGCGGCTACACCAGACCGAGTGGTGAGACAAGAAGGATTACTCACGAACCTGAAACATGATGTGGACAGAAGAATGGCCGTGCTCCTTTTCCAAGTCTTTCCAACCAGGCTTTTTGCCCTGGCTGTAAATGTTTATGAATCCTCTAATTTGACCGTTCTATGTGTAAATTCATGGCTGATTTCTGCTCAAAGCTAACAATGACGTTACCGCTGTTGCAAACTGGAAATGTTTACTTAGAAAACATTGAACTGGGAACGCTCAAGTTAATCTAACCGTTCTTTCTTGTCTTGTACAACCATTAAAAGTTCTACCGTTCAATAAAGAGTAATTGGCGTCAGGCAACGCTAGGTTGTATTTACCTGACAAGGTGACATGGCTAATAAAACTAAAAACACCTTTCTGTGTATTTTTCCAGCATGCCAAAGTAAACAGTTTCAAACTACTATCGGTTGCACAAGTACAACTCTGTTTTCTAAATGGTTTACTGGGAAACATTTGTAGCGCTGTCCAATTACAAGCAACATAACTGCCAACAGTTTTAATCCTTTGTTAATGTAGGTATTACTACTTTGTGATATTGTTCATGAAAAGATGGAATACGTATTTCGGAGTTGGTATTAGTCTTGTTGTTTAGAATTACAGGGAGATATCCATGTTACGTTAACTTAACCGGCGCTATTAAGTTATTTAGTCTGACATTATGCTAATGTTTTTCTAATTTGAGGTTCACTGTTTATTTTTGTCTCTGGAGACGTACAAGTCGTGGATGGAGGGCAGGCTTGCACCAATGATTTTCTCTGCAGACCTGACAGTCCGTTGAATTCTGTTCCTGTCTTGTTAATGGTCGATCCAAACCAGACACTGATAGAAGTGCAGAGAACAGACTGGATGATACCTGAGTAGAACTCAGTCAGCAGCTCCCGATGCAGGTTGAACTTCCTGAGCTGGGCCTTTTTTCGTGATGGTGTCGATGTTTGGAGGCCCACTTCAGGTCCTGGGAGATAGTGGATCCCAGAAACCTGAAGGTCTCCACAGCAGTAACGTAAGTGTTTACTCAGTTTGAACTCAGTCACAGCTGGCTCAGACGGTTGCTGATCATGAATAATGGAGTTAGATTTCAAACAAACCCTTTTCTGTTTCTATAATAGCGACAGCAAATCTGTGCCGTAGAACTGCACCCAAGGAACTCTTTCATGTAGGTTTTAGACCTGCTTTTTAGCGTACCCAGCCTCAGCTTGGCGTGTTTGGTTTGGTAAAGGAGGTGACGTGATGTCAATGGGCACAGGAGACGGGGTTGACGACGTGGAAGATTATGGTTGGCACCACTCGCCTCTGGCCTGGAGGCTCTCTGGGACGCAGCTGGGAGCTCGGCTCAGGTGGAATGAGGTCATAGCAGTCATGTGAGACGTGGGTAGGTGGGGACGGAGACACAGAGCAGCTCCACAGGTTATTGTCCCATTGCTGCTTCTCTTTGTGGACTTGTGTGTGTGTGTGTGTGTGTGTGCGCACACATGCCGTAATGTCTGCTGAAGACATTAAGGACCTGGGCCCGTATTTATCAAACTGTTAAAAGGTCTGTACTTAAGTGCTGGAGCTTTTACTTCTATTCACAAACCTAATGCCACAGGTCACTTTAAATTGGTTAAGAGTAGATGCTGGATGAGAAAGCGACCTATGTACGCAGTTTGCAGGACTAGCAGAGTGATTGAATAGTATGAGGCTTTTAATGATTTCTGAGGAGAATTAGTGTTTATGGCAGATGTTAACCTTTACTATCCAGTTCACCTGCTGTTGGCAGACAGCCTGCGGTCTGTGTAATAATCATGTAGAACCAGAAATATCCCGAATTATTTCTGGTCTAATCTCTTCAAAAGGTTGCATATCCCATTATCACTTATTTTTCTATGTAGCCAATGTGTGATGTCTGTGTGTAAAATAGTGGCATTTACTCGCGTTAGACTCACAATATTTGCTTATTCCCAGAACACTTCCTTCCTTAAAATAATCCCCACACAGACTCGACTATAACCTTGTGTGATTTACATAATCCTTTCTAGTGTGGATCTGTATGGGCACATGATGCTGCCTATTTGACCCCCTCCACCACGGAACAAGGCGAGGATGAGCAGTATTCGGGTACAGAAAAACACACATTTCCCCTTTTTCTCAACAAAAAATTTGGATTTCTTTTTTAAATATATATTTTGTTTTCCAGAATGAACGTTGAATGAACGGATGACATTCATACATGTTTGCGATCACGTTCCATGCATCTTTATTGTCAGCACTTGTCAATGGGGTGTATTCTCTGGTTCATCTTATTTCCTATTATTTCCTCCCAACTTTATATATTTATAAAATGTGTTTATTTGTTGTTGTACTGAAAATATTCAGGATTCCACACAAATACTTTTGAGTCCCGTACCTGTTTCCTTAAATATATGGCTGGATAGAAAGCAAGCAAAAGCATTAAAGAATTCTAAACTAATATGCTTTGAAAAATTGTTGCATGCAAGTGTTGCACATAGACATGGTATTATGTGATTATGTTATTATAACTGTTATTATTCTGCAGTGTCTTGCATAGTGATGATCATATTCCTGCTGACATATGTATTTTCCAGAGTGCATTGTTTAAAATCCGATTCTTTGGAAAAAGAAAGAGGTTAATTTGCATGGAGAATAAATCAAATGAATGTTTTCATTTTTAAAGAATAATTGGCAACCGGACCAGGTCAAATGAGTTGTCAAGATGAGCAATCGTTTCAGTGCAGCTTTTCATACTACAAAAGACTTGCGGTTCTGAGCCACTATTTTACAATCGGGTTAAAGTAACAGTCTGGTTGTACTTTATCGCTACAGCCGTCTTGGGAGTCTGTCGAGGGAAGTGAGCTGTGCACGTCCTCCTGAAGGCTCCATAATGCATCCTACAGGCCCAAACATTAACCACCCAGCGCACGTTGCACAACCCCGAAGGAAATGTACAGCTCGAGATAAGAGTCTGAACAAACATTCCAGTTTTTCTTTGCTCGTGTGTCGGTTTATTTTGAGCACTTAGTGTGTAGGGCCAGAGAGAGCCACCCGATGGCAGAGGATGTTGTGTCTCTGGCTCCTTCCCAGGCTTGTTTCTGCTTACATAAAGTGTCACAACAGGCAGGAAATGATGACAAAGTGATGTGGATGTAACCAGCGATCCCACTTAAAGCGCAACATGCTGCCTTCCCAGCAGGAGCACTTATTCTCTTCCTGCACTTGGATGCGTCATGAAAAGAATTCACGTGTTTTAAGACCCTTTCTTTACGTACAATAATCCTTTTGGCCTGAAAACAGACCCTCATTTTGCTTGACAAAACACCTGAAATGGTTCTTTCCTCGCCTGATATCCCTTTACAGGAAGAGATCAGGTACTTCCCCTCAAAAGCCCAAGGGGGAAAACATGAGAAAGCTTTTTGCTGATCACTCTCTTCATATATTGTTACATTCTCAACGGAAACTGTTAAGTGAGAAAAGCAAAGCTGAGTGATTGATGTTAGTTTCCAGGTGATGTTCCCACAACTATTTTTTTTCGTTCAAAGACGGTGAGATTCTTTGAAAAAAGAAGAAGAAGAAAAAAGGAACATTCAGCCGAACTCTTGATTAGCCTTTATTTAAATCCTGATAAGCACAAGGATCAAGCGGCAGTATCGTCAGCTGGGAAGTGTACTGGAAAGAGAGAAAAACAAAGTCTGAAACAGTATCTGAGACACACCTGCTCTTAGCAGGTCAGCTGGTCTGTGAAAATCAAGCGTCTTTTCATTGGCAGTGTTAAGGAAGTCACACCGTGCCTTGTGCAAACCTCACAATGAAGGCAGTGAGAACAGAAGGCCGGATTTGCTCTTTTGACCCTGTTGTGTTTTCACTCCTTTAGGTTTGCAACACTCCGAGCGCCGTGACTGTTTTCATCAAAGGAACACTTGCCTCCTTTGGAGACTCGCCCTTCCGTGGGAAGATTCGCGGCGAGACACAACTGCAACAAGATCCGCTGCGCAGCCATTGATTACAATGTCATTTGTCCACAGGGATCATAGAGTTTGCATATGTCCAAGTTATTTGTCTTGTTTAAGCAATAAACCTAATAAGGAAAATTAACCTAAAATATTCTTCAAATTATATATTTTTTAAAAATGTACTTATCTTCGTCTTTAAAAATAAATTTGGGCAAGGTATTTTTTTATTGGCCACACTAGCTATGCAATTTTGTTCACATATTAATTTATTCATTGTGTCTTATTGGTTTTGGTGATCCCCTGTCTTTCCCTCCAGCGCCACCATGAGGTTGACGATGGCAGTTTTGTCTCAATTGGATTGCCATTCAAATTATGTTTAGACATTAAAGGTGTTAAACACTGAATTAAGAGCACATCTATTGCCTCTCAACAGCTCTCCACATGGCGACGGCTGAGCCGGCTGCTAGCAGCGCTAACAGTGTTTACCTGAGGGGTAGCTGGAGGGTGGGTGCTACCCTTCCGCGAAGACGCAATATTCCCGACTTACTTTACTGTACTTTTACATAGCAAATGGTGGTTTGATGCTATGTTAATGCTCTGAATATAATATAGAGAACATTTATTGTCCCACTCAACATGAAATTTAAAATTTGAGTGATTAACTTTACATCTTGTGCTATCATCAGGTGAAAAATGTATAATCTCTAATGACACTCCCATCAGCGTTAGCTGTACTTTGTGTTTAGTGCCAATTAGCAAATGTTAGCATGCTAACATGCAAACCTAAAATTGTGAACACGGCACACATGATACCTCTAAACATCAGCATGTTAGCATCGTCAGCGTGTTGACGTTAGCATTTGACTCAAAGCACATGCTTTGTACACTCATCACAATGTCACTGGTGTTGTTGGCAAGTTAAAATGTCAATGTTTCCGACAGACTACTGGACTCTTTAGGGTGTGGAGCAAATGACTTGTCCAGATAGATGATTTAATCAACAATCTATTCACGCCCAGTTTGGGAAACTTTGAAATGATCTTGCTCAAGCAAGTCAGTCACAGTGCAGTAATACAATACATCATTACATCCAGCGTAAAACCTGCAGAAGGTGATGAACTATCCGATAAATCAATCAAGCCCAAATTGCACTGTGGCATGGGAACACGCTGTCGAACACAGGCCCAGACCAGCATACATCTCATCATCCAGCCCAGCCGCAAGCCACACATAGATGATAATGAGTCTCTGTCAGTGGCATCCAGTATTGAACCAGATCCTGTGTGTCGGGGGAACAGCCGAGGCAGAGGCACATCCCCTGTACCTCTAAGCCCTGTCACCAGCTTGTATTCAGCTTTGGCTGATTAAAACTGATGGGGTGACATGATTGTGACCTGTATGGATTTCTGATGCTTCCAGCCACACTGCCCGACTACATGTGTCTTCTGCCTTTGACAAATCCACCTGGGAGCCCTCCAAACCGAGCTGCAGAATGCATAATTCAAGAAGCAGCAGGCAATCAATACCAAAAACAGTAACGAAATGGGAGGGAGAGAGACGGAGAGAGAGACGGAGACGGGGAGAGGAAGAGAGAGGAGAAGGCATCTAAACTTCCCCGGCTATGTCCATCAGCAGCAGTCATAAGCATTAACTTCTAATCCTGGTGTGAGTTTCCTGTCTCTACATGAAACTTTGGCAAAGCTCAATAATCCCCTTCTGGAGTTAAATCCCTGCAGAGCATCATCGATCTTTAGGGGTTAATATGTTATCATCCTGCCACCGCTATGTTCGACACCTGATTCCCGGGCATGAATAATATGGTAATAAAAAGTTAGTTTTCAATGCAACACCTTCCACAAGTTAACATTCTAGGAGCCTGTGTTGTGCTTCCCGGCTGCATGAAATGAAATAAAATCAGAACAGACATTATGCAGCTTAATTACCATTTTAGCGATTAAAATGTTTTAAACATGATGTTTTGATTCCAAACTGGCCTGCAAATAGAGCAAGTCACAAAATCCACTTGAAACGGGTTTTTTTTCCCCGTGCAGCGTGAGATAGTTGTGTGTTTAACTTCAGTGATTGACGTATCCTTCTCCCTAACAAATTCCTTTCCATTCTGGCACTTCCTCTCTGTCACTCTCACTCGACGCTACAGACAGACTGTGGTTTTCTAAAGATTAAGGGGGCATTTCTAGCATATCCCCCCAAAACAAACGTAGTAATTGGGTGCCAAACCACTCAAGGACAATGGGGAGAAAGTAGACAAGGGTCTGTGGTTAGCGTAATGAGACATAATCACTTGTGTTATTACTTCTGGCAGACAGACTGCAGTCCACACGGGACGAAACACACGTACTCCTTAACCCCACATGGAGCAGCCCAAGCGCCTTGAAACAATGGAGGTTTTATGAGTCCGATTTGAACCCATTATTGCTTCTACGCACAAACGGCGAACTGTGCTGATTGCGTGATAGCTGGAACTGCTGTCTAAGGTGGATTTGAGATATTTAGTGCTTTCATGAATGGCCATTAAATGTTTCCAATCTTTGATTACTTTACATTATGCCACTGGTGACCTGGTTTGGCAGGGCAAACAAGTTTCCTGAAGTCTTTTTTATTATATGATTGAGCTTAAGACTGTTGGAAATTAAGAGGATTGATGTGTCTTTACTGTCATTATACTGTCCAAATACATCCGTTGGAAAAAAAAAGATGTACTGGAGTTCCTCTGTGCCTGTGTCATGGTCGGTCTGAGATCCCCCGAACTAGTTTAGTGAGAGCCTCAAAGGCCAGGAGTGTGTCCGTGAGAGATGAGCCCTGACATCCTGCAGCTGGGCAGGGACCGGCTGCCTCTTGTGTCCACACCTGGCTACAGTAACTCACTGCACAGGACTGGGCTACAGTACAGTATGGTCGTATGCTTTCATAACAAATGTGGGAGTAACATTACGGTTACTGTTTCGTCTGTGGAATGACTGCTTCAGGGTGCGTTAGCTTGAAGCTAAAGGTTTGAGGAGGCAGATACAAAAGTGACTAAATACACCTTTTAAGTTTGTTTTATTTACATGGTGTGTGTTCTTAGCCGGCTAGCTAGCATTAGCAACACATGAACCTACATTTTTTATGCAGCGGAATTATTCCAGCATTAACGGCACTTGTTCAGCGGTGAAGGAAAAATACCAACCAATGCGTTGTGAATCACATCACGTGATGCAGCTCAGCCAATCAAATATGGGCATTCTGACAAGTTTCCTGACTTGAGTGAGATGTACACACACCGTGACACACGGGGGAGAGACGAGGAAATAGAGAGCAGAGCAGGACTATTGTAGTGTGAATTGTGAAAGTCAAATCATAGGACGATAGACCAGTCATTAGACTCTGACTGGACAGACTCATATAGGTGAATTCTTCCCACACTAATTTCTCTTTTTAGAAGATGAGAAAAATATAATATTATTTTCTAAAATTAATTCTGTTACGTAATTTTTTAATCCAGCCGTTGTTTTACTTGAAATGAGAAGAACATTTATTTATGTATTTCTATTTATAATCCATCCAGTTAAATTTGAAAAATGAGAATAATAATTGTTAAAATATAATTGATGTGTACTTTCTTTATTTGATTTGACAGTTGTTGACTACACAGAGACATTACTACTACTAGACTTCTTGAATATATATATATATATAATTTAAGAACCACTGGTTTAGAGTATGTAGAACATTTGTTGCAGTTTTAGCAGCTGCTGCGACAAGTTATGCTAATTTCAGTGCAAAAAAAACCCCAAAACAATTTAAAAGCTGCTAAAACTGGGGTCCAATTAATTTCCCTTTCATTTCTCGGCTCATTATTGCACTCTCTGTGTTCATCATTTTGCATCTCACCTCTAATGACCTGAGCGGGAAGGCAGACACAGCCTCAGCATTGCTGGACTTTGGCCAAAGCAAAGCCCACTCAATGGACCTTCATTAAAGGACAGTGTAAGCACTAATGCAGATGGTGCAACGGGAAACATATAGACTGCTATATTCTTGATGTTTTATGAACTTGGCACTTTTTGAGCAGGGTAAATGGAGTATGAACATGTGTATGAATATATGTGGAAACAAAACTTGGGAGTGGGAAAGACTGGCCTCTTTTTTCCCCCCATTGAACGCAAATGCATGGAATGTTGGGGTAGTTGGAACAATACAGAGACAGTCTAGATAAAGGGCTTTTAGGAGTGAATAGGTTGAATCAAAAAGGCTGGCTGAATGACTTGCCTCTGACTCTGCCAGTGATTGACACTCTAAATACAGTCATGGCGGGGGAGCTGGAGCTCCAGCTTAGGGGAAGCTTCTGCCTGGGGTTTTCCTGCTCCCTTGTTTTTAATTAGTCGCACTGAAAACTGTAACTGGAGCCGGGCTTAAACAAATTAAATTCCTACATAATAGCTAGTTTTAATACAATTGTGGAGCAATTAGGATGGATATTTGTTGCCGGCTGGCATAATAATGCACGCTGTGTCTTACTTCCTCTCCCTCCCCTCTTTGCAGTGTCGAAGTGTTTTTTGCCAGGGGATTTCTCCGTGGGCACCAAGCACAGATGTGCTCCCGAGTACAGCATATGGGGCTCTGGCACCATCGCAAAACATTGCTCCAGAGTAGAATTTACTCACGTCATTCCCCAGTCCTGTAGATATCTCCCAATTAGAATTAATTACTATCTCTCTCTAACCAAGATGTGGTTTGATTTCCAAGATAAGCTCAGCGTGCCGTATGCAATTTGTTATGGACAGTTGTGGCAAAAGAATTCACTATTCTGGCAAAAAATGTATTGCGTAGCATACACTACCAAACTATATAGGCAGAGTGCAGCACCATCAGCTGTATGACTGTCATAGCTGTCAAATGTCTCGTTACCCCATGTCAAGTCAAAGGGGTATTCATATTTATGTCATGAGGCTGCACTGTATGGGAAACTGTGGTACAACCCATTATTTATTGAAGGATCAGTGACAGACATTGTACCTGAGGAAGTCTGAAAAGTAAAAAATAACATTTCTCTTCCTTAATAAGGCTGTCTTGTCAAACATTTATGGGACAGACAGAAAACAAGGGCAGAGGTGTACGTTTATTGACATCATGATTGGGGAAGGCTGTCACAGGATACAGGTTAAAGAGAGTACCAAACAAAATCAGGCATTGTGTTCGGAGGAAGTGCTTATCACCGAATTTCCCGGAGGTCTTTTCAAAAGAGCAACAGGCTATGTTTCACTGGGTTATGTGTGGGGATCTGTGCTTGTATTAATAACTATAAACCATATCTGTTACTGAAAAATCTGAAACACAAGAGCTTCACGCCAATACTAGATTTCCATAATTTTAGAAAAAGAAAAATAGATGCCTTGTCATGCATTGCCTGCAGGCAAAGTTCAAATGCTGGAGTATTATTGATATGAATGACTTCTTAAGAATAAGAATAAGGGCAAGGATTTAACAAATCGATTATGTTTTGCATAATTCATCTAATTCATCAAAATGCTATTACTGTACATAGAGAGCTAAAGACATATAATGTGTAATACAGTGGTGTGAAGTACATTTAATCAAGTACTATACTTAAAAGTAGTTGAACTTAAGTATATCCCTCTTTTGCTACTTTATTCTTCTACTCTATTACAATTCAGATGCAAATATTGTACATTTTACTCCACTACATTGATCTGACAGCTCCAATTACCTTTCAGATTTGGCTTGTACATGTGTAACAAATGACCATTTAATAAAATATTAAGAATTGTTTTAGATTAAAACTACCAAACCTATATGAAGCAGTTAAAATGATGTTGACCAGCAACAACATTAAGTAGCACTAAGATGGTAATGCGTCGATAATAATCATCCAATGATATGATAATATGAACTGATGAGGGGCATTTTGCAAAGTACTCCTACTTTTGATCCTTTAAAGCACATGTGTCAAACTCAAGGCCCGCGGGCCGAATCCGGCCCGCCACGTCATTTTATGTGGCCCGCGAAGGCATATCTCCACCAGAAAAAAAAAAAAAAAAAAAATTAATAAAAAAAAAAAAAAAAAAATATTTATATTTTTATTATCAAGTCTAACTTTTAATTTGTTTTTTTTGCTGCTGAAATGGGCTTCCATATAAAGGCATATGATTGTCTTAAAATTAAACTCTATGCTGCTTCATCGTGTACGCTACAGTGACCATAAACTACATCTCCCACAATGCATGTTGAGTTTTTGACCCGCGAAATGACGGACTGCGGCCGCTAGTAGCGTCAGCGTTAACTAAATCAGTTTTCCAACGAATTACTGAGTTGAAAATGTTTGAAAAATAATCCAACATGTCAAAGAAGAGGAAAATTGATACAGAGGGAAGGACATTTAATGAAAGATGGGAAAGCGAGTATATGTTTGTTCTTCAAGGAGAGAAACCGGTATGTATTCTATGCAATGAAGCCGTGTCAGTGATAAAAGAATACAATTTACGTCGGCATTTCGAGACCAAACACGGAGCCAAGTATGCTAAATTTAGCCTCCAGGAAAAACGTGAACTTGTCCAAAAATTAAAAGGCAGACTCCAATCACAGCAGAACATTTTCACAAAAGCTACAGCCAAAAATGATGCCGCTGTGAAAGCTAGCTTTATTGTGGCTGAAGAAATCGCACGAGCTTCCAAGTCCTTTTCAGAGGGTGCATTTTTGAAGGAGTGTATGCTCAAGGTCTGTGAGCAGGTGAGCCCCGACCAGGTACAGGCTTTTCAAAATGTCAGTTTGTCAAGGAACACAATCGCAGACCGAGTTAAGGAACTAGCAGGCAATCTGACAGAACAGCTAGCCGAGGAGTCGAGCAGTTACGTGGCTTTTTCATTAGCCGTTGATGAAAGTACAGACAACACGGACACAGCGCAACTGGCCATTTTTGTAAGAGGCGTGAAGGCAGACTTGACTGTCAGTGAGGAGCTCTTGGATGTAGTTGCCCTCCATGGAACGACGACGGGGAGGGACATTTTTGATGCAGTGGAGAGGTCCGTGAGTAAAACTGAATTACCCTGGGAAAAGTTGGTGGGGCTAACTACCGATGGCGCGCCTGCAATGTGTGGACAAAAAACAGGCTTGGTTGGACTAGTGAAGGAGAAAATGCAAAAAAGTAACTGCCACACACCTCTGATAACGTATCATTGCATTATCCACCAAGAAGCTCTGTGTGGAAAGGTTCTGGAACTGGATAATATAATGACCACGGTCACGAAAACAGTGAACTTCATTCGAGCGCGTGGCCTGAATCACCGCCAGTTCCAGCTGTTTTTGAAGGAGTTGGGCTCGGAGCATGGAGATGTGCCGTACCATACAGAAGTAAGGTGGCTGAGTAGGAACGTGGTCCTCAAACGATTTTTTGAGCTTAGGGAAGACATTGCTGTTTTCATGCAAAGTAAAGGAAAACCCTTGCCTGAACTGTCAGATCCAAACTGGCTGTGTGATTTTGCTATGTTGTGTGACATAACGGAGCATCTTGCCCAACTGAATCAGAGGCTGCAGGGACGCAAACAAGTCATCACGAAGATGTCCGACATGATCACAGCTTTCCAGCGTAAACTGCAGCTATGGAAGTCCCAACTGGAACAGGACAATCTTGCACACTTTCCTGTCTGCCAGGAAATCTCAGCCTCAGTTCCTGGTGCTTTTTCATGTGATCGATTGGCTACCAAAGTGAACCGGTTAATGACTGAATTTGATCGGCGCTTCTCTGACTTCAGAACACAGCGCATTGACTTTGCCATCTTTGCAAATCCTTTCACCGCCGACGTCGACAGTGCGCCCCATCTCCTTCAGATGGAGTTAATAGAGCTTCAGAGCGATAGTGACCTGAGAGCAAAGTTCCAGGATGCTGCGATTGAGGATTTTTACCGTCTCCTGCCTCCTGCTTTGATGCCACAGCTCCGACTTCAAGCTGCCCGTGTTCTGTCCATGTTTGGGAGCACCTATCTGTGCGAACAGATGTTTTCAATAATGAATTTAAACAAGACAAAGCACAGATCGCGCATCACCGACGACAACCTCCACGCTGTTTTACGGATTGCTACAGCACAAGACCTAAAGCCAGACATTGACCGACTGACCACGGGAAAACGGTGTCAGACATCCGGCCAGAAAACAAATGGGTAAGCATTTTTAAAAACCTGAATTGTATTAAATATATAATACAATTCATTTCAACCAAGAATAAGTACAGTGTAATATGTGTGAAATGTAATGGCTGTGTTTTGTTTGTTGTTGTTTTCAGAACATGATCAATAGATGAGGATGGTGTGTGATATGGTGTCCTGGGTGAGGAAGTATTTACTTGGTGTGTTCAAGGCCATGCAGCATCACCTCATCAACCTCACCCGAAACTTGAACAATATAATTGTGAACTGAGACATATCTGACTGTTATTTTGTTATGTTGAGTTGTTAAATATACTACTTTGTATGTATAGCAATGTATTCAGTGTGTTTAGGTGTATGTGTTCATACAGCCAAATGTTTACTGTAATCAAAAGCATCTCTTATTCGTTGGTTGTATGCCCTCTACAAGGCTGTCTGTACACTTTTACATCTGTCACAAATGTGACAGATGTAAAAGTTTGATCTTTGATTTGTTATAATAACAGAGAAATGTGCATATCATTTTACATTTATATAAATGCATTTACAATATGTTTATACTTCAATAAACAATAATCAAATGCAGAGAGAGTTGTTTAACAATATGTTCGGGAGTAGTTACATTTATACAGTCTTACAGTTACATCCGGCCCTTTGAGGGCGACCATGATGCTGATGTGGCCCGGGGTGAAAATGAGTTTGACACCCCTGCTTTAAAGCAACAATAACACTGATGTGTTATCATCTTTTAAGTTGACATGGCAATCGTGTTAGCGAGCAGTTGCTGATTTACACATCCAGTAGACATGGAGCAACCATAGACTATAAGAAGTGGACGCAGTCACCGTGACATCTCCAATTGGTTTGTAGACTAGTGTTTTTGGCCGTCGCCTTCTTGGTTTTTTCAACCAGAAGTAATACAAGAGGGTGGAGCTAAGTACATCTGAACGCTGAATAAGGCATTTTTAGACGACCAAAATGTTACAATTAACTTTCATGACCTTAAAACATACTGTGAAAGGGTTAAAGTTGTAGGACAAAAACAGGGACAACTCCCAGACCAAACAATGTCTGTCAGGTAGAGTGACCTGTCGATCCCATAGCATACCCTGCTTTATGGTCTATTTTACTCTAAATGGGAGCATAATTTACTTCATGAACAATGTTTACTGGGGTAATAAATCAAGTGAGTAGTAGGGTCATTCTCATAGACTTCTATACTATCGGATTTCTTTTTTGCAACCAGAGGAGTCGCTGGCTATTAGATAAAATGCATGCTTAAGGCACTTCTGCATAGGCTTCACTTTTCAGACCCGGCGGCTGCTGCCTGGGAACAATAGTAGCATTCATTTTGAGTCGTGTTTCTGGCCACCATTCACTCCCTATTCTTGCTCTGCTTTGTTCTCCACCGTACTCCTGAGGGAAATAGTTGTATTTTTAGCTGCAAAAGCTCCACTTTGCTTAGCAGCAGAATATTTTTTCCACCACTAGTGCAACTAAAGCAACAGTTTCAATTGTAATTGTTATTCTAATAAATAATGTAGATAGGTGCATGCGTCAGCCCATCATTAGCAACAATGTTGCTGGAATTTAGCAAATGAGGCAAAACAGGAGAATAATACATGTCCCCGTTGGTGCTTCAATTATTGATTCAAACTCTAATTACACAATTATCGGGCAAATGGAGCTGGGTATTTGAGGGGCACACGGTGGAGTGCTCTGAAAGCCATAATTGGGATCCGATGGTCAGGGGCCGCTCATTAATTGACCCCTGCTGATCTGCGCTGAACAGAACAGTCAATAGAGGGCTGTTAACTATGCAACATTCACATGCACGAAAGCAAAATGTAAATGAAGATGGCAGCAGCCCCTCCGCTGGAGCTGTTGTCGGCTGCAACCGTGGAGGGATGATGGTGACAGGCTGGTAACACACTTCTACAAACCTCCTACCCCGCCGCAACATCGACAAACAATGAGAGGAGACAGCTTACACCCAGCAAAGCTCTTTGAAACTGAAGAATCAAGCGGAGGAATGGTGGCGTCTGTGCCAGGAGTGAGACGCAGTACCCACTGAGCCTTGGGGGTTTTTTGGCAAGACAAACACATTGCCCAGAGGTGGCATCCATTTACTGGTTAGCAGACATTTGGTAGGCACAGCGAAGAGGGGCGTCCATCTTTTTACAGAGGCAAAGAAGTTGTGGCACCTACTAGGGCAGTGGCAGACGATGGTGACACATAGACTCAATATACTGGACACTTGCAACGTCCAAATCTCTGATTTGTCACACTACATGTGGGCATAGAGGGACTGGATGGGGGTGTAGTTCATGTTAGGGTGATGTTCCACTCAGGAGCTGGCCCAGTGACCAGGCAGCCGTCCAGTAAGCTGTCCAGCCACCCCATCAACCAGACAAATGAACAAAGTGTTTGTGAAAAGACATCAGCAGGGGGACACCCTGCACCTGGGGCTGAGTAAACTTTTTTCATCCTTTTCAACAACTCGCCCTCTTTCTTTCTGGTCCCCTTTTCATATCACCAGGGGGTATAACGCACTTTGAAAAAGAAAACATTTCCTACCAGCTCGCCTTAACAAAAGCCTTTGTTTCTTTCTCACCACCTCCTGTTGGTAGAACACTGTTTAATAGTCCGCTGATAATGTTCCTTTGCCATTGCCAAGTCCACAACAATTCCAGCATGAGGCTTAAAGCCGAAGACTATAGGAAACATAAATCACAAATTTGCTACTTGAGTTTCCAGATGGTGGCCATAATGGAGGCTGAAACGTATATATTCAGATATACTGTGATTGACCAGCAGACATGTAAGAGCAGAGGTCAGAATGTTTATGTCCCTCATGATTATTAGTCATTGCAGTTCAAGACAGTTTAAAACATTTAGATTATGCACAGGGGTGCAGCTACATCCTGTAACAACACTGAGCCCGCAGGGATACGTGGATTAACTGTTTGACCCCCTCAACCTCACCGACTGAACACACTTAGAAGCTTTCCTCATGTGTGAGCCTGTACTATTTTTTCGATTGCATCATGCTTACACAATCACTTAAGCCAGTTTTGCACATCCCCACTCAACCTTGAAGTGCCTCAAAAGTAACTTTAAATTGGAAGATATATTTCAATTTATTGAAAAAAAAAATAACACGTTTTTTTTTTTTCTCTGAACATTCCTGCTCAAGGATGTCGGATGAAAAGACTGTACAGTAAATATAAGGCTACAGCCAGCAGCTGGTTAGCTTAGCTTAGCATATGGACGAGAAAACTGACTTAATATATATTTAACATAAGAATATGAGAGTTGCAATCTTGTCATTTAACTTTTGGAGAGAAAGCAAGTTAGCATGTTTACCAAAATGTCTCCTTAATATTTAATATCATCTTTTTAGAGGGAAATTGACATGAACCATCCAGTCTGAATACCACGATTCAGTGCGGTTGAGAGCTTGGGTGTGAATCTTGTGAAACACCTTCCTGCAACCAGAGACCAGAGCTCTTTAAATATGTATGCTAATTCTGGGCTCTTTTCTGGGGTCAGCGTGTGGATCCTTTTCACGGTCGTTAACGGAGGTGTAACTGGACTCAAGTGTGTAACGATCTGGTTACCCTGACATTTCTAGAGAGCCCCGGTGCAGCGGCCATTCGGAGGGTGCCCACTGGAACGTTAGCCTAGAATTCAAATATAGATCTCAACCTCTCGGTGGCAGCTTGTCTTTTACAGCAGCGAGCTACAGCAAATCACACTGACATTCAATTATTTGCAACAGAAATTGCTTTTTTCTCCCCCCCCCCTACTCACTTTATCGCTCACTTCATTGCTGTTTTTCCATGAAGGAGTTAACAAGCTGTGTAACCCTTCCTAGTCAGAATTCAACCGCTATCATCACAGTCGAAGTGTGAATAAGAGACTCATTCTTCATTGTCCCAGACTAGTCTTAGTGGGAGTTCACACACCGTGTCTGGAGTCTGGAAAATTGCACTGCAATTCAGGTCTCCAGACAAGGGAATAGCTGTCAACTCCTGGAATGTTTCTGTGAAAATAAACAATGCTCGGACTGCTCCCCGTGTCTCCCCGTCTTTCCCCTCTTAACTCTCCGGTTTAACCCTCTCCGTTGGAGCCTTGAGGCATAAAACAGTTGTGGCAGAATTGCGAGAGGAAGTAAACCAGAGTAATGTGTCCTCAAGGTTGGAGGCAGTCAGTTCTGGCCCTGAGAGTGCCATCTTTCAACTCCTCAGCAAAAACATGTGTTCAAGGTACAGTTACAGGATCCCATCCAAGTCAGCCGCAGATCGTATTAATCACGTGTCTTTTCGTCACGGCACTAAAAAAAAAAGGGATGTTCAGCGCTTGATGGTTTTCGCAGTGTACACAGCTTCGCAGGCCACAATTTGTTTGTCAACTCGGTTCTGTGTGCACATTTAGAGGCCGGTTGCAGAAGTCACAAATAGCATTTTAACGAGACATTATAGTAACTAGGTTCCACATAATCATGTGTTTCTCTTGCCAAAGTCGTTGGTTGATCTGATTTGTAAGGTCAGTTGAATCAGAACGCAAACACACTGTATTCTTGTGCAAGAAGTTCACTTCAGTCGATGAGAAAGGAAATGAAAATATGTAGTTCTAAAAAAAAAGCAATGGAACAAATACTTTTGTTAGTTCTATAAGGCACAATAAAGAATATGTAATGCATGTGCAGTAAATGGAATACGTTTAATTATCAGCCTCTATGAACTAGTGGTAGATTTAGATGAAGTCGATTTTTGACAGTCTGCATAAACTTCCCAATTAAAGTTAAATGAAAGACACGTTTCTTTTTTTCATGGCCAGGAGAAATATGTAAGAGAAATTAAACATTTTACATTTAACATTTCGATTTACATGTACAATTTAAAGACATCGTACGACTTGCCACGAAAGATTTTCTGCTGCTAACCTCCGGGAATGAGGAAACCGCCTTGCACCCTTATTGGCCCAACATGCTTCGACCAAGTCCTAGAGACAGCTGAATGACGTTGTGTTATTTACAGCACATTTTTAAACAGAATACTATAAAAGGGCCAACGCATCTACAAGTCAAATTAATCCTCTATATTGCTATGTTTTGCATATGTATTGCAAACATGCTAACTACTAAAACTATGTTTCAACTGATACTAGTGTCATGGGTTGTATGTGTAACATGACACACCAGCAGGGAAAAACATACACAGTGTATCCTTTTAAACATTGTGTATTATACTGCGCAACTGATACATATCATCTTCTCATGGCTGATGTATTGTCACCTGATAAAGCCACCACATATGACTCATTCATTACTCGTTGGTGACAGAACATTCTCTGGTGGAATAGCTTGAAAAGATTCAGCATCATGCCAAATCCGGATAACTTTTTCGAGTTGTATGTCGGATCCAGAGAGATGGTAAGAGGGCGTGCGCTGGCAAAGGCAGAGATCGAGCGCTCTCTGGTTTCGTTGGCCTTGGCCCACATACAGAAGCACTGCGGCCATCAACTTATTAGGAGCCGGCTGTCATCGGGGGAATTTGCAGAGTGAGTTTGTTATTGGATCCTGGGTGTGGGTGGAAAAGCAGTCAGGTTGTCTTTCTAGATTTGTTTTACTGATTCAACTGCCTACCAAGACCGGTATTACTACATCTTGGTTTCTTGGCACCGACTGCTGAGGACACATGAACTATCGGTCACGGACCCCAGTGGGTCTGCAATAAGACACCCAGCAAAGAAGTCGATAATAAACCGTAGGTCCACTTTTTGCTTTCACTAAAACTTCACTCCCTATATGGATGCTGTCACACAAATTGTGAATTGTGAAATAAGACTTCAGAAAGAAGAAAAGATCGACATCATCCCTCAAGGGACCAATGTTTTGCATATGTTGCACCTCCAAAGATCAGACGTCTTCATATTGTATTATTACTATTAACATCATTACAGATGGTTAACGAAGGAAAGCGAGACATTAACCCTCTCCATAGTATACAAATAGTTTAAAACAATGTATGGTGAAGGATTCTTTTTCTGGGAATATATGTACCACATTGCATAGCAATCCATAGCTGTTAGCTAAAAACCAAAGGTGTCAACCCAAATGGTGTCATTGCAGGAAAGGTCGAGGGTTCATCGAAGTCAGTAAAAATACCCACAACACTGTACAGTAAATGTCTTAATGTTCAATGTGAATGTGATCAGTATTACTTACTGTAATATGACTAAACCCGTATTGTGCCTTTGCATACCTAATATGCTTCTGTGAATGTGCTGATGTTCGTTTTGTATTCCAGTGCAACATGCAAAAGTCATCGTTTAACTTAAGGCTGCTACGAGATGTTGTTTGTTGGGGGAGTAAAGGGGCAGTGAGAGCTCTATCTGCGGCACGTACGCTGCTGAAACTCAGCTTCGCAGTTCAAATACACAAGGCCCAAACCAAATATTGCTCTTTGAGATCCACCAGGCACTTGATTATTTTCCTTTTAAACGAAGTTTCATTATTTTGACGGAGTCCGTCCACTTGGTCCCACATTTTTGTTCCCCCTTATAGTGTATGAATATTACCAGAATTCACATAGAAAGCATAACAGGGAAGCCAGTAAGGTTCACAAAAGACATTTAAGTTCATTTTTTTTAAGTTTGACCACAGCACCGATTTCATGTTGTAACTTCCACATTAAACAGAAAAAATAGAACACTTGGAAGACTTCTTCTTTTATTTTGCTACACAAAGCAAAATGCAGATTGTTAAACGTGCAGATGGAAAGGTTTTCACTGGCCACAGCAAATAGACTCAGGTCTGTCAGATGTGACCTTGGACTTTGCTACTTGCAATAGCAAACAAATACAAAACACAGTTAAGCTTCTCTGATATAAGTTATGTTTTGGTAAGATTTCAAGCTAGACAACACAGAAACATCATCCACAAATATTCTTTCACCGTCATTAAACGTTTGTGTCATTTTATTACTGACATCTGCTTTTTGATTAACACATGTGAGAAGGAATTACAGCCACTGTAGCATTCAAGGTCAAGTTCACTTTCCCTGTCACCTCCTTAACGTGGCGTGAAACCAGTAATACATTCTGTTTAATGGAGTGACACAAGGGATCGCTGTGGGCCGGGCCAGACGGGTTTGATCGTGACCATCGAGCCAGAAAGTTGGTGCTAAGCGGCATAAGGCTCACCAGGAGCCCTCCTCTATTTCAATGCGCGGCCTGACAGCCAGCATTTCGCTGATGGCGACCTAATAAGGCCTGGCGTGGAGTGACCCCGGTCCAGGCCTGCTGACAGCCTCCAACGCCACCTCCCCCACCCGCACCCCAGCCCCCCCCCCCGCTCGAGCCATCAGGCGGCCCCTTCATCAAGGAGGCCCATGCGTCTCTCCACATTGGGCCAAACTTTGACTCTTATCATGGAAGGCCATCGCTCGTGTCAGATGAGCTTAATGACTCAATCCATCCGATCAAATACAGGAGACGCTGGTATGCTAGGAATGGGACTAGGCGTGTGTGTACAGAAAAATACAGGGAAGTGACAGTTAGAAATTAGTCAGAGCACAACATATCAGTTGGAGCGAAAAAGCGATTCCAATTATCTTGCAGACCTATTTTATACATAACGGTCTACATTTGAAGGCATTGTTCGAGATTTGGGGAATTATGCCTATTGGAGTTCTTGTCGGGAGTTATGAGAAGATCAATACCACGGTGCTATGGTTAAATGGAAGCTAGAGCCAGCAGCAGGTTAGCTTAGCTTAAAGAGAGGAAACAGGGGAAATAGCCAGCCTGGCTCTGTTAAACGGTACAAAAAAAACAAACACCCGCAAAGCTCACAAAATAAGGTTTTTGTATCTTGTTTGTTTCATTTGTACAGAAATTGTTGTGATCGAGTGTTATCATCGCAATGAGGTTGTCAGACAACGGGACTCTAGCATGAGCTAAGCTAGGCTAGTCGTTTCCCCCTGCGATCAACGTTATCAACTTTATCATGTATTTACTTACATGAGAGTGGTATCCATCTCATTTTCCCATGTACATTTTCAAAAATGTCAAAGTAATCCTTTAAACAAGTTATTACACTCGCATCATTTGAAGGAAAAGTAGCTACTTTTTTTTCTTAATTACCAACATATATTCTATTGCGTAATAATAGCTGTGTTTAGCCATGCTGTGCCTCTAAAACTTCAGCCACCTGTGGAGGCGAATGGGACTTTGACTGTGATCCTCTTATGATCACAGACACATTTACAGCACAGTGGTACATATACAGATTTCATATATTTCTTGAGCAAAACTAAAATGTCTTGCATGTGCAAAAACCAACAGAGATAAAGCAGAACAATATGCCACTTTGCAATGTGTGGATGAACTGACTCTTTAAGGCTAGAGAGACTAATGCACAATCCAGTACATGGTGCTCCTAAAGCAACACAACCTCCTGTGCATTCTGACAAGCCATGTCATGACCGGGCCCTGGGCTTTGCTAATGGAAGGCAGACAAAACATTTTCTCTGCTCGATAAGCATCTGTTTGCATGTACAGAGTCGAGCAGACATCAAGAGCAGTCAGCGTGTGAGAGCGAATGGGTGTGTGGAGGGGGGGGGGGGGGGGGGGGGGGGGATTGTGACACATTTCAGACAAGTGCTAATGAATGTAAACATGGCAGCGATGAAGACAACACAGCATGAGAAAACCTCTGCGGTGAGAGGGTAATTTAATCCTTTTTTTTTGTTGTTTTCAAACGCCTCTCGGCCGCCACGGCGCTCTTATCGGCCTCATCATTGGAGACGTGGAAAACAAGCACGGGATGAGTTGTGTCAAAGAGACGTTAACGGAGAGGTAGGGGGCAAGGAGACCTCCCGTTGAGAACATGAAGGAGGACATTTTCGCTGCAAGGAAGGTGAAGGACACCTTGGGGTGCAATCCACTTAATGAAAAAAGTGAGGAAAGTTTTTCCTGATTAGGAAGGAGTGATTTTGGGGCTGCGTGAGTCAGCGGGGAGCTGATTGAATTTGTCTTGGTTCAAAAACACAATTACTTGAGGGAGAAAGATAAAAATGCCTTCAATTAGCTCTAAGCTTCCCGCGAATAAATATTACATGGTGAATTTTGTTTCTCATTAATAAATTCATTTTCTGATTCATTTGTTTATTTCCTGTACTCTATGCAGTAAGTATCAGGGGGCTATAGCACCTCTCTTTGTTGTGCTTATTATACAGAATGCCCCAGGGTTATATATTTCCATAATCAGAGTGTGACATCAGCCTGTATAGAAGTTAGACAGAGAGGGTCCACCCACTGACCTGTGACCTGTGTTGACCCTCATTAGTCAGACCCACACACGGCATCTGTGCATGAGGCAGTCGGTTAACCTTAAGGGCACGTCAGCCCCGTCCGTCTCTGACAGCAGTCGGGCTCCAGCACATCCAGCACTGATCCTCCAGTGCTGTTTTATCAACCACCATCTTGAAATATGACACTTCATGTCACGTAACTTTGTTTAAAGATGGTGGAATTTGTTTTAAGAAAATACAGTAGTGCCCTTTGATGTTGTGACAAGTGGTTAGAATTACAAATATTATTTATGATATCCATAATGTCTATATATATATATATATGTCTTAAATTATAGATTGTTGGAAGGTCAGTAGATTTTAAGTGATCGAGGTGAGCCTTGAAAACATCCATGATAATTGGCATGCGATTAATTATTCGCACGATTTCAAGTCTCAAAGTATCAAAACTGTGAAATATATTCGATGCAGCTGACATTCAAATTTGTTCCCTCGAAGTACTTTATTTGTCAGTCAATCCAATTTAAGAATAAAATCAAAAACTGAATCATCCTATTTATATTGTAAGTGAATTCACCGCGTCGCATTCAAGTCGACAAGCAGTGATACAGCAACGTGCAATCCATCATCAACGGGACAAGGACAGATAGAAAATGCAACGCTATGAATTTGAAGGACAATGTATTTTTTCTTCTTTTAGCACTCCATCCGATGTGTTAACAGAGTCAGTCATCACAGGCCAGACATGTGCTCTCTCAGGGGCATCCGCCGGGATGTCATTTCTCATGGCCCCTTGGAAAACACAATATACAAACTTCGTTGTAAGGCCGGACCACCTAGTGGGAGATAGAGAAGGCAGTCACGGCTCACAAAGTGCTCCATTCAGAGAAAAGGCTTATGCAAAATAAACACCTACAACATGATAAGGGACGTCATATAGGCAGCAGACAACTGGTCCAGTGTTTACTTAGGATATGAAACAGACATGCTGGCACATGAATGGTAGTTTCTGTCTTCACAATGTGCCTATATTTTGCGATTTGTGAAAAATTCAACAGCAAAAAACACTTTTTATCCATTTATATAAGTTAATTTACGTCAAAGTATATTTGTGTTTCTAATATTTCGTCTAACATGCTAGTATGCTCAGAGTGACGATGCTAACATGTTGATGTTTAGCAGGCGCAACGCCTACCGTGTTCGTCATTTCAGCTTAGCGTGTTAGCATGCTAACAGTTGCTAACTAGCACTAAACATAAGGCATCGCGGAGCGTGACTATAGTTTTGAGGGGAATTTGGTCATAAACCAAAGTATAGGACAAATTAACATTCTGACCTTTATTGTGATGCTAGATGAGACCTGTGTAATACAGGGACACATGCTCCAAACTAATAGGGGGAAGCATTTCCCCTCTACCACGGGGTCTATCAGTTAACAATCATCAGATATAAAAAAGAAGAAAAAAAATGCTTACGCAAAATTCAAGCAAACTGAATATCTAAGAACCATTCAAAAAACACATCTAAAACCTGTGGCGTCGGCAAAATGACCAGCTCAGTTTTGGAATCAGAAATAAAATTCTGGCCATATCTTACGCATTGGACCTTTTAAAGCCTCCAAAGTTATTATAATTCATCCTGAGGAGAGCATGGATCCCTGTATTTGCCATGGCAATCCATCCAATAAGTGATATGAACGACTCCTTTCACAGTGTCACAACGTTATCTGATATATTGTTATTATGAAAATACTGATTATAGCTGCTTTATTCATTCATTGATTCCAAAAATGTTGTTTCAAGTTTATTCGTTCTGTAATATCACTCACGTCAAAGGCGGCCAACGGGAGAGGAACAGCAATACCTCTCCCACTTCCTTGACCGTTGTTATGACTGTAACCTCTGAAAAACATCCTCACTGTATTTCATCTCACCTGCAGGCTGTGACAGGAGAGTAATGTTTAGACTGTGGTGTTGAGATGCATAGCCATACCTCAGTCAGCTCAACTTGATCTGTGAGATTACGGAACCTGACAGACAGTGCAGACGGCAGCAGGTAGGACGGATAAAGGGAACGGCACTAGAGCTGTTGCATCCTTTCAGAAATCTTTGACGTACACGCCGTTGTGCTGTCTTGTTTTGACATCTGGCCTCTCATTTTGATTCCTGCCTGCACAGACGCAGCACGGGTGGACGGAATTTGCCTCCGACTGATCTGGATGCGATTACAAAATAGCACCGACTGTGAACGCGATCCAGAAGAGGGAATAAATAGAGATAATCTTTCTTTCAGAAATAACATGCAAATCTTAATGGATTGCTTCTACCCCCCCCCCCCCCCCCCCCCCTTTGAGTCATGTGCCACAGCTTGTGTGTTTTCAACGTGGCCAATTATAATCACAATCGCACAGCAACACCAAAAGTGCGTGTTTGACATTGCCAAACACTGACAAGAAAAATAATCATAACTGCGAGTGTTAATACTTGCTCACGGGGTCCATGTTTTATTCATGGGACATCTGTGCTCACTTGGAATCAGCCCGACGCTTCGCAACCAAAATAAGTCATTCAATTAGACTGATGGACAAACATTTGCTGCCTTTATTTCACTTTTCTGTTTTGCAGCAGCCCAAAACCTAAGCCCCCGTAACAATGCATCAATAATCTCTCAATGCTGCATATCACCTCAACTGCCAATCAAAGGACGGACTGGGGCCCTTTTGCTTCCCTGATTTGAAATATTAATACAGGTTAGCCTTGTGAGATGCAAAAACGTGGACTGGGGCACATGCTGGCACCAGAAGCAAGGCCGCAGCTTGACAAGGCAAACAAGAAGCCCTTAAATAAATGATGAGTTTAAAGGTTCGGAGAGGCTCTCTGACATGAAATAACCAGTGTACAATGAGCGCAGCCCTGACCCAAGGATTTCAACGCAACCTCGTCAGCATCAGTGGAGAAAAAAAAAAAAATCCTACATTGACGTGCCTTTTCACTGCCAAGAACGCCGAGGGGACATGCGCATTGTACTGCACATATACGTGGCACCGTCTGGGCCGGAGTAAGTCGTGCTGGCTTGAAGCGGGGAGACACAAAACGATAACGAGCCGGAGTCCTCTTCTTTGCTCTCCTCTCCTCTCGGAGGAAAGGTTGCGCTGCCGCCTGTAAAACTGAAAACCCGTTTTTCGCTGACAGGCTGGATGCTCGTTCCCCTCAGCGCTGCGGTTGCACGGAGAAGAGGGGGAGTTATTTTATAGGACAAAATAGTGTTGTTTGGCATAGCGCAGAAGCACATTCCACCCTGCTGTATGTCTTCGGGGGGGGGGGGAAGGAAGCTTAAGCGCTAAGCAGTTGTTGGCATGTGGATACCGGATGAAAAGTAAAATACATATAATTTTTATCGTATTGTGAGCTGATGGATTTCCTGGTCCCTCGAATGTGATGGCGATGGTGGAATGAGAGAATGCAGCATGAATGTCGGGAGCTGGCACAGCGAGGGCCTTCACTGAGCCCGGGCCTTGGCTTCCAGGGATTTGTCCAGATGAGAGCTGAGCAGGCCTGAGGATGTACTGGAGCCCTCCACATCTCAGTTCCCCCGTGTGTGTGTGTGTGTGTGTGTGTGTGTGTGTGTGTGTGTGTGTGTGTGTGTGTGTGAGTGCATGCTGGCGGACTGGGGACCGTAGACTTAGTACTTTTTCCAGTTCTGAACAAAATGTTGAGGGCTGTAGAGTCAGGGGAGGGCTGAAGAAGTGGGCTTCTGCTTCAGTTTGACAAATATGGGCGAGTAAAAGCTGATCCAGTATTGCATTCAAAAAGGCCACCGAAGACATTGGTGTGCAGCTCGAAAAACATCAACAACAACATATCATATGTAATGAACCCCCTTTTCCGTAAAGACTCACCAAGTAGTATGTTACAATGACAACAGTAGCAGATTTACCACTTGAAATTCTGGGTAATTTTTGACCCAATGGGCAGTTGATTTCAGACAAAGCTTCTCATATCTGCCTGACCACTGTTTATTTTGTCAGCTTTCAACTTTTGCCAGCAGATTTTATCAGCTGTACTTAGCACGCTAGTTAAGCAATTCTTTTTGCACTACAAATTCTCTGAAATGTTACATTTAAATATGCAAATGAGGCATCATCTTTTTAACAGAAATCTGAACATTGGATAAAGCCAGGTTCAAAATTCTTGTTTCATTTTGTTGACATTTAAGAGTCAAAGGTTTTTACTGAGGGAATTTACAGCATTAAACAAATAGGAACAAGATGTTCAATAAATCAGGTTATGAATGAACAAACCCTTCTGTAAAAACCTTCAGAATATAGATAGGAATGAAACTGGAATGGTTGGTGTATGTAAGTGCTACTGAAGTGGAGAGTCTCAGAAAACTACTTTAAAGATATGTATAGTCAAATTCCATACATTTAGGAGACACTACAATTGAATAGTGTAAAAAATGTAACTACTAGATATCACCATGAAACTTCCCCAGATAATTACTAACATCAAGACAATTGTTTTTTTGTATTAAAAGTTTTCTGTCATGTTTAAATTTATAAATTTGACATTTTCTAACACTAAGTTTTGTTGAATTTAGGAGAAATCTATGGATGCAGATCGATAAGATAAACACTTCAATGTATTTTGGATGTTTTATTTCCACCAGTCAGACATTGATGGAAGCAAAATAGCCCAAAATCTCAAGATTGACCAGTACATGAAAAACAATGTTTTCTCCTGTATCTCCCCTTAATAATAAATAAACACAAAATTACATTTTAAACCTTTTTTTTTACTACAAACAGTGATCACTAAATGTGATTTCAGCTCTGAATATGCACTTAATGCAAAGTTCTGGGTGCCACTGATGACATATGTGACTTGGCTTTGTCAAAACACAAGCAAACAACATTATGATTAAATAAGAGTGAGCATGTTGAAGGAAGTGAAACAGTGACATTTCTCAATTTACTTTCGCAAGGCCAATTGTTGAATGCTTCCTCATTCTGTGACACAGCATTTTTTGTACATATTTTTTTAAACAAATTGGTCCCTGTATGTGTTACTCACTGATAGTCAAAGATCTCCCAGCTAGCTGGTAGCTCGCCAGACAATAATGACCAGCAGCAACCACGGCTGAGCAAACAGAAACGTTTTAAACCTTAGTTATTATGACATTTCAATGGTGACAAGACCATTTTCCATGTATGCAGCTGCACAGGGTCAATTACATTTCTGTTTGAGTTATTTTGGCACTGTATGGACAAAGTGTCACAGTCGACTGACACTGAAAGCACTTTCTTTTTACTTTTTTAACAATGCAGTGCCAAATTGGGGAAAAACACCAAAAAATCAATGCAAAAGGGGAGCCTTGTTAATATTCTCAACCCATTTGTTAAGGATTACTCTCCCTTCATTAGACCTCGGCTGTATCATAAGCTAAACTTCCCCCTAAGCCACAGAAATTGGCTCTTTGTTGACTGTTTTTGTCATTAAATTCCCTTCACCCCGTACATCGTTTCCACCTAAAAAGCAGAGAATATCAGGGAGAGAGGAAAAGGAAAAAAAAAATCAATTACACCTTGCACTTCTGACGGCATGTCAGGGGCTTTTCAGCATTTGGAACCTAATTAAATTAACCTCAAAGGGAGAGGGACTGGAAGCGCAGCCAGGGCAGTCGGTGCACGGCCAATGATTAGCGCATCGATTTATTAAAATGGGCCGGCAAGCCAGACAAGATGAGACCCTTTTTCCCGCCGGGGTCTTGTTTACTCCAGACTGAGACAGTTAGAACCGTTCTGCTCTGTGCTCCTCTGCCCTGCATGGAGGAGTTAATTAGTGGTGATTGAGCAAGCATCTCTGAAATACAGTTCGAGCTGGATATAATGGGCTCTGCTTTGTCCACAGTGGCGTGGCAGTAACTCATTTAGCTCCTGGGTGTGTTCTTGCAAGACTGGACTTGCGACAACAAATGGAAACCTCAGACATTCTCTATGTAGTTTGAGTTGGATATGGAAGTATCATGACAAGATGAATACCATTTTTGATGTACACATGCAGAAAACCCCCTGTCCTTGGACGGACACACGTATGTAACGCACCGAAATGAGCGGATCCAAATGGAACGTGGGATGTTGACACAACAATGCGGCAGTAAGTCACAGTGACCTAACCCAGGAAAAGGTAAGCAAACAGCAGAGGTCACGGGGTTCAGAGCCCAGTGCCTCCTAATCCTCAGAATGGGCCTCCCAAAGAATCTGCTTCCACAGTGTGGGTCATCTGGACATCCTGGCACTGACTGCCTTTGTCAGCAAGCCTGTCGCCAAAAGACAAAGACTATGCTCGTCACCACACGGACGCTCTTCGGGCTGAGAAGTCTTAACACGTACGCTTTTTACACACAGTGACAGTTAGACATCAACTAGGAGCACAGAGGTTTTACAATGTGACATTGTAGAAAACATATATAAGTCATTCAAAATGTACATCTAGTACTGAAACAGTTATCTTTTAATTTGTCTTTTGAGCAGCCTTGATGATCAATTAATCATTTATGTAATTGGTAATGCAAAATCTCCAAATATATCTTTTTTTTTTGCGGGTGTCATCGTGAACTGGATATGTTTGGGGTTTGGAATGTTTGACGGACGAAGCAAGAAATTTGAAGAACATTTGAAGGTTCATTGGCAATTTTTATTGGCAATTTCTATGGGCAATTTTTACGACTTTATGGACCAGATCCATTCATCAATGATGCAAATAACCATACGTTACAGCCCTGTATCACTGAAATAATTAGGTCTAAATTCCACAAAGTACAGTAGGTAATATGAATTGTGCAACAGTTCGGAATAACTACCACTATTTATTTCTACAACTCTTGTGGCGAGTTAAATAACACCAGGGGCCAGATATCTTTAACCTGGTTTGTTTCACAGAACCATCTGAGAAGCCATCTTTGGAAATTGTTTGGAAAAGGGCAGAAACAAAATGTAATGAACAATTTGTCTATCACCGAAGTAAAAACACGTTTCCCCCCGGAGAAAAGCCTCCAGTAGCCGCTCTTCTTTCAATGAGGATATACTCTCCAGTTTTGATATAACTGAAGCTGTTGCAGAATCTACGCTAACGTCTTTGCCGCCATTGATTTTTAGGACAAACAGTCGCCTCACACACCTAAACTGTACCAACAGTAGTTCAATCAGGAGAGACAAGTCAAATGAAGAAAATATAATTGTTTATTATTAACAGATGATATGTGATGATAAAGTCTTCACAGTCTTTGGCGCTTGGACTCTACAGGGAGATTTGAAATCGAGGGGCGTCTGCCCTGAGCAGCAGCAAGATAAACCCGCTGTGGAGTCCAGACACTGGTGGTGGTGGTTCATGAGGCTGATAGAATCTGCAAAGACTGGGCGGAGATGGGGGGGTGGAGGGGTGCATAACAGCAGCATGAACGTACTGAAGGTAGAGAGACACTCCTATTTAAAGATGGTAGGCCAACAATGTAATTGTTTCAGTTGGAGGCATCATTTTATTTTGCTGTGCTAGTTTTTAAAACTTTGTGAAACTTTTTGAGTAAACACAGGTTAGACGACCACTTTCCATTCCATTTCAAACCTTTGTAAAAATATACGCAGTTCAGGATACTGTTTGTGTCGTGCAATTCAAATCACATTATTATCAAAATGCTTGGAGCTTGTCTCTCAATTTGTAACACGAATCCATGACGCAATCTGTCATCCCACGCTCTACAATGTCCCTATTGTTCATTGAAAGAGTTTGCTGCTCCCCTTCAGGCAACATTGTCTTAACATTCAGCTTTAAATCATCCTTTTAATAACTGACTGACTGCAACAAGCTGCATTTCACCTACAGCAGCCCTACTCGTTGTGCTTATGATAGCTGTGAACTTCTTAACCACAGTTTGTCGGGTGAAGTGTCTGCTGACGCTTGGGATCTGTGTGACCTGCTGATGAAAATACACAACAATTACTGACTCGCTCCAGAAGGTGCATCACAGGCAAAAAAAATGAATCGACTCAAAACTGTTAATCGTCCTTATTTACAAGCTGTGCTAAGTTTGTTTAGCTTGTCTCATGTTAAGCTGCTTATCTGCACCGCGAGGAATGTCGAGCCCATGGGTCATTCCATTTGTGTTAGTAGAAGAAATACTCCGAGGAGCAATCCAAACATTGTACGAGTGCAACCAAAGTGCCAAAGAGAACGGGGGGGGGATCCCAGGCCTGAGTGTACATTTAATCTTAAAACAACATCGCCATTGATACTCCTGTTTAGATATATTCTTAGCTCGCTGTTATCGCTCACAATTATGATATTGTTTGGATTCCCACACCGCTCCTCATATTTCCATTGGACTGGACTGGCAGCTCGCCTGATGGAGGGCCCTCTCTGGGGAGTCTGGAAACGCAGCCGTTTTCAATGTGTCTGATCCTGCTCCTCTATGCCAAGCTGACTGTAATTGGCAGCCTCTCCTCGTCATTGAGTTATTACATTTCCCCTCTCGGCTATCCCACGCACCCCTGGGAGCACTTCACACTGCGAGCGAGTCCCGCGAGTCCCCCCCCCCCCCCCTCTGTATCGCACACAGGACTGGCGATATAGTCGTCCTCATGGTAAGAGAAATTGTTCTCTGCCTCTGACTCTCCATTACAGGCCATCACAGAGTTTTCCAGCGTATAATGAGGCTGAGCACGGCGCCAAGCATTATGATTTTGAGATTCCTGAATGTCCACAATTAATGCATGAGGGTGTATACTTTACATTTCGAAAAAGAGAGGGAAACAATTATGTGCTAATGCGTTCGCAAAAGAGCCTAATGCATTCGCTCTTCAAAGAAGCAGCCACGAAAAGAAAAGGTTTACTTTTCCACAGGATGCAGGTCCCTTTCAACTTGACATCTCTTTTGAATGTTTTTTGTGATGTGGCGGCACAAGGATGATTTATTCTCCTCTAAAGTCACCCCCAAGTCGAAAATAAACACATGGTTCAGGGGCTGCCGGTGTCACTAAGTAAACACAGACCTGCCTGCAATTAAAGTCCCAGCTCTCCTCCAGCAGAGCTGACGTCTTGGTTGTTCAGGAGAGCAGGAGCGGCAGTAAGGCCGCAGTCCGTTTCTTGCATATTTTCCTCAGGAATAATTGCAGACACCGTTCCGTATGATTCACGGCTCCGTAATCGCTCAATTTCCATATTGTTGACTCATACTTGGAGACGGATACGTCTGCCAGTGGCACAAACTGGTAATTGTATCGGCAATGCAGATGCAATTATCTAGTGCGCAACAACGTGTGAGAAAGTTGTCTGTGATCAGTTTTTCCACTAGTTTTAGGCTCCAGACTGAGACCTGACGCTCGCCATACATCCTCCTCTCTGTGGGAATTTAAATCAGTGTTCTCGCTCCAACTGTTGCAATCAGTAAAGAAAACAAAACCTGGGGTTCCTCTGTCTTTATGCAGGCAATGGACAAACCTGCACTGGTCTCAGAGCCGTTGCTGTGTGCTGAAAGAAAAGTAGGCATTATTAGTGCCAGCACATTACACCACTTTTCTTCATTTGCATCTTGGATAGGGAACAATTCAATGATATATTTTCTTCTTCACTTAACAAACTCTAGAAATGTGTGTATTTATTATGATCCTGCATCAGCCTCTCTGCTCCAAGTGCAGTTGGGCCGATTTAATGCAACTTTAGAAAAGAGCATACTCATACCAACAGTACAATGAGGCCACAGGTTCCAGGTGAGCCCCTGTCATTATCCATAACTAAACTGCAGTCTAGACGACGTTGTGTATGAAAGGGAAAAGACAATTAAGGATGTTTGTCAGACAGACAGCTGGGGCATGGATTGGGGGAACAGAGGATGCAACTTGATATCTTAAAGGAAAAATCCTCCCCTAAGGACCTCCCGTGTGGATAGCAGGTCAAACAGAGACACACAGAACATTTACAGTAAAACATTTCTGTTGTTTATCTTCACAATAAACTACCAGCTGCATCACGCATCTTAACGTCACAGAGTTAGTGACAAAGAGTACTCCAACGGTTTCTATGATATCTTACAAAAAGTTACTACTCACTTTCAATAGGTTTTCCTACGTCCCAAGTCCAGCAACACAAGTCAATTTCCGCACATTACATGCATACAGTCTTTTCAATATAAACTTCCGTCTTCACAGGAAACAAATTAGTTAGGTTGAGGCAACAAAACTACTTTGTTAGGTTTAGGAAAAGACTATCGTTTGGGTTAAAACAACCACGGAGTTACGCGACAAACAAATCAACGTTGACTTCTCATTTCACATGGGGCACAAACAACGGTCTCCTGGGTGAAAGACGTTTGTGTCTCTAGGTAAGAAGAGAGTCCCGAGGCCTGCAGACTCACAAGTGAATCCCTTTGCAGTTTAAGTGAATGGGAACGATATTGTTGATTGTCATAGTGTTCAACCAATCAGATCTTTAGTTTGACATGTTGGGCGTATTCTTTGACATGTCAGAGCCTGCTAGCTGGCCTAGCCATACGTGATTGGTCAGTGGGCTAGCCTGACATGTTGGGTGGTGACAATCCCAATATCTGACATTTTCAGCCCTCAAACGCATTAAAACGTATTCAAGAAATACAACTGGGGAGGCTCGACTGTCTTCACTGGCGTCCATGAATCGAGAAGGACTTCTTACTGGAACTAAAACGCACGGATGTACTGAACAACCGTGAGATTAAACTCTTTATTAATAAAGAAAGAAGGATGGACTTTGTTTTTAAATAGTGAACAGCAGCTCTGGTAAGTTAAATGCGTTTGTTTTTACATCTGCAGTAGCTTTAATATGCTTGTTTTTATATTATTTTGTACAACTTGATTTTATGAATTTTTGTTTGGTTTTATATGTGATAGGAACCATTGTTACGTCCTATGTTGCTCTGGGGTGCCAGTGTTACCAACTTGCCGACTTTCTCGCTAAATCTGGCGACTTTCCAAACCCCCATGGCGACTTCTTTTGGTGTTGTTGGAGACTTTGCTGGTGTTTTGACTCTGACGTTAAAGCACGTACGTTCTACAGTTACTGCCGTGAATGAGCAGCGGGTGCTGCCGTGAGCCCCTCCGCCGCCCCAAAGCACACACCTGTACTCTCACAGAAGCCTCGCGCAGCAGTCCCAGCTGCAGTCAGAGCAGAGAGGAGACACACTCTCGGCGTATTCTCTGCAGTTAGTGTATTTACAGGTGTTGGCTTCATTTTTACACAAAACAAATAATAACCGTAGCTGTGTTTCAGCTGCAGGACAGCAGTGAAGGCCCAGGTATAAAATGCACGGCCCGCCACTGCCTAAATGCTGTTAAATAAATAACAACAACTTTAGAATCACTTCAGTCCAACACATTTTTAACATGAAAAGGGTATCACATTAGCATTGCTACCCAATGTTGCGATAACAATTGAATCAATAATGCATATTTCCTGTTATCATAATTCATAGGATGCAGGGTTGCCTTGAAAGACCAGAATGCAATGCAGCCGTGTGGATGGTTCTGTCTTGTGGGGAAGCTATTCACACCTGCACCTAAACCACCGAAACCAACCATATCTATTTGCTGTCAAAAACTTTGCAGGAATTCATAAGCTGAAGCAGACAAGGCAGATTAATGTAACACAACAATGGAACATAAGGCTTCAACACAAAATAAATTGTGTTGCAACTCATAAAGCCGACTCAGTGTAATCCTTAAGTCTGTTTAGAGCAAACGGTCATAGTTTATAGAGAATTATGTGATTTTAATGATGTGTTGCATTACATAGTGCCAAACAGAATGAAATCATGACATCTACTCTGAAAAGCATGGAGTCACCATCCTCTCATATCCAGCTGCCTGCCCACTTTTTGTCAACTGGGGGAAACACGCCAGTTTACATCACCTGCAATGGCACAGAGTTAGAGAACAGAGCAAAATGGGGTAAATGGAGCGTAGCAGAGAAATTCGTCTGCCAAATCTCTGCCATCTCGACTCAGGTCTTGAGTCTGGATTGAAACACACACACAAGCCTGTCCTTGTTTCATTCTCTCCACCTCACTGACTTCCATGTCAGCACTGAATGAATGAATAACAAATGACCAAAAAGGCTCCTACAACAATCTACGTGGACAGACGTTTTTTTTCCATCTAAGCAAAAATTAAAACACAACCTCAGAAGAACGTTAGTGTGAAAGTGTATTGCTGTGACCAGGCGGCAACCTCCGGGTCTAAAAAATTAAGCCAACGTGCGAGTGCCTTAAACTTGCATTATTTCTAATGGCCATCGGGGGGGCGACACCTTTGGTTGCAAAAAGATGTCTGATTGTATAGAAGTCTATGAGAAAATGACCCTACTTCTCACTTGTTTTTTTACCTCAGTAAACATTAACATGAGTTTATGGTCTCAATCGCTAGTTTCAAGTCTTCTTTCAATACAGCATGATGTTCATTTAGTGAATTATGGTCCATTTAGAGTTAAATAGACCATAAAGCAGGGTATGCTTGAGGGCGTGGCTACCTTGTGATTGACAGGTCGTTACCCTGGCGTTGTTCGGTCGGGGAGTTGTCCATGTTTTCTTCTTATAACTTTTACCCTTTAACAGTGTGTTTACAGTTTATCAAAGTGAATTGTTAACCTTTTGATTTCCTACACAAAACCAAGATGGCAATGGCCAAAATGCCATACTCGATGCTTCAGAACTGCAGCCCACTTCTGAAATACACCCCAAGCTGAGACATGAGAAAGGTCTCAAACTAAGTTCATTTTCGCCTGATTTGTGTGTTCCAAAAAGGCCATTCTAGTGTCCGAATGTTCAAAAGATGTGGCTTGTAAAAAATGGGTCCAATATTGCTTTTGTGACGATGGATCAAAAGAATAGCGCATAATCTGTGTTCAGCTTGTCTCCTAAAGATGAGGGGCAGTAGCCAGTCCCGTGTGACACAGATACAGGAAACTGACTCAGTAGGCCTTGTCCTACAAGTGGAAGTTATGCAATGTGGGAAAAGAGGAAGAAGAAAGAAGAAGGAGAATCCTCTCCCATCTGTTGCAACGTCCCACTATATGTCATGAGGACTCTCTTTCGCTAACATCTTCAACAGCAGTCAATCCACAAATCACCAGGTCGTATTTCATCATCAGCTGCCGGTCGGTTCCACGCCTGTCTTCTCCACTGTGGCTCAGCGACATGTGGAGAGAGAACAAAGTGGAGCCAGAGAGATATTGGAGAAGCAGGAGACTCACTGTAGATGGGTGAAAAGAGTGCTGTATGGGATGACAGAAGTGGTGTTAGCTTCTGCTGAGAAAGAAAACTTTGCACTGATTTTCACGGTCAGAAAATGTCATGAGTAATAAACACCCGGGGCACCCTGAATTAAAGAAAGGTGCAGCCTGTACTGCAGGATTAGGGGTGACCAGCAGTGGGAACCACCTTCTACCTTAGCTTAGCTTTCTTCCATGGATATACAGTGAAAATGAACTGGTTTCACTTGTTAAAGCAGCTGAAATTGATTTATCACCTTAATGTGCAGTTTCCCTTTGAGTTTCAGCTCTTTGTTTATCTGTCCAGCAACACCTTTACCATTTTGTTCCTCTTTCGCTGTTGTGACTTGTTTTAGGCTTAAAAATCGACTGTACCGTACACTAAAATCTGCTCAGCACTAAACAGCAGAGCGACACGGTTAGCATCTAGCTTGTGAACATAGCGGAGCCACATATTTCCGTTAGGAGTTGGTAGAGACCAAAAACAGAGCGAAAATTTGAGTGACTATTGGACAAGTTTGCCGAATTGACTTAAAACCTGATATTTCCACTGGTCCCAAACAGCCAAAACAATCAGTTATTGAGAGTGACAGTAAAAGTATAGCTAAAGTAAGGACAGCAGTGTGGGAAATATCCGGGAATGCTTCGTGAACCCTCTCAATTTGGAATAACAGGCTTCCTTGTTTTTCCCATTCTGCCGAGATACTGCAAAATAACCTACACATCTTATATTCCTTCTTTTTGTTTCCAATGAGCCTGCATAGCATTAGTTGTGTTGGACATCTTTCCCTTTACTACACTCAACATTTGGGAGGACCCATCGTGCTTTTTGTCTTATATTTCACTAGGAAATTGGAAGCTACTTACCTTGCTCGCTAATGTTAGCACACTTTCCACTCTGACACCCACTAAGTGTTGCGTAATGCTGTGCTCAGCCCATTGACTGTATAGAATATGGACATGGTCTCCAATAGGTTTCTGAAGAGACCTTGTTGAGCACAAAGGGGGTGGTTCCGGCAGTCGCCATCTTTGCAAAAAGGACACAGCCTAATTAGCAGCTAATCCAAAAATGAGCAAAGAGTTGGGACGCTGGTGGAGCTGACGGAAATACGGTTTAATATTTGGACATTTGACTGCTTAATAGGTGATATTTAAAGAAATATAACGTAGAACTCAATGTCACAGGTGGCAAAACATTTCGTAAGTACCCATTCCAGTACTTTGTGCTTCATTTACTTTATTGTTTCCGTTGGTTTTTATGAGTCATTGGTAGAGTTTCAGGAATTAGTTTGGCCATTTTGTTAAACTAATCCACAATAAATCCCAGTGTCACATTTACAGGAAATCCCAACGCACCAACTGCTACATACAGTATCAGATTTCCGTGTTGGCACATGTTTCACACGTTAAGAGTCTGTGGGAGGTTTTAGTGGCATTTGGGCAGCTGTGATTCATGTCAAAACATAAATTCAGAAATCATGACAGTTGCACATATAAACACATGTGGTGTCAGTGTTTTAGAGCACAAAGTTACGATTGAGTCACAATGTGAGGTTGGGATTTTTCTCTTCATTTTCCTTTTTTTCTTTTCTTTTAACCGAATGCGGCACTTAACAACCATCCCCAGCAACCGCTACAGCACCAGGTGCACCCTGTTTCTCTATTCTTTTACATGGTCTGGTGGAAAAATATGGATTTTAATAAGTCCCTTCAGGAGCAGTGGAGGGCGGGAGCCTGGGAAAGTGGACACAGTGAAGTGTACTGTGCGATACATTAGATTCCTTTTTTAAATGTTTCATAATGACAAACATGCACGGTTTGAGCTTTACTGAGCTGCACACTGACAAACCTTGCTTTGTTAATGTCAGGTGCAGTATGTCAGGAAAACCTCAACCTGCAGTAGATGCAAAATGACCTCGGTGAACATTACAAGTAAAAAACTTCCAAAGCCGTTGTGCATGAACTAAACCAAAAGGCCCACTTTATTGTTGACTCGCACTGCAGCTCTCTGCACTTCAAATTTGATGCCCAATTTTGGGATGTACTATTCAGTACCATTTCCCTCACATGCTTGCTTAGCTTAAGCTTCTCAATTATTCAGGCTTGGATCAATACTCGACACACTCCTGTGAGAAAAAGCAGGGGGGGGGGGGGGAGAGGCGAATTTAAGCCCCAATCTGGATTATGGATTTGTATCAATTTATGTGTGGCCACTCAACCAAGAAATCTGTGGAAAACACTGCGAAACACGGCTAAGTGGGGGAACTGGAAGGCTCAGAAGGCTTCTGTTCAGTTTAACTCCTTGTTCTTCAGTGGCACTTTTTTAAAGCTTTGGCCAATTATCACACCGCCAGCCTTGGTCTGTCAAAGGCGCCTTTCTCATTATCCTGTCCCCAGTTCACTCTGAACAGGGCCTCCATTACCCAAGTTTACCTCCAACTTTAACAACAAGGCTGTGTTGATAGACGAGGACGAGTCACACATCAGCGGCGTCTCTAACAAGAGAGAGAGGGACAAGAACTGTCCTTTTATTACTGGCTTAAGTTCACTTGGGAGTGAAACTTTTCATTTAGGCATTTTTTAAGGTGGACTTGTTGGGATTTCCTGTTATGGCTTGGCTCCCCCTAGTGTTGCTTGTGACAATGTCCATCTTAAAGCATGTTCACACCTCCGGGTGACACAGTGGTTTTTGATCATCAGCCCCCTTATGAAATATGAAGCTTGCCAGGGCACATACACACAAGGGTAGTAAACTGTTGACAGAGCAGAGCGTCTAAATTTAACTGATATTTATTGCCGTCCAGAAAATTACATCAGCAGCGTTCTGATGTCATGTGAAACTCATTTCCTCCCTGGCAGGCCAAGACCGCACACTAGAAACCAAACACTAGCACGCGTATCATTCAAGATAACTGGGACAAACAAGAACCTGATGAAGTAATGCTCCAGACCTCTTTTCTGTTCTCCTATACTTAATAGTTTCAAGTCTTGAGATTATTTTGAACTTTTTTTTTTCATACTGTCAGATGATGAAACAAATACATCTAAAAGGCTGCAACAATACGTGACAGCATTTCAGCTGTATAAATGTCCTCAAAAAACAACATTTCTGATGTGGCCTGGCTTCCTTTTTGGACCTGGCCTGGACTACACATTGCATTAAATCAATTATTGCATCACGATTTTGCCGTATCCAGTGTTCATCTGTGCGTCGAAGTGTGCGGTGTACGGTTTGCGTCCATACGTGTGGTTCATATCTTTGGCCAGTTTGCAGCGATGTTCCTCCCTCGCTGGCTGCATGCAGCAGTGTGGCCTCGAAACCGTGGTCCCGCTCTCGGCCAAAGCCAGAGCCAGAATTAGAGATGGCGGTGAAGCCTACCGCGGGCCCTTGTTGTATTTAGATTGGCAGATGAACAGCAGCTTCGCTCAAGCCCCGTTCACCATTCTGTGGGAATCGTGCCTGCAACGCTTTGCGTAAACAAAGGCGTTGAAAGGCCTGTGGCTCGCTCTCTCTGCCTCTCTTTTAGACAGGCACCAGTCCAATAATGTGATGTTTTGGTTTAAAATTAGAGGAGGAACTCTCTTGAAAATGCGGATCCCACAATCCCATTGTTTGTAGTCACAACGAGGGGAGACGGTTTTTAGTTTTCACTGGTTGTAAACCATTTCTATAATTGAGGTGCATGAGTGCAGTAATCTCTTCAGACTGTTAATATACAGCCTGACATGACTGTGTTCATCATGGTGTGGTAAGCGGCAGCTCTTTCAAATGCATTATGTTTGTATTTGGGATTTAAATGCGGACACAAAGAAACACAAGTCTGTCGCTCTACTACGAATCCCGTCACTGTTTTGAGCAGGTTTGGGATGACTCAACGTGCACCGATCTTGCCTCATATTTTCAACATTTCAGCTCTCAGCTCCAAGACAAAATACCAAAAGCAAGATCATAGCACGATGATTAAAGGAAAAACCTAAAATGAAAAATAATAACAGACAGAGGGTTTAAAATAGAGTACGTTAAAATAAACGGCAGGGAAATCCTATCCCCGAGAGAGGGTCAGACATGTAATTTGAAAAAAAAGGCAAGGAGTTAAATGACATGTAGGGAGTAATTATAGAGTCCGAATAGACAGAATGAACTGAAATAATAAAATACCACCTAGGCCTGTCAAGAGTTGTTCTGTGGACCGAGGGAAAGTGGCCTTGGGTTTAGAAAAGGGCAGGCCAGCAGGCCACCACCCAGCCCTTCTTTGTCGGGCCTTACGGGAAGCTTTAAGGAGAATTTAACTGTATGTGCTTTGATCACATGGAACGCACATCAAACTATAAGGTTTTGCAAAAGACTTCAAGGTTACCGTTCCCGTAAAAAAGTGTTTTGTAGTCAGCCCAGTTGCCGGGCATTGTAATGTCTGCAAACCACAGATATGTTGTATGTGGAGGTTTTTGCATTCAGTCAGAGCAAGTGATGTATATTGAGCGATCATTACTTAAAGTTCCGTGGTATAATATTTAGTATAACAAACAAAGTAGTCCAATAAACACAGGACTTTCCCCCAGGAACCACTGTTCGTGTGACCCCAAAAGAACACGTTGACTTTGCGCTCGTTATGTAAGGTTGCTGTAATTGTTACGTAACAGAACATAGGAAAGTTCGGTTATATATTTCCTCTACTTTGTTACGTTATTATTTGAACACAAACCATCATCTTCTTTCTAACCATGACCAAGTAGTTTTGTCGCGAGTTTTCCTAAAGCTAACCAATCATTTCATGTTAACCACATGGCATTGCGTGTTTCTGCAAGCGTGATACGAGGCTGTTATGAAACTCATTTATTTTTTTTAGCTCTGAAGCGTCGACATTCAACAAATCCCAGGGTTTGCAGAAACAAGCTATGCCAACAAAAACATTTTTGCCAACTGGGTAGTTTCTAGACATTTCACCAAAAAAGTAAATCACATAGCAATGTTCTCAAAAAAAGTGACTAAATAAAAGAGATGAAAAGTATTCAAAGGACTGTTATTCGAGAAAGTTGTTAAAACGAAATGATCTGCATCACATCCAGGTAAAATAACCTCATCTTCTGTACAAGATTCAATGAAAGGCCAGGACTAATCACATTTAAAGTTTAGGGCTCTGCGCCGGAAGATTTAATAAAGCCCCATCTTCATCATCATTAGCCTGTTGAAGGTGTTGCTTCAAAGGACAGAGCACTTTATTTGACTCAATCCGCTCAGCCCGTCTGCAAATGTTATGAGTGTCACATTACCTTCAAACTGATAGATGGCATCCTCCTCCATCCAGAGCTGCCGCTCCATTGTGGTGCTGTGGGCTTGGCTGTGATTGATTGCGCGTGGACTCAAAGTGGAAGTGATTGATGAGAGCTTGTAGTTTACCAGCCGCGCAGCTATTTATGTGATCATATTCCTAACCTTTTATATCAGCACTGCGACGCGTCTGTCACTGAGGAGCCATACTGGGTGACACGTCTTATGTTAAAGGAACCTTTCAGCAGTAATTTATGTGGACGTCCAGTCCGTGCTGGTGGTCTCGCACTTTGATATCAGCATCCTGCTCTCCAGCATCTCCGTCCCACACAGTGTTTACAATTAGTCACCAGTATGCAGAGCATGTGAGCTCCACAATGTTGAATCAGGTGTGTTTACCTGGCTGCATGCCTCTTGAAACATCCGGCTACATTTCGGCCTGCCTAATAAAAAAAAAGTGCAAACACCATTCCCTTTGTCAATACACAACAAACCACCTGACGATAAACTATAAACCAAGATTAAGAGCCCCAGTTGTCACACACACACACACACACACACACACACACACACACACACACACACACACACACACACACACACACACACACACACACACAGAACTCACTGCAGCCAATCTGCTGCTCTATGCAGCTCTTGTTTGACAAGGGTGATCCAGAACACATTATTGTTCGTTTTCAGGAGTTATCACATCACCTGATGCAGGAGTCTGTGATTGGTTAACACATGGTCCGTGGTTCCCATGGTTTCCAACGAAGGGAAATCTTGTTAGTATACAATGATATTTCAAACAATAGTTTGGTTTGGGTTGGTTGCCAGTCCAGCAACCCCAGCCCATTTGTTGCTTAAGTTAGCGTTACGTTTGCCCAACACATTGGTCTCCATCCATACATTTCATAATCTATAATATAATGTATGTTTTTTTCTTTAAGATAAGCATCCAAACAGGGTTTTTGTTAGAACAGATGAAGGCGAACGAGCTCCGACGTCAGTACAACAACAACACTGCTCCTTTACTTCAATGTCTGATGAGACCTGTTAGCTTCAGCCTCAGTCTTTTAGCGTGGTGTGTGTGTAGCCACAAGTTAATATTTAACACCCCTTTTTTTAAAGTTCTCAGAAACGATTCAGGCCCACGCAACAACAACAAACTCATGGAGCTAGTGATAATTAGCGAGCTAGTTAGCTACAATAAGATATGCTAGCAGCAGTGTAATTTCAACTGGACATTTTTTTTTCTTCTTAACATTCAACCACATATGGGTGTAATGTTTGTACACGTACTTTTGTATTAACATTAAACTAAGATTGAGTTAAAGCATAAGTGAGATATTTTGATTATTGAAGATAATGACATCCATTGATTAGCTTACATGACACCATTGTTTCAGTAGCAAAGGTGTAAACATGAATACATAAAAAAGCTCCTGCTCTATCTATGTTCACTCCTAGTTAACACTAAACTCTCATGTGTGAAGTCATTCCAAGTCCATATTTTTTCCCAGAGAGAAAGTTCAGTTTGATATATGCTCGCATGAGTCACTGTCATGTACCGCTGATAAGCACGTTCACATGGCTGCAATAAATACGTTCAAGTTCCACAATATGACGTGGTGATGTTTGTGTATCATAACAACTTAACGTATAGAACGTGGACTTAAATCACATGCATGGAAAATTAAAAACAGCTGGGAAAACTAATGGCCCGGCTCCTCACATTCAACACCAGAATAGCTTATTACCCAGGGTAGAAACTGGAGTTCACGTGCACAAGTGAGGCCCAGCCCTTAATGGTGCACACCCAGTGCTTATCTAGGATCAGCGCCCTGGTGTCCACATCTCCTCTGTCATCTGTCAGTTAAAGGCACTGTGCATGCAACATGCGATGCACCATGCCACTCCTCCAATTGGCGAGTAACTCAATTTTCCTGCAGATGGTTGGAGAGAAGGAGAGAGAGAGAGAGAGAGAGAGAGAGAGAGAGAGAGAGAAAAAACAGGCTCAGGAGATGTGTAGTTTTTGGCAAGAGAGGCAGTGATTCACTTTTTGAGGAAATGGTGAGGAGTAATTTCTCCCCATAGCAAAGACCGACTGTATTTCTGTCCTCATTAGCTTCTCCTAGTCAGGGATGGAGTGCAGGGTAAAACCTAAACATTTCTCTTTGTGGTTCACCCACTCGTTGCAGTTAGGAATCTCTTATAGAGAGAACTGTAATAATGTTGGTGGTACAGGAGAAGAACATAGAATTTTAGGAGTCATTTTGATCTGAATATATAATCGATTTGTGTTTGTACTGCTGGCGCTGGACGCTGTTGCTATAACCCTGTTGTGGGACTTTGCTATCACCTAGTGGCCACATAGAAGCATATTTTCTAAGAATATATATATGGCAATGATATACTTGTTTCACTGTATTCTCATGAGCAAATATTTACTTACTATCAAGGTTCATGTTCTGCAATTAATACGCAAATAACAGAAACGATGTATTACGTTTTGTTTTAGTGACCAATCGTCTGAGTTACATCTTACAAACAGCTTTCCCACGAGTGCCTGGGATTGTCTGCGATTGCTAATCATTCATTAACCAAGCCAAGCCTTTATTGACATTGGCAGCTAACATTTACAATACATTGAACCGCAAAGGTCCGGTCAGCATGTTAACACTGTGTGCACTTTTACTCGCCCACGCATCTGCAGTAAAAGGTGGAGGGGGGTTGCGGAATACGAGGAGACTTGTTGCACTCCAGCCTATAAGCTCCAGCAGCAGATCTGCTCAGATTGATGGCCTTCTGGGATCAGCTGTGCTCCAGGTCTGGCAGCAGGAAAAAGGCTCTTCTGGGATACCAGCTTAATAGAGATAGCAGACTGTCTGGCTCTGTCTGAGCGCTACGTTGTAAGGGGCTGAGATGGATTGGTGTGTGTGTGTGTGTGTGTGTGTGCACTGATACACAACAGACATACCTGGCGTATCTTTTCCCTGACTACGATGTGTGTCAGTCATGGATGTTTTGAAGCATGCTGAGGATAGAGTGAGTAGTACTAGAAGCAGCCGGAGTCCTCTGGGGTTGAGTTTTTATACATTTTTTTGAATGATGTCGAAAAAAAAAGTCCAGTATGATTCGAGGTTGTGCTCAAACTGTATGCTTTTCATTAACTTAATGGAAAAGTGACATGCATGCGCCACAATTAAAGACAATGTTGAAATGACCCAGCTCTCTGGCACAGTCACCGTCATGTTCTCAGTCAAACATAAAGCAATTCTGCAGACCTCTAATTTAGATAGTAAAAGTGAATCCAACTCTTTCAATGAGAAGCTTTAAAGCTTCTTCTTACAATTAAAATCTGTGCCTTTTTATTTAAGGGATAAACTATAATACTTACGCAGTGACATGTACTTTGTAAAACCATGAAAAACATCTGCACAGAATCAAAATATTGGAGGATATGCATAAAACGTCCTGTAACACCAAAAGACTTCATAGTAGTGGCAACTAAGAATTGGTGTATTTCCATAGGAATGTTTACACAAAGAAAGACAAAATCATGCGTCTTATGTCTATAAACCAATAACTTCATCTTTGCTTGCCTCAGAAATGTTCTATCTCACAACAGTTGCAACGGTGCCAGCTTACTTTGACTTTACAACCCTCTAGAAGCCGGTCTACAGTTAGCCATTTCACATGGCTCATCCATCACAACTTGTTGCCAGAAGCCTGCTGTTAGCGATGCCAGACCTCTAGTCCCGTGGAGCCCCAATTCCTGTCCTCAGGGAGAGTCACCATCATGATAAAGCTGTGCTCCTGCCTGAGTGCTGTCTGGCAGATGTGAAGATTACAGCATGGTAATGATTGGGGGAGAGTACCTGAAATTGTAAATATATTATTATTTCATTTAACTCAAACCTTGACATAGACACAGAAGTCCCATTGACAGTGAGACATTTTCGTTGTAGAACTGAAGGCAGCAAGAACTCCAGTACCGGCGACATGTATAGGAGACACAATGTAACAAGACTAAGCATCTACAACCATGCTAACCTGTGCACAATGACAATGTTAATGTCGTAATGGTTAGCATGCTAACAAGCTAAACTACGATAGGGAACATGGTAAACATGCTGCATTCCATTTACCTCGGAAATCGGAGTTGAGGATGACGTCACACCCGAGTTGAATTTATTCCACGACAAACAAGTCGGAAAACTTAATGGGTTTGGCTCCAGCCAGGGTAGCCATTACTAGCTTGGATTTTAATGACACGGTTGAAGTTCGTCCGACTTTCCGAGTCAGAAATCCGACACCGGGAAAGTGTTCCAGCTTAAATTTCAAAAACATCAGCATGTCTGCAGTGTCACTGTGATCATGTTAGCATGCTTACATTAGCATTTTAGTTTAAAGCTCCACTGATGGCATGGCGGAAGAATCTTGTTGATACAACAACTGTGGGTGGGGGGGGCACCAAAGTCATAGGCCCAATACCAATGTCCACAGTCACGGACTCACAGACTTTGAGGTGCACTCCCGTCAAATCTGTCCCACTGTCAAATCATCGAGTGTTTGAGGGCTTTCTCTCAGACATTTTGAGCCCTTTATGAACGCTTTACGTAAATCCGGATTTCTGCAGACTTTGCCCAAGGGAATTACCCACAATTCATTGCAATGTGACATTAAACACGGGGTTACCGGTGGAAGCATGGAGACGTAAAAAAGGTAAACAAAGAGGACGGCACACAAGTGTCAGATTACATTCATTAAGACACATTTAAAGATGGAACATAAAAACACAGATTTATTCATCAAACATTTCATTTTGGCATTGAATCTGTTTTGACTAAAATGAGCACATACATTATTTGACAATTACCTCTCATCTTGTGAGGAAGGAAGTCTGGAAGATGTTCAAATCAGGGAGGAAAATATAAAATAAATACCCACAGTTGTAGCTAACATTTTGTGACGTCATGGTTAGCGTGATATGTTGCAGCAAAGGGCTGTCCCATTCATATTTACACCATTTCAAGCCCTCACAGCCTCTCACACTCCGTCAGGGACTTACTGACGTCACCTGGTAAATGGTTAAGGCCTTGGAGGGCACATTGGGATTGGGCCAGACACTTTCCAATTCTACCCACACTTGGCTGTTACATTAGTAAATCACTACTCCATGGATTCTGAGACAGTAGAATAACTGCCACTGGTCTCTCTGCACTGCATTTAACGAAGTGTAAAATCTATAAATCTCGCAGGGCACTGGAAGGAATCGCTTTAGGGCATAATTGAGGAAGTGTAGCTTCACTCGTAAAAATAACTTTCTTCAGCCACATTCCAGAGTTTGTGCAAATCGAGCAAACTGTGTCATCTCAGACACAACCTCCCTCTAAAAAAAGTTTAGTTTAGTTTTTGCAAATTGTTACACGAGGCTCCTTCGGATCTACCCTCCACATAGTCTTGTCTCCGCTGGCTTTGACATCCTCCACTCTCTCTATCCTCCTCCCTCTCTCCCTCCGTCCTGCTCCACATCCCACTAATTACCCCTCAGCAGCGAGACAGTGTTGTGTTCAGTGACATGCCGAGGCAGGCCCAGTCTGCCTGACTGGTGGCTCTGACAGCTTGTCACACGCAATGATACACACGCACACACACACGGTCACAGAGCCGCTGTGATGGCAGATAGTGGCGGGAGTCCTGGCCTCCGACCTGCAACCCCACTTCCCTACTGCAAACCAGCCCTCCACAACCACTAACCTATACCCCCTTCGCCCCCAGCACCACACCACACGTGCATCTAAATGAGCTCCCTGGCAATTTGCTGCTGTGCTGCTGTCTCCTTGTCTGCCTCTGTTCATCTCTCCCCCTCTCTCTCTCTCTCTCTCTCTCTCTCTCTCTCTCTCTCTTTCTCTCTGCTACTAATGAGGTTCTTAGTGGCTGTCAGTGCAGCCTGGAAAGTCAAAAAGATGCAACCCCAAGGAGCAAAGCTCTCCAGGTCTGGGAGTCAGCAGGGTTGAGGTTAATTGTATGTATAAATATAGTACTCATAACAGTGGTGATTTGTCATCATTTGATAAAGAGGCATCTTTTCTTATGTTTACCGTGGGCTCGTGTGAGTCTTTGTGTGTGAGAGATGTGAAATGGATGTCAGGCAGCGGTGTGTGTGTGTGTAGCTGCTGGGTACTCCCTGATTGCTGCCTCACTGGCTGACATGTTTCCCTCTACCTGCTGAGACAGGCCCCCGCTGACAGAGATGCTGAGAGATCATTAGTGTAAGCCTCCCCTTGACACAGTCGTCTGAAAAAAAAAAGGCCCTCCTCCCCTCCACCTCCTCACCTCTCCCGTTGCTCCACTGCCTCCAGTTTTGTTCAGTTTGTCCCCCCCCCCCCCCCCCCCTCATCTCATCATGTTCTCCCTGCTACTGTTGTTGCCCCCCTGACAACTGTCTGGCAATATCCTGCCATCTAGCCACAGCAATTGTTGCTGGATTCCACCTGTCATTGCAAGAGTTGCTGGGATACGCTGTTATACCTCTTTTCATCAAATCACTGGAAGCTAAACGTGACAGTGTTGAAGACGCTAAAGCTTGGTGGCTTTTAAGGAAAAGTGTAAAGCTTTAAGAAGTAAGAAAAAAGAGCAAAAACACGGTTCCTCAGTAGACTACTGACAGTGACTTATTGTCATTTTAAAGGTTAAAGGCAGGGTTGGTAATCTATTTTAAACATATTTTTTGATATTTTTGCTGGTCTTCTCATTACATCCTGACAGAAATCAATGAATCAAATGAAAATAAGAAAACAAATCTGGTAACTGTGGCTGTCACAAATGTAGCGAACTATTACTAGTTTCTCAAGATCATTCAACCCTTCCTTTAAGAGTCTTCTGGCAAAACCCCGGGGATGAATGAGTATCATTTCTGAAAGTTGCGCTCTAGCTCCCTCAGACTCAGACATCTGGGACATCACGAAAATCCGCTTAAAGACACAACCTGTCCCTTAATAATGGGTTAAAAGAAATAACGTTTCCACTTTTAACCGAAGGAACACCATGTGCTGAATCACAGACTTGGGTCACAGATGGGGCTCGGGAATAAATGTAAATTAGTTTGTAGCTCTCACATCGCTAAACGTTTTATTTCAAGAAGACAATTCCTACTGCTTGACTCGATACCACTAAGCGTAATTGGGAAAATATCTGTCTTTGGGTGAACCTACACTTTAAAAGCCACTAAGCATCTCTTAATCGTTTCATGTGAAACGTCCAGAGCTGCATGAAAATCACCTAATGAGTCCTAAAAAAGAGGGTCATCCCTTTTTTTCCTGCTTTCCCACTTGCTACCATTGGTCCCAGTCCCAATAATCTTATTCTGCGGTTGACTGTGATTATATCAGTTAAATCCAGTGCACACGACTGAAGGAATTTGCATTTAATAATATTATATAATGTAATTTATGAGTTATGAGAATTTATAAGTTCCAATACATTAAGGCCACCACATGGTTGTCATTTATAGATAACTCATACATCTATCTGCCCACATGCACGCTGATGAGAATTCATCTAATGCAAGATGAAAAGAGTGATACATTTCCTTCAACTAATCCCCCCCATGGTGGTTATGGTGTTTATAATCTTTGCTAATTAAAGATAATAATGTCTCTGTCTGACATCATAAATGCTGGGTTCATAAAAGTAAAAATAAAGTCGTTTGAGGATGTGAATAAAAATTAATTAGCGCGAGGGAGATCAGTGATCAAGAGGCAGATAAAGATTTTAAGTTGGCTTGCTCGTGTTTGTGCCGTTATTAAAGGGAGGTTTAAGCACGTGGATCAAGGCACACTGCGCTCCACGAAACCCAGTCCAGACTCTTTTAAACAGCGTGACCTCATAAACCACAAAGACCAGTTTAACCGTCCAACAACAGCAATGAAACTTTCCATAAACATTACAGCAGGCTTAATTAAGGCAAAAGAAAAGAATAGCTCTCGTACGGCATGCCAGCACAACACAAGTTAGCAAACTCTCAGCTTACCACAGTAAGTTATAAATCTTCATGCAGTCCCACAAGATCATTGCTTGATGACTGACTGGGCTCAACAAATCATAGCCTATGGACCGGAGAGGGCTTTAAGGGTTCCTCCGATGTTATGAGGGTGAAGTGAGGTCATTCATCAGGCTCACAAATGAGGAGGTTTTGCCTCTTTGAACGTTGCCTCACAACCGAAAAATATCAGACGACACTCTCCTGAGCTTGGAAGAATATAAAAAAACGCTTTACTTCCCTAATTACGACGTTACACATCAACGGTTATGCAATTGCTATTTCACACATTCCTGCCTCCACATCAAGCTGAGTTTCCTGTAAACACGAATCATGCTTACATTAAACTTAACATTTAGGGTCAATGACTCAGCACATTATGAAAGCAGTTTCTACATCTAAGGACACTTTTCAATAAATATTATGACTAGAATGATCATAATGGGAACTCTCTGGTTACTTTATTGTACTTAAGGAAACATTCCATCGATTCAGTATTGCACTTCCATAAAGTGGGTGGACTTGAGAGACGGGTTAAAAGAACGAGGCAGTAATATCTTGACTTTAAGTCCTTAATTTAAGTTTAGCTCCACAAGCTCTTGGACCTACATTTCCCATAAGGCAGCTCAGTAGAGTGTCTCATTGGACCCTCTCTGCCTGGTATATGTGCATCAGTTTGGACTGCAGGCTCTCTTTAAAACATGACTGATGGTTTGAAATATATAGAAAGAAACCCTAAAGAGGAAGACTTTAACTAACTAACTATCTTTACCGGCCATGTGCTCCTAAGCTAACGTTCATATGCAAAATCAGTTGTGACGAGGAGTTTATATAAACGATATCAAACATTTTACACGTGTTCAATCTGATTCTCATATTTCTATTGACAAACCTGATGGTTTTTAAGCAAAACTAAATGAAATATGATAAAAGGGACTACAGTTGACAAATAAACAATTCCAATTCTTCAAAATGTCTCCAAAATGTCTCCAAAATGTCTCCAAAATGTCTCCAAAATGTCTCCAAAATGTCTCCAAAATGTCTCCAAAATGTCTGTGTAGGTTCCAATAACCTTTGGATAACTGTTCCTGATGTCACGATACTTTCTACATTTTACTGTTTCTGGACCAAAAAAAAGAAAGATAAAATAAAATGAAAGTTATTCAGTACTCTCCCCTTTATTAATTACATATCTATGTACCAAACAGGGACATACAAGACAAGACAAGCAATGGGAAATGTGTGTGATCTGTTTTAAATACTCTATATATGTTTATAGAGTTTTGTTGGCACTCAGTCAGAAATTCTTGGGGGAGTTAGGACACATGACCTCAGTAGTTAAACAAAGAATGGTCCTGACTGCAATGTTTATAGCCTTTCTAAAAATGTAATTATACATACACTACAATATTGTGTCATTTATAATTCACCCCACTGGGTGGCACTGTCAGTCCAATAAAGCTCAGCACAAGAGACAGCAGCTGCACAGTGGAGTGAAGGGGTCAGTACACCAATGTCTCCTCAATATGTCTCTACAGGCCACTTCTGCATCTTGTATTGGATTAGCATGTCATCATGAGATGCAGCAATATGACTGTAATGGACAGTAATCAGGTCACACAGACGCTTTGTCAACATGCATGTCAGTTAAGCTCCAGGGCTGATCATCTCCCTGTTGATATTTTCTACTGCAAAGGATCGCTGGTCTCCGAGTCCATGTTTTCCATGACTAGGAGAGGTTAGTGGCGCACGGTGTCAGTTTGTCAGCTTGGAAAATTAATTAGCCCTCGGGGGCCATTTCTGTGCCAGCGCAGTGCCATTCACAGTATGCAGCAGAGCTTCACAAGGTTCCATGTGGATTTTGGCTATTTGACGTTCACTGAGGCGTAGAGGTCTGGTCACCGTTCAAGACACAGAGTATGTATCGCCAACCAGAATTTGGTGCATTGCCGGACAATGGCTAGCCCTTTCCTCTACGGGGGGGACCAGAGGAGAGGATCTTGTGTCTGTTCTCTCTCTCTAGCCCCTTCCGCTCTGCCTCAGATCTCAAACTGACGTGCCCCAGCAGCCTCACAAGCAGACGGGTTGTAAAGGAGTGAAGCAGGCCACATGCTGTTCGGAGCCTGGGCTTTGAACCGTACACAGAGGAGAGAGGAAGGAGCTGTTACAAAAGTGAGGTGGATTTTTATTGGCGCAACAAGGGGGAAAATGAAATACTATGTCGACATCTAACATGAACACATTCACCTTTGATCATAAGTGTGCATGGATTTTTTTTGTTTGTACACAGTTAAAAAAACTGCTATTCCTCCCAGACACCTGTCCCCGGGGCTCATATTCAACCATGACAGATTGATTTCAGCGAGACCAGATAAAAAGTGGAAAACAAAAAAACAAGATGTCCGACCAGTTGTTGTTCAACTCATGAATGACATTTGTTTGAATCAGATAGCTGGAAGACATTTGCATTGGCGAAGGAAATTGCCACGGAAATGTCACGAAGAATTAAAGGGTTTTGATAGGGCACCGAGAAACGCTGCTTTTTTTTGTACTCCCTGGCATTTTGGCATTTTGAAAGTCAAATGGATTTCATTGATTCGTCTTCATGCTGGATGTTCCCCCGGCCGCTCCGCTCGCAGTAGTGACTCTCATTGTTGCCTCCGCCAAATGAGCTTTTTTTGTGACAGCAGAGAGGAGGCGAAGGCTGTCTGCTTTCGGAAGGGCACAAATAGAGCGGCTTTCATTTTGAGAGGAGCCACGTTAGTCTAGACTGCCCATTAAAGTATCGCTCTAACTGATGAGTTCAAACCAAGGCACTGACTATGGTCTTTCTGCTTTATGAGATTCATATGCCATGAGTCGTCTAAGAGGCACCAAAGCTTTAGATCCATTAGGGGGCACTAGATTATAATGAAACACTTTGGAGCCCAAGGTAGAAGCAGAAAAAAAGAAACCAAAAGATTCCAGTTGATGTGTGCACCTTTATGGTTAAGAAATAATACAAAAAAAACTGTAGCAATGAGGCAGAAATTGAATATCAAAGGAAAATACTTCCAGTGTTTCAGCATTGACCTTCGTTTACTCCCTTTTTGAGCTCAATCAGCTGGAGTCTGTTGTTCGGAAACTTTTTTTTAGATTTGGCACCACTCTGCTTGGAAATGTACAGCTGAGAGGAAAACAAAATAAAAGACCCCTGCTGGTTAGAGGTATTTGAAAAGGCTATGAATTTCCTTGAACAACAGAGTCCATTCAGTCGCTAAACAAAATGATATTTGCGGGGGATTTGTAAAACACCAGATTTTCTCCTTCACACTTCATTATGCCTCCTACTGAAAGCACAGTGTTGCTTGTACAATATACATCTTGGCTAATGCATGCTATGTGCTAATTTGTTCAGATTGATATTTGGCAGATTTTGAGAAAAACGAGTTGAATTCTCAGGGAAAAAAAACAGAGTTGTGACTGGATTTTATTCTGTTGCTTAGAAAGCAACTGTGAGAATAATCAGGTTGTTCCACAGAAGAAGAATAAAGATGTCTCTAACAAGAGGAAGGCGATGTGATCCGGAGCACAATCCACAGGTAGGATTTGACCCAATTGCCTGTGATGCATCTCCATTGAAATGCTATCCGACGTCTTTCTGCTTTACACTGCAACCATTAAAGTGGGTTGAGGTCTGTGAGTAAATGTCTTCGCCGGACGTCTCATCATTATTCCTACATATATTAAATTAGGATGATTTATGGCTGGTTTGTATGGCGCACAGTATATTATAAATGACTATTTAACTGAACACAGGAATTTCATTAACCTCTGACCTCCCGAGTACAGATTGTATTGCATCGGTGCAGCCGGAGGACGGCAACTGCTGGACTTGTTCATGACTTCAGTACAAGTTCCTCTTACAAGAATCTATTTTTGGATGATATGGGGCAATATGTCATATTAGTATTTCATGCCCTGCAGTGTCCAAGCCCATTGGTTCCCACTGAAAACAGAAATCTTCCTAAAGTTTCCTAAAACACTTTACATTCTCTAACAAAAAATAAATAGTTTGTTGGGGACTATTTTCAGACCACTATTGAGTGTTTAAAGAAGCAGGACAGGGCCGCCTAGAGGTCTTTATGGTTCCAAAATGTTGGACTCTGTCCAAAACGGAGCTGTGGAAATATCAGACCGAACTCTCGGTGCATAAAGTCATTCTCAAACAAGAGAGACTCGATCCCGGTGGACCGTGGCTCAGTCAAACCTGATCTGGATAATTAAGACCAGATTCACCTGACCTGAATGGGCCCTGGAAAGAGAACATCAGCGGCAGCATGCTGAGTGATCAATTAACAAGCAGCCGCGGTCCTGTGAAAGTTTGTAGAAACTAATTCCCAAACTAAATTGTTTATAGGCTCCAAAGATCAATCGACCCTTTGCAAAAGACACGCCTCTTGAACGCAGACTGGCCAATAAAAGCGTAACATCGGCCAGCTTTTACCAGGGTCCGACAACCAGCTAGTCATGGATAAACGTTATGTAGTAGTGATACTGGTTACCCGGAGAGGTTGGAAGGCGATATATACTTTTCTAAAACGTTTTGTTTCCATGTAAAAACCTGTGGAGCTAACATTAACAGAGTACATTAGCACACCATTATCTAGCGTTAGCACTTCTCTGCTATGCTAGCTACTGAAGGCATACTAAATGTATACGCATGACGCATGATTAAGACCTACCTGGCTTTACAGGAACAATGGTCCTTCATTTCATTGTCTTCTTTCTCTATCTTCATGTGATGTGGTGGTTCACTTTTGATCTTTAGGCTTTAGCTTCTATCTTTAATCTTTTTAACCTGTTTACCCTGCTGAATCAGTTTGACAGCCTGGATACAGCCTTCAAACTAATATTTTAGACCCTTCTGTTTGCGTCTCTCTGATATATATATATAGATTATATATTTCTCCAGGGAATGCAGTTAGTGACAGTTTGGGCTCCATGGTAGCTCTGAGACCTCGAAGGAGTAGCAGTGGCTAACAACAAAAGGACGGGGCTTAGCCAGGGGTCAATTAATAGATATATTTGAAAGTGGTGATTGTGACGTATCATGTGATCAGAGAATAGATGCTCAGCAGGCTCTGATCCATTAAGTCTCTACTCAGGTATTGACACACAGACCAGAGACCCGTGGCCATCAAACAAGACCATATCTAACCAGATTAGATTTGGAACTGGTCCAACTCAGCTTCCACGCTGAGTCTCTTTTCTACAGAGCCGAGTGGCTCACTGAAGACCTGGAGTGGCCTACTGACTCAAGATAACCTACAGTGGTCATGGTAATCCAGGAACATGTCACCCATTGCGACAGTGTAGCTGACTGATGTGTTTTCAATAGCTATACACATGTGCCTATACAGGCAGCCCCTGTTTATTAGAGCAGTTCATGGCTGATTTGTGCTTTTTTCACTAGATTTCACCAGACAGCAAATTTGAAAAGTACGATGGGCATGTATATGTTCATATTCATGTAAGTGTTTGTATTGCAAGCAGTCTGTGAAAGTTCCACATACACCCTGAAGGTGGAACAGTGGGTAGTAAAAGCTTAATTAAAGGTGCTATCAATAATAGTTTTACATTGCCAAAAAACTAAATAATATTAGAAATATAATGAATATATAGATAAAAGATGTCTGTTTGACCTCCACATTGCATTTTACATTGCAACAAGGTTACATTGCAACAAGGTTACATCTGTAGGAACATCTACTTGGTTGCTTCATGGCACAAATGGTTACTGATTTACTGCACAAGCCAGAAAGAGGGCTGTTCCTCTAGCTTTAATTAAGCAGGTCACAGCAAACAATCTCCTGCAGCACGGTTTATATAGGATCTCTTATTTTTAATAACACCAGTGAAATAGGGGTTAACGATCAATTTGACCACTGTTTCATTTTGTTTACAATGATTCCATTGATTTACTGATGTGTACAGATGCTACATATAGCATCTGGACCCCTGCAATTATGCATACATGGCTGCATACGGAGCCCATGAAAACGAAAATAAATTAAATACAGTGCAGCTGCACACGTAAGGCAATATGTTATGGATATATATTGGTGTTCTGTACCTCTGTGACTTTCCTCAGAAGTCTGTCTTGAAGGGAGCGGCGGATTCATAAGATGAATATAAAGAACTTCACATGCTGAGATGCATACATGAATGAGAATGTCCCCCACACACCGACCATAGATAATCAGCCGGGCCATGTTCCTTGATTGTTCTCAGCAGAGTCCTCCGCCGAATTCAAAGCTTCCTTTTAAAATCCATGGAATTCACCTTGGTAGGGAGTTGGGTGGGGGAGGGTGGGGTTGGTAAGGGAAGAAAATATTTCCAGCCCACATTACCTGGAGAGTCATTTTTTCAGCCAGGCTGTGTGAGATTTGGTTAAGCCTGCCCGTGTCCACCACCGCGCCCCGAGGTCATGTCAGATGGACAGGTCGGCTAGATATGTAAAACTGCTCCACGGATCCCCGGCCTGAGGTCAAAGGAGAGGAGGGTCAGGCATGAGCTCGCCTCCTCTCTCAGGGTGACACAAGTCTGTAAATGGCATTAGCTCGGAGTATAATACCACATCACTATTGCCCTTTTCTTTGCCCGTGCGGAGGTTACGCTGCGGCTCAATTCGAGACCAATGTGAGGCGCATTCATTATGAACTCTGAAACCTGACTATTTCATTCATTTTTGAATGAAATATGTATCTGCGTGTACACATGACTTTGCCGTCAGTTCCTTCTTTTTGTTATTCCTTCAGTCTTCAGCTCCCTCCGCCCCACTGTGCGAGTTGACAGGGCTGTTCATTCCACTCGGGATAATGATGTGGATGCCATGAATTGTATTGGCAGCTGCCAATGTCGATACAGCATTATGGAATGAACCAGTGTTTCACACAGTATCTTAATCTGATTTGCAAGGCCCCCCCTCCTGCTTCCTGGGCAGCCAGGATGCTGCGGGGTCGGTCAAAGTCGAGGAAACAAAGTGAATATAACGAACAGGATGCCCTTCTGCCGCTCCTGAGGAGAGGTATCCAACGCGGACAGGACGGGATCGAGGTGGTGTGATTTGAAGACTGAAAACGCTGGTGGAATGTAACCCGGCATCTCTGCCATTTGTTTTGCAAAGAGTGCAGCTTCTCCAATATTCAACAGCCAACCTATGAAACTGAGTGATCCGCTGCGCATCCTTAGAAGCAGCAGCCTGCCATTGTACAACACATACAAAGAGCTGAGACATGGCTTTAACAACCGTATTGTATTGCTCCTGCTGGCGCTGCGGTGTGCTCTGCATCAATCCCATGCAAATTGCCCGACTCTTTTTCCTTTTTTTCTTTTGAATGCACACCCAAACACTCCCCTCCTCATCCATACACACACATAAACACACATAGCAGCACTCCCCCTAGCATCCCTTTACATGATATCATTAGCTATAAGCAATAGTCTGACAGGCCAAAGGCAGAGCGCCAGTATTTCTCTATTTTTTTCTTCCTGCTGCACATAAATCTAAAGACCACATATGCTGCTGCGCAATTATTCCCCCAAACACGTCTCTTTCTTTCTCTTGCTGCATGGCTTGAATCAATTAGTACAGGAGCGTTTAAGCTGCGGCACGTCGCCCCTTCCGTCTGTTTTAAGATAACCGGGGAGCTTTTAATTTTGGACCACTTTGCAATTGTGAGATGTAAAGGAGCTGACAGCCAGGGAATGGCTGTTATTTACAAGTATGGCACGATGGAGATGGTTTAGTATGCAGGCCACCGCGTCTGTAACAATACAATTTCCTTTCGACAACAGGGTGATTTCCTCTTTGGGGAGCCAGTGCTGGCACGGGAGAAAAACCCACACCGAGTCCTAATATTAGCTCTCGGAGGCGTTTGAATCGAGCAGTGTGTCCAATGTGACGCCAGGCCTTGAATCAGATGAGACAATACAGCGGGGTTGTTGGTTTATTGGAGTTCTCACATGCAAGGACAACACCGTTACAGCCACTCACACAGAATGAAGTGTCTGTTGGTCGGTTGTATCTTTATTTAGCCAGTCAGAGTTTGAGGGCGATTGAGAGTGTGGGAGACAGCGAGAGAGAGGACTGTGAAGGGATTTGATCCTCGGCCACTGGGGTTACATGTGATTACAGAGGCGAGGGTCTTAATGAATACGCCATCTTTGGGCACCTTCCATGGTACTGGGGATTCTCGTAGTGCAGTGTACCTATTAATTGCTCCGTGTCGCTGGAGCAGCTCAGGGTTTGGTTGCTTTGCTGAGGGGAAATTTAAGTGGAATCATTGAGGGAGGTAGGCGAGTTATTAATACCCATTTCTATGAATTCACCAGCTGGTCTTTGGGAGTCAAACCAGCAACTTCACATTTACGAATTTGCTGTTAAACATTGCAGATTTGGCGTAGAGGATACAATTGAAAACCAATTATCTCTCTTACGCTTTAAGTAGAATTAAGTAGAACATTTAAATTAATATACCAGGAAATCGTCTTTTGAGATGGAAACATATTAACAGTGTTAAAGTCAATGTGGCAATGTTTGACCTGGAGTTTATAGTGTGTTTAGCTTGAAACATACGAAATGTAGCTCATCACTTAAAGCCGCTGGGTCCACCCGGTGATACCCGTTACCTGGAGATGTTGGGTTGGAAGAAGCATTTCTGAAACATAAAAAACCTGAGGAGCTAACATTAGCAGGGTACGTTAGCACATCAATAACTAGCACTTCTATGCTACGTTAACTAGTGAAGCTATACTGACTGCATGCACATGCTGCCTTTGCTTGTTATCGTTGCATTTTGGATGTAATTGTGGATGCGTGAGCGCTGTCCGGTGCTGAAGTTGTTTTTGTCATTGCCTTGCGGTTACCTATATTAGGGTTGTAGCTATTTCATTGAATACAAATGTATTATTCAATATTCTTATATACATTTTAAACAATCGGTCCTTGATTTCAGACAGAAATAGACCATATAAGCAGGCTTCACATTTCTAACTGGTCCCCGTCGATTCTGCCAACTGAAATGACAATTGTGTCTAGCTTGCTAATTAAGCTAACGTTAGTTCTACGAGTAGGTTATAGACGCTTCTCATGGCTGACTCATATTAAAACGAGAGCCTTGTAAAAGCATCTTATGCACTTGTTAGCTGCATATAAGGTGTCAGGCTGAAAAGACTGTGGCAAATATTCCATGTCCCATGCAGCAAAAAGTCAATAGGTCAAATGAATCCTTTGTTGTTCGAATAGTTTTCAAACAGTTTGTTTGACTCTTAGCATTACAAGAGAAAAGGCTTTTAGGATAATGTATTTGGCTGGGGCTGATGTTAGTGTCAACTTCCCAAATCCCATAAATGCAGGGCAGAGTAGCTAACAGTTAAGGGATTATGGCTAATGTCAAAACATAATGTAACAGCAGCAGAGTAGAGACGAGATAAAGAGTCAGAAAACAGAGTCAGGAATGTCAGTAACACAGTCATATCCAGGCAAGGCAAGTTCATTTACATAGTTTCTTTATATAGCACATTTCATACGCTCAAGGTGCTTTACATCTGGAAGTTTTGAGAAAAGACACAGGTAAGAGAAATAAAAGTTCATAAAAAATGTTTACTTGAAGAAGTTTATAAAGACACAAGTAGGAGGAAAAAAATAATTAAAATAAAATAACCCTCCGATATATACAATACAAATAGATTCATGGTGATTATAAAGAGCAGCTCAGCAAATTCATCAATGAAAATGAACTGAAAATGTTTGGGCTTTGTATAAAACCAGCAGTCGAACAATGGGGGGACATCTCAGTACAACTGCAATATATTCAAATGATGTGAAAACCCCACATGGTGCTTGTCTACAGTGAGGAATAAAACAGCTACTACGCCGCCACTCTGGGGGCATCACTGCAGTTAAAGATTGGAGGGGGCCTGATTCAGTAAAAACAGCTGAACGAGCCATGTTTCAGTGAGGAATATGTAATCTAATTTGTAATTAATAATCAAGTAATTTATTAGTGAAGACTTATTTGATAGTGATTTTACATGAAGCACTGCAGCTTTTATGGTTTTAGTGATGAGTCATGGTGAGATAGTTGACTGAGAATAGCTATAGGTTTCATGTACTAACAGTACGTGTTGAGTACTGACAGTTAGCAGAGATCCACACAGCAATGGGATCATTTGTGGGGGGGGAGAAGGTCCTGGCTCTACATTAGCAGCAGAAGCTACGCATGGGGAACCAATCCCATGGTGCCAGGGCCCCGGGGACGTCAATAATAGTGGGATTGGTCATAATGAGTAGACGTTGGGGAATTGTTTTGGCCGCGAGATGGAGAAACACCTGGGTGGGCGATCCAATATGAAATGTTTTCAGACAGTAGTTTTGCCCTATAGCCAGTTTGAATGGATGCCGTCACTCCTGAATAACTGCCCGCGCTCCCAAAAGAGGTTAAAACAATCAATGAATGGAACACTGTCGGCAGCGCATGTCGATCAGAGCCAGGTGTGCCGCGACAGCAGCAGCAGAAACACCCACTACAGAGGTTGGGACCATAGACTGTATAGAAGAAGTGGACGTAGTCATCGTGATGTCACCCTTTTGGTCGACAAGTTCTTAAAGGCAGCTACGTTGGACTGGCCGAAGGTTATTGGTGTCTTGTTGTTTCTCGAGCTTCCCCAGCAACTCAAACCTTTTGCCCAGTTGGATAGACCAAGATGGAGGAGTACGGAAGGGGTTCCTACCTTGTTTCTTCTCAACCGGCACGACCATCCGGGTCCCCGAAGGAGCAGGCATGGAATAGTTCTGCAACTTGGGTTTAGCATCAAGCCTGGGCCAGGGATCTGCCTCATGGGTCGGTCTGACGATCTGAGGCTACGAAGCGGTGAAAGAGCAACCGAGCCAGAGAAGGGTGGAGTTATTGATTTGATAAAGGCTGGATATCCGTAGTTCAAGTTCAGCTACTTTTAGAGTCCGATGTTGAAGTTAGTGGAGGCACTGATGTAGAAGTGTAACAACAAAGGTTGTAGGTAGCTAGGCCTGGTGACAACAGACCAACAAATTAGATGGAAAAAAGTCAGTAATGGTGGGTGTTAATCCAATAAGGGGTAATTGTTGTGGAGTTTAAAAGGGAGTGTACTGCATTCATCACGGTTATGTTTTATTGCTTATGACTTCATTTGCTATGGCAATAATGTGTTATTTCTCCATTCAATAGTTTTATAGTCTGGTTTAATTCAGCTGTTTTGTTTATTTGTTTTTAAATTAAACTTCTTATGTACCTACATAGGTCCAAAATATAAGAATTCAAATTTTAAAAATCAGTCACAAACAGCATCTAAAGATCTGAAAAAATGAGGGTATCAAGCTAATTACAACAGTATTTTCCGATCATTTCCATAACCTGATTTCAGTCTCGTTGCTTCCGTGTTGACACTTGAAATAGTTTTGACATGAGAAGTGGAGAACCCAGCAACGTCACAGTGTCCAGGATATATTTGGGTCAGTTCAGGTCTCTGGCACAGAGGTGTGACATACCCACGCTGTGCCAGAAGTGGCACGCTGCTGTGAGCGCCTCACCTTGCTCTCTGCTACCGAGGTTCTCGGTCCAAGTCTGAAGTGCGACTCACCCGTGTGGAAAAATCACATCCACTATAAACCCCCGCTGCCTCCCTCCTTCACTCCCCAGTTAATGTGCTGACATGGCCCACAGAGTCACCTCAGGGGAAAATACATAATCTCCTGAGTCATTGCGCCACTTCTTTTTCCAGAAGCATGACATTGGCCTGAGACGTCAGGGTTTGGCATTGTCCCCATTCTTCGCTCTATCTGTCCAACATGCTGGAAGCTATAATGCCAAGAGAAGGGTATGATCATCAAATTGTTCATTGCCTACGATTTCTCAATGTTGCGGTGGAGGTTTATTCATGAATGTGACGAAATCTGCGTCCAGCCCGCCTCACGCTCTATCGTCACGGCATTGACATAAATCTAAAGTAGCTGTGTTCCTCCTGATTCTTGATACGGAGCATTATGCAGGAGCGTGATCCCGTCTAATTGAAAATGGAAATGAACCGCATGGAAAAAAAAGTGAAAATGAAATTAAAGCGAGGGAGGTAAGCGCTGGCGCTTCCCTGAGGACGGCGAGCCACAAGGCACCAGCCTCGGTTACATAACTGTTTTCCCTCTGCTCCCCTGGCAAATAAATTAAAAAACACACATCCACATCTACGCGCACGAGCACAGACCGAACGCAATTAGGACTGAGGAAATAACAGGGAGTTGGGAGTCTGTGGACGAGTGTTTCCATTAGTGCTAGCTTCTCTGCGACTGCAGCCACTGCACCAGAATAACACTGAGTCAGTGGAGTGTCCCTGAAGAGAGCGGTTAGTCTGCTACTAACCGTTGATTTAGGCCATGATGGAGCGCAAAACCACACTGGAAAGTTCTTTGTACGCTCTTGCAATGCCATGAAAATGTCCTCACAAGCATAGAGAAATGAAAGAAATAGAGGTTGAAACCTAGATGTTACCAATCACCCACATTTCGTAGGGGTTTATTAGAGCAGAGATGGATTGAGTGTTGTAGCCTAAGGATATTTTTTAGGTTTAACCTTCTATATAGCTCGGCCAATTTTGTACTTCTTTTGCTCCATGAAACAAGCTTGTGAAGACAAACACTGTTAACGACACATACCTTTCATTTTTAAGGCTGCAACAATTCACATTTTTGTAATTACAATGGATGAAATGACAATAGGAAAGGTGTCGCTCGTGGTGACAGATAAATATCCCCTGAGCCAATGTAATTTTGGTCTTTGGAGCGTAATTGATGCCGGGTGACCCCACCCGCTCCCGTGTGACAGTAGTGGGAGCAGGTGTGGGAAGCCACGCCCACTGCAGCTGATCTCCTCATCGTGGGAGCATAAAGGACAATCAGAGAGTTCATTTCAGGTGGTACATGCTAAGTGTGAGGAGTTCACGTTTCAAGATCTCCAGGGCAAACCTTTGTTTTGATTTGAACCATTTAGTCGACTACAGCGGCTCGGGTGGTTTCTGCTTTCGTGAAGAAGCTAGATTTTCTGTTTTTGTTCGTAAGAATTTGGGTGGAGGTGAATATAATCCTGTGACAGTCACGCTGACCGACTACTGTCTTGTATGGCTGTACGACCATTTTGTCCCCTGTCTTCCACCCAAGGAGCCTCACAGGACACTTTTTAAGTTCACGAATACATGCATCACAATACATTCAAATGTTGTGGAATGCTTTCAGTATGCTATGCTAACATTAACTTCATATGAAAGTGTTCACAGCATTCCGCTGCCCCAAAGTGGAAAAAAAGTTATTGCAGGTTTACAACTGAATTTAGAGCTGAAGTCTGTATTCAAATGATAACATTTTCCATCTGGTGTAATGGCATCTACAATTAGACTACATATTTCACTCACAGCTCATCAGCTGTATAGAACAATCCTAAACAGAACAAAAGGCCTATACAGTATGCATTGTCGAACATATTGGAACCATTTGTTTTCTAAGACATTAAAGTTTGGGATTTTTTTTTAAGATAAAGTGAATATCTGTCAAAGGTTGTGCAACTTTTGGAAGGCTCTCCTACCATCTTATGTCAAAAAACCTGAACATTCCTTTAATTATGGTCAAGTCTGCAGTAACAATTATACATATCTGGTGTCGGATAAGAGAATTAATTTAATCTGATGAAGGCTCACAACTATTGCTGAACAAATCTGTGTGTGTGTGTGTGTGTGTGTGTGTGTGTGTGCGTGTGTGTGTGTGTGTGTGTGTGCGCGCGCCCCCTCGGCTAATGGACACTCCCTCTGACTCACGGATCTCTTTAGCACTTCTTGTCCCTCCAACCCCTGCTCTCCCGGTGTCCAATCCCCGTCCACCATCCACCCACTCACCCTTAAACCTTTTTTTTCCTCATTCCCCTTCCTCCTCTGACTCATATTGCCAGTATCCAGTGACACTTTCAGGATGATCACACAACCGCCACCACCCCCCCCCCCCCCCTCTCTTTCTTTCTCTCACACATACACATATGCACACACAATCTCTGCTCACAGACTTGCCCAGTGTTAAGTCCCCGGCTTAGTCAGCCTCTGAGCAAGAGCACAGGCCCTGCTGGGAAAGAGAGGCCGGGCAAGCCCCAACTGAATGCTAATGATGTCATTAACCTCTGGACTCCGGGGTCGGGGGGGAAAAAGTGGCTGTGAAAGGCAAAGATCACGTCACTCTTTCACTTACTCATTACATATATACTATTAGACATGCACACAGGTGCCCCACACAAATAGGCCTGCGTGGAAACGGTAGAGTAAGCCTCTTTTATTACATCAAAACATAATGAGTGCAATGATTGCTCTACTTGGTCGGACACAAAATCTTTTGATTAAAGTCTTGTCCAGGGTGCTGACTCCTTCAAATGGGCTGTGCAGAAGTGTCGGTGCACACAATCATTTGGAATGAAAATCAGAAGATGATGCATATTTATGGATTTAACATTGTGCATTTCTAAAAAATAAAAATACGTTATTGGAGTGACAAATAAGAAAATATATGGCATAAATATGTTTTGCTAGGTGTTTGTCTGGTTATTTACTGTTTAAATCAATAGAATTGATCAATCAACACTTATAAATGAATTCAAACATGAACATGATAAAGTTACTGCTTTAGCGAGAGGGTTCTTTTTCTCCGTCATGATTGGATTTAGCTGCTGTCTCATTAACTTGTGTGGAATATCTAACTACATTACCAAGATGTCAGTTTATCAAAATGGATAATTTTCATCACTGGATGAACAGCTGGGTACAAATCAATAGGTTCATCAGTAAATTTAATTTGAGCTAAAGCTAGCTACAGCTGTAGCTGTCTAGCTGGCTGTGTGAGTGTTGGCTTGGTTTATGATTCTGTTTTGTAATTTCTTTTCACAAATCATGAAGGCAGATTTCTTTTATATACATTTATATTAACATACATGAACAAGTACGATTTTTTTAAATGTATATTTGATCAAGGTGGAAGGAAAAACACAAAACACTGGTTTATCTCCTATTTAATGATATGCTATTATTGGTTTAAATATATTACTTGAACCTAACAAAGACCCACGCCCACTAAGTCTTTCCTCAGGTGTGACGGCACTTACGTGAGATCATTTCTCTAAATTCTCTTGCCCTTCTCCCACATGGCTTAAAAAATCTACTAAAACTATGAAACCTCTTGGGTCCCTAGATGGAGCCGATGGCAAGGTGTGTGTGTGTCTGTGTGTGTGTGTGTGTGTGTGTGTGTGTGTGTGTGTGTGTGTGTGTGTGTGTGTGTGTGTGTGTGTGACACGCAAGATCGCATGACAGAGCCCTAACGTGAAAGTTAAATTGCAATATTGTTATGCACGGGTGTCGTAATGTCATCTTCAATAAGTTTTGGAATTTTTGGGACTGTAACCAAAAAAAACTCGCTGCCCATTTGGCATCAGCTAATAGGGTCATTGGTGTCGGTTGACCGGATGAACATCTGTCCAGTGACACACAACTCGCATGCACACAGATAAACACAGGGTATGTGAGTTTCACATCTAGCATGTACAATTTGACAACATACAGTATGTGTACACACGCACACACACACACACAGGAACACAGCAGGACGAAGAGGAAGTGGCTGCCAAGGAGGTGGGAGATGAGTGGGCACTAAGCAAACAACACTTAGAGCAGGAAGTCCCTATAGGAAGGTTTGCTTGGAGGAAGGAAGTGTGTGTGTGTGTGTGTGTGTGTGTGTGTGTGTGTGTGTGTGTGTGTGTGTGTGTGTGTGTGTGTGTGTGTAGGTGTGTAGGTGTGTGTGTGTGTGTGTGTGTGTGTGTATAGGTGTGTGTGTGTATGAACATGTGCGGAGGAGGTGTGGATATAACACCACAGGTCCAGCTGACTTTGAAACCACAACAGAGTAGATTCTTTTTGCTGTATCCATATCAGAGGCAGCACATGTCTTTTTTCTTTTTACAGGGTGAAAGCCGGTCAAGGGAAACATCTGGTTTCTTTCAGCTCCACTAACTTCGCTCGGGTTGTAAAACATTACAGCGAGCCACTTTGTTAAGAAAAGCCTTTTTTTAAATTGTAGTGATTTTCAAATGCAAATCCATACGTGGGGCTTTGAATGTGCCGCCACTTTGAAAAGCTCAATTATATTACGGGCAAGGGCAGAGATAAGCCAAGGTAAGACTGAATACAGAGAGGTGAAGAAGTCTATTCTGAAGGAGCCACCTCAATATAGTTTTTTATTTCACCTTTCTCCCTCTCCACCTCCGAGCATGTCGGCCTCGAGAGTTACATCACTTTTCCATTCTCGCCCTTTGAAATATATCAATCGACACTGTGACTGTACCACGGCTCGACCCAAAGAATCTGACATGTTTTCAAATTGGCCGGCGATGACTCAGCTGCTAATTTTACTTTTTTTTCCGAAAGCAAAAGATTGAAGTCTTTTGTGGCCAATGTCTTTCAACTTTGTATCTCTGGGGTGACCGGACAGCCGAGAGGTTAGGGCGCATACCATATGGGCAAGAATTCTGTTCGATGCATGCCATTCCCTTACTCTCTTTCCCCACATATATCGCTGCCAAATAAAAGGCACAAAAAGTGCACAGAACGATCTAATTCAAATGATGCATTGCACGTTGTTGCCATCCTTTCCAAACCTTCCTCACTGCTGCAGCACAACCTCCTTGTCAGATGAGCTCAAGCGCCCCTTTATTGACCCCACCCGTCATGTTAAATAAAATTAAAATATACATGTATTTTTTGGTGAATCTTTAGTTCAGTTTTTTTTTTTTGTATTTGTACAATTACATATTACTCCACAACACAAATATGTGCTTTACCCTCGATCAAAATGTTCTATTTTCTTCCAACTATCAGCCTGAAAATCACTGCTGCAGAATGTGTTTCTTATTGTCAAGCCAATATCCCTCTCCCCTCCCCCCCTCTCATCTTCCACTGAAGTGAGATATTGTATTTCAGGCAGGCCATCTCTCACTGTCAGTAATGCACATCAAATCCCACAAGTAGGAGGGCTAAGAGGTTTGATCGGCCGTAATGCCTTTACCTACACTAAAGGCTTAAGAGAGGAAATCACATTCAAAGTTGCACCCGGTTCTGCAACCGCACATCTGGGTCTCCGCCGGTTTTCAGCTGCGGATGTAAATCTTGTGGTTCATAAGGCCTCAAATAGAATCCAAAGCTCCTTTTTAATCCATCTTGATCTCATTTACACACAAGTTTTGTCTAATATTTTTCTTGATATTTTGCCACGGTCGAGGAGGAAATGGCGCGGAGAGATCCGGTCTGGGTTATTTTGAGATTTCTGACTGCACGTATGTCCCAGGAACGGTCTCGGTGTGATTGGGCGGTAAATTTGGTGTAGCGCTTTCCTTTTTTTTCCGTGTTGTAAAAGCTGAGGAATGCGCTGCGGCGACATGAGCGGTACTTTCCAGCTCCTCTACATCTTCTCCTGAAGAAGCGTGTTCTCAGATGACCCTGTTTTTGCCTGTTGGTTTCCATACAGACGCAGCAAAAATCGAAGGCGTATATCTGCATCCAGGGATTTTAATATTAATTCAGAAATCTTTCTAACTTGGGAGTGTTTGTCTTTGAGAAATAAAAAGAGGCAAATGATTAAAAGCAATAATATGCAGATAACAAACTCCAGATGGCAGACGCACACTTAAACACAAGCCGTCCCTCTCCAGAAAAAGGGAAAACTTTCTTGCATCACATCGTTACAAGCCGCCCGTCTGACCTCCCGACTGAGATGTGGGAGATGTAACGCAGCACGTTCTGAGTTCATTTAAACCTGCAGAGGCTCATGTCTACCCACGCAGCCTCTCCTCCGGGCCTCATCAGCTCCCCTCTCAAACCCTCCCAGCCACCAGCCTCCCCCCCCCCCCCCCCCCCCCCCCCCTCCCTGCTGAAGCGCACTAGATGGCACTGTTGACAACAGCACGGCCTGAGCAGCACGACAGACTCTCTCTCGGCAGAGAGTAGGTCTCACAATTACGGGTTTGCAATCCCTTCACTAATCTAATAAATTAGATTGCGCATTATACAGTTTTTGTAATTACACAACCACAATAAACACGGTTAACAATGCATATCGGCTCCGATTTCCACAGCTGTTGCCACATTAGATGCGGAGAGATATGAAACAAGATATCAGATATGGCGATCAATGTGAAACAAGGAGATGATAAGATCAGCCACCGTTTTTTTAATGGCTCATAATGTCATTAAATCTGACTGCCATTATTTGCGAATACATTTAGCTGGTCCAGAGGGGCTGTTTAATGAAAAGTGCAGTCGTATCATGCGCTGATAGCATTTGTATGAGCTGTATATATTTTACAGCTTTGATGCATCAACCTGCTTTATCACTGCACTGTTTATCGCATCCTTTCTTTTTTGTTTTTTTGTTGGTGCAACTTTCAGGCTCGTCCGCCGGTTCATCCCCCCCCCCCTCCTCATATTCCTGGATCTCTTTGTGTCTAGGCCTGTGGGCAGGTTTCCTGACAAGGGTTGCTCTGGTTGAGCATTCCTCAGGCGTCAAAAAAAAGAAGAAAAAGACAGAGACAGGCTCTGTCACATTATGCGGGGGCCCTCCTCCTCCCCCACCCCTGGCTCTGATTTGAGAGTAGTGATCCAAAACTGATGCGTAGAGAGAGTGAGGAGCCGGAGCTCACCTCTTGTCAACAGCGGATGTTCTCCACAAGGCAAGACAGGCGAGCGGGCAATGACAACGTTGGATACGCCTCCGTGGGCTCTGACAACACCCCCCACCCCCCCAATCACACTTTGACACACTTGGTGATATCTCACTCAATGTTTGCCGTCGTCTTAAGGAGATATCGATTGCGCTGCCGAAAGGTTTTGGATGTCTGCGCGTAGATTCCTTCCGTTTCTCCGCAGCCGGGTCGGAAGTATCTGAAAACTTCAAAATATACAATCTTACTTTTGGCTCATCTAATTATGTTCTGTTTGTAGCAACTCACGTGTGCAGCTTTTTCCTTCCAAAGCTCTCAGAAGTGCAATATCTGCCTGCTATATGTCCTTCTTTCCACGGCTGACATCTGTGGCATTTTATCAGCAAAACGAGTCGGAGTCTAATTCCGTCCATCTGTACTGTATACTGCATTGAAAGAGCACAGATCTTTTCTGTTGCAATTCCACTTTAATGGGGAATAATCCAAATGTCAAATAAAAGTCATTGCGTGTGTAACTTTGGCTCTCCAGTTTAAACCGAGACCCCGGGTGTTGCTCAACTCTTCCGCCTCACGAAGGACCACGCAATCCTTCCGTTGCCGTTGAAACATGAAGATCACCTAAATTGTAGTAACAAGGTTTTCACGACATCAAAAGGCCCACCGTTAAACGACAGCAGTTCTGTTCAAACTTTGACGTAAATGAGTACAAGTGACTCTCCAGTCAGACATTTCAGCTCCCCACAACGCTCTTCTATCGCATTTGTTACCCTGATATGAACTGTTTTTTGTTTTTCGTAGTGTGGTGGATAGTTTATATCAGATTTGACAGCACCTCCCCCCCGTCTCCGCTCCCTCCCCCGGCCTATAAAAGCTTGTATTTATCCAGCAGAGGCTCATTTATTGCTGCTCAACCACGCATCATGAACCCGGGGCCACATATTCATAAACCGGCCATCTGCGTGAAATATGCACTGCTTAAGAGTTGTTGCGTCGGACGTCGTCATCTCCATGTGTCAAGGCCTCCCATTTAAATGCAACGCGCTGATTGGCACGTCTCCTCTCTGAGCTCTAAAGAGCCGGTAAAACGAATCAGATCTTCTGTGAAATAAGTGGACCGCGTCGTGTGCCGCGAGTCGACATGTCCTCGCATGGCTGCTGGGTTCTTCTTTTACATCTCGAGCTGAAGCGGCGCTCTAGACTTTTCCAGCATTAAAGTTGACATTTTGTATCAGAAGAACATGTTTTTTTTTTTTGTTTCTCAAAAGTTTCTATCTCCGCAGCTTCTGTCTCGCAGTCCTTGTGGTTTCTCCATCTGTGGCCCCTGCGTGGCTGTACTGCAAGTGCTTTTGTCTGCACTTTTCTTTCTGATGATTCTCAACTATAGCACATGTTGAGATCATTAATTTCAAACGCTGCCAAAACCACTTCCCACACATGCATGGCATTCATTCCTCCCCTCTCTCTCTCTCTCTCTCTCTCTCTCTCTCTCTCTCTCTCTCTCCCCGGCTCACTCTTCCAACCTTCCTAAGACACCCAGCCTCTGCTCTCTGCGTCACTATGAAGCCAGAGTAAATCCTGTTCTCTTTTTCAGTGAATCAAAATCACCATGTGGCTTTGTTACAGTACAGGCACAAGCTGAAGCCGAGAGCTGGATTGTTATCTATCGCCTCATATTGTAAAAAAAAAAAGAAGAAAAAACGAAAGGGTGAGGATTTATGCAGGCAGCATTAACAGAATTCCATCATACCTCCCTTGTTACATCTAACATCGCAAACCTGCACCGTTTCAAAGCAGCAGCAAACATGAAATATTCAACAGCCCGTATTACACAGAACAAAAAAATGCATGAGCTCCACTGCACACTTTTAATTTTGTGAACTTGATGATTATTGGTTCAAATAGGACTCCTACTCCTCTGCAGGAGCCTCCTCTGGAACCGAGGTTGTATCTTTAACGAGTATCTAAAAAAAAAAAAAAAAAAAGAATTCTCAAGGGTGGGGGCAGAGAGAAAGAGAGAAAGAGAGAGAGAGATACTGAAAGGGAAAGTGAGAGCAATCTGCTGGAGAATGTGTCGGAGTGTGTGTGTGTGTGTGTGTGTGTGTGTGTGTGTGCTGCAGACAGCTCTCTGGCATGGCAAGCGCCTGCTGGTCCTGAGCAAAAGGCGAGCTGGAAGCCCGCTCAAAGCCCTTCACCTTCACAGCCGGGCTGGCACGATGCACTGAGCGCGGCTGGCATGGTGAGATGTTTATCGCACAAAGGCACGATCAAAGAGCGCTGGTATCTGGCTGCACCACTTTCATCTGGGTTTCCACAGCTGACAGTAGCATCCGTGGGGGGCTCTCCTCTGTTTTTTTTCTTCTTTTTAATGGTCTCTCTTTCTCTCCTATGTCTCTCTATTCTCCCTCTCACACATTTATCACTGCAGATGAGGAGACTTCATTCGAGATTCCACTTGCCAAAATAATTTGTTCTCTCCTAATCAATGATGGCTTTGGAAGCGGCCTGGGGATCAGGCGTTCCTTGGCTCTTAGCTCTAGAGTGGGAAGGAGGGGGGGGGGGGAGCTCACAAACTTCCCCTTCAGTGTTTATGTTGCCGCTCCCCCACTGGGACCAGTCGGACTCCACCTCCGCTCATTGTTTTCAGCGAATCTGACTACATCAGACCCGGTTTCACCTCCATGAAAAGCCCCGCAATGCAAGATGAATTGGGAGGGAAAGTGGGGGAGGGGTGCTTTTTGAAATTCCAGCCCTGCACGTGGGGCTTGACAGCTCCAGCATGAATTTTGACAATTATGCTATGCAGCCTCCATGTTGCTGAGGCAGAAACGGCGAGTGGAGCCAAGATTTGAGAGAAAGAGAGGCATCGGCGGGAGGGGCGCTGTGGCCGAGGGCTCCACGTGAAACGGTGGTGTTTATCATTCTCTCACTGTAACGCCTCAGTTTGTGATTCAGACACGCAGCCACTCTTTCCAATACGTCTTCCACTCATCCGATGCAGCCATTAGGCATTCCCCACATATCCCGTTACCTCGTCTGACGTCCCACTACTGCCACAGGAAGAAATGAAACTCCAAACAAATGGCTTCCGTGGTCACATCAAACTGCCTCGTCCGCCCGTGAAAAACGGTCGCCCTGCGTGACTGTCAGGAAACTCACCGTTTTTCTTTTTTTCCCGCTCTCCCCCCCCCCCCCCCCCCCTCCCTCGAGTGTGTGCGTGCGCACGGGGTCCTGTTGTTGCGATCAATCCCAATTTAACAGACACCGGCTCAAAGTCAACCTTCAGGGAGCCATGAAAGCTGACAGGTGAGGACTCACTGCCGTCTCCCTGACTCACTTCAAAGACGCGGATAACAGCGGCGGCTTCAGTGGAAGACGAGCACTTTTTAAAAAGAACAAAGAGACTAGGAGAGAGAGGGAGAGCAGGACTCGTCTCGAGACGAGGGATGGCCGAGAGGCTGAATACCAAAAGGGCATGAATACTGAAAAAGGTTCCATCTGCCCCATGCAGATTTTGTAGGATTCGGATGGAACGGAGCATAAATTCAAGATGATGTTGGCTGTATGAGAGTCATTTGTTTGACAAAGACTTTGGATTCAGGTGGATTTTGCTTCAACTCTCCACCACTCAAAACAAGTTTGATATTGCACTCCCACTTTTTCTTGTTCAAGCCGGGAATGAAGCCAGTCCAAATAATACTGTAACCATGTGTGTTGCTTTAACTGCCATCCGCAAGTAAGGGTTTTTCTTAGGGGGCAGTCGAAAAACATGTTGTGAACAAGACATTGACATGTCATAACCTTTTAACTTGATGCGAACTTGTTAGCAGGCGGTAGCTTGTTTTGATGAACGATGGCAGTCAGAGATCACCTACAAATATACATTTACATTGCTCCCCAATGAAAGCCTCCTTGTGTTCTGCCAGTCGAACGCTTTTAATGTGAAACACATAGTTTAGCATTAGCAGTGACTTAGTTCAGCTCTAACACAATGTAGAGAGAGTTAACTGATGAACTGATTTTAATTAGATACATTACATGCATGCATTGTTTTCCTGTGAATCCCACGCAGGAATGGCGGACTCCGCCACTAACGACAAAACCCCTGTACAGAAAGGCAATTGCACAATGTAAATACATTGATTGTGTACTGCTGTTGAAACGCCCACCATAAACGGTGTAAAAAACTGGGTTTGATTCCGTGAGAATCAGAAGGATTGTAACATGAATATTACGGTGTTGGATACTGAGATATAAGACGGTATGAAAATGATGCTAAAAATGAATTAGGTTGCTTATTATACTGCTATGTGTTCAGTTATGACTGCAGTTGTTAACCCCCCCCCCCCCCCCCTTCCATAAAACCTCTGGAAAGCTTTTGCAATCACGGCCCCAGTGCATTCACTATTTTTATTGTCTACCAGCTGTTGGAAACTTTACACTGAAGGAGAGGAAAGAGATGGAGAGGTCCTCCGAGGACCCATTTGTAGAGCTCCAGCAGTTTAAGCCGTCATCTCTGCTGCTGTAGCAGGTGCTCATCCTTAGTGGGTTTCACCTTAATTCAATTTCCAGAAGAGAAAAAATAATAATTACAGGTTGGGAAAAAAGTACAGACACTTTTCTTTTTTTTTCTTGCCTCCTGTGAGGCTGATATTTCATGTTTCTGTTGAACAGTTCCTGCCCACAGGTCTACACACTGTCTCTGTGAACAACCTGTCAATACCGCGCATGTACAGAGTCGATCGATACACTTTCAGGCACCGACAGAACACTGAGTGTGTTGGCGAGAACAGAGATGTGGAGAGATTCGCTCCGACGTGAGCGTCGTCACCCCGGCAAAGACCGAAAAGGAGAAAATGGAGCACAAACATTTTAATTACAAGCAGTACCTTCCCACTGAAAGTCATTACACCAAAGCTAATTAGCAGCGCAATCGAGCTTAGAACAAGCAAATTCAGTTACCTGTTTATCCTTGATTTGTCTGCGTGTGACTGAGGCTGATGGGAGATTTTAAAGATTTTAAAGCAAGGAGAGAACACTGGGGTCAGTAGGTAGGTGTCGCATTATATCGCTTCCATCTGATTGGACGCTCTTTCAGCTCCGTTTCCATCTTTGGGCCTTGTCCAATCATTAAAGGCCAGTATCTTTTGCAGCAGGAAGTAAAGATTGCGGCCCGTGCACCCATTTAGATCTCTCACAGATCTGCTTAATGCTGCCTATTGATCGCTTTTCCCTTCTAAAAAAAACGAATGGACAACTCTGATGGTCCAAATGGCCCTTTTCCCAATTACAGGCTTGGGTGGCTTTCAATCCTCCTGCAGAAACACTATGGCCTTAACTTCAGATAACTACTTAGCGGTGTGTGTGTGTGTGTGTGTGTGTGTGTGTGTGTGTGTGTGTGTGTGTGTGTGATCCCTCCTCGTCTTGTATGTACATAAACACACAGACGCGCGCAAAACATATCCACTCTTGTGCTGCCGGTGAGGTGAATCATACATTTTCAGTCCATTCCATTAAAAGTCTCGCTGTGAGCCAATATAACTTTTCTGTTGTTGTATCAGTAAATCGGATCAAAATGAGGATTAATCTCCTGCGTGCGTTCTCCTTTTTTAATAGAGAATAATTCATGCCGAGATGAGAAATATTGAATCGGAGAACGCCACGCTACACGTGTTAACAAAAAGTAGTTTTTTCCCCACATGGTCCCGGTACCTTATGCAGGTCTTATCGAGGGCTACAAACCTGACCCCCTGTTTCCCGATAGGCAGCCAAGCAGGCCCCCCAAACAGCAGGCTGACGGCGTGTTCTACCTAATCTTGGATGAGGAGCAGCTGCAACAGAATCCTAAGAAGGGGATGAACTGGGAGCAGGGAGGGAAAGAGAGAGAGAGAGAGAGAGAGAGGAGAGCTGCTGTCAACAAGCTCTTATGGTGAACAGATGTGGGGGAACTCCCTCACTACTCCTTAGCCTGAAGCCATGCATACACACACACACACACACACACACACACACACTGTAACACATACTCCAGAGGAGGAAAAGCAAAACAATCATTTGGAGTAAATTCCTGACGTGGCTGAGATGGTTGTGGTCGATTTATAAAAAAAACACAGAAATCAGAGAGAACCATACTAAGATATTAGGCTGTACGGAGGAGGCTGTTTTTTTTGGTACTCTGTGGTTTTCGCAGGAATGGCGCACTCTGTGAGGCCAGAATGAGTTAAAACAGTGGTCTGCAGGGCATGATTTATCCCCATCCCGAGCAGGACAGAGTGCCCTGTTTGACGACGCAGCGGATATAAAAGCAGCTGCCTCTTTGAGCGGCTCTTAGAAAGAGATGCTATCGGTCAACGAGGCCGTACTTCAGTCACGCCGACAAACTCCTTCTCCGCCCTGAGCAGGCGCCGTTTGTTGTGCGTTTATCTTCACAGGATACATAGATTTAGGGGCTCGTATAGGAGAGAGCGAGTGAAAGGTACATTTGATTACACAGTGTGTAGCCTTCCAGAAGGTTTTTTTTTCTTTTCTTTTCCAAGCAGTGACATATCATTTGACGTTGTCATTTTTAGGTTTTCCAACTAAAATATTTCCACTTTTGCCATTCCATGTTTTTCCTTCTTTTTTTACCAAGAAATGACATAGGCCCAATCCCAATCTCCACACTCACGGACTCACAGACTTTGAGGTGCACTCCCGCCAAATCTGTGAGGGTTTTTACGGCTGTCCCACCGTCAAATAATCAAGTGTTTCAGGGCTCTCTTGCAGACATTTTGAGCCATTTATGAACCCTTCCCGGAAGCCCGCATTTCTGCAAACTTTGCCCAAGGGAATGACCCACAATTCACAGCAATGTGACATTAAACACGGGGTTACCAGTGGAAGACATCAAATAAAAAGGCAAACAGAGAGAACGGCACATGGGTGTAAAGCCTGGCAAATTACATTTTCACAAAAAGGACTAAAGATGATTCATGAAAACACACAAAATCAGAGGAATGCAAACAAACTATATCACACTGATTTATTCATCAAACGTTTCATTTTGTTATTAAAGCTGTTTTGACGAAAACGAGTCGGTAGATTATTTGACAATTACCTCTCATCTCGTCAGGCAAGAGCCTGGAAGACGTTCAAATTAGGGAGTAAAAAGTTATACGTAACATGATATGACGTTGTCATGGTAACGTGATATATTGCAGCAAAGTGCAGTCCCATTAGTGTTTACACCATTTCAAGCCCTCACAGTCTCTTATACTCATCTTATAATCATTTAACAGGTGATGTCAGTGAGTCCCTGTGGGTTCAGGGTTTAAGGCCTTATGGACATTGGGCCTTACTATTATCGTCTATCCAGACACAATTCACCTCCAAAACAAGTTAGTTTTGTTACTGCCTGTGGTTGTCAAAGTTGACATGCATGGGCCTCTTTGTATTTCCATGTTTGTTATTAATGTAGTAGCCGACAGGGGGAATGCTGCTCGTTCACACTCACCATCTTAAAAACAATTCTTCTCTCTGTGTTGACTGTCGGCAGTCGATCATATCCGTGGATGTCAGTTTATTTGGAGAGGGACATCGTAGAGGTTTTCAAATGTGATCTATGTGTCTTTTGTTATCCACCCATTAATTAATGATTACAGTTTTTAGCTTCAGGGCTCCAAACAGACCTCTGGAAAACCTTCACGAAGTGAATAAATGAACTATTTCTTAATTAACTGGGAGCAAACTGAGGTCAGGACTAGGTTTTGAGTATAGCATCAATTGGATCAGTTCCAGATAAAAGATCCATCTCATGTAATATCACGTTCTTTGCTGCACTGCTGCTGTTATGTGCAGTGGTAATCGCCTTGTTAGTGTCACGGTTGGGCTTTGCCTGGTGTGTGTGTGTTTGTGTGTGTGTGTGTGTGTGTGTGTGTCTCCTGATCGTGCTCATGCTCTTCACCTGTTCCCAATCACCTGCTCCTGGCTTTTCCCTCTGCCAACCCCACTCATTTCAACTCACCTGCCTGCAATCTTCTCATCACCCCACACACATTTATACTCCTCTGCTGTTCCAGTTGTCCGATTGTCATTTGTTCTTTATCTTCCCCCCGGGGTGCTTCATGTTTCGGCCTTGTCCCTCCCCGTGGGCTCATCTTGTCTCCAGTGTTCATCCCTCGTGTTGACTCTCTCAGTCCTATGGTTTGTGACTTTTGCCTTTTTGTGACTTTGCCTTTTTTATTTCGGTTTGGATTTTTTCCGCTTCCTGTTGGTTGTTTTTGGTTCCTGTTCTTGACTGCTTGTTGTCCAGTAAAGTACCTTTCATTTTACCTCACCTTGTTTCCCGTGTCTGTGTCTGCGCCTGAGTCTCTGCTAAACACAGAAAACCGTGAACCCTCAGTTAGTTCAGAGAATTCACACAAATATTTACTTGCCATTAAAAGTTGTTTTATGGTAATTAAAACATTTTCAGAAGTTGCATACTCATGATTGATGCCTCACTAATCAGGACGCATTTTTCTCCTTTTTACATAATGTTGTATTTCCTTCTTTTAATAATAAAATGTGTCTATCGATTTGTGATCAGGCCTTGATATCAGATCCAAACCTATTGGTATCGCCCCCACAATGCATGAGCTAAACTGGCAGCAGCGTCCAGTTCATGAGCAAACAGTTTAAAATATTAGCAATACATACCTGACGTCTTTAAAGTCAAAGAACACATAATAATAATTGGGACGTATCTCACATTAGCATTTTGATTTCACCCAGACCCACTAATAAACGTGTTGACGCTCAAACCGATAGGACTGAATATACTGTAGTTTGGACCCGTCAAGATCTCTACCACCACAAATAATTGCCACTTTGTCCACAAGAAATAATTGTTGACCCCCATTTTTCCACAACTCAATACGTAGAGACCGTTTTGCGATGGGACGGGGCCAGCGCCGTTGCTTGGACCACACCGATCTTCAAACTTTGATCTCAACTACACACCTGTTAAGTTTCATGACGGCACCTTACACGGTTGTGACGACAATTTGACACATTCACAAAACATGAGACCTACAAACACATTAACGTGATATTAGCTGGGGATGTAACGGTATTAAATATCAAGATGTTCGCTTGTCCCTTTTTAAGGACAGAAAACACTGATCTATTTGCTGACTCCTGAACCCTGCTTCACTAAATGTGGAATGAGATGTAACACTGCGGCCGATATTTGACACTAATTATTTACTTGCTTACCTGCTGCTCTGATTTTAATTACCAAGGCCGACCTGCGATATTGCACCCTTGTCATCCAACCTTGGCAGAAATCCATCCGCACGCAACGACATTAGTTGTGGTCATTGCTTTTCACAGTGGTAGCTCTCTCCCAATACAGTATGTAAACATTTGGTCAATAGACCTTTCAGCCCCCAGTGTTATCAAGCCATTAACCTCCTTACAGTAGCTTGCAGCTCGTCGGCGCTCGTCTTTATTGTCCGTCGGTTTCATCATTACTCACTTGACAAACTGCCGTTATTAGTCAAAAAGCACTCCGCAGGCCTGGATTAGATCTAGCGGCTTTCATTATCCTTCGATTCAACTACCTTGATTACTTTCAATTGGCGTGAACACCTCATTTTCTAGCATAATCTAATTCAATATCATCTCATTTAGGGGCTGATGGAACGAGACCCGAGATAATTTGCACAGTTCGGTATTGCACCGGGATTAAATGTTTGTCTTGCCAAGTAATGATGATGTGTTGGAAATATGGAGCCTCTATTAATTTGACTTCTACGCTCGGAGAGGGAACGGGGCAGGTTGGTACTGGTTGCATACCAGGCTGCTCTGAACACAGACGTGCCTCACGTGACCTGGTAGGAGTCAATGACTCATTTCACCTCGGGCGGCTTTGCACTTTGTGACAAGCACTCAAAGAATGTAAACAAGTTTCCCATCTCAGCAAATCTGGCCTATTATCTGAGGACTGCTACAGAAAAGAAAAGCAAGTGTTTGTTTCTTGACAGAAGCGAGCACAGACGCTTTGTGGAGGAGGAGAATTGTGATTTGATGTCAGATTAAGTAGCATGTGAAGAAATGTTTCTTTAATTTCCGACCTTGGGATAGCTTTTTTTACCTTTCCATCTTGGTTTAGCTTGACTCGTTTGCTGTGCTCTGCCTGACATTGAAAGAATAAACAATGTAACAATGCGGAAAACGATGCTTTATCACATTTATTCCAGCTCCCAGTCCTACCTCGCAGGCATTAAGAGAAAGTGATTGTTTTCTTGTTCACAGGATACAAGAAAAGTAACTATCTGTCTGCACCACATAACGTCTCTCCTTCTCCTGGTGTCTACTGGTCGTAGTCGGACTTGTGTCCCCATAGGTCAATCCAGTCACCCAGACGGCTGCTCCTAACACAGCGCAGACCTGAGGCCAGGGGACTGCCGTGTCTACATTCCGGCCAAATCACTCAACTGATTGCACCGGTTTAACTGTTTTTAGAAAAAGGCTGAGGAGATTCTAAGAGGTGATATAAGATTGTCTCCACCACTGCTGGAATCCTGTCATCATAAAATGACTTAGTTAAAGCCGATTACGACACGTGCTGAGCAATGTTGCAAATATCTAGTCCTTTCTATTAATTTAGTTTATATGTCGGTCGGACGCTCTTTAGGCAAGGCAAGTTTATTTGTATAGCACATTTCACCAACAAGTTAATTCAAAGTGCTTCACATAAAACCATTAAAAGCATCAAAACATAAGGCAAAAGAAAAGGAGATTTAAAAACAATTAAGAACGTTCATTGAAACATTAAAAACGGTCATTAAAACATTAAAAAGCAGTGTAAGAAATAAAATACACGAGTAAAATGCAGGAGATTGATTAATATCCTTGAAAATGGTTCAATTAAAGGCAGCAGCAAACAGAAAAGTCTTCAATCTTGATTTAAAGGAGCTGAGGGTCTCAGCAGACCTGCAGCTTTCTGGGACTTTGTTCCAGATGTGTGGAGCAGAAACACTGAACGCTGCTTCTCCATGTTTAGTTCTGACTCTGGGAACAGAAAGTAGACCGGTCCCAGACGACCTAAGGGGTCCGGATGGTTCATAAGGTAGCAGCAGATCAGAGATGTATTTTGGCCCTAAACCATTCAGTGCTTTATAAACCAACAGCAGGATTTTAAAGTCAATTCTTTGTTGGACAGGAAGCCAGTGCAAAGTTTTAGCCACACTTGTGACCAATGTGCTACTGGATTGCCATGACAGACATTCATGGTCCCATCAGGATGAAGCTGATTCCCCTGACTTTTACTTTAGTGACATCATAAAATGTAGTTTTTATGTACGGACAAATATTGGATGGATTGCCATGACATTTGGCACAGACTCCATTCAGGATATATCATTTTTGGGCACTCCTGTTGCTGTAAGTAAAAGCCCCATTCAATTGGATGGGCATGCAACTCACCCTGTTTCATTATCAGTGCAAACTAATTGACAGCTGCATTCTGATTCTTCTGTTAGAAGTTGAAGGTAAAAGCCTGCGTGCAAAAAAACATGAAGGTACAAGTTAACTACAACTCCCAACATGCATTTAGGCAAGAATCATCTAATCACTTAAAACTTCAAAGCTAACGATTATGCTGTTGAGAACACTGACGTATTGTGTTAAGCGTTAATTAGGATATGTTGGTATGCTAACATGCTAAACTAAGGCGGTGAACCACATTATACCTGCCGAACATCAGCGTGTTAGCATTGTCGTTGTGAGGATGTTAGCATGCCGATGATAGCATTTAGCCTAAAGCTGTGCCTACGTACAGCCTCAGAGCTGCTAGCATGGCCGAATCTTATGCTATATTCACATGACAAATGACAAAATTGGCCAAGCGTGGCAGGCTACATTGTTGCAGAGTCGCTGCTGAAGTGTTGCTCAAGCGCTCGTTATGCCGTTAAATAGCACTGGGACCTGGCTAACAGTATTTTCTTTTTTAGACTAAACAGAACAGAAGGAGCCAAACACATGTGATTGGAGCACTGACTAAAAGTTGAGACCGGCTCAACTTCACCTGCTTCCATTAAAAATGACTTGTAGCCTGTTGCTGTCCCTGCAGCGTGAATACAGCATTATTCTCTTTCTTCACAAAAAAACACACAGAAATGATGATAATCTGAGGGAGATAAATTCACACCTGGGAGCTAACTTAAGCAGCTTCCATGAGAAGTGCCTTGCTCCAGGGAACCTCATCAGCCATTACTGAGGGATACAGGATGGAGTTACTAATTCACTCTCCCCATCTAGATTTTCTCTGCTTGTCTTGGGATTCAAATCTCCAAATCCTCTCCCACTCTCACTGTTTTTCTATTTTTTTCCTTCACATTTACTCTCTGGTCTGCATGGACTCCCAGAGTGAGCACTATGAAGGATTACCCTCCCCGGATGTAATCCAATCAGAAAAAAAAGCAGGAACTGATTTCTTATCTTTGTAAGATGCTGCATTTCCCCTCATCTCAGAGAACACACAGCGAGCATTATCAGTCATTTGATTACCCTGAGTAAAAATGGATACAGAACAGCAGCGGTTTCAGCCTCCAGAGGCCTGACTTGCACATTGAAATCCAATTGAAGGTTGTACCTTATGTATTTGTTTAAGATTTGGAAATAATTAACTGGGGTAAAAGCTGTTATGGGGGCACAATGGGATTAAGCGAGGCACCGAGAGTTTTCTGAGTTCAAGACAATCTGGGCTTGAGAGCACCTTTTTCCTGCCACTTAACTTTTATACACAATTATAAAAAAGCATCTGTATGCTGAAATGTTTTAGATTCAATGGACATATGGCCCTTAGATGTTTTTATACTGTATGTGCACTGCACGTGTGTGTCTGCACACTAAATCGGCCCCACACACACACACACACACTGTACTTGAGCCCTGGGCATCGGCGGGCTAACAGATGTTGGCGACAGAGGACAGCTGATCCTGTGAACTGACTGCTTCTGCAAACATGTGTTTCTCCTGGCTTCCATATGGATAAAACACATGTTGCCCATACAGCCCTCACCCTGACCAATGATAAGCCACTTAAGAGACAGTGAGATGAATAACAAATCCAATTCTGTGCTGATAAGTGCTGCAAATTTTGCATCTGGAACATTTTCTGAACCTTTCTGAGAACTTCTCCTGTTTCACTGACTCAATCTTTTCTTGGTTTTCTTGTGACAAATTGATTCTGAGTGGGTGTTTACATGAGAGGACGAGCGTTTTTTTAAGCCAATCCACCGTCCTGCCTTTGACCCGTAAACCGCCGCAGTCCTTGAGGGCGGTCCGTCTCGTTGGCAGACGTCTCTATGTGTTGTAAGCCTTTTTGCTGCTGAAGTGTCATGAACAACGCTCGCTGTAATTGCTAAAAGGTAATTGCGCTGGCAGGTTACGGCAAGGATTTAGCTCCCATGAGCCGCACCCTGATCCCTGCATAAGGATGTGATTAACCGCCATCTCCTGTCATTAACTGTGAGGGCTTTTGGCAAGTGGGCCGCTCCGAGTGTGTAATTGTCATATTAGACCCCTTTGCTTGGTCAGATCAGAGTATTGGAATCAAGTTCCTGGTCTGAAGTGGCTTTAAATACATGGCAGAATTGGCCAAATTGTTAGCTCGCGCTCCTGCAGTGATATGTGACAGCCGAGCTGCCATCTAATGCTCAATTTGCTGGTCCGCTAATATAACCGTACACACCATCCATGAAGGAAAAGACCATTTTTATTTTCCCCCTGCGAATGGTTCCATAGCTCAAGGGCCAAACATCTTGAGAGTGACATCCAGCTGTCGCGCTACTTCACGGAGTACAACATTAAAGCCGCAGGAATGAATCATTTGCTCTTCTGTGTGACACGGTAACTGCCAAAAGCTACGGCCAGGCGGACGTTCCAAAGAAATAAAGCGAAACGCGCGTTTACAGACCTGCGGGGAACCTGTTTGTGTTGTATATCACACTGTAAATGGAGTGCAGATTGCTGTATCCCTTTGCCTGAACTGGCAGAGGCAGGGCATTGATCTTCCTTGCCCTCGCTGTGCTGTGATGCCTCTGTAGACGGATGGGAGGGGAGGTTGTGGGGTGGGGGGGGGGCTGCAGCCTTTCAGTGGAGCATGCTACAAAATGCATATGCTCAGTGGTCTCTTGATGGTACTTCAGAGACGTGCCCAGCATTTGCTGAGATTGCTTAAGGATGGACTCATTGGGGCAGTTAGCATCACTTTGAAACTGAGAAAACTGAGCGGTGGCAGCCAAAACAAGCTTCTTTTTTTTTCATAAAGGAGGTCAGGGAGAGGGGAGCGAGCGGGGCAGAGCATTAAGTGAGCCGGAGCAATAAAACAAAATAAGAAAGGAGGCATTTCGTTTACCGTGACAGATTTAACACATCGCGCAAATAATTACCCAGAGTGGTTTTAATGGGGCTCCAGTCAGATCCGCAGATGAATACACAGTTTTTGTTTCGTGTCCCTGATGCCATTCTGACGTTCTCCATTTAGAGGGATTTTCTGTGGAGCAGGGATAATGGAGCGTCAGTGGGGAACCCAGGAGGAAGGATTTAGATGTGTTTTGAATTGACTCAGACATTTTGTTAAGTGTCATTGTGCATGGCCCGTTTATCCTCCCCCCCCCCACTATTTTCATTCATAACCACTCTGCCGTCTCTTTCATGGTGGTTTATGGGCAGAGATTGGTGTGTGTGTGTGCGTCTGTGAGTGCATGTATTCAGTAGTGGTGAAGGTGTGTGTGTGTGTGGTTTGGGGAGTGGACAGACCAAAACAAAGGCCCGCCTATTGAAAAAGCCCCAGTCAGGTCTGTATTGTGTGTGCAGAGTGAATCATGACGGCATTTATACACACACACACACACACACACACACACACACGTAGACAAACAGGTCCAGCTGGGTTATGGAAACAGAAGTGGCATTGGCCTTTGCGTCGGACCTGAGCGGGCCAGGTGAGCCGGAGGTAGACGACGCTATTGTGTGGGAAGGAAAAGATGAGGCAGCGCAGGGACAGAGAGAGGAGGGTGGAGAGGTAAATCTCTTACAGCTGCTCCGTTTCACCACACTTAACCCAAGCAGGCCGGGTTCAAGGGGGAACGTATGGTGTACAGAGCCCTAACATCTGTATCTGCATGTGAGGAGACAATGGGTACTAATGCCATCAAGGTCTCATTTGCATCCCGCGGCGCATCCATGCTGGGCGCAAAAACTGGATGCTTCATCTCAGCGTCTCTCTGCTCTGGTGTTTAAAATGCTAAGAGCACAATGTAAACGCAAGATGGCCCGCTGCATCACCCATTCTCTCACAAAAAAGTGACAGATAATTCAGTTTTAATCCCCCCCCCCCTCTTTATCTGTTCCCTAGGATATATACATTAAGAGGAGACACCACGGGTGAATAAGGTGAACATTTTAACTAATAAACATCGCCCTGAAACTTCCCCAGTTGATTAATTACGTTAAGACAATTCTTTTTTGTGTTACAAGTTTTCTGAGATTTTGTTTAAATATGTAAATGAGGCGTTATCTATTGCTCACTTTTGGTGTATTTAGGAGAAATCTGCAGACACAAATAGAAAAAGTAGTAAATTAAACAGCTAAATGTGTATTTTAGATGTTTTCTTTCCACCAGTCTGAAAGAAGACATGTTATGGAAGCTAAATAGCTCAGAATCTCAAAACCGACCAGTGCACGAACAAACTAAACATAAGAATTTAAATAGCATAAGAAACATACGATCAATTACTTCACAATAATACACACAAGTACACTTTATTTACATGCCGCTCTTATAAACCAGGGTTTGAAAGTGCTTCACAATTACAAAAAATGTGTTGAACTGAGCCCCAGAGGGAGACTGCTCCATAGTCAGGACAGCAAATACTCCACACCTATCAACTCACTGATATATGGTTAAGACAAATTGTGTAAGGCTATTAAAGTAATACAAATGATTTAGCCAAATCTGAAAGTTCCTCAGGTTTCATAAATCCACAGAGCTGGACATCATCAGTACAGCAAGTGATCAGTGATTTTGAGATTGTTTTGTCTTTTTCTTTCAATGTAGAACACCAACCGGCCCAGGGAGCGCAGATTAAATTTAGCCTTTTGGCTTAATCTGACAGATTTGTATTATATTGGTAATAATTGTTTGTAGTCCCTGAGAAATAAATAAATAAGAGACAGAGCCAAACTGATGGTATAATATGCCCAACAGGATGCATGTTAAGGGAAAATGAAACAGGTCTCAGGATTGAACCTTGGGGAACTCCGCAGGTCAGCGGAGCACAATCAAACACTTGTCAGTAATGGATAGAGAGAGAGTGGTTACATAACCGTAATACATAAACCATTAAAGAGCTACACCAGATATCCCAACCCACTTCCTTCTGCTATCTGATAAAGTATTATGATTTATGGTTTCACAAGCACTTAAATGCTGAAGAACTAAGATGGAGCTTTCACCACGATTTAACTGCAACAAGATCATAATTTGTGACTCTTAAGACAGCCGTCTCTGTCTTTGTGCAGCAGAAGTGTAGCACCGAGAAGAGCAAATGGAATCGCACCGTATAAAGAGCAGAGGAGGTGTTTTAAACAAAGCAAAAATAAAGAAAACATGCATATGTAAAACCTTGAAGAAAAAAAAGTCCCGCCACGTTGGCTCAATTCCAAATAAACACAGTGCACATGTCGTAGCCACAAACTGGTAAACTCACAATGCCGGTATCTGACATCCGCACTGCATCCATGTTAACATGTCAACAATGGCCGCACTATTGTTATTGTAGGCCGCGGAGGCTATCGAGGATACGGCGGACATCCTTGGAGTGTTTATAGTTGTTGGAGTGAGGAGATATAAACGAGAGGAAGATGAGCATTCATGAATAGCAGCTAAAAGCCGTGTTCCTCCCAAATGGCTCAACGTAGTTCATCAGCCAGCCGTGAGCTCCAGGAAACAGATGGGGCCCAGATAAGCGGAGAGGATGTCATATTGTGCGTGACGGTTTTTTGTGCGAGTGTGTGCTTTGCCAATTGTAAATACGGCGCGCGTTCTCGCACATCCAGCTGCTTCCCCGTTCCATTCGACCTCCGGGACAATTGGCTCGGGGCGGCGCGAGCAGCAGGCCGCTCTCAGGGTGACCAGAGGCCACTGTGACCGCCGTTTCTGCCCCCCCCCCCCACCCCCACGGCAGAACAACAGAGAGGTAAATCACAGTTGTTTATCCCGTCGTCTCGGGCGATCTCCCAGGAGCCTTGCCTGAGCCGTGCCATGCTGTACCAAGAAAGGTGCCCTCCGACCGCCTCTGAAGTATGGAGGGAATGCGAGTGAGCCTGCTGCAATCTGGGGGCACGGCGAAATGGAGAAGTGAAGTAAATCACAGCTGTTTATCTTGCATCTGACAGACACTGTTTGCATGGGTCGCTGGGACGAGATATGCCTTCACTTGTGTGTGTGTGTGTGTGTACACGTAGGTACCAGCATACACACTTCCTCGCTTGTGATTGTTTGCAAGTGCAGACTTCAGAGGGTGTGAGTCACCGCGGCGCTTTTGCACATTGTTGGGCCGATTCCAAGAAACGTAGCAGCGAACAGACAGTACGAGGGCCGACACCCACACCGTCACGTGTCTGAACACTACGTATTGAGACGTACTGTAGACACACCGTGGCATTAAGTAATGACAAAGTCTCATTGACTGTCGAGGAGTGTAATGACTCCGGTGAGAATCACATCTGGCTGTTTTTTTTATTTTTATTTCAACACACAGAGAGAGAAATTACACTCCTTCACACACAGTGTGCAAGAAGTGCAGTACATCATTTTTATTCCATGCTGGATACGTGATCTCAACCTTTTTATCAGGCTTATAAAAAGGTGACCTTTATATGAAATAAGCACACACCCTCCCTTACATGAAGCTAATTCCAGGCAACATGACGCAGGTGTTAGCGTGGAATATCAATGCTGCTCCATTATTCTCTCTTCTACTGCAACTTTCTATGTGAGCGAGGAAACTTTCCCCTTGGTGATATGGACCTGGCGAGAGATATTCCCGTGGAAAATACATGAATTCATAACTTTGAGGGTATATTTCACTACTGATCTATTGGGCCGTGATAAGAATTCAAAGGTGAATGGAGCTGGAGGACATCTTCAAAGCGGCCGAGGACATCACAGGAAAGCCAATGAGGCGCGTTTGCCCTCCTCCAGCATCCTCGGAATGCATTCCGTGTGCCCCCCCCTCTCTCCCAATGTGATGCGCTGTCAGAGAAAATCGGCTGTCAGAGAAAATCGGTTGCCGTCGCAGTCCGCTGCCATTAACTTGATTTACTTTGGGGGCTTCAGTCAAATTCTGACAAAAAAAAAAAAAAGAAGGTGTCAGCAAGTTTTATCAAGATTTGTGAAACCACGCAAAGGCACGAGAAGAAGAAGAAGAAGGGCATCGATAGCGGCACTCGCACTGAAGGACACTATTAATCACAGACAGGGTGTATGTATTTGAGTTCCCACTGTAGATAAACACTGGCGCTACAGTGCGCGCATGTTCTGCTGACCGTGGGCTCGGTAGCATCCCCCCCCCCCCCTCGCCGGCTTGATTATCAAAGCTACCAGCCTTTAGCATGTGTCAGTCGAGGGGGATAACCCCTGGTAGATACAAGAGGACAAGGAGACAATCAAAGGCAGTTGGCTCCACTGGAGCTGACAGTGGTCAGCTTCTGGAGGTGATAAAGGCCTTTGAACCTGGAAGCTGCTCGAGGCCCCCCTGTTGTGTGTGTGTCGTACCCCCCCCTCCCCTTCCTAGCCCCCCTCGGGCCTGGCCGTAGAGGGGTCTACTTTGATTTAGGCCCACAGTGAGCTCTCTTCATCTCTGCTGGAGACAGAGATGCAACGAGAGACAGAGGGCAAGAGAGAGTGAAATAGCCCAGATCTATCAGATATTGGTCCATCAGTGGTGGCCACTCAACTGCAGGCCAGGTCACCACGTTTTGACCTCAAACACTTGACTTGGAATGCAGGACAAAAAACAGATAAGTGCATCTGTGAAAGTCCGCAGTGTCTAATGACGACAGCAGTACGGGTGGTACATCTTTCTCGTATGAGTGCTTCTCTATTAGCTCGAGCTCTGGCTAAAGCAGAGCTTTCCTCCAAATCACTTTAATAAGCTGGATCCTCAAACTGGTCAAATTCATAGTTCATACTGTCACCCCGTTGAATTTTATGGCTCAGACCTTCAGATACACTCAACACCACAACAGGGGAAAGTATGTTCCATGATTGGAAAAGTCTCCGCGAGGAGAGACTCCCCTAGAGACGTGCAGAGTAAGGTTATGGAACAAAAACAACCCGGCTCTGCTCGATTGTTATTGTGGTTTGTGTCATGTCTGCCTGGCGAGCGCACTGTCTACCTTGGCAGCCATGGAGGATGAACCCTGCTACAAGCCGGAAAACTCACAGAATGTGATTTCGATGCAGAGTGGGACGTTTCCCTGAGAGCGGGACATTTGGATTAAGCCTGTTGCGTCAGCTTCAAAACGACAAAGGCGACATTCCAGCCTCCGTTTGAAGTCGACACTGCAGAATAAAATTCAACCGGGAGCCAAGATGTTACGGTGAGGTGGGAAAGGTGAAGGGGTCCCGGGGCGGCGGCCAGGTGTGCTCAACCCGCCATGCCAACCAATGCAGTCTGTCCACCCATTGCAAGTGTGCATGCATGTGTGGAAACACAAATACGTCCTCATATAAGAGAGGATCTATAATTGCATCTCTGCTTGGAGAGCAAGGGGGGGAAGAAATAACTTGAGGCCTGAGCTAGCTGATATTGCTGCGAAGTCAGAGGATATTTAAACAAATTGAGTTACGTCTGGTCGAGCATGTTTTGTCTTTTTTTTTTTTTAAATCCAGCTCTGTTGTCAAGAGCACTGGGCTCACTGTTCATTTTCAACTCCCTTGAGAGGCATAACCCCCCCCCCGGAGCTTTATGTATTAAAAGAATGTGCTGAATGCTTCTCTCTTGCTGCTCGGGGATGCTAAAATGTCCTACCTGCAAAACTAAATAAAAAGCGAGCGAGAAGCTGTAAAATTGATTAGTCCAGTCAATGACACTCAATATGTTGTTCCTTGTACTTGTGACCACTTGGGGCTAATGACTTGCCGTTTATTGGCGATTACCTGCGGTCTCTTTTCCTTGGACATTACAGCCATGTAGAATGATATCTTTATATTTACTGCCTCTTCATTGTTGGCAATCAACCACGGAGGGAGGGACGTGGGCCGGTGTGTGTGTGTGTGTGTGTGTGTGTTGCACTCGGTGAGGCAAAGCAGAAAGAACATTAATTGTCCACTACTCGAATCACCAAAAAATGAATCTGGCAAAATTGTTTTGAAAGTTTCCCAAGGAAAAAGAGAAAAAGAATGTTGGCAAGCCTCCCAAAATGCTGTTTGAAAATGCTCTTTGAAGGTAATGAGGCATGCTCGTGGCACACAGAAGCGGGGGAGTAGTGCCATGGCAAAGCGGCATCTTCTCAATTGGGCTCTTTTTTTTTCTGCTTACATATCACTTTAGTCAGGCACGTGTGGTACATTTCTAATGAAGCGCGGGATCGCGCCCTACCCCCTTACTAAGGGCATACATGTCTTTTAAGGAAAAAAGACGGAGGAAACTCTGCGCCTTTGGTCCCAGGCATGAACAGAACGACTCCTGCTTCATGGTATTTTACGTGACGGTAATAAAAACACCCTAACTGATAAAAATTCCTATTTTTCGAACAGCACAAAATGTGATATCACTCTTAGCTCTACTAAAAAGTAAAAAGACTCTATGCACTGCAATGAGCAAGGGTGTTATATTAAACTTATACTGGCTGTTTTTATGGATAATGAGGTGTGAGAGAATCTCCTCTCTCGTAGTTAATAATACATGCGAGTTAAAGGAGGGAAAATAATATTTTTTATTGTGGCTCCAAAACCCTTCAGAATGTGGTGAAGAAGAATGTGAAAACACAGTGGTTATCAGCCCGCCTTTTGGTGGTAAAAATGGTATAGAGATCATGAAGAATTTATGTGAAGAACCACAAAAAGAGGACTTTCAAACCTCTGCAATCATTTATTTATTGAATGTAAATGGAGAAGCATGGTCAATATAGATTAGCGTCAGAGTTGGCTCGGAAGCGAAACAGTAAATCGTGAAACTGAAGGATGAAGTGACACATAAGTGAGGTTGAAAGAAATCTGTGTATTATGTTTACACAGCCATAAAATTCTCTGATGAAAAAAAATACAATAATGAAAAAAGCACAATAATGAAAAAAGCACAATAATGAAAAAAGCACAATAATGAACCTCTGGGTTCTGTCTTCAAAATCAAAGAAACGTTTGCCCCACAAAAAGGTCCGATACGGCATTTGTGCTGAGTCTGACTTTAAGTAAACCAATGTCATCAAACCAAGGTTAGACATTTTCTTACTCTTAAGCCATCTCTGTGTCTTTAGCATGACCATATCAGCATAAACAACATGCATGAAACAAATGATGCAGTCTGTTCAGACCAGCATTGCCAGATGTACGATAAGTACCGATTCGTACGATCATTTTACCTTCTGTATGATCAATAACGTCCAAAAGCAGTACACTGTTCGATGACCATTTCTTGGCGCTTACAATTCGTGGTTGGTTTTACTCTCCACAGTCTCAGTTCAATTCACCGTCTCTCACCATGCGTGCTTGGTGTGGACCATGATGTTGAAGCTGCTCAAAGCACATTTAAAGAGCGTTTGCAAGAGAGTTGGCTTTTAAACCATATGTAAGTAAGCCCAGATATGTATTTGATTAGCTTAGCTTATGGTCTTAACTGTTTTTCATGCAGCATACAAACAGGCTTCCAGTCGGGCTGTCTTGCAATTTAATTTTAATATTAGGACTTATGGAACACTGGCCTACTATCTTCCACACATCATTGCTTCATGAGCTTGCTTTAAATAAATAAATAAATAAAACGGTGTGGGTGGATATGTAGGTGTGTCAAAAGTAATTTCAATATGGGTTTTGTAATGTAAGATTGACCTTGCTTATTCAAAAGTTGACAACTTTTTAGTTGACAAATGTGGCTCAGTTTGAGCTAAAATTCATTTTCTTTGTCATTGTGACTGTGTTGCTGCTACCATTTGTGTTGCAAGAGAAGAAATGTCCTGCAGATGAGCCAAGTCAACCAGTAAAACAATACAATTACAAATCTGCTCCACATGTTATGCTGTCTGTACAGTAGGAGCTCATCAACCTACAGCAACAAACCTTTTCAATCAACCTGGAGCAAGTGAATATGTTTGCTCGGAAAATGATTGTCAGAAATGTCGAGCAAGTTTCAATTAACAGAAACTTCTTCTGGGATTTGAAATAGCCGTTTGATGCTGAACCCAAATGATTCCATAATGAACCGTTCAGGGGTTTCATGTACTGTACCCAGATACAGAGACACTTGTTTTAAGAGTGCAGGCAGAGAGAAACGCACAATCCACACAGAAACGATGCCCTTCAAATCCGCTCTCTCCACAACAGACGAAGAGGAGGATACCAAATCCAGCTAATCTGTAATGCATTAGCAAGCACACTAACAGTATGTTACAGCCCATTAGTGGTTAACAATGATAGCTGATTTTCAGATGGCACAGATAGCCATTACAGTAATTCGCTCCAGCCTGCGTCAACTCCCCAATGACAACCGCTGCTTCCGGCCCCGACATTAGATCAATAATGCAAAACCCCCTTAAAGTTCTGCTTTGTGGTTTTATTTAAAAGAGCTTCTTCTCAAACTAATGACGCAGGTTAATTGGCTTGTCATCGTTTGGGAGTTGACTGGGAAAGGAACAGGGGTCGTTACAAAAAAAAAAAAAAAAGGCGCTCCAGGGATGCGTGTATTGCCTCTGTAGTCTTTATTGATGTGTTTTCTGTGTCTTGGCTGGCCACCAAATTGCTGGACCCTGTGTGTGTTTTGCTTTGGGTCAATACGGTTAAGAGGAAACAGTTTGACAGGGAAACAGCAAGAGAAGCAGCTCCGATCAAGGACTTGCAAAAACAAGGTTCATCAGGTTCAGGTTGAACATGCTGTTCACGTTGGATGCATTCATGTACGAATGAATACAGTGTACCTCAAACACACACACACACACACACACACACATACAGATATATATTCAGCTGATCAAACATATGGTCCATTATGTACAATCTGTCCATACTGCTGTCCTGTCTGCTCACCCCCCCCCCCCCCCCCCCCTCCCCCAGGGGTCGGGCCACCTCCATCGATTGCCACCACTTATTAATCAGACTCTGGGTGGACACCACAGCCCTGCCATTTGTTAGAGGGCTCTCCAACAGGATGCCATTAGAGCGTCACTGTCGCACATTATCCTGAATAAGTAATGAGGAGGCCGGTAAAGCCGCAGCTTCCTCCCGCATTAGGATAAACGACTCTCGGGCAGGGAGGGACGAGGCACATTCCATGTTAATATGCATGCAGGGAGAACGAGCGAGGAAAAAGGCAGAGATAGTCTGAGGAGGAAAGAGAGGCAGAGAGATGAGCATTAAGGACTGGGAACAAACTAAAGTCTCCAATGAGAGAAGGACTTTCAAGATCAATTGCTGAGAGAAGATGCAGACTAAGTGCTTTTGTTACAGCGAGAGAGGCAGAATTAGGACCGATTGTTCCGATGCAGCCAGACCTTGAATTTGGTTGAAACACAGCAATTTCACTGACACTGCTGCTGAGGACCAATACTGCCTTCCGCTGGCCTCCAGTGTATTAGTGTGTTTAACTATAGGTTAAATCACAGTACGTGTCAAACCATCCATTGTTCCTGATACCAGGACCAGAGAAGGAGAGCTGTCCCAACGCCATATGCACTGGCTTGTGATTGAAAGCTTTTAGGGCAGATATAACTCTAGATGGGGATGAATTTCATCTAAAACACCCTACACTTCTCCGACTAGTCCTTTACCAACCTTTCGGCTCCTAATTCCAGTTCCTTGTACATCAATAGCCGTGTTTCCACTCAAATGTCAAGTGAATTTTAAGCAGCATTCTATGCTAATTAAGTGCATTTCCATTAATTGGCTAGGCTTTGTAGTTTGGTCAGATGATAGGCTATGGGAAGATTCCAACAGTGGTTGGCAGCTGATCAGTCATGTGAGTTATTACAGTCATTTAGCAGACGCTTTTATCCAAAGCGACTTACAATAAGTGTATTCAGGTATTCAAGTGCATCTCCTTTTTTAAACAAGCATCTAAGAGCATAAACCAGAGCAAAAGTACGGTGCAGAAACAAACTAATACACATACAATAAGTGCAACAAACTAATATGAATACATATTGTGTTCTCTGTAACAGTTAATCAACCAAAGGTGTTTTCATATTCCATGAAGCGCAACTCTTTTTCGACGAAGGCTAAAACCACCTCAAACAAACATGAAACCTTTTTCTCGTGGGACATTTGATCCACTTCTTGAGCTGCGGGGTATTTTTCCGTAGCAGTACCGCCGGATGCCACTAGAAGTAAATTGGTAGCTTTTTTTTTTCTGCACAGACTAAAGAGATAAAACATGTTTGAGCTTTAGAGGTGCTTTGGACAGAGCCAGGCTAGTTGTTTCACTCGGTGTGCTAAGCTAAGCTAACGGCCCGCTGGTAGCTTCATATTTAATGTACAGACTTGAGAATCTTCTCATCTAACTCTCAGCAAGAAAGCAAACTAATAGATAGCCAATATGTTTTTTATTATAGTATGCACCAATAAAGCACATCAACTGCAGTGATTGGGTATTAATCAAATTTAATTCATCAAAATTAAGATAATAAAGCAGGCAGCACCTGCTTTATTAGCTAATCTTTGGGGCCCATCTTGTGTAAAGGCCCTGAGCCAAAATCACATCTTAAGGCCTTTATTATCTCAGTTTATGTTTGTGCTTACATCGTGGAATTTACTAAATAGTAAAAGTAATACTACTGCATGCGCACAGAGAGTGGGAGAAATGGTGGGTCAATAGGGGCCCTGAGCTCATTTTGACCCGGTGCCACTTTGGCTAATACGGCCCTGATCAACCTCATTTACTTATAAATGGCATTATTCTGGTCAGGTTCACCCAATCTGTAGACTTATTGTTGTTGTTTTGTTTCTATCTATGTTTCATATCCTTTAAAGTCAGTGGCACCAATAGGGTATGAAGTTTACAAAGTGCTATTTAATGTCTCGTCTTTTGTTTTGTTCATTTGCTTCTGTGATGGACTGCTGATTAGTTAGACACGGTCTCCGCAAAGTGCTTGGAGACAGACTCTTGATGAAGGTCTCTATAAATAAACCAGACTCAATTTTGACTTGCTGTAAACACTAGAAAAAAAACGATGTGCCAGAAATGACAATTTTTCATACATACAAATATCAATTTGCCCTTGGAATATTATTTTATGTCAAAAGTGTCTTTTGAAACCGAAGACGAAGTTGTCAGTGCATCCGAACGTCTATGTCATGAAGAAAAAAATCCCAGAGTTGATTTGATTCGCTTTGCAATTAAAATCATTCTCAATGACGTCCCCAATTTTCTAATCGCTTCATCACTTTGAGGGGTGATCAATTAAAAACAGCAACACTACTGCGTAGAAACGCTATGCAACCATCCAACCAGACTTAATCACAGAGTTAGAGTGCAACAGAACAGACTGTCCAAAACCCTTTACCGCATCTTGGACTCACCTTCCCTGTCCAAAGAAAGCAACGAATCAAAACTTAGTACAATCCTAAAAATACCATTAATTATCTGTCCAGAGACAGCTGGACTCTTTGATGTTTGCTCTTCTCTCTCTCTCTCTCTCTCTCTCTCTCTCTCTCTCTCTCTCTCTCTCTCTCTCTCGCTCTCTCTGCGTCTCGTCTCTTTGGTCGCAAGAAAGGCTTGAATGCTGCCAGAATGAGTAGTTGTTTTACATTTACTCAACCGTATAAAAATAACCAACGTCTGTCAGGAAAATAGCAAAGGATAGTTATCATTTTCAGCTGTTTCTCTTCCCTGCTGGAAAGCAAACCGGCTGCGGCTTTGGTGCTCGTGTGTGCTTGCAGATATTTAGCGATAGTGTCTGCTGCATGGAAGACATGCCGGTGCCCTGCAGGGCCCGGGTTCAGTCTCCGCTCATCAATAGACGGGGTCAAACCGTAAGCGCCACCGAAGATAGCACAGGGGGGGGAGGGGGAGATTTGCAATGTGAAAATATCACTGTGGCATTTACAGGGAAGGCTTGTCTGCAGGGTGAGGGAAGGTGTAGTTAACAAACTCATTGTGGAAGCAATCGAGCAGACAGCACTTTTTGGAGAATGTCCTTTTTTTTCCTCTTTTTTTTTAAAGCCCCATGGCTTCCACAGACATTAAAGGGAGGCTTCTTGTGAAATCTTCCCTGATGTTTCCCATCCTGCTTTCTTTTTCATTAAGGAGGCCGTAACGCAGAGAGGATGCCCTTTGAACGACGAAGGGGAGACTTGTCATGTTCGGCTGGAGGAGTTGTTTACGAGAACATAGCTTGCTTTTAAGGAAATTGAGGGCATGAGTCTGGGTCTCGGCGACGTTCAGCGCCGTGACCAGATCGTTAGTGCGAATGGGATTTGACTCTCCGCTGAACTCCAGTTAATTTAACCCAAGTAAGAACCTTTCAGAAAATGTAACCTATAACGAATTTCTGCTGAATCAAAATGTGTCGGAAGGGATGAATCATCACAAGCCAGGTTTTTTTTGGGGGCGGTCAAAGAAAGTGAATACTCTTGTTCTGGTCCGCTCTAAAAAAAAAGAAAAGAAAACGGGCAGAATTAGTGTTGAATTCATTGTTGTTTTTATCCACTTCAGAAGCAGCAAACACTCCGGGACAGAGAAACACAGTGAACACACGGGGCAAACGGACATTTAAGCTCTTTATTGAGACCTGTTCTTTTAATCATCCCAGAGATCGGAGGTCACTTCTCACTCTGTTCATCCTACTAACACAACAAGAGAAAGATGCTTATTTGAGTTACTCAGCTGGACATAATGCACAAACAAGGACGTTGGAGATGTTTATAATGGCGCTTCAGTGTCACGGTCAGCGTCCGCCACAAATCAATCGGGTGAATGTAGGGAGTGCTTTACAAAAGGACGCACACCATCATTTATCTTATCATTTGGCGGTTTGTAAGGTTACTTTGCAAACAAATTGGAATGTAAATTGCATTGTTTTTGCTTTTTTTCCCCTCCAAAGCTTTTCAGGCTGATTTAAAGCACTTGCATATACTGCAATCACACACACACACACACACACACACACACTCATAGAGGATAATGTTTTCTGGCATGAGAGAGCTGGACAAACCTCAGATGAATGTTCTCCCTCCCCCGCCAGGTCTGATTTTCTCCTGGTTGTCGCGCGGCATGTGTGCGCAAATCAATCAGGCCCCTTGTTCTAATCAGTCCCACTTATATCACCCTGCAAATAAATGACACCGTTCAGGAGTGGAGATCAATAGGAGATAAGGTGAAAGTCTCCCCGCTTCCTGTCCACAAGGCACAGGGTTGGGACGCAGGCTGGGGTGGAGGGGGGGGATGATGAACTCAGGCAGGGGGGCAGACTAAACTAAACAGGTTTATTCTTTTGTCTTCTACCCAAAGTGATTTCACTCTCAAATGTCACTCAATAACCACGACTGAGGAAGGACTCAGACCGGGAAAGGTTGGAGAAAAGGATGTGAGTAAGTGCGTGTGTGTTAGGCACATAGAGACATACTTGGTGGCTTGCATGTGCTGCACAATGGGGGAGGGACACATAATTGTCATTGAGTCATATTCTCTGGCGATGTTAGGGAGGAAGTGTATCCTTTCCTAACCCCAACCATTTGTTCTGCTTTGTGGCATTGGACTACAACCAATCACAAGGCACACATGTACACCCGTGATTGGCAGCAAACATAAATGATTTAAAAGGATGGGACATTTCATAATTTTCTAATTGATAACACATTCCAATAAAAATACCGAACTAACTGTGTAAGCTCAGTACCCAGTACAGACGGCAACCTCTGGGCCTCAAAAATGAAGCAAATGCAGAAGTGCCTTAAACTTGCATTCTTTCAAATGGCCAGCAACTCCTCTGGTTGCAAAAAGATGTCAGATTGTATAGAAGTCTATGAGGAAAAAGACCTTACCTCTCTCTTGATTTATTACCTGAATAAATGGTCTCAGTCGCTAGTTTCAAGCCTTCTTTAAGACAGCATGATGTTCATTTTGTAAATTATGATCCCATTTAGAGAAAAAAGGACGATAAAGCAGGGTATGCTTTAGGATGGGGCTACCTTGTGATTGACAGGTAGCTGGTGTTGTCCGGTCTGGGAGTAGTCTTTGTGAAAGGCTTAAAGTTCTAAGACAAAACCAGTGTTTTTTCAGTTCATGAAAGGTAATTGTCGCTAGATTTGCCGCTAGTAGCTATTGACAAAAAAAGTCGCCAAGAGGGTTTGGAAAGTCGCCAGATTTAGCGAGAAAGTCGCCAAGTTGGCAACACTGGCACCGGCTAAATATGTCCCCAGAGCAACATTGGACTTAACAATGGTTCCTATCACATATTAAACCAAACAAAAATCCATCTTCATAAAAACAAGTTGTACAAATAATAATATATAAACAAGCATATTAAAGCTACTGCAGATGTAAAAACAAATGCATTTAACTTACCAGAGCTGCTGTTCACTTAAAGACAAAGTCCATCCTCCTTTCTTTGTTAACAAAGAGTTTAATCCCACGGTTGTTCAGTACATCCATGAGATTTAGTTCCAGTAAGAAGTCCTTCTCGATTCATGGACGCCAGTGAAGACAGTCGAGCCTCCCCAGTTGTATTTCTTGAATACGTTTTAATGCGTTTGAGGGCTGAAAATGTCCGCTCGACAGAGGCAGCAGATATTGGGATTGTCACCGCACAACATGTCACGCTCGCCCACTGACCAATCACGTATGGCTAGGCCAGCTAGCAGGCTCTGGCACGTCAAAGAATACGCCCAACATGTCAAACTAAAGATCTGATTGGTTGAACACTATGACAATCAACAATATCGTCCCCATTCACTTAAACTGCAAAGGGATTCACTTGTGAGTCTGCAGGCCTCGGGCCTCTCTTCTTACCTAGAGACACAGAGGTGAAATCTGATTGGATAAAAGCTCTACTTAAAACAAGCTGCACTGGAAGCAGAGCAACTGAGGAAGACAATAGCTGTGCAATGAGAAAATAAGATAATGGGGACATTTTTTTTTATAAATTAGAATACATGTAGTGTATTTAAGAAAAATTATTAAATTATAAAATATCTATAACTTTGTGATTCTGTTTAGGCCAGCAGAGAAGGCCTTGCAGGCCCTGACGGCCCACCACTGCTATATTGTAACAGTGCATACAAGTGTGTATGTCACAAACACAGCTAGAGTGAAGCTTTGATCCAGTTGTGTTTGAGGTTCAATAATCTTTGCAGGATGTTTCACAATATAATAAAACTACTTTATAAGTAAACATGAGCCAAGGTGACTTGTTACATTGGTCATTCAGTGTGTCCCCGTCTGGTCAACCTTTAGTGTTTTTTGGATGAGCAGGAAGCCTGCTGAGAGCCCCGACCACCTGCTGGGTGCAACTCTTCCAAAACAATTCCCAACCGTCCACCCTGCTCTCTCCCTGCCTCCTGTGAGCACTGAATGAAACATGCTGCGAGTCAGACAGAGTCCAGACCCGGTCCAAGAGCCAGGCCTGGGTTTGGTTTAAAAGTGCTGGTGGTAAGCCATAAAAGGGGAAGGGATAAATCTCTGAGCAAAGAGGAGGTCTCTAACCTCCGATTCATGATTCATGAACGACTAATCTTTAATGTAAGCCTCCTCAAACACAATTTATTTTATTATTCACCGGCTCAGTATGCGGCAGCTGGACTTTTTGTGGCACCACACCCTCGATAAACTCTGTAGGGGAGGGTAAGGGCTGTGCAGCACTCGTGCGGTTTGTTGTGGTTTGAAATATTTGCTCTGAACTAATTTCTCACACACCACTTGCTCTCTGAGAGATGTCAGAGAACACAGACTGGTTGTCCAAGATACTCCTTATGTTTCCCATTAGAACAGTGAAATGAGACACTTTCACTGCAGACATATTTAAACAATTATCATGAGTGGACATCTCTAAAGATCCGTTCAGGGTGTTTGTTTTAAAAAATATTACAAAGTTGTCCGACTTTCTTTCTTTTATGCTGTAAGCTTTGAAACTAAACTACAGTGGGCCGACATAACAAAGCAAAACAAGTCTGAATACCTTTTGAAAACTCCACCAACCAGCCAAGAGTGATTTTCTGCAACTATAACTTTCTGGAAGAAACCTAACTGCCGAAAAGGTTTGGTTCTAAAGAGTGCAGTGCACCCTGGGAATTGTACCAAATGGACAAGACTGTTAAAGAATATAAAAAATAGAGAATTTGGGCTATCATCTCAAGGTGTTTATTGAAAGGCATTGTGGGAAATGTCAGAAATCACCAACTGAAACCGAGGTAGACGTGTCAAAGGGAGCCTAATTGGCCACGTCAACCATGCACATGAAAACATGTTATTAGAAATAACATGTAGATGTGTAAAAAAACATACAAAAACTTGCCTTCAAATGTACAATATGGATCCTTCTACTTCTAATTACCCCTCTTGGTGTAATATGCTCGCCAGTTTATGTTCTTTGCCTCGTTAGGATGGTTTTAAATTATTAATTTGGTGGATCCTTTCCTCTCCAATAAATAGCACTGTGGAAAAAAAAACAGAAGTGTAGGTTTTACAGTGAGGAATTACAACCAATTACATGGTGAATGTACAGAGTATTATTGTTAGACTGATTTATAATGCAGCAAGATATTGAAAAGACTTAAGTGAGGAGCATGCGGTGTGATCAGTGAACAGTAACGACGGTTACATAACACAACAGGTTTGGGTGCTTTTTTGTCTCTGACAGCCGTTTACACGGGCGACGATTAACTGCTTTATATGGGAAGTGACACTCAACACATGAGCTTCGAATTAACACGGGTTCTTTCTGCACAGCTTGAGTAATATGACATCAACAGCTAATATCTGATTACAAGTATATGAAATAAGTGAGAGGAAAAAGGGGGGGGAGCCAATTTGTGGGATATGTAGCCGCCTAATGCCAAATGCATGTTAACAGAGAAAATAGAAAATAAATTAATTCCACCGAGTAATTCTGTATTCAGTTTTAACTCGGGGAGTTTCTTTGATCTGGATAATTTTGATCATGTAGCTGTTAAATCGTGAAATAAGCCCTCGTTTTCTTACACGGCCTTTGGTGCTTTACTTAATCTATCAAAAGAGGATTTGGAGCTATTGTTCAGAGCTGTAGCCACGTTACTACTGATAGATTTGCTCCTTGTGTAGAATGTAACGTGTGCCAGATAAAATAGCAGTTCATGAACTCGTGTGTGTGTAATGGATATCATCTGACATTCCTCTCCATGCTCCTACCCAGGAGGATACTTTGTCACTTCGGTTTAAAGTTCTTCCCACGAAACCATGCTGCAAAAGGTCGAGCCCCGTCTTTCTGACATCATCATTTCCTCGCATGTCCAGAGCAGAAGGGGTTACATGTGGTAACGCTGGCTTTGGGGGTGTGTGTGTGTGTGGGGGGGGGGGTCTACTCTGGGTGGGACCACAGAGGATACCCGGCTTCTTTTCCCATGTTCTCCCGAGCCAATAAAAACACTGGAAAGCGGCACGTTCCCATCAGCTAAAGCCGGTGACACTGCGACCCCGGGAAATGCGTGAGTAAATACCAAAGGCAAGGCCGCGGGGCTGGAAGGGAGGAGGAGGTGCCGGTGGATGTGTGTGTGTGTGTGTGTGGGGAGGGGAGTAAAAGTGCTCTGAAACGTCTCAAAACATGCCCCGTTGTGGATGTGGAAGCAGCACCTATTACCAGCCACCTGTGCTTCATTTAGGTTAAATCCTTCATTAGGCTTTAAAAGCTCATTTATTTTCATTTTCTAATCCCCTCTGGCTCTTTTGCTTTTCTGGAGCTATTCACCTGTCAGATGCAATTTAATCCTTAAGAAGGTGGCCCTGGTTCAAGACCTGCAGGTGATACACCCTTTTATTTAATTATTTATTTTTTTGATACTTTGCCTCCTTACCCGAAATTTCCCCTTCTCTTGTTGTTTTGTCTATGGATTCATCCCTATTTTTCTTCACTTACCATAAGCATTTAAAACACAGCATGGTAAGGTGACATAACGGTATGTGTAACCCAAGATGTCATTTGTGGCTGACAACAAGACACGACCCGTTGAGCCTGAACCAGCCCCCCTCGGTCTGGTGTGGGGGCGGGGGGTGCGAATTCCGATTCAGCTGAACGGCAGAATGCAATTTTCAGTAACAAATATAATATTTCCACAAAAATGCAGCATACCATTTGAACGAAGAATCTCCCATGAATCGAAGCATGTGTAACACTTTACACACTCAAAACACAATAAAACACGATCTACGACAACATTCCTAGCCTCGTGCTAAATATCGTCACTTTTTCGCGTTCATTTGGCGGAGATACGCATCAGAAATAGCCCCTCAAAAGACGCTAATCAACCGGCCGGCCGAATGCTATGTAGTTAGCAGCCGTAGCATTCAAGCACGCTTCGAACCTATATCTCAGAGTTTCTCTCCGAGAAACCCTTCAAAGTTGACCGGGGGGACAGCAGCCCCCAGCAACGATAACTCAGCCAAATAATTATGGGATGGTACTCACAGTTTTGAAGCAAAATCATCAAACCGTTTCCTAAAAGTCCATTTTGACCGCGGATTCACCTCATTCTGACCCATTTCCGGTCTAATAAAGTTGTGAAATAAATAAAGGGGGGTCAAATAAGCTGGGGGACAACATTCCAGCGAGGCTGGACATTCCAGTCTCGCGACTTTTACGCGCCGGGTCCTCGGCTGAGATCGGCATTTTCCGCCGAAACTAAAGACTTCCTGGTAATTCTGTTAGCGCCATTCGATTGGCTACACCAGACACGTGCGCACAGAGCAAAAAAAAAGGAAATTAACCAAACAGGGGCTCTACAGTGGCGCAATACACACCAGCTGTTGCGTAATTCTCCCGTAGGTCGCCGGCCTGGAGAGGCTTTGGAGACGGTTCCAGCTCTCCAAAATGATTTCTAACTGCTGTATGTGATAGATTGTGCATGTAGAAGGATAAAGGAAGTTAAATATATAGTTATTTAGGTTGTAAAAGTACAATGGAACAGCTTGAGAGGCTGTTTCTCAAATGATGACCTTTCGTGACCTCTCGTACGTTTATGTCTCTAATTATGGCATACTTCACTCAATTCACTCAAATTCTTTTTTCTATTCACTACTGCTGTCGTTTGCTATGATGGTGGGTGGTTCTAGGCTCCACTGAGCCTCATTTAATATCTTTTTATGAATAATAGTGCTTTTTCACCATACGAATTTGACATTTTCAAAGTGGAGCTGTGTTCCATCTTCATCTGCTATTAACCAGTAATATATACATAATATTTACTCTATTCATATGAGCAAACCATTCTTAGTGTTAATAACCCCTTGGAATTATTAAAAAAGACCTTATAGTTAGAGTGTGGGGCCCCTTCGTTCAGAACCGGAATTTGCGGAATTTATGGGTGCAGGTTACCAGGCTCCAGAAGAAGGTGGCCCTGGTTCAAGACCTGCAGGTGATACACCCTTTTATTTAATTATTTATTTTTTTGATACTTTGCCTCCTTACCCGAAATTTCCCCTTCTCTTGTTGTTTTGTCTATGGATTCATCCCTATTTTTCTTCACTTACCATAAGCATTTAAAACACAGCATGGTAAGGTGACATACCGGTATGTGTAACCCAAGATGTCATTTGTGGCTGACAACAAGACACGACAACAATGTTGTGTGACTCCTGCGAGTGGAGGATGTTTATTTAAGGCATTTGTTTGTCTGTTTTTTTTTTTTTTCTTTTTCTAAACCAGTCCTCAGCATAGCAAATGGCCAAATAAGACGTTATAGTGTTCATGATTGCGGGACTGTAAAGACCAAAATGACATCCAGATGTTTCCAATTACACAGCCCAAGCCCTCGGTTTGTTTGTGTTACAACAGTAATGTTGTAATCCTCCAAGTCCAAAAGCACACAGAACGTGATGACTGCTCGCAGGCTGTAAATCTAAATGGGGTGCATGTAATCTCATTCATATGCTGCAGTAAGTGTTTCCATAGGTGTCAGTAATGTAGGATAATGTCAATTTTATAGTTTACGCAGAGGCCGCGACTCTGCATTTAACAAGGTTGAAATTTTTATTATGCCAACTCAATAATTGTAGCTGTGTGTACATTCGGCAGCGGTGTGTGTTCTGAAAAGGACACGGGTTTGGAATGTGTTTGCATAATTAGTCAACTTTGAACACAGAGTAGAATTGCAATGAGTGTGTTGCTTCTTTCAAAGAGAACACAACCTGCAACTCAGACTGCACTCCAAGAATGCTTTCCTCTCTTCAAGGCCATTCTTCATTGTTCATGAAAGCTGTAAATAATATTTTCTTTTAGGGCCGAGCATTCGAGCCGAGCACATTTGTAAACAGTCCAAGGACATCGGAGATGAACACGACGTTATTCAGCGTCCTCATAATAACTCTCCATCAAATGCTTTGCATGCTTCCCAGGTCAGCGGGATTCGGTGGATATTTGAGATACGGAAAACATCCCACGCCTAATGGTACCAGCACTTAAATTCTTCCATATTGTGGAAGGACAAACAAACTAAAATGATACAATTGTCCGTAAGATAGACTGTATAACTATTGTGTATAAGATAAAAACCCTTTTTGTAGATATTTGTGGAAACAATGTCCAAGCTTCAGGACTCTGGGTTGGAGGCAGCCCAAGAAAACTGATACAAGGCCATGTTGTCCCCTTCTTTAACAGGCTTACATAGAGTAAGCTATCATTTAGGGATTTTATCTTTATCTACCTTTTTACAGAATTGATTCGGGAGGACCTTTTTGCAATCGCTTTGGAAAGTGGAAGCTAGCGAGCTAACTAGCTTTCCTCTGGCAATGGGAAGCTAGTAATCCCAGCTTGCTAACAATACTTTTAGTTCATGTTATTTCAACACCTGCTGAGGCATCTTCTGCACACTCCGAGGTACATTTACAAAGAGTAGATTGCTGCCACTGATAGCACCATGAGTTGTGCAACCGCTATCTGCTCCGTCTTCCTTTCCGATTCACAAAAGATATTGCGCAATTACAGTGCAAACCCACCCTATATTTTGCAGATTTTTTTGTGGCCATTAGCGCTGATCTCTGTGAATAGTGTGGTGCAGGGATGACGCAATTTTGTAGGCTATTTGCTTGGCAGGGCAGTTATGGGTGCAGCCACCCTTTGCTTTTGGGGGTTTATTTCTGTCTGCAGGTTTAGCGGCCACAAAAGCCGAGCTATCCTTTTGTGAATACAACCCCTTAATGTTGTCTTTGTCCTAGATTATTGAAAGGGAAGGGGGAGATGGCTAATGATCAGACTCACAGCAACAGGAGCCTTTAACCTGCTTAACCTATACCTACTAAGTACTGCAGGGAGGGGTTTAAATCACACATGGGACCAAGCTGACAACATTGGTCCCCAGCTGGTAAAGTGCCTATGTGGTTGTTGGAAGTTGCCTCCTCCCACAGATCAAATAGCTATTACCAGCATTGTCGTGGTTAAAAAGGAGAAAAGTAGCCTACTGTAGGAAGCCCTCTTAAAATGAAATACACAAGTCACATCAAACACTGCAAATATACAAACTTCTTAGCAAAGAATTTCAGTTTGACCTGGAATGATTCCTGTTCCTAAAACATCTCCACATCGCTGGTTACGGTGACCTGAAGGTCACGGTAAACATGTGCGGTGAACTCATGGAAGGCGTATTCCTTCCCAGAGAACAGGGGCTTCCTCTGGAGCTGCAAACAGGACGTAGTGTTCTCATGAAAAAAAAAAAAGGAGGGAAAAAAAAAAATAGTTTGGCAATGAGTCAGACCTCTGAAAAACCATCGTGGGATATCCCTGCTCCAACTCCAGCACAGGATCACACCCACAACGAATGGGGGAGTGGATGTGCGTGAGTGCCTGGGAGTACACACCCAGGCCTGTGTGACTATGTCCTCCATGTGTCTGCTTCCAGACCTTTCCCAGTTCAGCACGGTTTGGTTCAAACGTGTCAACTTTCAAACATTCCCCTGTCATCCTCGAGCCGCATTTAAAAGCTTCCTACTAATGCAGGGAACAATTAAGTTATCAAATGGACACAACCATTATGTAAAAGGCGGGTTATATTGCCAACAATTCGAACACTGTCTGCTTCCTGGAAGTGCAGACGAAATGTCAGGGGCACAATATTTCAAGGCTATTAACTTGAGTGCTTTTTTATTCAGTCTCATTACTTTTTAAACAGCATAGGAAGTCACGGAAATGTAATATTAATTTTTACATGGCTTTCATTTTCGTTCCTATGGAGCTGTTTAAAATTCAGGGATTTATTTATTTATTTTTTTAACACAGGGAGCACGAGGGCCAGTGTACATGTGGTATTCTATACATAGCTAGTCTAAGTCACATCTTGCTGGAGGAAATTCTCATGTTTGTAAAGTCAGTGCGTGTTCCGCGTTAAATGAAGTGACAATGGACACCGACGTAGGAGTGGATGTGACAACGCGGAGGGTGAGGCATAGAGTCTGTGCTTCAAACGCATGCACCAGCCTGGGACGGCAATCCTGCATGCATGCATTAAAACACACACCTTTCCAGCTTTCCAGGTGTATATTTAATAAGTATACTGCACAATGCAACATATATGCACACAGAGAGTGTTAGCTGAGTGTGAAAGAAAGTTGGACTGGCAGAGAGAGAGAGAGATGTTTCATTAAATCTTTATTTTGGAATTTTCAAAAGCTAGATAAAACCAATTTTGATATACGAGAGCTCCCTAATTTAGGCCCTAATGAGAATTTTTCAAATGTGGGGAGCCTTATCATGAAAAATGGCTGGAGACCATTAATAGTTTATAGGTTGAGTTAATGATAGAGATGACTCCTAATTGAGCTCTACAGAGCTTTACTATCCGGTGGTCCTTTTCACCGGCGCCAGGAATCTCTCTCATTATTTCAGATTTTGTGAGGGAGGAAAAAATAAAAAAAAGGCATGCATAATATCACCTATCTTAAGGGAAAGATTAATTTATGTTCCACAAAAAAAAAAAAAGATCCTGCTCAGACTTTCACAGATCATAATGTTTCGGAATCGGAGGAAGGAAAAGGATATATATTTTTTAAATCAACTGATAATTCCACTGCAACATAAGAAGACAGAAGAAGATCAGAGGAGAAGAAATGGTCCGCCCACACTCAAGTCATCTCTGTTATGGTACAGTTGCCATGGAGATTTAGCTTCCACATAACTTAAGCACGTCTTCTTCATTTGGACTTTTGTTATCCAGCGACTGAGCGGTCGGTCATGTCGACCCGAGTCCATGCTTTCCACTGAGGCTGCATTCACACAGAGTTGCCATTGAAGCTTATAAATAGGCATTACCATAGGGACGCGTCATGTGCCTGTTGCTGCCAAACAGTCAGTACAGTAAACACCAGGTCGCCATGGCAGCAGCCTGAGTGGCTGACACAACAGGGGAAACAGGAAGGGATTCCCTTTCAGCCCAGTGACGGCCGCAGGGTCACGTGGATTCCCATCAACCTTTTCCCTGGCACGGCCGTGGGCTTCCCCCATCTTGCTCAATCCGCCAACTGGTCGCCCCCCCCCCCCTCCCCCCCCCCCCGGAACATGTGGCAGCTCTAATTACCGTGCCACACAGGCCTCGACTCAGGAAAAAAACACAAAAAAACGTGGCTCCATGGCTGTGTGCTTCTACGGCGCTGCACAGGCCGAACGTTCGCTGCTCTCCGGGCTGAAAAGTGTGCTCGATTATTAACGAGGAAGATTACAAATCCAATTTCTAAAGAGGTGAAATATGGAGAGATGTGTGTATATATATATATACACACACACAGCTCCCAAGCCAGCCTCCAGCTCTCAGACTGAGGGCAGATTTCCAACATGGCAGATGGTGACTGTGAGACACTCAGTGGAGAGGAAGAGCTGAGTTTAAACTGCAGAGGAAGCCAGTGTGTGTGTGTGTGTGTGTGTTTGTGGATCACAGTCCTGCATCGATAGAAGAGTACATAAATAAATTCAGACACCCTTCTAACAAGCTCTGCGCTGCTTGTCTTAGGGCTTCTGATTCACCCTCAGAGCAACAAATTGGTGTTATGACATTGTAGTGTCAAAACAGAGTTGCTCATCATTTGTTGTGGGGATTAGAAACATTCTCCCTACTAGCGTTTCTATTTCTTTTGGGGGGGGGGGGGGACTCTGTTGAGATCGGGGAGGAGATGGAGGCATAAATAGCCTTCCTGTTTGCACTTCAAATAAACACAGCTCACGATGTCACCCTGAGCGTCCTAATGGGGCGGTTAGATCCGGTTCCGCAAAAGTGACATTTTGACTTGGCTGGGCTGTAAATTTCACACTCAGCAGTTTCCTTTGACTGGAGTTACAAAAGAAAACGCAAAGGATTTGACATTTACGCTGCCAAACTTGCCCTAAAAAGTCTTCCGTTGCCTGAAGAATGTAACATAATGCCTTCTTCCCACACAGTCTTCATTTCCATTCCAGTGATTTCTAGCCAGGAAAAAAAGAAAAAATACTGCAAAGTACTTAAAATTCCAGAAATTAACATTGTTTTGTGCGACTTCTCTGCTCAGCAGATCCGCGAGGATGCATATCTGAGCAGGGATCCCCAGTGGGGAACACGTTCACCCAAACCTCGCTCAGATCAGTTGGTGAAACCCGCCGCAGCTCCCGCAACCGAGGGAATTCCTCTCAGAAATATTTGCTTTTTTGTTCTAGTGAGGAAATGAGGGTGAGGGAGGCGAGGGGAGGGGAGGGGGAAGTGGGGGTGTTGCTGAAATTGAATCACCATGGTAACTTCAATAACATTTCTCTTCCCCTCCCTCCCCCCCCCCACACACACACAAACACACACAAGAGGAAATGAGTTTTGAAACGTAGCAGGCGCTCCAGCCGTCATTTGTCTTTTTGACGCCTGCCAAGCAACAGAGACATCATTGACTTGATAAGGACTTACTGAAATGCTAATGATTCGCAGCTCCTTGTTGCAAGCAATAGAAGGACATTATTAAAGTATATTTATGTGCACTCTAACCCAATGTGCATTCCACTTGCTCTCTCTCTCTCTCTCTCGCTCTACAGTTATGCCTAAAGAAGCATCCTGGGGATCTGGAGATGCTGTCAGCAGCAACCAGTAGCAGAGTGATGACACCTTTAGCATTTCTTAAGATACATAAGTGGACGGGCATGATCAATGGATCAAATCAATCATCCAACTCTGTGGTTCCTCTCAACTTTATGGAGACTTTTAGCCTCTTTTACCACATATTTAGCTTATAATTTATATTATTTCCCAGCCAGAAAACTCAACCCAGTTTCCTGCGGGCATCATAAATAAAATGTTGGTTACAAATTGGTGTTTACATCTCGGTCCCGTGATTAAAGTGATGTTTTCCCTTTTCCAGTTATTTCCTGTTTTATTTTTGTTTGTTCACTTCACTTCCTGCTCTCATGTGTTTCCAGCCTTTTGTTAGTACCTACCCCGCCCTGATTCACCTGTTCCTCATTACCCTTCCTCCCTAGGTGGTGTGCTTCCTTTTGCCAGTTCGTCTCTACAGTTTCAGTAAGCGTTCCGGCATTCGTTTCCTTAGTATCTCCGAGTGTTATTTGACCATATTTCTGTGCCTTAGAATATTGGATACCTTTTATTATTGTTACGTTAAAACAAAAACACAGTTAGTAGGAGAGTGAATATTAGACTTCAACAGGTGGCCAGAAACACCGAAAACTAAACTTAACTCCAAATGAATGAATGTTTATGTCGCTGCGTGTCTGCAGCTCTGCGTGTTCAACACGTTCTTGATACAATATGTCTTCAGAGATCGTGCTCCTCTGCACCCCAAGTGACCAAAAAACCAAACCAATGAATTCAACTTTTAAGGACGTGTCATATGACGTGATGTTTTTTGGAAGCAGACACAGGCCATCCCACATCTCAGCCCGACTGCGGGTCTTTCAATAAAACATGGAGGACACAAAGAGCAGCTGTAAATAACATGCTTGTCTGAGGCCCCTCTGCTGTGCGACACCGTCAGGATTCCTCATGATGGTCAGCTCCCCTCGTCCCCCATCCTTCACTTCTTCCATGTGCCACTGGACAGTAAGGCCTAAAGATACCTGACACCATATGTTTCCCTGTGCAGTAATGACTGCTCCGAGCGCCGCTTTTATGGCAGCCGGACCCTGGAGGCTCGGTGATCAGGGACATGTCCGGGGCCTCAATTAGAGCTGCTGGAAGGCAGCCCCTCCTCGCTCAACCAGAAGCAGCTTTTACACGATTAACACCTTTTCCGGTGCTGCATGTATTCAATTTGTGTTGCAATATTTAAATTGAAAAAGAAATCATGCAGGCTGTAGTTTTGAAGATGTACAACGAAAATCCACGAGGGGCACTGAGAAGAAAGAGGCAAGGGGGTAGCATGTATATATGAGCAGGAGGAGACGAGCAGTGGTGTGAGGACAGGGAGCAGAGAAGAGACGGAAACAGAGGAGGTGAAGACGGGGAGAGAGAGGGAGCAACGAGGAAGACCAAAGGCGTGTGGAGTTCACCATCACTTTGCTCGGCTGCGCTGTGATTAAAGCGAAGAGCCCCTGGAGAGAGAGGCGGCTCTGGGCCTGCCCAGTCAGTTCTCCCGCTCCCTTGATCTCCTGCGTGTCGCCCACAGAAACACACCGCCAAAACTTCCAGGAAGGGCTCCCTTTTTTTATTACGCCGGGTCCCCCGTCGGCTCCGAGGAATGTGCAAAGCAAGCACAGATTGTCATGGCACTGAGCGTCTCTCAATTTAGAGGAAGGAGGTCCTTTGCCTTGGATGAGCTGCTGCTCGCTGCACGGATCCTGAGGAAGCTTCTTCTTGATGTTTTAATGAAGACATCTCGTGCATTACTGAGAGCGCCTTGCTGCGCATGAACTTGTCAACCTCTGAGATTAGGTAAAAAAGAGAATTTTTCCAGAAAGTTCCTGCAAAAAAAAGAAGAAGAAGAAAAAAAAAAAAGGCAGAAAATTGAAAATAAGCCTACTAAACCTTGATTAAGCCCCTTAGGAGGCTCTATCCTCATTTGATTGAAGCGCTTATTTTTTCAGGAAAAATTGATAATCGGAACCTTTTAGACTGGGAGCCGGGAAAATGTGACTCTCAATCTTAATTAAATTTGCCAGTCGGTGGCGATGGGTGGACTGATCAGTCCGTCGTGGGCCCGGCCCCTCCCTTGACCTTTTTTTTTTCTTTCTGGTCAAGTGACCTTCACTCCCTGTCTGCGGAGCATCTGACAAGGAAGGAAAGCGCCCGAGGGGGGGTGAAGGGAAGAAAGGCCGTGACATTACACACATTCGTAAAGGCGCCGCAGCCGGGATAATTACACCGATACTCACTTAACATGCATTGCAGGCAAGCATATCGTTTATCAGCTGCATGACCTCTAGCGAAGGATCTCTTCCTCTGATCTGTCTAATTATTCTGGCTTTTTTTTTTTTTTTTCTTCCCTTAGTCTCTTCCTTTCCGCTATTACGAGCAAACTGAAAAAACCTTTGTGTGCGTGTGTAATCTCAAACAAGTCAGAGTTGTAAACATCACAGCTGCCTGGGAGGGGGAGAGGAGGGGGGGGGGGGATTTTGGAAGTGATTCACTGATGTTTTTGTGCAAGATTTAAATTAATTCCAGTTGGCCTACAGCTATTTTCTATTATTTCTTCTGCAAAAATACACTTCTCCTTCTTTTCACTTCTCGTGCCTGTGGCCGATGGAAGCTCTATGGGGGGTTATGGGTGTCACTCTAAATGTGTCGAATGTGGCGTGAAGTGAGTCTTCCTTACTCTGATTAAGATACCTTGTCCCACACAGCTGCCGCAACAAGACAAAGCGTCCCACAAAGCTGCCGCCACAAGACGAAGAGTCTACACAGCAATGAGGCTGTATTTAAACACAGTGGAGCTTTTGGTCTGAATGCTAAAACCAGCATGCTAACACTCATACCTGAAAGACTTCATTGTGTGAGAGTTTCTTGGATATTCTTTGGTTTTCTTACTTTTATTTATTTACATACACATGCATAATGTATTTTATCACAAATAAAAATGTATCTCACATGATTACAATGCTAACATGGTACAATGTTCACCATCTTAGTAGCGCATCATGCTAACGTTGCACTAAACATTAGCACTGCAGAGGCTGATGGAATGTTAATAGTGAATAATAATAAAGTTTTTGGTCATAAATCAAAATTTGCACAAATAGAAATGATGACCTGATGATGGCGCTAGATACAAGGTCAGCTCATCAAATGTATTGCAATTCATCCTCTGGGGACCACGAATGTATGCACCAAAAATTCACAGCAATCTTTTCGTTCATTGTCAAGACATTTGTACTCTAACCTAAAAAAAATGTCAACATCATGGTGGCGCAAGAAGAAAAGTCCGGAGATCACCAAAGTCCTTAGAATATATCCTCTTGGGAGCATGAATGCCTCTACTAAATATCGCGGCATTCCATCCAACAGCTATTTCACTTTAACCGTCGGTGCATCCATCTTTCTGTAACGAGACACGAATGTGATGTATAAATAACTTGGAAGCATTGGAGAACAAAATGCCTTTACTGACATTAAGAGGTTTCCCATTCTGGGCAGGAAAATAGAGCGCATGCAGCGGGGAGTGCGAGCAACCAGCAAAACAGTGTGAAAGGCAGAACTGTATTTAATATAATATGTGCCATAAACCTGCTGCTGATATTTCTGGGTCACTTATCTGCAGGGAGCTACCTCTAACCTGTCAGCTCATTATGTAACACATTGGCCTACTTTACCCTATACACTGTCTGTAATTTTCCACTGGGCCTGTGTATTCCATGGGTTACCTCCTGAATGCAGGTGAAGCTGACAGGATTTGAAGCATGAATTTCTCAGTTAAAGTGCTCAGGGTGTGCGGATGAAATGGCATGAAGCAAAGGAGAGCTAACCGTGTCAGAGCCGAACTCTGTCCGTTTCTTCAGCCTGCACATATTCCATTTTCACTTTATCCATGGCCTGGCAGCTTTCACAGTATTTTAGAACTACTTTATAGAGCGGCTTATGCCGACTGGCGGCTGGTTGACAAGGAGGATACAAAGAGGAGCTCACGCCAAAGCCAAGAAAAGCATCAAAAGTGTTGCAGAGAAGCATGACCGTAGACACTCTTCATCTCTCGACCAACAGGCCTCACTGCAGATCATCTGGCTGCTTTGAGGGCTAAAAGGACCAGAACCGTGCTTTGGCCTATTTTTTGTGCAAATCCTTAACAACACAGCTAACCACGCTTCTGTGAATTTAAATGGATTCTTTTTTTTCTACTGTTCAAGGCACCTCTTTTATTTCTGAAAAGTGTTTTGACACATTTTGACACACCGCAGTTCGAACGGCAGAACCGTGCAACACTCATCGTCAAACAATCAACAGGAAGTGTACTGTTGCCAAGGGAGACGGTGGGTAATTTCTTTGTATCTGCACCGAAGTCATCCTGCAAGTGTTATGCAGTAGTTCCTGTGGTGTGACCACAAGCGTGAGAGACTAATTACTTTTCATTTTGAAGAACGGATTGTAATTTGCTGATTGTGAGGCAAGACATGAAGCTATAAAGGACCTGTTTCTGAACATATTTATGGATGGTTATCCTCAGCCCCTCACGTCCAACAATCCAAAAAACACATCCAGCAGCAGTGAGTGTGTGACGCTGTGAATCTGTGCATCCCCGGGCACATCTATGCAGAATTTACACTGGTCTGTATGCCATCTGGCACTTTTTCTCCTGTAAATCCTGGCTTTTCAACACGGAGCAGCAAAAAAAAAAAAATACAAATAGAAAATGCACAGAGAAAGGTCTGATGGGTGCTGTTTCTGAGGGGACAGAACAGAAAGGATGGGCATCTGACATTTGAACCATGAAGCATCAATAATAACATGCTGTATGAAACACCTCAAAGCAGCTATTAGCCCCGTTTATGTGACGCCTGTACGTTTAAGATCTGCTGCAGCAGTCAAGCTTGTTGCACACACAGCAGGGCACGGTTTGTTTTGTCCACTAGGTCTTTAGGACTGGAGAACCCCTGTTACGTCCACCGACTCTCACTCTCAATCTCTCTCTGTGTGTTTCAGGCTTTAGGACAAATTGCCTGCACAAGTCTATGCTGGGTGCTTCGCTAATTGCTAATTGAGTGTCAGTGGTGTTTGGAGTGAGAACAGACACTTCCGGTTTCTGTAATAGTAATTGTTTTTTTTTCTCTTAACCATCTTCATATTAAATGAATGTCATTCATTTTCTCTGCAAAGCTTTGGGTAACGCTTTTTGCTACTCCTTGTGTTCCCCCAGACATAAAGTTGAGGTTGTGTAAGTCAATACTTAAGAGTCTTTCATATCTCAAATGGAAAGGTTACCAGTGCTGAGGTGCAAAACACAATTTAGCCTATAGCCCCAGGGAAGCCATTAAACACACATTCTGGCACATGGATATTGAAAAAAGTGAGAAATCACCTCAGCTCAGCGACGTCAGACGTCAGACGGAGCGAGAGCCTCTGTCATGATTCTCGTATTCATCTTTAGCTCTGTCTCGCGCAGCGCGATGGATTCACTTTTTTTCTGGCAAGATGCTAATTGATAAGAAAAGATGAACGTGCGAGTGCAGAGAGCTGGGAAATGAAACCAAAAGTGGGGATGGAGAAGGGAGCAATAAAAAAAAAAAAAAGTAAATATTAGCAGCACTCTATAAATCAGGAGACTTGAACCATGCACAAAAGGCCATCCATCACAGATGGGGAAAGGCCTCGTTGGGGTTGAAAGGTCAAAAGGGCTGAGAGATGTTAGAAGGTCTCTCCACTCCCGGGGGACAAATTTGACCGGTCCCCGAGTGAGACGAAACGAGGGTAAGCCATCGCTTTTGTCCGCCTAGAGTTGACCTATGTGTTTCCAGTCTGTTGATATTGACCATCCACCCAGAAAAAAAAAGGAAGAAGCTTAAGAGCAAATGGCCGCGGCGTAACCCCTCGGCTGTTCTCAATCCTTCATCCTGAGTGATCGCTCTCTCCGCCACATCAAGTCTTTTAATCTACGTTCACTGTACTGCCTCACTTATGTGTCAAAGTGAAAAAGTTGTGCTGCTGCACTCCCCTGGTTCTTCACAGCCTCTTGGTCAATATTTCTCATCAGGATTGGGGGGGGGGGGGGGGTGAAGGGGGAGAAAAATGACCTCCAGAGCATTGACCTTGTCGTGGTTATTGGCAAGCGGAGACCATCTAAAGAATTTAACGTCCCAGAAGTTCAATTTCTGCCCCGCGTTTTCACATTCGGCCATTAAATACATCACCGTTACTGCCGCTTAATTAGATCATTACCACGTTTCCCAGAAGCATTCCCAAAATGGACGTCCACGTGTAATGATGGAAATGATGTAGCGGGGCTGTTAGAAAACGTTTGCAAAGAAAAAAAAAAATAAAAAATGTCGTAAATGATACAAACCGTGTTAACATAAGCCGGCATGTAAAGGGCGATTTGAAAGCTAATGAGCCTTTTTAAAATTGTAATTCCAAAAAATGCGATCCTCGATCTCGCCACGCTAATCCGGGCGTGTAACACGGCGCAGCGGTGAGGAGAAAGAGGCGATGTGACGCGCAACCCAAGAAAATGTGAACCAGAGAAGAGGTTTTAATGAAGGCGCTCACCCCCTCACCCCCCCCCCCCCCCCCCCCCCGCTCTTTCTACATGAGCATCTCCTGAGAAGTGGCCTTGAATTCTGATGTCTGCTGATACTGTAAGCACATCACCGAGAGCTCCCTTTAAGGATTCCTACCCGTGTCAGAGGCCTCCTCCTCCTCCTCCTCTCCTCTGCAGAGCCAACAGTCTGGGTGGGGGGGGCTATTGGGCAGGTTGTGCTTAATCAGCATTTCAAAGCCGCTCCAGTGTCAATTATCCCAGCCGCGGTCCCTCCAGTCCACGCACGGGTCAACGCGTGGAACGTCTGAGGATGACATCACCCTCCCCAGGAGACACCGACAGCGAGAGAAAGCAACACAAAAAGCGCTTGATTTCGACACCCTGTGTTTTCTACTTCTCTCATCGCTTTGCTGTTCACCACGAAAGGAGCGCCGCGAGGTTTACGACGGTCACCCTGGGAGGCATTCACGTGTAGAATACAATTTAAAACTCCATCACTCAGCGTGAAGCTTCATTTTTTATATTTTTTATATCTTTTCCATTAGCTCCAGATGTCATATATGTTTTTGCATTTGTTATGCACACAGAGGGGACAATCTGCATGCCTTGCTGGCAGACTGTAGCATAATTCACTACTCACCCCATTGACTGCTGAATATGAAACATGCGCTCAGTATCAAGCCACTGCTGTCACTGAGCCAGCGGAGTGTAGCTGGCACGCCTGAGTTTTCTCGGGACTTGTAAAGAGGCAGACTTAATGGTTTCAAACGGAGATATTAAGGCTGTAGATCTCTTTACATTACAGTCAAGGGAGTGGTGGGGCGGCTGGGTACACGCTTCTCTGTTTCCCACAGTTTTCAGCAGCTTCTGGATAGATAATCTCATCCTGTAGGTCTCTTCAGTTTTGGGCGGACTCCAAACACATCTTGCTCATTAAATGTCAGATGTGAGGAAAGCCGGACAGAGTCTTAACAGCTCTGAAAAAAAACCCTCCCCAATATCATTCTGTGAAGGTGGTTATGACATGACGTATATGGACACTGAGCAGGTTGAGATTCAGTCATAGAAGCAGCTCTGGAGGTAAGGCTAGTTCGGACCTATACTGGCTTTGGAACGGCAGGATTGGCAGCACAATGGCCTCCTTGAATATAAAATGTAAAAATATGGATAGTATTTCCCAATTGCTTGACAGCTTTCTGGAAAAATTTAGTAAAAAAAAAAAAAAGAAATGGAGACAAAGTTCTGAGACGTTAATTTGAGTTAGTTAGTTTCAGAGTAGTTTCCTTGAATATTTAAATTAATCAGTGAACCAAGTGATTATTTTCTTGATTTTAGGAATCAACAAACGTCAAAAAATATCTTCAATATTCATATTGGGTTGAAATAAAAAAAAAGACTTTTCCTGCACAGAATCTGCTTATATTGTGATTTTGACGTTTTGTTCTGCCGAATGTGGTATTTCTATCATTTACTTTGTAATCATTAAAGATGAAATGACAGGATGACTTTACAGAGCGGTGAAGTTTTGGTGTCTCATAAGCCTTCACACTCCCATATTACTCAAACCTGACTTCCCTCATCGTATTTCCTCCTACCTCCCCGTAGACATATGCCGACACCATCTCAGCCCTGTGCTTTGTTTAACGCCCACCTCGTCAGAAAAAAAAACTGTCTGTTATACCTCTCTCTTATTCATGTATTCATCTATCATTTTTCTCTTTTTTTGCTGGTAAATATCTGTTGATATACTGTAACACATTCCTCCCTCCACTAACACCTGAAGACATTTCATCCAACAAGTTAAACTTTCACTACAAATGATGAGATTCAGATGCCTCCTTGTTGGTGCCGTAGTACGAAATAACAGATCCCAATGACACATGAGACCATTTATTTAGCATAAATCCTGCTTAGCCCCCAAATGTGCAGCCAAACTTCGGCACACGGCGACAACAACCAAATGATGTATGGATCGCAAACTGTATTTACCATCTAAATTGCTTCCCTACAATGCCAAGATGATGGCAAAGATTAATCGGTTAAAGGGCTAAATGCAACCCCCCCGCATCCACCTTCAATACGGTGGCACATCTCAGGCCACACGTTTCCAACTTAAAGGCAACATTTGTATTCCTGAGGAGCGTCTTCTCTCACGCCGCTTTATGATATTACCGCCGGGAGACCGCGAGCAGGGGCCTCGTCTTCTCTCCACGTGTGGGCTCCAATTCAACCATCATCCATTTCCCCCACTATCTTTTTTATCATTACGCAGTCTAATAAATGTGCCGTGTGCTCTGTGACGCCGCATCATATATCAGACAAAGTGACCTGGGTCAGCGCATCGCCAGCCGCCAAGGTTACCCTCTCCTCCGCCCACGTTCACCCGCTGCTATCAAGAGAGGAGTAATATTTTTCTCTCTTTTTTTTTTTTTTTTGTCAGTTGGAAATGTTCTCTGACAAAGTAATAACCTCTTCCACGTCCCCTTTGAATGTCTAACAATGTGTCTTCTAAAAGGGAAACGACAAAGGTGCACAAGCCGCAGGGGTTGAGTCGCGGTTGTTTTGATCCGGCAGGTCGCCACTGACAAGTGCACTTCAATGGAAGCGGCAGGTTGTTCTTCCCACTGTGGCGGCTCTACAGCGGGTTTTAAGAGGATTCTTTAGTCGCCCACATCAAACACAAACAGCATAATATCACAGTGTCGCGGTGCTTGTATGTGTGTGTGTGTGTGTGTGTGTGTGTGTGTGTGTGTGTGTGTGTGTGTGTGTGTGTGAAGGTATCCGTGTTGAGATGTGCTGTGCAACCTGCACGCCCTCCTGCAGATGGAGGATTAAAAGAACTTTCAGACTGGAGGCCAGCCAGCACATTTTGGTTTACCATAGCGCCTTGGCAGAACACACACACACACACACACACACACACACACACACACAGTTAGTCATTTAAGTGTGCGATTGTGTGATTTTTCAACACATGCGATCCAAGGCTTGGCAGCGCATGTCCGGCTGTCTCCCAGCGATCACTCATCTGAGGCGAGAAAAATCAGCAGTGGCCCCAGAAACCCAACACGCTGATTGGAGCCAGATTGGAACAAGGCCTCCAAATCAAAGGGATGTTCTCGGGCTACATTGTTGAGGCGAAGCGAGCCTATTTTAGCCCGGGATTAGCTATCCCAGACAGCGGCCGCAATGAAAGACCTCCCTATGTCTGTCTTTTTGGAAGAAAGAAATAAATAAAACGAGCTGAAAAAACGAAAGGAGCTAACATGACAAAGTCCAGCACATAGACAGACCCCAAAACACCAGCAGCTCTCACAATGGCACTGCAGAGGAAGAGCAACCAGCAGCAAAGACTGCTTGATGTATTGGCGCTTTGAGAAATGTGCACTTTCTCTTTTTAATCTGCTGCCGACAGGAATGAATAGTCTGCGTGTGTGTGTGTGTGTGTGTGTGTGTGTGTGTGTGTGTGTGTGTGTGTGTGTGTGTGTGTGTGTGTGTGTGTGTGTGTGTGTGTGTGTGTGTGTGTGTCAAAAGGTGGGGCAGCATCACTCCCATGGGGAAAGGGTAATGACTGTGCCACTAATAGAGAATCATTATAAACAACTTTAGCAGATCAAAGAAAAGATGTATTCATTGAAGTCCGAGGAAGCGAGGGATGACCGATACATCAGCGGTCCCTTTCACCGCCTGTCCTCTGCGCTCTCTCTCGGAGAGATGCAACACAATGTCTCCCACAACCTTATAAATGTCTAAACCCGGGTTTAAGAGTGAGCTTGTTAACTTTTATAGGTGCGTGTAAGATCACGTACCATAAATTACAATAAACCGCGTTTGCATCAGGTGCGCGCAGCCTTACATGGGAGGGATGGCACCCGTTAGATTTTTCCAAGGAGACGCTGTTTATGGAAGCGGGGCAAGTGAAGGTCGAGCCTTTTAATGTGATTTGGATACAAAGACCAATAAGAAAGACAATGCATAAATATGAGCCGAAATACACAAGATGCAATGAAGATGCACGTACCATAATGTAAATTCTCCTCCCTATTTGTGTAAGGAAATATGGATGGTACTGAAGCTGTTGTGCACGTCTTTCAAAAGAGGATAAAAATGTTTTTTGGACGTATTCCAAAATACGTTTCAAAACTGTTGACTGACATTTAAGAGCCGACGTTAGCAGTTATCTTCAATGGTGTTCTGCTGACTGGAGAACATCAAACACATTTTTTTTTCCCTTTTTCAACAAGCCCAGGTATGGAGAGGCAAAGTCCCTCCCCCATGGGATATTGTTTCGGAAAAGAAATGTATGGTAGTCAATGGCAAGAGACTATTTTTTTAATCCCGTTTGAATTGTGCCATTATTATACATATGGCACAAATGTAACGTTATCTTACCTGATGTGTTCTATCCAACAACTCAGCCGGGAAGCGAAAGAATGAGCAAGACCCGTTGTTTGTATTAATACATCCTGGTGCGAATCTTTCGGGCATTGTAGCTTCAGTGAGAGACGTCACTTATGCAACTTCTGGTCTTTGTAATTACATATAAATATTGTTTTTTGGACAAACTGTGAATTCCCTGAATTGTAAAATTATCTTTTAAATAGACGTACATAGTATTTGTAATTATTGGCACAATTCAAACAGGATGAAAAAGTTATTTGTTTCTGTCCATTGACTACATATTCTTTCCGAAATAAGGTCACATGGTGGTCCGTTGGAAGGACTTTGCCTCTCTATACTGTTGGTTAAGTACCATTAGCAGGCGAGACATCTTTCCTCTTAAAGCACTCAACACCTACCAGGTTCCATTGTGTTGTTCATTTGTATTCTACTACTAGCTTTCTCTCGGAAAATGTAAGCTAGTTAGCTTAGCTCGCTAATGTTAGCACCGATTCCTGCTCCAGTAATTGGCCAATCGGAACCAAAAGTCACTTCCCATGGAAAACGCTAATGTAATGGGCGCTGGTATTTCCAATTTTTGACCAAAGAGGGACAACTAAACAAATGACAGTTTCATCTACTGATTTATTTCTTTTTATATTAATATATTAACAGTTCTACTTTAATTGACTGCCATTTTTCATTGTCCCCAGGACTCAAGTCTAGCTTTGTCTTGATCATGATGTAAAATCCCTGCTATACCTAACTATTGCACAATTGTATTTGTGTTCCCATGTGGAAGAGGAAAGTGCAAAGATCTGTGATGAATTCCAACCTGTCAAGTGTTGATTTACAGGTCAGGTCTATGCTGTGAATTTGTGCATGAGCGCATGTGCCGGCATGTTAAGTGTGTGAAAATGCCTGTGGTCGTTTTTCATCTCTTAGATTAATTTGTGTGTGTGTGTGGCTGTGTGTGTGTGTGTGAGAACGTTCCCTCCTGGCTCTTCCCAAGTCAATATCTATTTCTTCACTGGTTACCTTTTTAATCTTTGATTACAATGCAGCAGTTTTCCAAAACTCCTTTACGGTTGAGTAAATTAGTGTTATTATTTTCTTGCTGTGTCCTGTCTGAGCGCAGGCGCTAACTGGCACCAATAACTGTTAATTACTTAATTATGGAGATAAGAAAATGGTCAGGAACAGAATTGGTAATGATTAATGCAAGTCTGAGATGACTTTTTTCTCTCTCTCTCTCTCTCTCTAATTAGAATTCATTTTTAGATTATGCCTCCTCTATTGAAATACACGCAAACACATTTTAACTTGTCGTTTTAACCTCAGATCTCTAACTCTGCTTCCAGAGTAAATCTTTTTTTGTCTTTTGTCTCTGTCCATTAACATTCAATTGAAAGCGCGTGAATATAGCAGCCGCAGATTCATCATGGGTGGTTTTTTTTTGTCTCCCTTTCTCTTCCCTCATGAATTATGGAGCACCTCCCCTGGTACATTTAGTCCTGACGTTAGTAAATTAAATGCAGTGTGCCGCCATGCCACACAGGAGCATACGGGTCGAGCAGGGATGTTTTGTCCTGTGCTTTTTTGGACAAAACATTTTTATACCCCCCCCCCCCCTCCCTAAAAACTACAAGACGTTTGTACTTAGGAATGTTTTTTTTTTGTTCGCCTTTCATTCTAACTTCTCTGACATCAAAAAGCAGCCGTGATATTAAAGCTATCAACAGCCAAGTGAGTCTATTCAACATGACTGATCGCGCAGTAATACAGAAATGATGTAACCATGATAATGGGGGAATAATTTAACACAGGCCAGTGTGTGATGCAAAGTATTTGACCTGAAGGCAGGAGAAAAGTTATGACTGACTTTTAAATGCTACGTTTCACACATGATATTCACCTCAGCTTGTGGTGCGCAGGCTTCCCACTGCTCCATATTTCTCTGCCGAAGCAGGCATGAATGGGGGCGCTGGCCCCCTTCTGGCCCCCTGATTTATAGTGCGATGGTAGTAAAATGGCAGACTAGGATAACATGGGTGGTAATAAATGACTATAAGACAGCGACTAGCAGCTGTTAATGCCACTGCCATTAGACTGAAAAATGAAGGGCGCCAGCGATTTCGTCAGATTTATACATTTTCTCCACGCCATGCATTAGTGCATGTCATGCTAAAGTGGCAATCCATATACGGGCATTAATCGTCCACTGTGCAATTTGGCCGCAGCCAAAATATTATGCAGGGATTTTTTGAGTGAGCCAGGCCTGTATTTATCAAGCATCTACAAATCACTCCGAGAAATCATCTCGAAAGTCGGAGACTGAAACCTCTCCTACGTCCGAGTAGGACTTGAGAGTTATTCATGAAGTTTAGGCAAGAAGAGGGAATACACCTCGGAGAGGGTGGAATGTCACTGCGCGATTGGACAGTAATGCATTACTCTAATGTGATTACTGTTTTTCAGTCACAAGAACTGCAATAACTAAAGGTAGGATAAGAACTTTGTTGATCCCGCACTGAGGAAATTCAATTGTTTCAGCAGCTTAAGTGTCAAAGAAGCACAAAATATATATATTAGGCTGCGAGACAATGGCGTAGCACAACCTAAAATAGTCAATGATGACTGATGACCATGTTTATTTTACTGCAATGTCACCCAGTCTTGGGAATTATATCATAATTAGGAATATATATCTGAAGTCATCTCTGGAGCTCTGCCACATACTGAGAGCTATAAGAAATGCCCTCCTTTAACAAATGTGCTTTTACTCCTACTGTCTAAAAGTAGGACCACAAATGCAACAGACAATTCTTTGCCAGTTAGGACTGATAGACACGTAATAAACATGGTCCCAATGATCTTTTTAAAACCAGCTCATGAGAAGAAAAAGGTGGTTTCAGGTACAAGAAAAAAGGTATTCTTTGTTTGAAAAATGTCTACTGATCATCCATGCTGTGCCCTTTTTATCAGTGGCTTTGCACGGTGGTGGTGGTGGTGGTCTGGGAGAATAAAGAGACAGCACAGCGGTGATAGTGATAAAAAGGATGGGACATGTAGGTTTGCTTTACATGGCCAAGGACAATTAGAGGCTTCATCGAGCATGGCCAACAAATACCGTCCAGTCACCTCCCTCTTTCCTCATTTCCAGATGACTGGGCCCAAATTCTTATTCAGAGCTGCAGAGGACACCAAGGACCAATAGCTGTTAAGGGACGGGGAAGAGCTGTAATTATGAAGAGATTGTCTCAAGTTCAATTGGCTTTGTACACACAATTTCATGCCAGACGGGTATATGAGGTGAATTACAAGAAGCCTTTTAACTGCACGCCGCGGAGAAAAATCACAGCTCCCTGATGTTAAGTTGGAGTCGTAATTGAGATGTGACATTTTGACCGCGGTGAAGAGTCCTCATCGCCGCACTTTTCAAAAAAAGCGGCGTGTTCGTCTGCATTTATATCTGAACAGCAACAGACTAATCAGAGGCGCTTTGGTGTTGGGGAAAACAAAGTCGGCACCGACATCTTTAATGATGAATGAAAGCAGCGTTTTCTTTCAAACAGGCTTTTTTCATAGGGCAGATATGGCAGAATCCATCAATGCATTGATTAAAGGCTGTCGATGACGGTGAGATAGGCTGGATAACATCTGTAAAAATGGCCTTTGAGAGATGGCTATATGAAAGCAGATGTTGGCCTTTCATCTCTGCATCTGCGTGGGGCCATTACGGACTTTCTGTGAAAAATAATGGACTGTGCCTCCCAGTATGATGAGCACTTTTTAAGTGGACCTCATTCTTCATGACCTATATGCATTGTCTTAACCCGTCGGCGGCGGGAAATAGCCCAGCCATTCATGTCCCGTGTCAAATACAGAGTCAGGGATATTTTTTGCCATAAAGCACACATGCCACTTCAGACTTGATAGTGAATGTGTGCCTCCTATGAATTGTTGGATTTGCATGAATATTTATGGAATCATAGTGGGAGTTACAGCATGTGAGGTAATTACATTACAGATAGAGGGAATGGATGTGAGTCATAGCATATTTTACATTCTCATGTACAAATTGGCCATTGTAGTGGAGATATAAAAGGCCTCCTTGAATTAATGGCTTCTAAATGAGCTTGGTAAGCAAAGAAAAGGATTTGCTTTGAACCAAGTGAACCATCTATATGCTGCTGTATGTCAGCTTTTCGAGCCACAGTCCACTTTGTTGTTGTGTAAAGGAAAAGCATTCTAGTATAATTCCATCCTTTGTGCAACCTGACAGGATAATGTTGCATTTGTGTGGATCGCTGCCGATGATACTCATACGAGAGGGAAATCATCGCTGCAAACTTCCCTCTAATGCGCCCATTACTTTATAATGACGCCAAGTGTTCAATTTCACAGTGGTGGCATGAATTTGTAATTACCACATATAGATTTCGCAGTGTTTCCTGATTGCAGGCGAAACATACTGTATTCACTAGCGCCCCGGGTCCAATAACCAGATGTGGAATAGTCTCCAGCTTGCCAGCAGCATCCCTCCCAAATGAGCCTCAGCCGGCTCCGATGGGAAGTGTTTTCCAGTTAGCTATCTTGCAGCGATCAATACTCCACCTCCTCCCATAATGTTCAGAGAAACCCAAACTTCTAATGAGGGACTTTTGTAGCCATGTTCCCCAAGCTCCGTAATGCACGCGGTCAATATGAGAGAAGATCTGCAGGATGAACTCGAGAGGCAAGAGAGGGAGAGAGGCAGAGAGGACTGCACTGTTCAATAATAAGCACTAACAGTCTGGCAGGCTGGACCTGACCCAGATACGGTTTACCTCAAACTGTCTCACTATGCTATCTCTGATTTTTTATTTTTTTTATCCTGCTTGATGAAGGGCTCCGGTTTTCTTAATCCACGCTGAGGGATGAAGCACATTATGCCGGATGCCCGTTTGTCAAATCCAGATTCGATTTTTGAAAAGGTTAATGGCCACGCTTGCAAAAAAAAATCCAAGGCAAAATGTTTAGCATGGAGCCCTTCTGATCACAAATGGGCTAATATTTGTGGTCCAGGTTTGGATGTGTTCCTGATGACCTTTGTCAGAAAAGAGCTGATTAAACAGAAGTCGAAGTCGATGCGATAGGCAGACAATGCAGTTTTGAAAAGATGAAGGCCAACTCCATAACTCTTGTTGCTGCCAAAACTTTCCCATCCATGTCTGAAGCTTCCAGCTGAATCAAAGGCTTCAGATTCTAGTTCAGATGAACTAGAATGGCAAAATGGCAACAAACTGCAAAAACGACATGATGAAATACATCGAGAGGTTATCTTACAGAATACAAGATAATCAGCAGCCATGCTAGCAGCCGTGAGGCTGTACTTAGGCACAGATGGGCTTCAAACTGAAATACGGTGAGCTAACGTGTCCCGAGACTCAATGGTTTTAAAAAGTATCCGACAATTAACAAATATTTTATTACACCAATGTGTTTTGGTGGAATTTGGGAGACAAAACTTAGTATTTGGTGTGCCGCATGTGCATGTTAGCATGCTAACATTTGGTCATAAACCAAAGTATCAGACGAAATGTAATTTTAACCTAATGGCGGTGACGGATCAAAAGTCAATGGAAATCATCTTCTGTAGACCATGAAGTCGATTGGAAATTTCATTGATGGACCGGCCAACCAACGTGATCATCCCTAGAGCGACGCTGCTAGCATAGCTAACAACAGAATGATCACAACTGGGTTGCTGTTACAACAGGATCCAGAGGTTTTGATTTCAGCTTCACTAATAGATTTTTTATTAACAATAGAGTCTGAAAATGTCTGCGTGATCTCTGATATCGTTATACATTTTTCTATAATGTATGGCACCTAACACTATTTAGGATGAAGCAGAATAAAAGCCTGTTGTCGCCAGCTGCATCTCTCGCCTGTCGTCGAGAAATGTGGCCAATTAATGACGGCAAAAATGCACACTGTCATCAACTAATAGAGATTAAGTCAGTGCACCTCGGAGAGTGTCCTTTTCCACAGAATAAATGAGGAATCAACAGCCCCTTCAGACGAGGCTCCCCATCGTTGTAAATGTTAAGCTGAGTTTAATGCAGCCAGGTTGATACATTTCGCAGGTCTTAGCGTATTAAAAAGAGATTTAAATGAGCTCCGTTGATCAAACTGCTGGAAGCCTTTGTTCCCCGGCCCATGATTTATTCAGAGACACCACACTCGGACCGTCACTATTTTCTCTCTGTCGTGTTGCGGGGCGTGCGTGCGTTCGTCGGCGGGGTTCATTTGTGTTGAGAAATGCCATCTGGCTTAGGCAGCGAAAGCTCTGTCAGAAAGAAAAGAGGAGAGGAGGGGGGGAGGGGGGAGCCACAGGGGAGAGATAATGTTTGTGTGTAGGTGCGGCGTCTAGCTATTGACCTCCGTATGGGCTGGAAATGGACTACAGACAAATTAGAACGTTTCGAAAAAATAACCTCTTGGAAGGAGCAACATCCAGGACAATACGCTCGGTGCTCCTGAAACGAATTGCAGGGTTAGCCTTCTGCTCCAGATGTAGTTCAAGAGGCTGCTACTTTCACGTAAAGAAAATACCATATATCTGCCAACATTCTTCTCAATGTCAGATTCATACAGAGAATAATTGTACAGATAACTACATGAGGTGGAGACGGAGGCTCTTGAAGCAGCCATTGTAATAATTTGTGCTACAATTCAAGCCCTTTAACCCCCTCCCTCTCCTATGTGACACATGCACAGTACATCACTCTCCTGTCAGTCTCCGATGCAATAGATGATGAAAGGCGGCTCCTCTTTCTTCCTGTCCCCGTTATTACTCTTTGCTTGGCTGCCTGCCAATGGCTCGTGTAAACCACAGTTGTCCTTGCTGATGTACTTTGCTATTCGGTGTACAAACAAAAGTGACAAATCCCCTCAAGTCCAAAAAGGGCCATTATCTACTGCTTCTTATGCGGCACAGCATCCGTCTTTTTACGACCACATTATGTGTACTCACATGAAGCATGTTTGACTGAGGGAATGATGAATTGTATTCGATACCAAATAGATGTGCCGAAATGTGGCAAGGACAAACAATACAGCGGCGCCCGGTACCGAAATCATTAATGTCAGGCTATGTTTATGCAGCGTTGCGATCCATCGCATGTCCTCCGGGACTCATTGATTATGAAAACAAGATTATTGGTTTCGGAAGAGCAGCGTACACTACATTACGCCTAATTACAAAAGCCGTGCTGTGACTGTGAGAGGAAACTTGGACTGTACTGTTGCATGAGTGAACTTCACAGTTCATATACGGTCCATGTGTTGAAACAGGGAAGTCAATGCTGGTCACATTGATGAAGACCACAGAGAGAGGCGGCACTTTGGGCTGACAGTGTAAACATGTCCACGTTGGAAATGAATCCTGGCAGTTGCTTACATTTCCATCTGTAAACAAAGAGCATAAATCATGTGGATATTGAATGGTTAATTGCTTTTCAGCTACCTTTCATTCAGGGGAGTTTGGTCCACAGAGAACTAAATACCGTGTCCTCAGGCCACATTGCTATATTCGGAACTACATGGTCCTTTATGTGGCCAAGTCAGGCATATGAGAACATCATCTTTCCCTTCGACCACCCCTCCTGTTTTCATCTTTCGTTCCTCCTGAGTGATACCGTGTCTTCTGCCTCTCTGCGCGGGTTAACGGAAAGTTGAGACGGAGTTCAATCAATGCTTTGACGATGGAGCGGCCCATTACTATGGCTGACCCACTTAGGGTCTGGTCATGAGAGCCAAACAAAGCGTGTTTCCAGCCAGCCTTGGAAAGCCATGTTTTCAGAGTGAAACAAGTTTTTCTCATTACTGACCTGTCTGGCGAGGGGAAGGCTGAGAGAATCGGGCATGGGCCACGGAAAAACTTCACATCCACTGGATCAAAAATGCTTCCCGAGCATAATATCAATTTCATGACATCAAGGCTCAATCGTGGTGAGTTAAAACATTGATACATATGTGACACGACTCATGTGACACAACCGCTTCTTAGATCTTATGATGCCACAATTAGACTTCCTACACATTAAACGCACAAAATGATCAACTCCTTGACCTTTTTTAAAGCTCCTTGTTGTGGTTTCATATGAAATCATACATAAACTGATGGAGAACAAACCTCCTCTCTGAACAGCGGAGTGTTGTAGCAGTGTGTTGGCGGCTGTAGTTTGTGATACGTAAGTGATACCAAAAGTTTAAGGAATGGATTAAAAGGTTTATTTAACAACTAACTTAGCAAAATATTAGCCTGTTAGCTATTTCAGCACTTAACGGCTCTATTGGATTTGGGGAAGTTTGCACTCCAGGTTCACCGTAAACAGTTGCTAACCTTAATCTACTACTCACTATTAACTCCTGAGTGTTCATATAGAGTAGTAAAGAGTGAACAAATATCCAACAAAGGCTGTGTTCGGCATCGAATGCTAACAACAATGCAGTAGGAAAGCACCTCATACTCGATTTTACGTCACACTTAGTATGAAGAATATGATAGTATGCAATTTTGAACACAGCCCCTGTCAGTATTTTTAACTTATGAGGCAGCTAGAAGTGAGAAGCAATAAGAGAAAAAAAGAAATGAAAATTGGATACAATTTTGTATAGTTAATCGGCCACGGTTATTTCGAAACCCATTATCATTAGATTATCAAATAGTACATGTGTCACATCGAGGGAGGACAGAAAGCTTCACAGGGATAGCAAGTCGGAACAGTGAACGGTCAATTTGCCTGCTTAGATTATGAAACTGAGGAACATTATGGTGCCTGTCAAAGATAATATTCTCAGCACCATGTCTTTGAATGAGCATTTGGGATATTTATCTTCAAACTTGGTGATGCTTGAAGATGCTCAACCACCGGCTCCAGTAGGAGTTTATGTACCAGACGGTAATTAGAAAAACACTCTGCTAAAGGGTTCAAAAACTGGGCACAGGACGCTTCCTCAACTTTCTTTCACACACACCTACACTCGCACACACACACATGCTCCCCCTCCTCCGGTAATATAATTAGGACAAATGCAGTAAGATGAGAGGCAGCGAAGCGATTTAAGTCAAGTTTAGTTGAGATGCGTGAGTCACTGAGATGACAAGTTGGTACACGCTGGAGTCTGATGATTCCCATCACGCAGCTGATGGACAGACGAGTAGGATGTTGCCAAGTTAAACATGATTGACACAAATAAGCTGAAGATGTATATTGCATAATTGGATCCGAAATCGACATTAGGGAGATTTTCAGACACTATGGGTTTTCCATTGGTAGTTTTTCCCTCACTGGTTTCCCAGAATCCCCTTACTTCTGTTTCATAATGAATGAGAACGTGAGGCATGGCTGGAATTGCACCCTATGGCTAATGAGCATCCAGGGTTGAAGACGTCTGCATCAGGGCATGTAGAGTGCAGGACCAGCCAAGCTGGGTGGGGGGTGTAGGATGGGATTGTACTGAGTATGTGTGTGAAGGGGGATTGCGGTGTGCCTCATTAGGGCTACAATCTCAGGAAAATAAAACCTCAGGCCACACCGAGACAATTTGATCCTGGAGGATCATTGATTTCCATCCAAAATGAATTGATGCTCACAGACGTCATCAACACTGGAGCATATGTGCACCGAGTCAATGCTGCACTCAGCAAGCCGGCCATAACGTCCCTTGTAAATGTACTTTTTCCTGCACAGCAGCAATATGGTATGCTGACTCTTATTAGAGAGGTTAATTATGATGTTTTCCATGGCAACAAAACACCAGTGGCATTTATTCTGGTGGGGTTTTCACACAGGACATTGTCTATGTACAAACAGAATTGGACTTACAGGAGCAGATGTCATACAATTTTAATTCCACCCTATATTGTTTGTATTAGGTATGGAGCGGTGCTTACCTTGAGGGCATGTTCTATGAAACCAGTCCTTGTAAGTCATTCAGTGAGAAGCTTGCTCATTCGTATGCTAATGTTATGGGTTAATATTTGTTCCTCTGATTCGCAATAACCCAAAGTCCACCTCCTCTAATAAGCCGAATGAATAATGCACAATGCTTATACAATGTTTAGAAATGCATATCTTTGGAGATGAAAATCCCGGCCAACCTTGGGTGAGCGTTAATGGGAAGAGACTATTGTGACTGGAGGCCCGGCAAAGTCCAGTAAAGACTCCAGCCTCTCTGATATCACAGGTGAAGCTCAATGCTAAACGCTGTAACACTCACCGTAGTGCGTTTGTAGCTGGAGCTTTAAGGATTCTATTTGAGTCACGTTAAAAAGAGCTGGATGTGTTTTTGTGTTGTTTACTTTCTAAAGAACATTGCTTACCAATTGCTAAAAAAGTGCACACTTCACATCCGAAAGATCAAAGAGGCGAATGCGACGTTGGTTTCTGTAAGTGTTACTTATTTATCTGACTTCTCTCAGCCACACTGTTTATCACTTTTCATCCTCACTGCCAAGCTCCCTCTTCTGTTTATTCTAAGCAAACTGCCATCGGAGGTGATATGAACATAAAATGCATGTAGCTCCAGGCCATGAAGTGCTTCAAAAGTTATTAGGAGAATTTTAAAAATCAATTCTGTCAGGAAGGCGGTGGGGAGGGCTAAAATAGGGTTAGAGTGATTCCATCAAAGACTGAGAGCTGAGCTTCTGGACAGTCTGGAGCCAGGTTTTTTTTTTTCATTATTAAAGTTACAGGGACACATTAATAGACATTTCTGTAAATGTGCCAGTTTAGCCATCTTGGCTAAAGTTGGCTAAAGACAAAAGACACATGTTGAAAGATTTTGATCAACACCATTGAAACAACATAATAACCGTTGAAAATGTTATAAAGGTGCAATGACGATGTATATTGTCCCCAAGAAGGAAGGGAGGGAATAAAACTGAACCAAGAATTGAGCCCTGTGGTACTCCAACCCACTCACTCACTCTCAACTCGTCAAATGCCGACAGTTGGTCGTTCCCCTCGGCATCGGAGATCAACGCACAAAGTTCCCCTGTAGCGGCTGTATGCGATGCACAGGGTATTCAACTAACTCCAATGTAAATTATATTGACAGGTTAAAAACTAACACTTGAGGGGTACCTAATGCGTCGACCTCCAGTTTCTAGGGGCATTTACCCAGCGTCTGTGTTTGAAGAGTTGCTGGGAGTGAGAATGTGTTGGTTAATACCTAATTAGGAACAAGACCGAAGTGATGAGACATGATCAAACTTTCTGGCATTCAGGAAAGGGATACACTAATTTAGAGCTGTTCCAGATTTCGTAAACACCAGAGCTTCATTCTGTCAGTCAGTAAACAAGAGTCATTTGTGTAAAAGGCTGCAATCAGGTCAAGTAGTACTAAAACAAAGCACACGCGTTCATCAGCAAGTCATTTGCCATCTTGAGAACAGTACTCTCTTTGCTAAATTAAGGATTTTGCATTTGCATCTTGCATTTTAAAAAGGTGCCGTAGAACAGTGTGTGCCCTGGCAGAGCAACAATAGTTTGCAGTGTTATAGTGGTGAAATTGGCAACTAATAGTTCCATGTTTCTGGGAAAGAGAGTCATTATTTATTCAAAAAGGGTAAAATGCTGAATTTGCAATGCATCCCGAATGAAACCACTGGACAGAAAGGAAGCCTGGTGAAAGTGCAACCAGGTAGGACATGCTTAGACTTCAAGCTTAATCAACTGACCAGTCATATTTTGCCACAGCCTTAGTGAACTAATCATGTCACTGCTGTCAAACTTTAAAAAACGTTCCTTTCTCTGCTGCAATCAGCCTTCTTTTCAGTGTCAGATTGACACAACCCACCTCGACACCATTCCCCTCCCGTTTTCTTCCGAATCAGCTGGGATCAGTGAGATCTCTCTGCTTTTTTTATGTCCACGCTAACATCTGGGGGATATTCCCGTGCGGCTTACCGAGTGCCTACTCCCGTAAAGAGGATGACTTCATGATGAAGTCACCCATCCCTTCAACTTTTTCTTGTTGTACACACGATGTAAAATAAATTAACTTCATTACTTTCTTTTTAATTCCAATTAGTCTCTGGCGAAAAAACAAATTCAGCCCGTCCAAATAAGAATGGTTGATTTAGGGACAAGATGGTGGTTGGATTTACGAAGGTTGGACAGTTTCTTTCTCTTAATTAAAATAAAAGAAGATAAGACATTTTCCCATTCAGAATTGCTTAAGGCAAAAACGCTAGTGGGAAGGTTCACTAATTGGTCAATACTTTGGAAGTTAGCTATTAGTTTTGAAGTTAATTTGACAGTTTTATAATTTATGGATATAGGGTATTGTGGTTTTCTTAATTCCCAATGAAGTGCACAGCCTTGTGCTGAATAATAAAAAACACAAGTTCAAGAAATTAGAACATGAATTAGATGAAGGAGACACATGAAGTGTCTCCTTTTGTTTTTATTCCCTCTGATTGTTTTTGTGTAATTTTCCTTTTAATTCATAACCCTTTATAGAGAGCATGGGGCACTTTGTAGTACTGTTTTGAAAATGCCTACCCTAACATCAACATAGATGAACAATCGTATACTCGGCACAGTTATATAATATAAAACCTGCAGGAAAGCAGCGCCGTATTAAATATTGAACATAGGCGAGCAGGGGCTCTGCTGCATCACCCCCCCACCCAGCTCCACTCAGCTTCACTATCTCAGTTTGAGATGCATGTTTTCATCAGCCCCCCACATGTTTACATCACACATACATCTCTCAGCCAGTCAGAGTTGGGGAGAGTTTGTCACCCTCCCCTCCTGCCTTCAACACATAACACTCCCTCCTCACCAAGAACACATTCCACCCTCCCCTTGTGGAAAGGATACCCATCTGCCCCGGAGCCAAAATTCCAGCCATGTTTTCTGGGAACATAGTGCTCATCTTTAGTGAGCCTCCCCCCCCCCCCCCAGAAGGACCAACAAAGGAAAACGCCACAAATAATTGAGGGAGCAGACACTGAAGTCTCTCTTTTAACCCCTGACAGGTACCGCTGGGCCGTTATCAAGATGTTAATGCAAGCGGTGTGTGACACAGTTGGGGTTTCAGAGGTATGTATCTTCAGGGTGAACAGGCCTCATTACATCAGCCATGTTTTGACATCACGCATTGTTGAATATTCATTAAGAGACACCATCACTTAAGAATCAAAAATGCTCGGGAAGGACAAATAGGTGATTCTGACACTAAGCGAGACACACTGGTGGATATTCAAATGTAAAATGCATCTCTTTTTGTCTTTTCTTTAGAGGGGGGGGGGTGGGGGGGGGTCCTAACGTGTACGAGATGCTGCTTTCCTCCCAGCTCTATCGAGCAGGCATGAGAAGATGTCAGAGAGGCTGCCTGAGGCTGCTCTGGTACGGCTCATCCTTATCTGCACAGATGAACTCTTCTGGATCCGACCTGCCAGCCCCGTCAGCCAGCCCCGGCGCTGAGCACACAGCCCCCCCCCCCCCCCCCTAATGAAAGGAGTGCAGCTCAGCAGTGGAAGCACTCACATGCTGCCACCACACATTTAAGTAGCTTTCTGCATGGCGACCGGAAGCAATCGCTCCAGTGTGTATGTCCATGAAACCAGGAGGCCATTTAGAATGTCTTTTAGCACCGATGATCGAGTGTTTTTTTCTTCTTCTTTGGTGACCATTTGGTTGCTTGCATGCAGTTGCGTTAAGTGCTGGTCAGTGGTTGAGAGAAACCAAATACATTTATTCAAATACTGTACTTGGTATTTTTGAGGTACTTGTACTTGATATTTTAGTGGAACTATTGTGATTTTTAACACCTCTACATTTATTTGACAGGGATAGTTATTTGTGACTATACAGACAGAAACAACTTTATAAAATGATCGAACCGGCAATCTTTTTGGTCTGTGCCGTGTTCGCGTCCCACCAAAGAGATATTTCAGATCAGAGTATTGTTGTTCGTTCCTACTCCAATAATCCTCTCACGACCCTTTGGAGGAGGCCTGAGCCCTAGGTTTGGTTCCACTGGACTACTTAACTCTATATAAAGTAGTTCAAACTAGCTCCACCTATAATGTTTCTTTTTTTTATTTGATTTGATCTAAATCTAATTTGTTCTTGCTGGTTACTCCAGTGTTGCTAAACACAGTCTTTAGGACATTTTTCAGACGGTACATTTACACTTTGACTTTTTGAATGCAAAACCTTGACTCGTGATGGAGTATGTTACATCATGGTGATGAAACTTTCATTTCACAAAGAAAACCGGACTTCTTCTTCCACCGCTGGTGCTGGTACCGCTGTAATCTGCTTAGTTTGTTTTTGTTCAATTTAGTATGAAGCGCTTCATTGTAATCCTGTGAGCTCATGAGATTTGACAGCTCCACGTTAGCATGTAATTAGGCATAACTTTCTTCGTATCTGTGATTGTCTTTGCTTCTCAGCACATGCATTGCAGCATGTCGGCTCCTGTTGCAAGTTAAAGGAAAGAGGCGATGAAATCATTTCCTGTTTTCGCCTCGCTGTTTGGTTTCCTAGGCAACGCAGCAGCGACATCGGAGAGGACAACTTCTAAAAAGAGCTGCTTTGATCCTTGAGCCTTGTTTCCTAATAACCCTCATCGCACTGTATGAAATGCTAGATTAGCACCTTACTCCTAATGAAACTGTGCTGTCAAGCCAGACGCTCTTATTGATTGCTAAAAATGAAACATTTTGTCTGTCACGGAAGTCCCAGACAAATCAATCAGTCTTGAAGTCCATTAATCATAGATATCTGACGGTGCTTGGGCTCGCCATGATCACATTTGCATCAACAAGCTTGTGCGGCATCTTCTTCTAAAACGTTGCTGTGTTAAAAAAGACACACAAAGCAGTACATTCGCTAATACACATGCCTTCCATGATCCAATCTATGTCCATTGACAAGAATCTCCACATGTAAAGTCTAATACAGCGGATCCATACTCAGTGTATCAATATTCTCCATCAAGACCCAGTGAAAACATCGCATGGGATCAATGCGTTCAGCCTCCAGGCCTGAGATGTTCTATTAACAGTTTCACACAGCCATTTAAATCAGTGGGAGGAGATCGATTCGGAGTCATCAAGTGTATCGGTGATTGTCGCTGTGTTATTCATACTAACATTCCAGTCATAAAAAAAAAAGCAGCAGTCTATTCACTGGCTCTTTTTGTTGCTGGAAAACAGTGTCACCGGAAATAGCACATGCTGCAGAATGTGAGAAAATACACACGGAATGCAGAATGTGATGGAGAGAAACATCACATTTAATGAGGGAACTACAAAAGGCGACATATCTGAGTCCATTACGTGGAGGCAGGGTTTAAACAATGTTTATTTGGCTTTTTCAGGATATGGATATGTTTTTTTAAAAATGAAAATAAAGTCAGTTTCAATGCCAGAAAGACTAAAAGCATCGGCATCAGATTCAGATCATTCACAAGGTGAAAAGCTTTGAAAACAAACTTCGCTTTGAATGCAAGATGACATTATTTTAATGATGTCTAATGGCCTTGGAGGGTCTTCCATCTGATTAGCAAGAGACCACATGGCTGTCCAAACTGACACTGATGATTTGTTCAAATGATTTACTCAAGAGGTACGTGCACCTGACTTAAAAGGTGCTAATGTTCATATTCAAGAGCATTAATATAGTACCAAACCACTGACAAAGTTAGCAACTAGCTGGTGAACATGTTGGAGCATTTAGCAGCTAAAGAGCTAGGTATTTAGTTAGGTTTAGGCAACAAAACTACTTGGTAATGCTTAGGAAAATATCGTTGTTTGGGTTAAAATAACTACGAAAGTGCCGTTATTGAAGTACTTAAGTCACGTGGCGAATAAATCAATGTTGACTTCTTGTTTCACACGAGGAACAAACAGCATTCTCCAGTGTTCACTGCAAGTCCCGCATGTATGTCCAGGCAACAAAACCCTTTATTTTAAGTTTCAGGAAAGCTTGACGTAGTTTGGATTAAAATTTCCAAAAGTTAACACAAGCCATCTTATGCTTGAAGTCAATGCTGATCCAGCTTTGGTCACAGCCTGCCTTTAACAAAGCGCTCTGAGCTCCTAATCCTAACCGTAAAAACAACCGAATCATGCTTTAGCTGCTGTGTATTGAGACCGCTGTGACCGGGCAGGCCACATAAGATGGAGGATGACCGGACACACGGGCAGGCTGACTGTATGGGCCTTAATGATAGCACAGGAAGCAGGCTGCACAAAGAATAACTCGAGAGTCTAAAACAATGGACATCCACCCAGCAAAAAAAACAGAAGTGACTTCAGCTTCTGTTTGTTCCTCCATCATTCCTTGTGAGCGGTAATTGCACAGCGAAACATCCTGTTTTGAGTCACCTAACTCAATAGAGTCGCTGCCGCAATAAACAATAAGAATATTTCCTAAGTAATGGAAAGAATGGCAGGGAAATGGGTTGTGACAGAAGAATGTGGCAATTGAAGTTAATGTAGCCTAACATCTTTTATGCGCCTTGTACAACATCCATATTTCTTTGTCCTAAACAAGAGGTCGGGCCGACACAGCTGGCTTGTTTATCCTGCTGTAAAGATGACGGCACCCAAACGGACGGTACGGATGAATTGATAAAGATTCCAACAGGAGGGGTGATTTATGCTCGGAACTTGCTCGCGGGGAGGCCTGGGGGTCAGGGAGAAAACGGTGGCCAAGGTTGCCTGTGAGAGCAGATTAAGTGTCCAGACACAACCTGTCACTGAAAATACAGCCTCTAACTGCAGGAGCTGTGGGACGAAGCCATAAAGTGAATAACAAGTCCGCCACGTTTTCCAACACACACACACACACACATAAGGGCCCAAACACAGGCAAAAGGATTAGACGCAGAGTGTGTGTGTCTGTGTGTGTGTGTGTGTGGGGGAGGGGGGTGTTGGGGGGGGGGGATTCTGACAACAGGAAGTGAGGTAAAGAGGCAGGTGCTGCTTCCTGCCGCCGAGATACAAGCGTGGAGACGGAAGGAGGCTGTGAGATTTGAGGCGGGGAGGGTGGGTGGTAAGAGATTTGGGCTAGCAGATGGCGATGCTCTCACTGTGGAGGGAAGTGAAGCCGAGCGAAGATACGAGGAGAATGGCAAAGAGTGCGGACAGAGGAGGAAGGATGTAAGTCGGTCCCCGGGGGAGGATGAGGTAGTGGGGTTATCCACCCCAGGCTGGACGTGCTCACCGCCGTCTGGAACCGTACGAGCCAAGCAGGGAGGGTCAGAGGGAGTCTCTGCAACAGCAGGAGATTGAAAATCCCAAGTAAGATGGGGAGATTCGTGGCATATCTCAGGATATGCGGTGGTATTTTATCTCGGTTTACCCTTCGAGTTAAAGGAATAGTTCAGCCTTTTGGGAAATACAATAATTTGCTCTCTTGCCTGAGAGTCAGATGAGAAGATTGACACCGCTCTACTTGAGAGCGGTGTCGATCTCTTCATCGAAACTCTTGACAAGAAAGCGATTTGAGCTCATTTCCCCAAAAAAATGTCAGACTGTCCTTAAAGTGTCAGCAACGCTATCACTGAAATATGCATAGATACCTGACGGGGACACTTTCCAAGGTTTTCTCTCTTTTTCTTCTTCATTTTTTGGAGGAATAGCGGCGGTGCTGAAAAGTGCAATCAGCTTTGTGTCGAACAAAAAGCAGGTGTGTGAAGCTGCAAGAGCTGAGAGGAGAGAAAGGGGGGGTGGTGGTGGAGCGGCAGGTTTCTACCCCCCCCCCCCCCAAAAAAAAAAAAAGAAACTGAGGGTAAATCCCCCGAAATAGATTTAGGCTCAAAGTGGCAGACTCCAAGCTGTTTCTCTTTGCCATACGGCAGCTGTCTTCAAACGTCTGGGATGACACAGCAAGCATCCTGTTTATTGACTACCAGCAGGAAACGCTTTCAATACTAACAATGTGCGCTACTTACAAGTCTCCTTGCTGCCGCTGCTTCCTCCTTTTTTTTTTTTAAACATCATGCCCCCCCCCCCCAAAAAAAAAAAAACGAGGGGGGGGGTTGAGGCCTTGGGTGTTAACTTGAAAATGAGCCATCTAGGGAAAGCTGTGCATCAATATTCATTCATGCAGAACACGCATTGTCAAGTAGAAATAGAGACGGTGATGAGTGCTGCATTTATTTGTCATTTACCTCCTGGTATGCTAAAATAATGAGGTCTGCACACCAAATAACCAAAGTCTGCATGAATACTGATTCTGTGCCGCGTTTCCAAATGCAACTGGCACACAGCGAACACAAACACTGCCTTTAGGGTTTCTCTCTCTCTCTCTCTCTCTGTTTTTTTTTTTTTTTTTTCCTCGAGAGAATACTTAGTGATAATAGTGGGCTGCATTTTCCTTTGAGGCAGTGGAGGGAAAATTATATTATTCCATCAGCATAAGATTATTGCATTATGTGTTCCTTACGTACTTCAATAAGCAATAAATCTGGAAGCAGGGCACCAAGCAAAGCTGCACAAACGGTACGGCACAGCCTGGCTTTATTGATGACAGTTGCGAGGCAGTCCGACAGTCACGTCTCTCGTTAGGAAGCAGACGGGCAGCTCGGACCAAGGGACCGTACGCAAATCATCAGGGGGTCAGAAAAGGTGGAAAATTAAGCACTTTTTTGCTGAAGGGACGGAATCTGACTTTTGCTCATATTTTATTTCAGTCTCTCTTTGTGGTTTATATTCTATAAAGAAAACAAAGCGCTACATCAATATGTCTTTTTATGGGTTGTGTCGGAGAATAATAAAGTATCCTCTCCGTATTAGGGGCTTTATCTTTCTCATCGATATTCACAACCCGTTCCTGGTTCACTCATTTAGTGATATTCATAATTGGTTTGCAACTCTTCAAAATGTGTTATGTTTGACATAAAAAAAAAGAAGATAAAAACAGTGGGAGTGTTGCTGTTATCTTTTATTCTTTCATTTTTATTAAGTCAAGAGGAAGGTCCAAAGAGCATATGAGCGATACTTTCATTATGTGAAATGAAATACACAATCATGTTTGTACAGTCCCTAAAGTCGAGGGAACACTGAGGGATGATTTAGCTCCTTTTAAACTGCTTTAATTAGGAAATTATGATCCGTTTTTTTTTTTCTTCGCTTTTTGACCGTGACTGCATGCCACCTCAGCTTGAGCAGCGCGGAACAAGTGAGCAAACTATATGAAAACGGTTCAGGGGGAAAAAACAGTTGCCATGCGCTTGAACATACTTTCCGCGGCCAGAAAAACAAGAGTCTTCCACTCGGATCAAAACCATTTCAAGGATTTGGATGATGTGAAGCACATATACGAAACCCCCTCTGCAACGTAAAAAAGATGTGTGTATAACAGCATGGACACACCGGTTACTGTACACCGCCACAGGTTAGCGCCACTCACAACGTAAACAACATGGTGTCCTAATAACATGTTTACTGGAGACAGAGTGAGTCAGGTCTCAAGGGGTTACACCAGGACACTGGATGTCTGCGTCATCTCAATCATAATGGGGCCTTCAAGTTAAGCTGCAGCGGTACAGAAGAAAACACTACACCGACATTGACCCAAGGGTGCAGGGCTTTGTATCGGGTGACAGCGGGGGGTTTGTGGCCTTGACACCTGGCTTTGAACGGGAAATTGGACGTCTTTGTTTGGAGAGACTGGTATTTTTTTCTTATCATCGGCACAAGGTTTCACACACTACAGCTCAATTGTGATGGTATGTTTCTTTAAAATTTTACATGATGAATTTCAATAGATTGCCCCCCCTACACACACACACACACACACATTATTATTGAAAGCGACCCCTTTGAATTGCTTTTTTTTTTTCCATTCCATCCAAAACATCCTTTCTAGTTGGTCTGTTCTTCCAGATTAATAAAAAAGCAGAACGGGAGAATGTTGGGCACAAATGTCATGGTTGTAATTATGGGATGTGTTGGTGCTGCTTGTGTCTCTCCAGGAAAGAGCCTGAGCCCTCCCTCGCTCTCTCACTATGTGTGAATGACATTGTTTATGTTTCACTTATCTCTGGCAGATGTTAGCTGAGTGAAATTGAATTCCTGGCAATGAGGGGGAAAGATCACGGCGCGCATCCTTTTTTTATGTCTGGGGACAGGATTTCTCCTGGCCGGCCTTGATCCCTTGATTGTCTGCCCTGCGATGTTGCTGGTGGATAATGACAAAAGGTCGAGGGTGAAACAGGCATTTTCCTGACTCACAGGGCCAAGGAACCACTGTTGGGTCCATTCGGATAACGTCTCAAACTGGCAGAACACAAAAGAAAACAAGCCTCTTATGCACATTACGTGACAAACTATATGCAGTAATACAAATCATGCTGTGCAACTCTTATATCCAGCAATAACAGCGCTGGTGAATTACAGGTTCCGGCATCTCCTCACAAGTTTGAGTAAAACACATATCATACTGGGTTCATGGTTTTTCATATTTCTACTTCCTCCCCCCCTCCCCATTCCACATTATCTGGATGGAATTGTAAATCTTCCTGAGAGATAAATCCTGCAGTGATAAAATGTAGTCAGTCATCTTTATTGGATTTCTGAGACCGGCGTGAAGACGGCGAGATGAAATTGCTGCTCCGCAAATAAAAACACGGCCGAGGCCCCTGAGTGAAAGGCTTTGCCCGCATGCTGAATAGCACGCATTTATCTCGAAACTCCCGAGCTGCTGTTTCTGCTGCAGTCGAGCATTTCCCCAGAAATTGTTGGTTAGATGATGCAGCATCACTTCACCATAAAAAAAAAAAAAAAACGAAAGAGAGAGAGAGAGGGGAGAGAAAATAAAGAGGGCAATTCGATATCATTTGCTGAGAGGCAGAGCTCGTGTGTAGGCGCTCTCTTCCCCTCCTGTTTGCCCCGAGCTGTTTCTCAACCCGGGATAACAACCCTGAACAAACATGACTATCAGCTGATATTGCAGAGGTCTCCACGAGCATGTTGCAGATGACACTCATTACCAGCGCAGGTCAGGAAGATGTGCGAGCCGCAGTCACACAACGGTGCCTCGCTGGCTTCGCTATGCTCGATTGCAATAACAATTTGGCCCCCGGAGAAATTTGAGATGGAGGCAAAAACACAAACAAACAATTAAAAATAACAGAAAAAAACGCAGCAAGAGGCAATGGGAAAGTAATATACAACACACAAACTGAACAGACGGAACGATGATGTCCCTGCTCATTTCCCAGAGTCTCGTCTGATAACACCTGTCAATATTACACTCACTGTTTCCCTGCTGTTATGTGGTCCTTTGAAAGATGACGTAATACTAGGTAAAAGTGACCCGCGTGGCTCTGCCAAGTCTGGTGTTTACAATGGTTGCTATGGTGCTGTTGACACACGGCCTCCCGTGTTCAAGATTAAAAATCAGTGGAAACTATCATATTCAAATCAACGGGTAATAATATGGTGTTCTTACTGAACCAATGTAGAAGTATTACGTTTGCTGTAATATAACCAGTTGGAACTACTCCGAGCCAAAAATGGCCATATTCAATGACACATTACGTGCCACGACCAGGGAAACATCATCACTGGAAAGTCGATCAGGATCCTTTTTCTTGGTGGACACACGAATTTCCAGATTAAACAGAAATAAGGGACTTTCCTCTGGTTTTAAAACAATAAGTCAACGTTTTAGTTATTCTATATTACTAAGGCTACGGAAGAAGTGACATAACAAACAAGAGTTCTTTGAACCCAAACCATGATGTTTCCTTTCCTAAGCCCAACCGAATGATTCTGTTTCCTAAACCTGGCATTAAATTGTTTCCGCATGTCATTTGAACACATTCCGTGCCACCGCCACACGATGGGTTGTCAAGAGGTTGTGGTCATTTTTTTTACGTCTTTCTATGAGATCACGTTGGCCAGCTTTAATGTTTTCAGTTAACAGAATGCATGCTGTAAACATTAGTTCCCATTCCTCTTGTTCCATTGTTGTTATGTCGCCTGACTTCAGTGTGAAGACCCGGTTACATGAGCCTTCTGTTACATATAAACAGGCTGTCAAGAGCAATGCTCCAGCGTGCAGTCTGGTCTAGTTATTAAACAGAATTATGGCACTAGAATAAAGACTTCGTGACTACATTTCCAAACACCATGCACATGTGCACGGTCAAAGTTGAATAAAGGCTTCAATTAAAGTGAATGTGAGACAGAACAAATATTTGCAGGGCGGAAGTGTAATATCGCCAAGCCTTAATGTGAGAACTGTGGCCTTTTAACTCCACCGACTGAGGTTTAAATTATCCAATAAGATTATATCTGCCCCCAGATGTCCCTTAAACAGAAGGCTACTTCAGCAATTAGGTATTGCACCTCCGTAAAGTTAGAGGACTCAGCTGAAAACTGACTTTTAGTCTCTTGTATGGGTCCATTTTCAAAAAAACACTGCACTACACTTGATGTCATGATGCTTGATAATGTATTTGTGGTAGACCCTAACCTACCTGGTAAACCACTTATTTGAAACTGTAAACGCAGGTTTTACATTCACTGTACATGAAGAGTCGACTGCATGTTCGTTGCTCTGTGAGGTTGTACTTAGGAATGGCAGTGCTTTGAGGTAAATGCTTACATTAGCTGAGGCAGATGTTGAATGTCTTTTTTTCGTGTTGAACACATTCACATTTTGATGTGAATGATTGGACGAGATGAAAGGTGCAGGAGGTCGTCCATGTGTGCGTACTAAACTTCATGGCAATCTATCCAATAAATCTTGAGACCTTTCCATTAAAATGCTGCGTGTAGACAGTTAGATTTGCAAAATAAAGATGGTTGCGGTCAGGATTGGGCAGTGAGTTTTCGCACAATTTTGCAACTCAAGGGTAACCAATCGAGACACGACCATAATAAACGAATGGTCGAAATGGATGCAGCAGTGGCCTAGATAGCCTAACTTTCATCCCATTGTAACAAAAACTCTCGATCCTACAATTCCCATCATCCAACTCAACAGTGTCTCTTTCAGTAGTCCCTGCTTACCTGGTCAATGCCCAATGAAGACGTGTCTCCAGACCAAAGCTCAGAAAGCCCCCATGACAAAACCAGGGTTTATTTTCTCATACTTGCCAAAGTTCCTCCAAAGAGCCAAAGAGGACATAATGATTTATAATCTGTGGAGTTCACCTTTAACCAAACTCCAGTCCGACAAATTATCTTCATTTTAACTGACTAATGTAAAAAGTGAGCTCTCAGCAGATAGTAAAATGGTGTCTTTGTCCGCCCTCATCTGCTGGCCTTTCACCAACAGTCTTCAGACTAATTCGCTGCTCATGTAGATTCAGACGGCGCGGCTATATATCATCTGTAACCATGAATACAGCCATACTGTATTTATCTGCCCTTCGACAATACAGATGATAGGCCCCTGAATGGAACCGCAACAGTTGGCACGCTCCCGACTTCCATTGGCCAGTTAATAAATAAAATCCCTTTACTGTAATAATTCATCCTACATATCTTGTCTGGGCATCGCACGCATATAGCAGCCCCCTGAAACGGCAGCAACGAGCGTGAAGGTGCCCTTCAAGACGCCTGAATAAAACGCAAATTCTGTACAATGAAAAAGTACCGCCAGAACTAAACCCGTTATGGTTTCAATGTGATCCCTAGTAGCATGAAGTTGACCCCTTTATCTGTGCCGCAGATTGAATTGAAGGAGTTTGTGTGGAGGAAAGTTATCATTCACGGCCGCTTTTTAGGGGGTCTTGGGTTTTAAATACACAGATAATGGGAGTGAGGAAGGCACATTATTAAGAAAAGCAAGTGGAGCAGAAGGGTGGTGCCATCAGTCAAAGAAGACATTAGAGATTTAGATCAATCCTGTTATATAGGAGGGCGCATGCACAATGTGGCTGATCTCCATATTCATATGTATAACTCTGCGCAGTGTCATTAATAATCCCAAAGATGGTCCATAAACTCAATGGTGTAGCAATGGAAATTCAATATGAGTGAGCGCATGGTGTAGGGCCTTGAAATGTGTGGGGGGTTTTGATTATGGTACACGGATGGGGAAGTGGATAAGGAGAAGATATAAAAGCAGCCACACATCTGCATCCCCACAGGAGAGCTTTTGGAGAGGAAGATGAATATGGATTCCCATTAGAAAGCGAATAGTTCATATCCAGGTGATTTGTTGCGAGGTATCAGCAGCTCAAATCTCTCCTCCCTCCCTCCCTCCAGCGCCCGCCACTCCTCCGCCGAAGTCATTTGTGGAACGAGATTCCTCCAGACACCCCAGATTAAAATGCAGTTGAATGAAGTGGCAGGTGGCAATCACTCCCCCAACCCTCCCCCCCCCCCCCCCAAGCTGCCTTCATCTCCCCCTCGTCCCTGTTCTTATTTTATTGAAGTATATATAAATTAAAAAAAAGACACCTCCAACAGGATCCCGGTTAGTGCAGCGGGAACATCGGTCACAACCTGATGCTAACGACGTCTGATGAAAGGGTGGGAGATGAGCGCGTGTGATGAAAATGCTGGCGGGTGCCCGGAGCGAGAATCAACAATGAGGCTCTGTGACAAGACACCATAAATAATAACCAGCAATTTTTTTGACAAATGCTCGGCGGCGTTCCCTGAAACGGCTCGTTTTTTGGGTAACGACGCTCACCTGGAGGAAGCGGCGGAGGTTGTATTTTGGGGTTAGGAAGTGAAGGATGTTCTCGCAGCACAAGGCGCGTCGACCTGGTTTCTCAAAATAGAGCCATTAAATGCATCTTTACCCAGTGTTGCAAAGCAGTGTTTCGAGTTCATCAAACTTTTCACCATTGCAAGGGATGAATGCGGATCCCAGTATCGGCTCATCGGAGTACGCTATCACCCTCTCGCCGCGGCCTCAGCGTGTCACTGAATGGCGAGCCAAGGTCGACCGTGTTTGCGCAAAGGAGGAGATACGTAGAGGTCAAAAGTTTATCAAGGAAGAAGAAAGTCCCCATTGAGACGGGCACTCATGGATGGACAATGGATGAAGATGGAGATTGCGGCTGGACAATGCCCCTGACCTCAGTCACTCTGCCACAGTGCACTCCTCCTTTCACCTTCATATCTTTGCACAACTTCTCGGTGTTTTCACACCGAATCAATAGTGGCCGCATAGAATGTCTGAATTTAGATTAGCTGGGAAAGTAATGACAAAAAATATCAATAAGTGTAGATAATGCAGCTGCAAATGTCTTCATTGCCATGACTGTAATGGAAAGCCATTATCATTTTACTGCTGAATTCCCCAACCAATTGTAATTGCAATATTATAGGCTGTTGCAGTACACTTGTGATATTTTTGTATTGAAGAAGCTTCTGTATTTCAGCGGGAAAGAAGAAACAGTGAGATATTCCCAACCCTCCCTGTTCTCATACACCTCATACGAAACATGTTTCGACACAAACCTATGTGAAAGGAAGTTTCTTGGTGTTGTTTTTGCCCCGTCTCCCAGTGACATGTCCCAACCGAGGCCTCTGGTGCAATCTATCCTATTCAATCCGCGTAGTGTTTCCCGGCTGCCACATTGTGTTTGCAGACGGCAAGGCTTACAGTTCCTCAGCTTTTGTAAAGCATGTGCACGGAGATCAGCTCATATGTGTGTGTGTGTGTGTGTGTGTGTGTGTGTGTGTGTGTGTGTTTACAGTGGGCCGTGATGATAATTCCTGCCAGGCATCTCAGATATGCAGGTGTTAGCGCATGTTTGCTCACAAGCGCCTCACCCTTTCCATCGGCGCTTCCCTTGGAACGGGACATCCAAGAAAAACATTGTGTGTGTGTGTGTGTGGGGGGGGGGGGGGCAAATATAAACATGGGGCGTACAGATTGATGAGTGTGAAGCCCTATTATATAAGTCAGTGCTATTCAGCCAAAGGGGGGAGTGTTTGGAGGTTGGCACAACACACTTAATGAAGGTGCTTGAGAGAGACGTGGAACACCGGCCGACTGTCAAAACACCTGGCATGTTGCAACACGCTGCATTTGCTCTCGAATGTGTACGCATGGGCTTTCTATATAGCACACTGTTCCGAGTGTGTTGCAATGCTGATTTGAGCACAGGAGTGCAGCAATGAATGATATGCAAGGCTGCGGTTGCATGTACCACTACCAAAACACGGAAGAACCAGAGCTCTTTCGACATCTTTTTACATCTTTTATATAGGCAAGCGGACTAAGGAGTAATGGCCACAAGGTTATTTTTATTTCTGCCAGGAGGAGGATCATGCAATCGGTTTGCGCGTGTGACCGCGTGCCTTTCCACAGCTATAATCTCGCATTCTGCTGCAGCAAACAGCATAATATTTGTCAAATTGTGGCTGCATGCTCAGGGACCTCTCGTGGCTGTGGTGTCTCTCATTTATTCAAAACACCTTTTATGGCTTTTGTCTGCCTGCTGAATCCTCACTCGTTAATCTTAATTGCCCCCTGGCATATCTAACGAAACTAACGAGTGCATATAACGTAACTATTGAGTGCATAGCTCACAGAACTACCGAGTACACACACTGCCGAGTACCTCTCGGTCGCTACTCTGCGACCAGAGACTAGTGTTTTGGGCAGTGTTTTTGGCTAACAGCTTACAGCTAACGGAACTAGCAGTACACACATCTCAGCCACTGCTATGCAGGCCGACGGCTTGGTGTGTTTAATTTGATTTTTGCATGAAATGTCTTATACGTTCTTTTTTTTAGTTTGTATGAAGTGTGTTTTTTACGAGGCCTTACAGCACATTAGTGGCTGGACGGGGGGGGGGGGTTAGCCAGTTGTGGGTTGTGTTCATTCAATCACACAAACAGCAGTGGTCGCTGCAGACACACCTGGCGGAGATCTGCACTCGACTGAATGCACCTTTCTGGTTTCTTTCGATTATTACTCTGCCAATTAAAGCAGCTCATCAGAGACTGATGATGGAGCTGCTGTTAGTCTAATTAGTAGCCACAGGCCATGTTGGAGTCTCACTGCTCTGGCTATGGCAAGAGCTTGCGTATGAGCAAGTAATCACTAGTCCAATCCTCTGAAGAATGTCTCATTGCCTAACAAACTGTGCTGCAGTCGTTTTATAGCAAATTTATTGTTTGCACTTTATTTCAGTGTCTCTGGGAGTTTAAATACATTTGTCTGTTTGAGCTTAAAGTTGGCCTCTATTCAAAAATCTGTTGTCACTTTACTTGGACTTTCTTCACTGTGCAAGATGACGTATGTGTGAAGTTTGACACTTGAAGTCCTTTTTCAGCTTCATCTGCTGAAGGAGTAAAGTAGAGTAAAGTTTTCTCTGTGCTCACCTCAAATCACCTCAATAAAAGTTCCAGGCCTGTACGTATGAGCAGGATTTCGGGAAACCACAAAGTTCGAAGGCCAAATGTGGTCCATTGTGCAACTTAAACAAGTTTGAAACCCCCAGGACACAGAGAATAGACTTTCCGTTGAGGAAGTAGACACCTTGTGTCTTGCAGTTAAACTTTTCCAGAGGGCCAAGATCCTTTTGAGGAACTTCAGAATCATGGGATTAATTTAGTTTAAATCGGCAAACAGATGAATGCTGACAGATAGCTTTTGTTTCAATGATCATACTCAGTTGATTCAGTACATTTGTTCATGTTTGTAGCGGGCACATTTAGTCCACTCAGCCACACTTTAGTCCGTCTTTAGTTTGCCTTAAGTTGTTATAATTTCCATTTCTTTATAGTTGCCGGGGCTGAGGGTCAAGGGTTCTGCTGCTGTTGTCAAGCCCAGAAAAACTCAGCTGTTAAATACAGGAAGTGGCCAACCAGAACATACCAAGTGCCAGCCACATCATGGGAGGGAATTGGGATTTGGAGTTGAGAGCTTTTGTTTATTTCTTTTAAATGTAGGAGTTATATTAAGATTTTGTTTGGGTGAGTTTTAAAATAGTCACACTGAAGGATAAACTGTTATGTTGTTGTAATGGTAGTTCAGTAGTCTCCGTCTTACCCCCTTTGTTTCAGAGGTGGTCTAATCTGCCATTTTAAAAGATCCTCTTTGTGTTCCAGCTCAGTTCAAGTTTAATCGTCATAACCTGACTTAAGTTCTCTTTTATTGGCCCAGGACTTTAGTTGCAAATGACTTACTTCATGTATTGAGTGATTAAATCCCTCCAGTGACTCCTCATGCGTGCCAGCTCGCTCCCTCACGTATGTCGGCAGTGGTGGGATCAGTGGAATTTATTTTTTTTCATTTATTCACTACAGCAATTCAAACATCAGAGTCATGCAACAGTAAATACAAAAACATTACGACTCCGTTCCATCTGTGAGAAGAATAGTTTTTAACACATTTTTTTAAATTCCTCATTGGAATAATGATGGTTTCTGAGGAAACACAAACCAGAAGGAGCAAAATACACTTTAAGTCCTAAATTAATCCTCTGGTTCCATAGTTCCTGGAACTAGTTGGTTGAAAGGGGTACAGGGGTTGGGGTTAGGTTTTTTGTTGAAAATTGCATCAGACAAATTATTAGCCCGTCCTCCCCCAGACAGCAGGTTGCATCAAAAGCGTCGTCCCAATGACACAGCACCATTTGGCCAGTAGATGTTTAACCATGTCCCAGGGCACCAGCTGGCACTCAAACACACTTCACATTTCCCTCCAAAGTGAGTCTCCCGTTGTCCGTCCGCACTCCCGGGGGCGAAGAGGAGGGGAGGTGGCAGCGAAAAGTGTGTGTGTGTGGGGGGGGTGGGGGGATCGAGGGCAGGAGCTGCGAGAGGAAGGGTGGGCTAACAGGCAAACACTAAAGGTTACCATCCCCATTTCACATCACATATCAAGGACACCAGTAATTACCGCATACAGCTGAGAGGTTCCGACACCAGCGTAGTGTATCTCTTCTATCTGACCTTGTGGTAGTCTGGCCTGAAACGCTAGAAGCTCACACTGGAAGGCTGGCTACAGAGAGATAGAAACACTTGAAAATGACACTCACTAATTACAATGCTCCCAAAGTGCATTGTGGCCTAATTGCATGTCAGGATGTGTCCAGTTTTCCTGTCCCTCCGGCGTGGCTTCTCAAGGAAATAGATTTCTCCCCGGATTTGATCCCATTGCCTCGGCGCAAACACGGCCCCGCTCTCCTCACCTATTTTCTTTTTTTTCCCTTGTCAATGTCACGAAGCATAATGCAAGTTAAAGACCCCACCAGTCATGTCAGTTGGCTTAAATGTACATTGAAGGTCAAGCTGGAGACACACATGAAGGATTAAGAGAAGAAAACAAGACGGAGGAAACACGGGGGAGAAATTCACAGAGCTTGTTAACATCCCTCTGTCGCTCGGCGTGCTGCGTGTGGCCGAGGCCAGAGAATGAACCAAGGATGTGTGAATTTCTCTGCTGGTCTGCTTTGTGGGTGGGCACGGGGCCGGGGAGCTGCGTGTGCTGGCTGGGCTAATGCGGAGCCAACCGGGAGAATTTGATCCCCGGTTTTTGGAAGGCCAGGCGCATTGTTAAATTCCCGGATTAGGCGGCTGTAAAGGGTTTGGGAATGTTAACTGTGCCGGTCAGCAGGCTCGGCCCGGGATCAGCGCGCTTACCGAGAGGCTGGCCCGAGAGGCTGTCACCCGCCGATAGTGTGAGATGACACGACGTCACCCCCGGCCGCGTCGCTCCCCGCTGACCCACATATCACACCTACGTACAGAAAGTCCCAAATAACTGTGCTTAAATCTGCCGCGGCTGTTAATTAATTCTCACAATAGGTCAGCCGGCTGCGGGCTTTGTGTGCTTCGACTGCGTTAGCAGAGAAGTGGGAGCTGCGTTGCAGAAAAAAACAAGAAATAAACCTGCTCTTGTGCGACACCTTTGTGATATTGAACTAGATAAAGAGCACGCTGTCTCTCTCTCTCTGAATAAATGTTTCTGGAATGTGTTTACAGCCAAAGCTCAAAATAAGAACTCCAGCGATTGTGGCACACCTGCACTAAGAATAGATGCAAAGAGTGCAGCTGTGGCAGCGAGGATTGGGAAGTCTCCAACCGAGAAGGATCAATTAGGAAGTCGCTCAGGTACCCCACGCGCTGTCATGGCTTATTTGGGATGTTGTTGCCACCGCCGTTGTTTTTATTGAGCCCCAGCCATTAGGTTGTGTTGGGGAAGAGGTGGTGTTGTGCTCTCCACCCCACCCCCCCCCCCCTCCTTGCCCCCCCCCCCCTCCCAAGGGAAGGCAGCGGTGTCTCCAGTCATTACGGGCTGTGTGTTTTGAGGTGAGTGGGCTGCTGTGTGTGTACGTTCAGCTCTTCAGTCAGCAAAAAGCCACCCGCTCCCCCCACCCCCCCTCCCCCCTCGCCCGCTCACTCGGCGCTGCAGAGGGCAGGCGCACTGGCTCGTGTCACTGCTCTCTGGGGCATTGCCCCGGCCCTGTTTGTCTGTCTGTTTACCTGTCGGCTCCAGTCTGCCAGCTCGTCTGTCCGTCTCTCTGTGTGTGTCACCTTGCTGCCTCCGCCGCGCAGCCTCACGGTGTCTGTCCTGCCGCAAAGGCTTCAAAAGGGCCGCCCAGTTTGGGGCTCACGGCAGAGACACAAAGTTCACACACCATTCATTGTTAGCGTCAACGTGTTGTGCTGAGTCTTACTCTGTGCTTGTTAGGGCGGCAGCGAAGGTGCCTATTAAAACGGGCTTTATTTAGTTTTAAGGGACTGCACGTTGTGCTCCACAGGGGGCTCCATGGTGCTTTGTGTGCTTGACTGTTATCACCATTAATAGTCAGTGGTGGAAAGTAACAACAAGTACATTTACTGCACATACTGCAGTAAAGTATTCTATGGAACTTGAGTATTTTCATTTTATGCTACCTTCACTATATTTTTGATGGGAATATTGTACGTTTTTCGACATTTATTTGGCAATTCTAGTTACTTTGTAGATAAAGAATTTATTGGTAAAAACATAGCTTTCCATTCACCTGTCAATTTTGATATTTTAGGCTATTTTGTCTTCTTTAAGACAAGTCGAAAGAAAATATCCAAAATACATTATATTACTACTCTGTTTGTTTGCGTCTATAGATTTCTCATAAATTCACCAAAAATGTGCGTTAGATGACGCCTCATTTACATATTTAACAATAAAATAAAACAGTTGTCTTAATGTAAAGTAATCAACTGGGGAAGCTTTATGGTGATGTTTGTGTACCCTATTCATCTGTAGTGTCTTCAACATGTATGTTATTTTACAATCCATATCTTTAAAGGTCGTTTTCTCAAAACAAGTTTTTTCTCAGGCTCTGAGCCAGAACTCTCCACTTCAGTGGCACTTACAGACAAAAAACTGTCCAGTATCATTCCTATCTCTATTCTGAAGGACTTTGTTTATACAGCATTCACAGTCTGATTTATACAACATGTTATTCCTGAAAACATGGCCAGAATAGATTTGTTTTATGGCTGTTATTATGGCTAGTATTTTGTGAGATAAAGCAGTGACACAAAGATTTATCCAAATGTCCGTCTGTAAAAACCTTTAACTCTAATACGTCAACAAAATGAAACAATCATTTTTCATTGGAATCATCCAATGTTCAGATTTCTCTTCTGGAATGTATGCAAATGAGCCCGTATTTTATTAGATGCTGCATCATTTGCATATTCAAACAACATTATAGAAAACCTGTAATACAAAAACTAACTGTTAATGTTAATTCATTGTTATACAGTAAATTAACCCACCAACAGTATACATTGGGTGTGACTAGCTCCATTGCAGACCGCTGCAACATTATAATGCTGTTTTGTGTGTTAATGCGTTATCCCATTGTATAATATATATAATAATGTAACATTTTGCTGATAACTGTGACGAAGTATTTCTGAATTGTGGTAAAATAACCTCAAGCAATAGATAAACATTTTGACTTTTGATGAGCAGCAGTTGCAACATTTGCTCTATTATTAGTCTTGGTGTCAGTGATAGTAAGATTGGCACTATTAGAGCTAACTCATTACCTGCCTCGCCTACCTTTGATATGAAAGAGGATCTAAATCATTACCTCTTGCAGGTTTAGTGAGAGGCGAGTCAGGCTTCAGTCCGCATCAACGTCTATACTTGACGAGTAATTAGGGCCATTAGTATGTACAGTTTGTACTCTGTGTATTTGTTTATGTCGGCGCTACTCCCTGGAGCCCGTGGCGGTGTGATGGTATAATTCACCACTCAGCCCCGTTTCCCGGAAACTGCTGCTCCAAAACAACAAGTTTCATTGGAGAGCAGTCATGAGATATGAATGAGTCACTCTCAGCCGGGCAAAGGTATCTGCTGGAGGGGAGGAGGGGAGGAAAGGCGGGGGGGGGGGGGGGGGGGGGGGGGGGGGGGTGAGACAGAGAATCTCTAACAGTGATGATTATCATCTGATTGCTGCAGCAGCCACGTACGCTATGACATAGTTGGCTCCAATGAGGAGTGAAACCTGCGCTGCGTGGGTTACCTTTTTAGATCAAAGTGTTCACTCAAGTGTTTTATGGAAAATCCATTATGTAAGCTTGGGAAAATGGACTTACAGGGTTTAAATGAAAAGGGGGCTAACGTGGTAGCGATTATGCTAAAGAACACGCACAATGGAGCACAACAAAGGCAGTGGGTTACGAAGGGACACGAGGGGTTTCGGGATAGGATTTCCTTTTGATAGGGAAAGAAAACACACACACACACACACACACAAAAAAAAGTTTGAGGAAAAGAGGGAGGGGAGGAACCTGTGAAAGGAAATGCCGATGACACACAGATCAAATACATGACATAACCGTCCAAAGTTCAACAGCGGTCGTCCGGCAAGTGAGGTCATAGTGGGCAGGATTTGTTACTTTGGCAACAGCGCGGCCGTTAGCCTGCCCACTATCTGTGTCCTAATGTACAGACAGGCGCTGAGTCAACAAAGCCGGTGTTTGGAGTCAACCTTTAAAAGTCACGACCTTAGCGAAAAGGTGCAGTGGAGCTGATGCGTTTCCTATATACTGCACAGACCCCGAAAGTTCACACGGCGCATCAGGCACTGCTGATCAGCACTCCTGACAAATACACGATTCAAATAAAGTAGCACCTCCCAGTAAAGATTTTCCAAAGTTCATTCCCGACACGTTGCTTCAATCTTATCCTGCGTGTGGATTACGTACACGGAAGCAGGACCTTAATAACGTGATGACCGGAGGCTTCGCTCATAGCTCAAAGTCTCACTTTAAATAGGTCCGACTGTCATTCATTGCAAACTTAACCATGTGGAGGTAAAAAGGTCTCCCCTTTGTGTTCCTGCGAAAACAAAAGCACTTTTCTTATACCTCAACAAGGGGGAGTCGGATAACTTCATCCGAAACTGATCTGTGGCCCAGATCTGACGGCAATGAAAGATAGATCGGAGTTTTGGATAGGTACGATAAGCAAGCAGTGGAGTCGCATTGTTCACAGTTGTGTGGGGACAAAGACCCCCCAGGGCAGAAGGCCTGCCTCCCGGGTCACTCTCTCTCTCTCTCTCTGTCTCTCCGAGAGACGCGTAAGATCAGATAGCACGGTGAGGGAGGTGACTGGCATTACAATGTAAAACACAGATTTGGTGTCAGATAGCAGACAACCACACATACAAAAACAACATTTGATTCTTGAGGGAATTTATGTATCCAGCAGATCAATTCAGCCAGAGGGGAATCCGTCCTTGAGGTTGTTAAGAGCGTGGGAAAATCTGTGTATTTTAAGCATCAGAAATCTGCTTACAAAAGTTTAAAAATTTGACTTCATGCCAGGTAAGAGAACAATCACATCCCTGTGACAGCAATGACTAACAGCTCATATGTCTGAGTATGAAACTACGAGTCAGTGTTGACTCATGTGCGAGGAATGCGTCTGTGTGCTCTCCAGAACTGGGTGAGATGTGATCCTGTATAAGAGTCAGATAAATACCACATTCAGCCCAGCGCGTTCATGGTCATGGTAACCTGATCCCAGCCTCCCCTCCTCTTTCTCTCCCACACCCGAAAGTGTACAATGAATGCATCCCAGTTCCCTAATCAGCGGGTTGGGTGTGTGTGTGTGTGTGTGTGAGTGTGAGTGTTTTATACCGTGGCCTGGATAAATACCACCCCCGAAAAACACTCGGAGAGCGCTTGTTCCCACAGAGGTTGGGCAGAAAATAATAAAAATACTTAACATTCCTGCACCCTGTACAATGGTGCTATAGCCTTTAGTGAAGAGCTGGCATCACCGGAGGGAAAAACAACTTTCAGCCCCTGAATGCACCACCCTGTGCGAAAACAATGACCCGCTGAACTCTCCTGCAGGTTTTCCAGCACTTTTTTTTCCTAAGATCTACACACTGAAATCTCTCCTTGCGTGACTGCAATGCTCAAACAAAGTGCCACTTGAAATCTTTCGCCGGCACAATGTGTTTCCGTATTTTTCTGAACCGTGCGCTCGGAGGGAGTGAATGCAGCTCAGTGTGGTGGTGGTGTGTGTGTGTGGGGGGGGGGGGCTGCATGTGGTCCACTGTTTGTTGTTCCAGAAATTACTATTTGTTTCATCGGAACCGAGAGACTCCTGAGGGCAACCAGAGCGTCGCCGTAGATAAGGGAAACTGACTCTGTTGCTTTTCACTTGAGTGATAACCTCAAGGCCACATGACACAGCCAGCATGCTCGCTGGTAATTCACTGTTGTCAAAACACCACCAGCGCACACATGGTTACACACACACTTACAGTGCATTTTGAATGCTTCCCATGGACTGACATTGCTCATTTACACTTTTTGCGAAAACAGTAGTTAGCAGAACAAAGAGGGTTTCCATGGTGATTTCATTCTAAATCCCAAATTTGCTTTGATTTCATTATTGCTTCATTGCATTTGTGACAGTTTAAAGCCACTATATGTGTTTAAAATCCTATGAAGCTGAAGTTTTCAGTATGTTCGACTAGCTTTCCAATGATTTGATGGCTTCCTGGTGTTTAATATGCTAACATCAGCTTATTCAAATTGATGCATTCAAAAAGGTCAGTGTTGATTAATATGGGATTAACATGAACTGTCCCGAGTCCCCTATTAATAAACAAACACAAACTAATAATGACATTCTTTAAGGGTAAATAGCCGGCCTTGTCTACCTGAACCACAGAAGATGCATTTTATCGCAGGTTTCTCACTGCGTGTGTGTGTGTGTGTGTGTGTGTGTGTGTGTGTGTGTGTGTGTGTGTGGAGCGGTGATCAGGGAAGAAACCTCCATCATACCAGAGGTAGACAATATTGATTTCCACCCCAATATATCCGCAAACTGATATATCGGTCTGTTCTGAATGCAGGCGCACAAACCAATTCACAAACCTCCATCACCAAACATCACGAGAGCGCCCTGACTGATTGCTGTGTCCCATGCATGTCCGCTCAGACACACGTAGTCAAAACACACACACACACACACACACACACACATACACACACACACACAGGGCCCACTCTTCATCCTCAAGGTCAAGAGCTGGTGGGAGGCAGAGGCTCCTCGTTGACGGCCTGATGGAGCTGACACCGCGCGACCCATTGTGCACACATGTTGATCTGTCCCCAGACGTGGCCTGACAGCGGCACATAAGGCCGACGTTGCACTAAACCATCAATGCATTTCAATGAGGGGATCTCACCATTTATGTTTGTGTGTGTGTTGGGGGGGGGGGGGGGGGGCAAGTTGTGTAGCGAGTGGGGGCTTGTAACAAAGCTAAACACATTTGCAGGCTGGACAAGCCTCGGCCCCGTGGAGTATGTAATCCAAAACCAGGCCAATGATTATCTCCCCTCTCCGCGAGCGCTGACTCAATTCTGATTTATGATTGGAATGAATATTGATTTTCCAGGAGCTCTCTCCCCCCCCCCCCCCCCCCCCCTCCCCCTCCCCTCCTTCGCGCTTCTCGTCCATTTATTTTAACAAAAGAGTGAATGATGTATGTGCATTGATTTCCAATCAATTATTTTTATTCTCATTTTATTTAAGCTTGGACAAATTTTCAGCGGCACCCGTGGAGAGCGATGCATCTCTATCAATAGTGCTGTGCCTCATTACTAACTGGCCCTCTGATGGGGAGCAGGGAAATAATGAGGCGACGTTTATTTCTGAGTCCGTCATGTCCGCTTGAACATTGTTGGGCCATAAATCTGTCTCTGCTCCATTTCTATGACACTGACAAACAAATGAAATAAATGAACATGTGGTGTGCTCTCTTGTTATGTACCATCAGTTCTATTATGTGATTATTTATTTTGTTCTAATTATACTTGATCAAAACTCATCAGCGTCATTTTAACTTTGGGCCTCTGCATTACAAACTGGAGGCGTTTGACAGAAGAATGGCGGTGAGGGCTTAACGGGAGTTGCATAATGGAAAATTAAAAATCCAGCGTTTTCAGAGGATGACTTATACAATTAAGAGATTCTTATTTTTCTCTTTTATTAAAATCTGCCTCTTACAAGAACCTTAATGTTACGAGAGTGAAATGCTAAAATTAATAAATTGCTGGCGTTCCCCTTGCTGTGTCCAAATTGGTTCCCTTCACATAACATCTGCTAACATCTGTCCAGTCATAGTCCTGAAATGTTACGGCCTTCTGTTGAAGCAAGACCGGAGAAAATATAGAGTCCTAGTATGAAGAGAGTGAATATTTTCTCAACTAGATTAGTCTTTGTTCTGTCAGAAAGAGTGAACAATGTTTCCAAGGTGATGTCTTCAGTTTGCTAGACCAGCAGTCCAAAACCCAAAGATATTCACTTCACCATCATGTGAGACAAATAAAAGCAACAAGACCTGTCAAATGTGTAGCGTTGTGGCCCAAATTATTAACTGATTATCAAAACAGTTTAATCTTCTGAAAAACAAAGTCTGCTAATCATTCCAGTTCAAGCTTCCGCATAAGGTCCATGGAGGACGATGAACATGACGCTGGGGAGCGGCCATAGTCTACTCCCTATACGCATTATAGAAAAGCATACAAGAGTGGGTCTCCAGCGCTCCCAGGTCGTCCAGAAAAACCCCTTGGAACAACTCACTAATTGAGCTGACAGTGATGCATTAAAATGGGTCATCCTGGAATTGCTCCATCCCGTGGCTACTGGCTGGGCCGGGATTACATAACGATGATAAAGCTGCGGACCTGGCCCTCCGAGATAAAAGCTGCCGTGCAGGACCCCGCGCATTCTCTAAATGCTCCCGTCTCAGAAGCCTTCTGAAGGAAGTGATTACCGCAGAGCTGCCCGCTAATGCTCCAGCGGGACCCGACGGTGTACTCTGTTATTCATCAAACGCGGACAGTGTAAAAGCCGCGGCAACTCCGGAAACGCATGAATAATGAGTGGCTGTGTTTATCGCGCAACGACGAGCCGCGCGCTCTCTGACGTCACGTGAGGTGACAAAAGAAGTTTTTTTAGCAGCGCTTGGAAATGGACAGTGAGTTTTGACTCTTCAAAGTAAAGCGTCCACTCGGCCCTGGGGGGAGGGTGGGGGGGGGGAGACATAATGAATAGCCCCATTAGGAACATAAAAGCAAAGGCGGATTCCTTTGCAGGGCTACTGAGGCCTGCTCCAGGCTTCCCAAGGCGTCCCATCGCCATATGACTAAATCAGATGCTATGGGTGACAAATATGGCCTCACAGCTGAGAGCGGCACAAAGGACGCTCAGTTGTCTACTCGGCAAGGCATGCAGAAAATACTGCCGCTTGAAAGACAATGTGTCTCCTGTGTGGAGACGTCGTTTGTCTCATCGGGCGATGGCGTGCCGCGACGCCGTGCCGCGTCGTGGTGCGACCGACTGCTGTGTGTGTGTGTGTGTGTGTGTGTGTGTGTGTGTGAGAACTTATGGAATAGCTGCAGGAAGCGACGACTTCTGTGGCACGCTTCTTTCTGCAAGGAGGAAATGATAAGAATAAGTCGGGATGACGTAACGTCGTTGCCAAATGGTGGAATGTGACCGGAATGAAGAGTGATTCACGAGGGAATGCAGCTGGTATCTCCAGACAATAGTGGAACTATGGAAGTTCTAATTTAGCTCTACTGTCATTTTGTTTCTGTGTTTACTTCTGTGATGAATGTCAAAGACTCAAATTCCAACTTTAACCACTCTGGACACAACAATTCACCAGCTTTATGTATGTTTTCATTTCATAACCTTGTGGTTCCAAACTTCTGTGTCCAGACCTTCCCTAAAGGACACATACATGTTTATTTCTTACTTTTTTAAATTGTTGTATTGTTGTTGTGAAATAGTGGATACTTTCATCTCTAAAAATACAAACTATATATACAACGCATTACGCATGTATTTTAGGTAGAAAATCGTCTGTACTAACTCTACTCGAACAATATCTATAAAGTATCATCAGAAATGCAGCTTTGAAACTGATGAAAAATAAACTGGAAATTAGCATTAAATAAAAATGGGTGGATGGTAAGATAAGTTACAGAATGAGAAATCAAGAATCTAAATGTCAGACGATGGAGTAAATACTGTGTTCACAAGGCAAAATAATATAGAACGGTTTGAGAAGAAGTAGAAGTACTAAATGTCAAACTGATAGACTAAATGATGTCATGTAATCTTTTTTTTTATGTTAAAACACAAATCCATATAAATATTGTAAGAAAAAAACAGAAACGTTGCGGTGTATAGAATCAGAAATGTGTGATCTTGTGCTCAGAAGTATAGAAACCTTCAAGGGAATCAATTTGAGAAGGAAACATCACTTTTAAAGCTCATATCAACCATATCAACACTGCCGCTGGGTCACAAGTTGGTTTATTATGACAACGCATTGGGTGAAACTGCTGCTAAACAGCACATGTGGTTATTCTGAACACAAAAAAATGTGTGTGGGCGGGGGGGGCTGAGTGTTTCTTCCATGTACTATAATAACTAAGCAAGGGTAAAACAAATTCTTTAACTTTAGGGAACCACTTTGAACATTCATTCCGCCGGTCTCTCTTTTTAAGTGCAAATTAGATGATAAAAGCTTTTCAAACTAATGACGGAGAACAACTTCGCAGTGTTTTTTAAAGCAGAAGTCTCTCGTTGTGTATTGATTCAGTCGCAGAGGAGAAGTGAGGACGAACGTTTCCTGTAAGCTCGTGCGTGAGCCGATAACACATTAAGTGCACTGCCATCCATTAGTCACCACTTTGTGTCCCAAGACATGTGTTCACTCTCGGTGGCTTGATGTCAACACATGCACTACGCCACCGTTACAGCCCGCGTGAACCCATCTCCTTAAACAGCAGTGTTGCAAGTGCTACTTGTGACAAAGTTACACGGAGAGGGAGTGGGAGAGAGACTCAGATGTTTTCTACTGAACGGGAGTGAAACTCGTCCGGCTCACATGCGCTGTCTGTGGCGAAACACGTCGCAGACAGAGGAGGACTACTCCGGGAGAGAGAGCTTTATATACATGCCTAAAAATAACCAGCCAATCGGCGGCGAGACGCTGGGAGTCGAACGAGCCAATTAAAACGCCGAGAAAACCAAATTAACTCGGAGGCCGGCCGCGATTGGTCGACCGTGATATCATTTGAGAGCCTTTACGCTGCGCGCCGCTGATTGGCTGACAACCCTCGCAGGCGTAATCCTGCCGTGGAGTAGGGGCGGGCGGGAGGGGAAGGGGGGTGAAGGGGGCGGGCTTCGGGTGGTTTGAATAGGGAAGTTTGCAGAGCGCAGTTGTTCCCCATCCAGTCCGGTGCAGTGTTTGCAAACACCTTGAACGCCAGAGAGAGACGAAGGGGGGGAAAACCGAAGGACGGACGGACGCTCGGCTGCTACACTGCTGCTGAAAACAAGCGCCTCTTCGCTTGCATCGCAGGGGACCGCTGTTATTCCTTCTACTGGGTCTATTTTTTTTCTCCTTCTACCTGACAAACGCATTTAACTGCAGCTATATTGCATTTTTTTTTTTTAACTAAGCTCTGGAAAAAAATAAGTATGGATGTTCTACCCATGTGCAGCATCTTTCAAGAACTTCAAATAGTTCACGACACGGGCTATTTCTCCGCCTTACCGTCACTGGAGGAGTACTGGCAGCAGGTGAATATACACACATATATATATATATATACATACACATCAACTATTTTCTTCTTACGGTCGCTGTTTGATCTTGTGTGGCAAAGCGGAACTGAGAGACGTTCGCTTTGCTAGATTACACCGCGGCGTTTAGTGCGATCGTGAAGTTCAGCTCCTCATCCCCACATCGTAACGGCTGTAAACACACAGGCGCCCGGTGCTTAGACGGCGCCCGTCCCGTTCACCTGACGTGCTGGGTTTTTTTTCTCACGGTCCAGCGTCGTTATGAAGTTTTTCTGGCAGCCTGAAGTGGATCAGTGTGTCAGTCTGACAGCTGGAGTCGAGGCTGTGCTGCGCCAAGATGAATGCGGACAGCGCAACAGCAGCGTGCCGGTGCTTCTTTATTTTTGGGGGGTATTTTTGGTTTTTTTAACCGCTCTTCTATATTTTGAGCATGACTTCTTCTTTCCCTCTCAGCGGGTTGTCTCTGGGCATGTGAGCTGGTGTCACCGCTAACGCTGCAGCCGCTGTGGGAGGAGGAAGTAGAATTTCAAATCAGTCAGCAGTTGATTCCAAATCAGAAGTAGCGCGTTGGCTCAGGATCAGCTCTGTCATTTTCAAATTTTTTTGTATCTTCCTTTTTTTTTCTTAGATGATTCAATCAGTTTTGGTACTGTTTGAAAACTGCATTACAAACTTAAAAAAATGTGATTCAGTGTTTCAGCCCCATAATGATTTTAAACGACATCCTCACCCTTATTCTACATTTATTTTCCTTTTTCTTAATACATTGTTTTAAATCATCCATTTGCATCGTCCTCTGATTTGAACGAGCTCCTCCACAACATGACACTGTATAAATGTCAGCCATGGCCAAATTCCTGCTCGGGGCACTAGCACAGCTGGAAAGTATAGTGTCAGGCTGCAGAAGCCTGGAGGGAGTATGTCTTCAACATCTGCCCAGTCAAACCTGCTGTCTCTGGAGCAGCCTCTAATGAACGGCCCTTGCTCGCTTCTTTTTTTTCTTTTTCTTTTTTGTCAACTTAAAAGGCCTCTTCAGCCAATTGTGAAGTGGGGTGTCTTTTTCTTTTTTTCTTCTATTGGCCGTCACTGAGGCAGGATGTGTGATTGCATGGCAGAGGTTTCGCATGAGTAAAAAGCATCTGAATGGCTCATGTTGGAGGGGAGGAGGGAGGGGGAGAGTTGAGCGGCTTCCTTAAAAGGACTCTAGATTTGTTGAGTGAGTCATTGGAGTGCTGAAATGACAATGCACGTTTTTAAGTGTTGGGTTCAGGTGCAGCAGAGTTCAGGGGGGGGGGGGCGATTCAAGGAAATGACGTGAAGCAGGAAGGCTGGTTTTGTGTGTTGGGATGTTTCTTTTTCTCCCAAATATTGGTGTCCAATACAGTCGTGTGTGTGTGTGTACACAATGCACACAAGCAGCAGGTTCTTGCATTTGAGCAGCTGGAACCAACACATATTTGGCATTGTTCTTGATAAATTGATTAAGTTCCTTTTCGATCCATGCGTCGTGACAGCTGTGTTGTCATCACAGCCACGAGTCTGAAATGTGCAGCGTAGCTACCGTTTCCTGGTTAATGCTTCCTGCTACGAACGCTACACCGCAAAGGGCTTTATTTATTTATTTTTGGGGGGAGGGGGGGTATGTGCACATGACTCATTTAAAAGGATTTCCCACACTGAAGCGTTTTGCTGGTTCTGAAGGAGCCTCCTCTCTCTTTCTCTCTCTCTCTCTCTCTCTCTCTCTCTCTCTCTCTCTCTCTCTCTCTCTCTCTCTCTCTCTCTCTCTCTCTCAGTGCTGCAGTTGTAGTTCACTTATTCTGACTGTTTTCTCTCTCGTACCAACAGACATGCTTGGAGTTGGAGCGCTATCTGCAGAGCGAGCCCTACGTCTCCACGACCGAGCTCAAGTTCAACAGCCAAGGGGACCTCTGGAGCAAGTTGGTCTTGGCCTGCGGGGACAAGGACAAGGCCAAGGCCGAGTCCGACCCCAAGCTGCCCGCGGCCCACGAGGAGGACATTCAGGACAGCCAAATCTTGGACACCAACAGTGTGAATTCGGATGCCAGCAGCGAAGCGTCGGACAGTTCCGAGGAGCTCTCGCCCACGCACAGCTTTACCTCCAACCCCCTGGGCTCCGTCCTGGTCGGCTCTGGACCTTTTAGCCCCTCCGTCATAAGCACGCCCCCGTCCTCTCCGGAGGCCACCGCCGAGTTGCACTTGCCGGTCAAAATCCGGAGCGGCGGGGCGGCGAAGGGCGCGGAAAAGACGGGACTCATGTGCGGGGAAGCGTCCCCGGACGGCAGGAGGCGGGTACACAGGTGTCAGTTCAACGGGTGTCGCAAGGTTTACACGAAGAGCTCCCACCTAAAAGCACACCAGCGCACTCATACGGGTGAGTTTTTCCCCAAAGCGCCCGTCTGACCCACGTGTGATGCGTGTAAACAGAAAGAGTCTTCTCTGCTGAGCTCAAGCAGAAGCAATGCATTCATAGAGTTAAACAAAACCTCACTTATTACGGAGTGAAAGCGCGGAAGTGCTCTTGATTCAGTCGCCCATCCATTGTGTAATGTAATTAAAGGTCCACATTGCATGATGTCCTCAGCTGGAGCGCTGTGGGTATTAGCTCTGCATGGCTGGATACCTAAACTGTGACCTAATCTATCTGGAATGTGAGGGAGGGAGGGAGAGAGCGAGCAAGGGGGGGGGGGGGAGGGGAGGGGTTGCACATGGGAGATAAAAGGACTTGAAAGCAGATTGAGTTTCACCATGGGAAAGGGGTGACTGGGCGGGGAGCCAGGGGGCACGGAGTTGGAAGGGCGTCGAGTGGTCATTTGAGCGTCTCTTTATTTTTGATTAGCGGCGTGAAATTGCACGTGTGGCTCTTTTTTTTTATTTTTTTTTTATTTCTTTCTTTTTGATGTAGGACCCATCACAGCATCGCTCTTAGCATTCTAAGCAGGTGTCCAGGTTGCATGTGAACACGGCCGGTGATCCAACCGGTTCGGTGGAATCTTGAGTGATTCGTCAGTGACTTGTGTCATCTGGCCTGCCCCCCCTAATCCCCCCCCCCCCCCCCCCTCCCCCCCACCAGCAGGAAAACCTTGTTTTTTGTGTGTGTGTGTGTGTGTTTTGGACTAATCACCCCCTCCCCCCCCCCCCCTTGTTGCTTCTGCAGGTGAGAAACCGTACAGGTGTTCGTGGGAGGGCTGCGTGTGGCGGTTTGCACGAAGCGACGAGCTGACCAGACACTTCAGGAAGCACACCGGGGCAAAGCCATTCAAATGCAGTCACTGTGACAGGTAAGCCTGCTACTACATCCACGCAAACCGAAGCGTGCAGGCATGACACCCCGTTACTGTTAATGTGATCTACTTTCATTCATTTATTTTTTGCTTGCATCATACAGGTAATGATGCATGTCTTTTTAATGATGGCATGCACTGATGGATTTGATTCAGGTAGCTAAAAACAAAGGTACTAAAGATCAATCAGGAGGTCATTTGGAGTTAATCAGCCTTTTTCTCAGTGGATTGTGATGGTTCAGTTATTACCTCGCATGACATTACTGTACGAAGCCCGTAATCTTTTGGACTAATCGCTCCCAAGTTCTTATCTTCTGAAGAAGCGATGTCGCACAAAGCTTCCGACAAAACTTGTTACTTTCACTCCCTGCAAACGCGTCTCGCTCCCCTGCGGTCCATCTTTGCGTTGTCACTGACTTCCCCCCCTCTCTTCTCCCCAGATGTTTCTCCAGGTCTGACCATCTGGCCCTTCACATGAAGAGGCACGTCTAGAGCGGGTCGAGCTCCAACCAACAGCGACGGGGGGAAAAGTTGTTGTTAAAAGGAGAGAGAGAGAGAGAGAGAGAGGGAGGAAGGAAAAAAACAAAAGAAACGCCGTCTCCCGACCAGTCTCTTGGTTGAACTGTCCCAGAGCAGAGTGGCGGGGAGTGTGTTCCAGCCAAAGCATGCCGTTTTGCACCATACTGAAACCCAGTGCCTCCGGGACCTCTCTTTGGAGAAAGGGCGCTCTGAAGGTTGTCTGTTGCAACAAAAAAAAAAAGGACAAAATCACGGACGACGGGGTGGGGGGGGGGGGGTGAAGAAATCTTTTTGCTTGAGAAGGACGTACAACTCACACATAAAAAAAATCCCAAAAAAAGACAAAAAAAACAAACAAGTGTGAATGATTTGTATGTATGGTGCATGATGTTTTGGGGGGAGGGGGGTGGGGACATTCCCGGACAGCAGATACACTGGTACTTTACAAAAACTGTCTGAGGTAAGCATGTGTGCACTGTGAATGTCTGAGATTGGCTGACCGCTGACCGCCCCCCACACTCCCCCCCCCCCCCCCCCCTCCCTTGGGAGAACGGGAGGCGACATGGGGTTGATGGATGGACGGTGCGGGGCCGGTACCAATGTTGCTGTGGACTGAATGGGTTTCTGGGGGGAAACATTCCACTGGTGTTTCCCCGGTGGCAGCGTGAGGACGGGGCAGGGTGGACGTTCCTGCCTGTCTTGTCTGGCACCCAGACTGTATGGGGGGGGGGGGGGTTTGGGGCGGAGAGTGGGGGGGGTTCTCTGGAGCTTTTTGAGGCCTTGGGTTTGACCCGAGAGAAGGTGGACCTGTCCCCCTTCTGGTCAGTGACCCAGAGACCACAAGCCCCCTCCCATCTCCCCCCCCCCCTCCTTGGTCACTGTATGACAGAAGCTTTTTTTTGGTGTTTTTTGGTGCAGCTACTAAATGTGCAATGTGTTATGTAGCCTGGTTTCTTTTTTTTTTTACAAGCTACAAAGCTCATTTGTAGTCCAATTGTATAAGCTGTGTGCTTAGAGGTATAACACAACTATACTATAACTTCAGTATCATAGACAGGTGTTGCATGGTTCTAGGGTTTGTTCATTTCATGTTTCCACTGTAATCAGGACTGCAAATAGTTTCAATAAAAGTGCAGCTAAAGTGCGGACGGTTAAATGTTACAATATATTGTACATAAAGCCTTGATGATTTCCTCTTCTTTTTTTTTTTTTTCTTCACAACCGCATCTGTTTCATTCAGTTTTTGTTCATCTGGCTGGAGAGTTCACCCACTGCTTCCTCATTTTCTCACTCATCCTATGCCTTGAGGAGTAACTTTTTTTTTTTTTTGTACTTTCTTTTCTATCTAATAATGCACTGTTGACCTTAATGGTGCCTTATGCAAGTGACTCAACCCTGTGGCAGCGGTGGGTTGTTTTTTTTTCCCTCCCAGGGGAAGTCACATTTGTCGTATTGGGTGATTTGAAAAGCTTGATCAAGGCTCAGTTCCACGTTTAAGTCGCACCTCTTTGTGTTTAATGGCCGCTGTCGGTTGATGGTGATATTTTTTTGTGGGGGGGGAGAGGGAGAGAGCACCTTTTTCGCAGTCGTCTTTGAGTCAGCACCAGTTGAGTTTGCAGACATCACGTTGAATTCAGTCGGAACATGTGAATAAGACAAACGCTGTATGTTTAGAGCACTTACACTTCACTTATTAAAGGCGTTGTCATTGCACATACTACTGTGTAGTGTGTACTAGAGTCCATCACACTCTGCTCTGAAGTACGAACAAACTAGACTCTTCATACAGGGCTGCTATCCCTCCAACACCATTGTCTCCTCTCATGCACACACACACACACACACACACACACACTGCGAGTGGGACTGAAGAAAACTCTAAAGATTTATTGTAATTAACAGGCTGCAGTCGGACAGGCCTCGCCTTGTACTGCCTCTCGGTAATGAATTGCTAAAGGCTTTGTTGGCATGGAATCTGTCACAGACTGCTGACTGTGTAGGTTGGTTATTGACCCTGCCTGGGGAGCGTTGTTTTAGCCGAGCTGCAACAGTATTATGAAAACCACAGAATGGGGGGGGGCTCTCTCGGTAGGAGATCAAACGGTGACGATGCACATGGAAGATTTGACCCAAAAAAGAAAAAAAAGCCCATGACCATATCTCCCTGAGAGATGGATCTGTGGGATCATACTTACTACCGTTTCAGGTTAAAGCGATCTGTGCCGCCCGCTCTAGATCAGAGATCACCGTTGCATTCTCAAAAGATTTCAGATCAGACGGGATGAGTACAAACTTAAAATCTGCTGTCCGCGATACATTTGGGAGTGCTGGCATCATCTTTAGTGGGCAAAGGAGAGGAACGTCCATTGTGCGGATAAAAATAAACAACAACCCGGCAGCCAGTACCGTTCTGGTGGTAATTGAGCCTTGATTAAGCCCCGTGTTTGCTCGCATCTTTCATCAACGCTTTCATCCCACACTACCCCAACATCTTCCGTCTCTCTCACACGCACACACAGCTCTTTGTTCTCAACTGAATCTTTGTATAAAAATGAAAAAAAAAAAAAAAAACTTTTGTAAAATTGTTATGTTTATGCTTTATGAAATTTTTATTTGAAATTGTTTTGCAAAATTGTTATATTTCTGTATGAATGTATTTTTTATTGGAATAATAAGAAATTCTTATCTGACTTTGGCTTGCTCCCTTCTTCTCATTTAGTTGATTCTCCTCAGTTTTTGCCTCATTATTGTGAAATCTTTTTTTTTTTATTTGTGTACTTTCTTTGCCGGTAGAGGAGGTTTTGCACTACGGACAACACATCTGACATTTAGAATTTGTCACTTTAAAAACGGTACTGTTTTTCTGCTTGGCGCAGTATAAATACCTTGTTAAACAGTCGCTCTAAGTGGCCTCACCTCTTCCTGACTTGTAAATACCAGAATGAAAATATCCTCATCCCATGAGCAAATTACATCTTTGCAGAAACTGGGAAAAAAAACTCAGACTTCTCCCCAAACACCCCCTAGAAAAGTTTCGGTGATTTCGGCTCCAAAAGCGACTGACTGCTCACTCCTTGGAGCTAGCTAGCTCTCATCAAAGCAGCATAAATAATTTATCTCCATCTCTCACAGCCCATGGCATTTAATTAGAGAGCAGCTTTTATACATTTGTTAGATAATTACTCCACTTGACACAGATAATGATACAAAACAGGAGTGGATAAACCAAAGAGCCGAGTTTAAGTCACAAACTAACAAGAAAATGGGATTTTAAAAAAACAAAAAAAGACGACTTCCTTCTTCTTTCTCGCCGCTCCCCCTGCTTATGTTGATGACCTAGAATGGGCAGGCAACTTATTAGCTCCTCTGATTTCCAGTAAAAGCCCTGTGGTTTATAAATGAAGCTTTGCCTGCAGTTGGTAATTAAGCTCGCTCTGGAGAACCTCCCCGCTTTTGGAGTGGCAACGAGTGTTGCTTATGCCTCAAATGCTGCAGCTCCTTGATCTCTCAAAACTGCTGCCCCACTTGATTTCCCAACTTTGAATCTACCTGTGATGCATAATGCGAAGCTGAGGAGCAACACCACCGGCAAACTACCCACTTGACTTGCACGTGGGAGAGGGGGAAAAAAATGGAGGCTCAGATTCTTGTTTTTCACCTCCTAAAGGAGACCGGCACATGTTGCATTTAATCTCCGTGCAGCGGACTCTCATCCTGGCTATAGAAGTGGAGCATCCTCTTGTGAAGTGGACCGTGGTGGATAAAGTTTCTCGTAAATGGGGCGCTAAGATTGCACGTTTTTGCTTTGATGTGTCCAGACTGCAAATCCTCCACATGCTTTCCCACATCGATATTGTAACACAGCCTGAAACCCAAAGGATTATGGGGAACAATTCATCACTTTTAGATGTCATACATCTGCTCTTAATGTCCCGTGGGAGCGCATAAGGTCTGGGGTTTGTGTCCTGTGGCAATTTCACAGTTTGGAACGGTCTATTTAATGGATGACCAGTGGTGGAAAGTGAATACATTTATTCAAGTAGCCTTAAATACATTGTACCAAGAAGTAATTTCCCCTATAAACTTTCATGGTTTTATTTAACTACCTGTTTGGGAACCAAAGATGTAAAATGATAATTTTTTTCATAAAATGCAATGGCATGAAAAAAAGTCATAAAACATGAGCACTGATTGATGTAGCAGAATCCTCTCCCATTAATCATCTCACGAGCCCACGAGATTCATCTGGTGACCCTTCCATTGGACTAATCTACTGATCCATACAGCTCCACCAACAGTAAAATACTGCAGTATTAATCTAATAATGTCATATTTAATGACCAATATTAGTTTTATGGTACTTTTACTTTGGATACTCTAAGTACATTTAGCCTTTTCTCAAAGTAACAATCAAGATTTTCATGAAATCAAACCTCATTTTATGGTCGCCATTTTTTTTCAATGATTCCCTGTCTGTACAGTAGTTTGTATTGGTAGTGGCGGAGTCCGCCATTCCCTTAAACATGAGCGATTCACAGGAAATGATGCATGCACGTAATCCAGTCTCTCACTCACTTTGGGGGAGACGCGACCCCTTGGTTGTGATCCACTGGATTAAACTAGCTGTTCGGTCCTCGCGCTCCGCATGTTTGAACCCCAGCTTGCACCTTGCATGGCGGCTCCACCGCCATCGGTGTATATGTGTAATGAGAGGAAAATTGTAAAGCACTTTATCCAGTAAAGTAGATCCATTTACCATATAAAGTAGTGAAACATGGCTCCACCAGCTGCGGCTTACAACAATCACTATTAGCAATCTACTCATGTCATACATAAAATATGTTTCTGCAGTAGGACTACTTTTATTTTTGATACGTTACTGCGAATACTTATTTCTATTTCTTTACTCATAAGAGCATTCTTGTATTGCAGTATTGCTACTATTACTGAAGTAAAAGTGGAAGAAGTAATGCGACTACTTCTTCCACCATCGGCAGCAAGGCTGAATGAACTGACGTCTGGATCCCAGACTCAAAAGGCCTGCAGAGGCTTGTGTTAATTTGATTAAATGCAAATTTGTCAGAAAAATGCACCGCCTAATGGCAACTGAAGTGACAGAGGGCCCTAAGAGATCCCAGTCTCGTCGGCACTGATCTCAACGCGGGCATTATTCTTGACACGAACAGAGCTTTCAATCCCAGTGTTTAAAGTGGGGACAGTGTATTTGAAAGGCATATGAATTTCCCTGTGATATACTGAGCTGGCCACACTGAAGAGGAACGTCCTGCGTCGTATCAGTGAATCTCAATGAACGTGACTATCTCTCGCCACATAATTGCAAAGGGATTACTGTTTTTATCATTCCCTTTCAAGCGGAAGGCCTTCCAATTGTGGATGGTAAAATAAATCATTATCCAAAATTGCTGTGAAATAACAGGCGTGCTGCAGGAGTGAGAGATGTCCCCGACTGGTGTGTGTGTCTCTCTCACACACACACACACACACACACACACACACAGGAAAATGGACTGTGATGGAGGCACACAGTGAGTTAAATGAGGGGAAATAATAAGGAAAGAGGTGGTTATCAGGCTCTGAGCGTGCCTCATTCAGCCAGCCAGACTGCAAGTCATCACATATGCAGACTTTACTCTGAAAGCTCCAGCGTCAGGGCTTTCTCTCCCCTCTCTCCCCCTCTCTCTGTTAATGGAGTCTATTAGGACTTGGCTTGTAGGGGAAATAGGACTGAAATCAGAGGTCAATGACCCTCCTTTATGTCCCTGGCTCGCGAGCACCGCAACCACAGTCACCGCCACGGTGCCGTAATCATCATCATCACCACCACCATCATCATCATCATCATCATCATCAATGCTTTCTGCCTCTCCTACATTGTGAGTCCCATTTCAATCCTCACTGTCATCATCAAAACCACAAGTATCATCAGTGCTATTGTTATCCTCCTTCTCCTCCTCCTCCTTGAATTCTCCCCCTGAATAATGCATAAATCGTTAAACGAAGCCCCGTAGTAAATTAGACTCTACACCTAATTACCATGTTGCAATTAGCAGAAGAAATGAGAGAGCATCCAATAAACATTGCCCACAACAAAGTGAGCCAGATTAGTTGTTATTTTTTTTTCTGTTCTGTTTTGTTTCGTGTTTAAGCTTTAGAAATTAAAGAAGAGCTGCGGCTCTAGTTTGTCTTTGAGCACAGATTAATTTCTGAAGTAAACTGTAAGAGCGTCAGTTCTTTTGAACAACCGAGATGCAATCCTCAGAGGGAGCCCGACGCAACCCCGAAAGCAGCTCCGCCAAAGATGTTGTGGGTGAGACACTGTAGCAGCCTGCGGGAGATAGGGGGTGGGGGTGTCACTGAGCATGACCTTGTCGCAGAACTCGCGGTGAACCGGCGAACACGTCTGAGTGCTATGCAAAGTAGCAAGGGTGACTTCAGAGGTACGAGTTCTCAGTGGAAGGATAAGTGTGAGGAATAAAACTATCTATCCATAGCAGGGTCTGCTCTAGACACTCTCATTGAGCCTCGGAACTCGTCGCCAGGAATAAATGACGGCAATGTACGTTTCTCCAAACCACGTATACGTTGAATGTTGATGTCTTTGCATTCAGTCAGAGCAAGTGACGCTCTGTAACGAGCGACACACAGAACTCGTGACATAGTATGTAGAGTGACCGTCATTGAAAGTTTCATAGTATAGTTACAAATATAAAAAAGGTAAAAGTCCACTGAGGGTTGGGTGGGAGCGCCGGTGGTTGTGTCAAACAAACACAGGACTTTCACCTCGGTGATGCTTGTTCCATAACGTTTTAATGTTGCGCACGAAGTCTGCCGAGGGTCACCCATTGGTTTGTGGACTTCTGTTTTGAAGCCTCGAGTTGTGCATTTTGGCTGTCGCCATCTTGGTTTTTCAGCCGTTGCCATCTTGTCTTTTTGCAACCGGAAATGACACAAGAGGGTTGAGCAAAGTACAACCGAACGATGAATAAGACATATTTTGGCAACCAAAACGGTTATAATGACCTTTCGTGAACTGAAAACACTCCCTGAAAAGGTTAAAGTTCAAAAACACGGACAATTCCCAGACCGGACAACGGCGTGGTAGCGACTTGTCAATCACAAGGTAGCCACACCCTAAAACATACCCTGCGATATGGTCTATTTTACTCTAAACGGGACCATGATTTACTAAATGAACATCATGCCGAATTGAAGAAGACTTAAAACTAGAGATTGAGACCAAAAACTCACCGGTTACAATGTTTACTGAGGTAATGAATCAAGTAAGAAGTAGCGTCACTTTATTCGAAAGCTATTAGAAAGAATGCAAGTTCAAGGCACTTACGCATTGGCTTCACTTTTCCGACCTGGAAGTTGCCGTCTGGTTCGAGCCAGAACATTAACCAGAACTACTTCATTGTCCATTAGCTAGCTGTTTTCAGAATGACTGTGGTTGCATGGCCGGATTAACCTGCTTAGCAAACCTTTTAACTCCTGTTTGTGGTAATTAGGTTGTCAGGAGAAAAGAAACTCAGGTTATTATGTGAATGCAGAATGTTCACAATGTTGATAATAGGCATCAAGGCTCCTAGCCTCATCACGCCACACTCCCTGTGAGTGATGAGGCCCCTGGGGGCCCTCGCTGAACACAGACTCAGAGCCTACAGTTAGATGCTCGGGTTGAGGTGGGGCCTTTAAAATGTAACAAGAACAGCAGTGCAGATTACCTCAAACCAACTGGCAGACCATGAGAATGGGGCCTTCGGGCTCCCGAGGGTCTTGGTTGTTGCCAACTTTTTCTGGTTGGTGAATTCAGTTGTTGTGGTTGTTTGGGTGTGCCACTGAGGTTTAACTTCACTAATGAGATCTGTCTCATAACTAACTAATTGGTGTACACAGAATTGCTTATTCTCCAAAAGATTATTTTCAAAGCTGTCCTGTGAAATCCATGTATTTTAGGAATAAAGATAAGAAGCTTAGGGGGGGAAACAAACGTACTTAGCTTTGACGATGTAATCTTATTAAGAATCATAACACTTATTAAAAGACACAATCATGTGACATTTGAGTGAGATATGGGGACTTGTTTTCATACTATTTATCTTAAGTGAAAAAATACTACTCTTGAGCATTACTAGTATGATACACAACACTTCCTATTACTAGTGCAATACAGCTCTTTTTATCTTGAAATATCGACATATTACATCTTATTTCTCGAAATCTTGGCAGGTATTTTTTAATTTTTACAAGCAAAAACTTTATGTGTTTCTCTCACGAAGCAACTCTTGATCCTTCACTTCATTTAAAAAAAAAAAAATCAATAAATTCTGAGATAAATGGTTTTCACTGGACGGCCATCATTTCTTGAAATTTAAAAGGTTAGCATAAAATAATGAATGTGAATGGGGTTGGGGTTGGATTGGGTGATGTAGCCAAAATCCTTAATTATAGTTAAAAAGGTTATTTCAGATATTGGTAGTATGCGCCAGCAAAATACACAGCCGACGCTCATTCCTTCTAACCCGGGCCACTGCATGGTACATCAGGTACAGACTCATGAGGGCTCTGGGAAAAAGAAGAGAAAAAAAACGCACAATCATCAGGCAAAAAAGTTAAACCTGGCATAACTTTTTACGCAACACAACGCATGGTCGTTGGCCAATCAAATACGTGCAAGCCCACATTTCTGGTTTTAATATGAACGCTGTATTTTGTGCGCTTACCTCACGATCGTCGGGATGCAAGAGACGATCGTCTCATGGTATCAAGGTCGGCTCTGCCATGTGAAACAACACGCACCCCACCAGTGGCGGGCCGTGCATTTGATACCTGGGCCTTCTGTGCTGTCCTACTACACTTGAGCCATCTCCTAATAAGCTAATTATGACGCCACAGCTATGGTTATTTGTTTCTAGGGGTGTAATAATACACGTATTCGTATTAAACCGTTCAGTACAAAGGCTTACGAACCGAACAATACGTTTGAATAATACTAGTGCATTTGGAAAATGCAGAAGCTTAAATTGTGGGAAATATAATGTTTTCGGTGGACTGCGCTCACGTAACAGACAACGGGCTGTGACCTGTGAACCCGGAACAATAACAAAAAACAGCTGAGGCTGCGGCACCGCACGTGTCTTCAGAGAGGCTAAGCTAACTAGCTTAGCGGGGAAACAACCATGCGCATGACGGGATGCTTCGTAATTAACAGGACAATGCATATTGTCCAAATCAATGTAATTAACACAATGACAAACTCACAAGAACCAGTCACATATATTTATATGACAACAAAGCATGACAAATCAATCCAGCAGACCTGCAGCGGATCCACGCATTCCACCACACAAGAGCACGAGCCATTCAAATATTATTCAAAACGACACGATAGACAAATGAACAGTAGTAACGCTACTGCAGATGTAAACAAACAAACGCACTTCACTTACCAAAAGTTGTTTCCCTGCGAACGTGTTCGTTGAGTTGTAGATCCACTGGAGTCGCTCCAAAAGTTTTCAAAAGCACCGAAGCTTGTGTCCTGCCATGCTATGGTGTCCTCAGGTTAGCGTAGCGTAGCTCCAAACACCAAGAGCTAAAATGAAGTTAAAATGAAACACATTCCCAGCCATAAAATGTGCAACGCTTCTCCGACCCTCTCAGCCAGGAACACCGTTCATACAAATCCTTTTTCCTGGCTGAGTCAGGGCTGCCAACTGTGGCGTTGACTTACCAGAGACACAGGGGTGAAATCTGATTGGATAAAAGCTCTACTTAAAACAAGCTGCACTGGAAGCAGAGCAACTGAGGAAGACAGTAGCTGTGCAAAGAGGAACTAAGATAATGGGAAAAAATATTTGTATAAATTAGAATACATGTAGTGTATTTAAGAAAAAGTATTAAATTATAAAATAGCTATAACTTTGTTATTGTGTCTAGGCCAGCAGAGAAGGCCTCGAAGGCCCTGACGGCCCACCACTGCATCCCACTAATGCAGACACTTTTTTTTAACACACGTCTGCTTTCTGCATGAATGCCTGGTTAAACCACTAATTTCAATAAGTAATTTTGTTAGTTGGTAGTTATGGCTTGCTATTAATCATTGACGTGAACAACGGAGATGGTAGATTGCCAACATAATAAGATCACATCATATGATTCTGCTGACAGTTGATAAACTGTGTAATATTGAATTATCACCGGGCCCTAATGGAGACCTATTGCTTAGACTATTTGGATCAGTTGGAATAAATAAAGGAGAACCGCGATGCATTCAGCTGACAAATAAGCACGTACGTCGATGATAATTGTGCGCAGTGTTTTAACAAAGAGACTGTACAGTTTTAGAGACGCTGAGTGACAGAGGAGCCTCTGGGTTCACACTCACTCCTCAGAAGATGGAGCTCCAAAGCTCAAGGTAAATGAGTCCATTTGATTACAAATCCGGGTCGAACTGGGTCACAATCATAATTGTCTCTGTAATTAGATTCGCTCTCCGAGTGTCTGGCTTGTGTCAGCGTGGGCAGACAGCGGCAGTGTGCTCTGGAGGATGGACCCAAAAATACACTGTTAGCCTCTGGAGCCAGGGGGGTCAAGCGGTCAAGAAGAGGTGAGGACGACGCGAGTGCACATTCCCATATAATGGTCCCCCGGCGAAACGATGTTTTCGTCCCTGCCCTTTCCCACTCTCATTAAGGCATTCTTAGTCGGTCACATTGCTTTCAGAACTGTAGCTGCGATGCTTCGACCGGTTTATGTACACTAATGATCCCAGTTGTTATGGCACTGTCGAGGCATCGGCTGTCATTCTAAACAACTTGTTGCCATGTCGCTTCGTGTCAAAAATAACTGCATTGTCACATCTGAAAGGGTTCTGTTTCCAGCTCACTGTCTGACTCCCCCGTGTACAAAGTGTTTTCCACAATCTGAAGTGCGGGCATGTCGTGTATATATAACATCCGAGCGAGTTGTCGAGCTTCATAAAAGCCGGTGTGATTTTCAGTTTTCTTTCCTGCGAAAGTCAAGGTTTTGAGACGCTTCTTCTCTTCTGCAGGTTAACAGCGCACATTTGCATTAATCACCATGACAACTGCCTTCCTGACTGTGTGTTATGCCCGGCAGAGAGAAGAAAGACAGCAAAGCGGGAGAGATGGCGATAGCCTCGCGACAAGATGTGTTTTCATTTCACACTTTTTAAGATATTTTTCACTTCAAAGTTACGGTAACGCTTCCTGCTTTGCTCGAATTGCAATTATTGTAGGAAGAGATGAGGTCGTGGCGCACAGGCTCTATTACGTTTTCCTTTTTAAGGCCAAGATCTGTCCACTTCATCTGCGTCTTTGAAATCCATAAAATTGAGCATGAGTTTCCCCCTCATCCTTGTGTTATGTTCATCATGCGCTGTGTGGCAGAAGGCTGTGCCGAGAGGTATTTGAAGTCGGTGAAACAGCAAGAACGTTTGCCAAATGTTCAAAGTAATGGAGCGTTACCTGTAACTGTATTTTACGGAATTGCAAGTTGTAATCCCTTTCTGAATAGAGTAAGCACATCACTACTGCCCAACAACTGGGTATTAGCCTCCATTTAGCAAAAGCACACATGTCTTGAAATCCTCATTAGGCGTACACAAATTAACTTTGTTAAAGGATTGCTGATGACTTTCCATCACAAAGTATGTAAATGTAGCCATGTTAAGTCAATCACCAGGTTTCATGTGTTTGATATTTACATTTCACTTCATCGTCTCTCATTAAAACCCAAGGCTACGAAAGAACATGCACGCAGAATATTAATCCTCCCCTCTCTACCTCCATCTCAGGAATTAATTTTGCGACGCGCACCCGAATTCTTTGGACTAGACCCTAATTAATTTTTGGTCACACTAATTAACTATCGAGTGAAAGAGTGAGGAGCATATAGGAAATACCGTAGTGGCAAGGAAGAGGGGAGATGATAAAAGTTGCTGTGATGGAGGCGGAAGGGTTGATCTACGTGCTAAACAGCGTGGCAGTGTGTCAAGTGAATCTGTTGAAAGTATCACATTTGGAAAACTCTTTTAATATAGGGAGCGAATCCTCTGTGTGTATAACACGTTTTTAAATTGCTCACATCATACTGCAGCATGTTTACACATTACGTCTGTATAAGCGCTGCATTTCTGTCAAATGCTGTCAGTTCATTTTCTCTGCACGTGCAAATGTCCTCTCAGCCACATTGGAAAAAAATAAATAAATGATAGAAAGAGAGGGAGAAAGGGCATGCACTTTCTATTTCCAGCTGACATGTTACCCAGCGTATTTTTAAAAGATTAATTGCAGCTCCCCGGGGGGGGGGGGGGGGGGGAAGACATCTGTCCTCCAATTATTAAAGCTATTGTTTTGTTTTTGCCGGCTCATTCTGTGGATCAAGGGGTCCCGTAGTGAAATATAAATGACTCTGGCTGTGGACGGCCTCTCTCTCTCTCTCTCGCATGCTGATGCGTAACGCTTCCGAGACGACACTTAGGAATGTTAAAAGGTTTCATAACCCTGGGTCGACACTGAGGCTAATGGCAGCTACTCTCTGGGAAGCAAGTAGCCTTTTAGTAGTACAGTCAGCTTGGTGGGGGGGGGGGAGCCGACACAGAGAGCAAACATGATGCTGCGGTTATGTGGAATTTTCACATCTTCATTTTCGGGGATTATTTTTAGCGCTTTCATGTTTTATCATCAGGCAGAAACCTCACTTCTTCCTTACTTCTTGGAAAAACCTCACTTCTTCCTTACTTCTTGGGAAAACCTCACTTCTTCCACTTCTTGGCATTTTGAAAAGAGAACTGAAAGAAAGACAATGCTACAATAAGATTTCGATGGAATTTGTTTTGTTATTTTTTAATGTTGCAGTTCATTTTTCGTTTCCTGCGAACAGAGATGCTTTATTTTACATGTACAATCCCAGATTGCCTCCTCTCACACTGTACATGGTGATACTATCACATCTAAACCTGCTCAGAGAGGAAGCAACAGTGATATAGTCGCTCTATGTGCCCTGAGGTTGGGTGGAAGTATTGTAAGGAGCAGGCAGCGAGGCCGGCTGTCTGACTGACTGACTGACTGCACGTCACGTCCAATCACTGCGGCAGACAGGGAACAGGTTACTTTGCATTTTAATTATGAGAAGGTCAGGCCAGGGTTTGTTCGCCCAGCGTTGTGCTTCATGTGATTAAACATGCACCGGACGCATAATTTATAGAGCATGGAGGACGCTTTGACCCCATCGCAATTTTATAATCTCCCACAAGCCTTTGTGTTGGTGCAATGTAAATAATACCAGTAATTCATGGCGGAAAGATGAATGTTGTTGGTGGGAAACAAAGGAGGGGGGGGGTAAATCAATGAGACATGTTTTTCTGTTTTTACATCTCACTTTTTTGTGTGTTTTGAACAAGTGCAAAAAACGAGCAACATCAATGGTCAAAGAGTACCGTTCCCACAGTAAACCTGCGGTTTGCAAGTTCTTGTGATGTTTCTAGCATTTACAACAGATTTCACTTCATTTTTATTCCGACTGAGCTTTTTTGAGGGCCAGTGCACACACGAACACGCATAGTGGAAAAACTGCATGGCTGACATAGATTACATTCCTTCAAAAACGCCAGTTCAACCAGCTCCCTCCAGCCCCCCAACAACAACACATCATGGTTCGCCCCTTTATTCCCAATTTATTTCCCATGGAAAACTGTTCTAATTCACACCCCCCCCCCCCCACCCCCTTCCTGTAAAAAGCTTCCAGATGCCATTCACTTTGCTTCAGAACAGTAGCCTGGCACAGCTCCATAAGATCTAGTTCTCAGACTTTAGTCTTTTATTTCTCATTTGCATACTGTAACACAGCGGGGGGGGGGGGGGGGGGGGGGTGCTCTCTCTCTCTCTCTCTCTCTCACATGGGAGGCCAAAGACTGTGACATAATTGTTTGGCACATTATTAACACTCTGTGGCTGTGAATGCGACTTCCCATGCTTGGCTGAAGAATACACTCCAGCAGAAATTGGCCGTTTTGTCATTTGAGCTTGAGGGGGGGGGGGGGGGGGGGGGGGGTTAACTATCAAAATAAAGCGTTCCCACCAAGCCCTCTAGGAAATGCACTTGTCCAACCGATGTCAAACATTGTGCAAAACAAAAAGAGCAACAACCTGTCGTAGCCCCGGGGCTGCCCCACTCTTGGGCTCGGGGGCCCAATCATGTCGCTTTAGACGGCGGCGCTTTCAATGACAGTAATCACAGTCATCATGCTGGTAATGGTGTTTTCCAGTATTGCTCTCCAGATCCACTCGCAATCCAAAAACATGAGCATCCTTTAGTATTTCTGAACAGACACCAGACGAGACAAACAGTGAAGGTGTCGACATCGCTCCCCTCCTGCTCCGCTGCTGATATTACTCCTGGCCCGTGAGAGCCTTTGTGAAATTCCCCTATGATGAGCTGGAGGCGTCCGCTCAGTGGAGAGGTGATTTCCATAAACCAGGTCGCGGGCGGTGGTTGTTAGGACTGTGATCACTCACATCCACTTCACCATGAGGGGATCCTATTGTTTTGTCCCTCTGCCAAGCTCCGGTCACCTCCTTTTAAGATGGGTAGAGAGGAGCTGCTGAGGAGGTAAAGATTAGAGAAAAGGAGGCTGAAATGATGAATAAATGTGCCCCTGCTTCAGTAAGTTCCAAATGGCATATGACCAAAAACTCACAGCCAAGTGTGATACAATATAATACACTCTGAAATGCTTTCATTGCCTTCTTGCAAATTAATCTTGCAACATGTAGAATATGGCCCACAAATGTGTTGGCACAAAATGCAAGTGCAAGACTGATTCACAGCAGGAAGAGGGAGCATCGACTAAAGCAGCGAGAGAACTTTTCTGTCCCGGTTGTGTTCTTTTCTATTGCTCTACACACACACTCATGTTCAATATGGAGGAGGTGGTGGTGTCTTGTTGTCACCTTGACATTGCCAATCAATCTACGACTGCAACCAAGGATTGTTTTCACTATCAATGCACCAAGATAATCAACAGCAGATACATTGTTTGGTCTATGCCGTGTCTTGTTTTGTCCAATTAACAGTCCAGTACCCACACACATTCAGTTTACTATCACATAGATATAGAAAAGCAGCAAACACTGTCACAATCCAGCGGCTTGAATGCTTTGGTATTTCTGCTTTAAAAATGACTCACTATGAATTGATCAAAATTGTTGCCGATAGTTATTTTGTCCAAGTGGAGAAAAGTGGAAGCGACGAGTGGAGGAAACGTGACGAAGAGAAAATGAGATAGGATGCAATTCCAATAAAGAAAAAAAACAATGCTGTGCACTTACTGGTAGCCCTTACATGGAGAAAACATGATGCAGTGCCCTCTAGGGTAACCTTACAGTGAAGAAGATGTGAGGAAGGGCCATCTAGGTTGACCTTTGAATGAAGAAAACATGATGCAGTGTCGTACAGAATGCCCTACATGCTAGAAAAACGCTGCGCTTTGGTGCCCCGCCACATGCAGCAGAAAGTGAATAAGCTCTTAAGAGGATCCCATGATCATCAACAGCTTTACATTAACTGAGACTTTATCTTGTTTTACATTTCCACATGATCCCTGCCAAATGGAAAACATCACGCGCAACCCATCGAGTGACATCACACTCCCACAGACGGCCAAACACGTATCAAAGAGTTACTGAGTAGAAGATGTTTGCCCATTTAAGTTAACGTGTGAAGCAACGTGGGTATGTTCAGCTTGTTTGGAATTTAACTCAGTGTGCAAGATTATTTTTTCCCTTCAAGTAGCTCTGCTACTTTATTGAAGGAGAAAAAAAGAATCCGGTTCAATTTAAGCACCAATCTGCTGCAGATGCACTTTTGATATGAATTTTAAGAAGGGAGGAGAGATGGGGCTTTTTGAGTTCACGCCAACAGAGTGGTAACACACACACAAAGTCTATCAACATTCCAAAAGGAACACCGAGCCTCTTTTATTTTCCGCTTGTTTTTTCGAGTCATGGTTGGAACATACACCCAAAAAAGTGCTCATTTCATATTTGAATTAGTTTACCACTGTTGCGTACACAGATCATAATTCTGCCAACACCCCCACAGTTAATGGATCCCAATAAATGAAATGTACATTTTGAAAATTGAGCAGGCACGCTTCCAGAATAAAGGCCCAGTTAATCATACGCAGACAGTTATTCATTGATTCTCTGCATCAAGTCGACTTCTGATACCGCACTTCCTTCTTATTTCCCCGCCAGCTATTCATTCCTTTTCTTTTGCATGACAGACTTCGTGCAAGAACCGTCCTTTCTTTTCCTTTTTTTTTTCTCCCTCCCTGACATTGTTTGTTTTCTTTTTCAGTACGTATCCTGTTGTTTTGTTTTGAGGGTGTAAAGGTCTTTGGGAGACTGAGACAGCCGTATCAACCCTGTTTAGCATAAAGCTTGTGGCTGGCCCCGTCCGTGGCCTAATGAAAAGTAGAAGATAGGCTATGCTTGTCATGCTTGGCTAGCCCTGTGATCGGCAGACTGTGGACAGTTACTCTGCTTGCATGCCAATTAATCTCACCCTCTGAATTTCCCACCGTCCCCGTTTTATCCGCCGCTGAATGGAAGAAGTCTGAGGGGTTGCTTTCAAACAAATAGGCATCAATGCATCAATGTTGGATTTATGTGCATGGCGCAGACTTTGTCTGGAGATTTTATAGTTTCACACAGATTGATTTTTGGCAGAATTCACTTTGCATGCAGGCTTCAGATATGGACATTACAGTCTAATGGTTTTATTTAGCTGCAGATAAAAAAAATAAGGCAGGAGTCCCAGTTGTGTAGCTTTCCACGGACTGTTAGATGCCTCTCAGGATCATATTTTCCACCTTTTGATATGGTGCATTGGTTAAAGGGCACTTTCAGCCACATTAGCATGCTGCTCAGGCAGGCGCTGAACATTATTATTCTCTTTTATTTATATGTCAAAGCAGTGGGAGGAACCTGGATCCCAGCTCGGGCTCAAACGCTCCTGGCTCCGTCTCAAAAGACAGCCCGAGTGTCTTTAAATGGCCAGTCATCACCATCGGGGAGCAGATAAAGATGGATTTCAGATGAAGATTCATCGGGTGAAAACAAACCTGAGCTTGCTGTTTCTGGCCCTCATCATTCATCCCGCATCATCTGCTACATGCTTACACAGAAATAGATAGATAAAAATAAGAAAAAAATCTGAAAAGCACTCGTACAGCTTTTTTACAAATCAACAAAGAGCTGACAAAAAAACACGCCCATTCATCATTAATAATAGATGAGTTGGCTAAGCTCACAAGGCAAGTGAGGAATCCAGGTTACAATTTATGGGATAAATATTTCATCGCTAACATCTGTCTGTATATTCTGTGCCAGTGTGTTTTGAAGTTGTTACAAATGAACGTCAAACGGGAAGTAGTTGAACAAGCTGCCGAGGGAATGGAACAAAGACGTGGCAGCGCTGGGAGGAGAGGGGAAGACTCGCAGGAAGCAGAAACTGAACAGCAAACAATTTTCCTTGGCTCGTCAAACAAATTAAATATGCCGTTTGGCGGACTTTACTGTATTGCTCTTGTGCAGAGAAAAGCAAAAATCAGAAAAAGGGGGGGGGGGGGGCTAGAGGCGGTAATCAGGGAGGGGGGGTGAATTTGTGCCCCCCCCCCCCTTCTGTTGGGGCAGCGCCACGGCTTGGACAGTACTCGCATTCTTTCACAGCTTATCCCAGGACTCTCTCAATTAAGCGCTAATAGGCAACCACACAAAAAGATCTCTCCCCCCCCCCCCAAAAAAAAAAAAACATGAGGGGAGGCACTCACGTTGCTTACATCCAAAGTGTTTTGAGCTTATTTTTCCTGACTTTGTGGGGGAAATTTCCCCCTAATTGGCCATACTGTTTCCTATTTCCTGATTCTGTTTTTTATTGACGGTGTTTTGATTTGATTATGCCCAGAGGAATCCCCCCCCCCCCTTCCTCCTTAGACAACTCTCTGCCCACTTGAACATAGTCAATAGGAGAGTAGCATATAAGATGGGACATGACAGCTCTCCTTTGACAGCCACTTACAGCCGCGGAGCAAAGGTCAAGATGTCAAAACGGTCCAGTTTTGACAAAGTCCCGTGCTTTTGACAGACATTTTTTTTAAAAAGCGAGAACCGAGCGAGAAATACCAATAAGTTAACAATTCAGATTAGCGGCAGCTCCCCTTTCCTTCCCCTAAATAGCTTGTACTGCCATTGTGTGATCGAGAAGAAAGGAGTAACGCAGAACGTGAATACAAAGCGCCGATAGCGAAGCACCATGCCGAGTGGAGACTAAAGCAGTTGCCACATCAGAGCACGTCCATATGAAATGAGTTACTGATGAGGCTGTTTTTCAGCTTCAGAGAATATGGCACCGAATCAAAAACCCACACTTTCAAATAGGAGCCCCCCCCCCCCCCCCCCCCCCTTACCACCACCACCACCAGCAGCCATCCCTCCCCTAACAACCAAAAGAGAAGGCTTAGGAGCCAAGCTGGCTGTGCACCCCAGTGTCTGCACTAATGTGAGATTGACTTGTATTGATGCAGGAGGAGTTGGGGAGGGGGGATAAGTAAAAAAAAACAAGTGTTACAACTAATAATTGTCTTTGATAAATGAATTATGCGTGCTTTCAGTGGTTACAGAAGTTTGTGGCAGTCTGGTTAAAATGCTTGTGCTGAGAAAGCATCCAGAGTAGCTGCCTTTTAAAAAGGTAAATGTGAGCAAAAAGTCCTCAAAATGACAGGAAACATCACCAACCTTCAACATACGTTTCCTTGTCCAGTTCTTTCTTTGCTTTTCAAATGTACCATGTTGCCCATGAAGTCATGTTGTTTTGCTTGCAATTCAGTCTCAAGACACTTCAGCGTGGTTGAAAACAAAGTCACCGAAGGTCATTTCTGAAAAGCGCTGAATCCCAAGTTCAAAAGCAACCAAAGAGGTTTTTTTTTTCCCTCATCTGCATCCTCTCCACGGAGCTTTTCTTCCTCGAGTGCCGTCGTGGCCACAAGGACAACTACAAACAGGCATGATTTAAATATAGTTAGTTAGTTAGTTACGCAGGCATTTCTCAGATTCAGAGCGGCTCTGGAGGCAGGAGTAACCTCAGCAATAGAGGCAAATAGGAGAAATATGACAAGTTAATTTAAGCTGCTAACAAAAAGTCATGCTGGGAAAATGTAAATAAAACATGCTGCAGCAACATGCAAATACAAAATCGGTGCACGCTGAAACGTTCGCGCTGCGATATGTAAATCAGCAGCTCAGAAGACAAGTGATTTAAAGTGTTGCTAGCGTGCTCATTGTGAGATAGATTTGTTAAACAGACAAATGCACAAAACTGTTCATATTCCGCCCAGGGCAGCGTTTCTCAAACTTGAGTATTACATCATAAGGGGGACATGGATTACACAGGATTGATGCTGTATTTAAGAGTGTTTAAGCCACGCCACTGTGAGATGTGTGCAAAATGTAACTTTTTTTATGCTAACGTCACGCAGGGGGCCTCTGTTTATAACACTTAGTAGTCTCAATTAGTTTTAAGTGGGGGGCCATCCAGCTTTGGATGAAGTAATACAGCGTTTCCCACGTAGGGTTTGTGCCAACAGAGCACGGCAAACGGGACGGGGTCCTTGTTTCAATACAGGTTGAGTGGTTTGCTGACGTTGCTGCAGACCCCTGGCGCTCCGAGGACAGTCTCTATATAAGAGTTTGCTAGATGTTGCCGCATTAAACCACACGCCACAATTTGGACATTTGGGACGTCATCAAAAAAAATTAAAATCAATAACATTAGCCCTGCTTGTCAACAAAAAGTGTTGATCTTCAGCTCCACCCTCTTAATTTTTGATCCATCCAATTAGATTCAAAGCTGTTTTCAAGGCAGACGTAATCTAAAGACATCCTTCTCCTCCAATCCGCCAAAAACCACCACCACCAGATTTGTTTCCCAGACTAGTGAACCCCCCATGACTCTGGGCTGAGCGCTGCGGTGGGCTGAACCAATGGAGAATGTGCCATTAAATCATGTATCAGGGTGATTCAGAATCGCTTTACACCCAAGTCGTCTTTAAAGGGCACCGATTCTGGCTTTGCTGTTTAGCCACGGCCCTGCGTGTCTCCCCCCCCCCCCAGCCCCCCCTTTCTGTTTTCTTTTCAGTGTATCCTGGGAACCTGGAGAAGCAATTACATCATTGTGACTCTGCCTTTGGTTTTGTGGGAACCTCGGTGCGGGGAAGGAAGGAACTGTGTGCGTGTTTATAATTGAGGACAATAGAAAGAGCAAAAGCAACCTTGTCAATGTTCCCCCGTCCAGCTGATGGCGCAGATGGAAAGGTGTGTTTGCTGTGATCATTTTTGCCTGAGCTGCCATTTATATCAGCTAAATATAGCTTTACTCATAAGCAGCGTTCAGGCAAGCCGAGCGATAAGTGACCGATGCAACTCCAGCGGCCGTTTTGTGCAAAATGAAAGGCGAGTGGTCGCGCGTGTGTTCGGCCCTCATTAACTGACTATCAAGCCTTTTGTGTGACTGTGGCCCCCAACCAGGTTGTTTACATTTTGCAACTCTGTCTCTCCCCCTTCCCCTGAAACCTCCATAATCTCTTAGGCGTACGCGGAGTCTCGGCGAAGGCCCAGACCCGTCCATTAGCTTCCAACGCCCCAAACATCTATTGTAGCTCCGCAGCATGTGGTACACTCTGTGGCACGCTGACTGTTAAAAAAAAGAAAATGACACACTATTTCTCTCTTTTGTTCCCTCATTGTGGCAGTATGTGTTGCGCCGCTCCCTGTGAAGTGGAGTTCCCACGCGAGCGGCTGCCGTCTTGGCGTGAACCCGCCGCAAACAGAATTGGCCACAGTTTTATTTATAGATGAAGCCCCGCTCCGTGTGACGTGAACAGGTGAATGTGTTTGCGGAGATGCAAAGCACACCTTGCCACTTCGCACGTGATGCGGCGATGAAAGTGAGAAGGCGCAAAAAGAGCTTAATAGTGTTTTGTTAATTTTGTAAAATTAGATTTCTTTCATCTCGCAGAGTTTGCCGGGGCCGGGTTTCAAAAATGCTAATTATCATGGAAATGCGCTATAATAAAAAAGGAGACATGTCCTGGTAAATGCACTCGAGCAGAGTGCATTTCATAGAGTTTGGGTTTGTTTCATTTAAAAAGCCTCCGATAACTCTTTGAAATCCATCGGCATTGCAAATTGATTGTGACAGGTAGTTTATTCTCCTGCATGTACATTGTACAGCGGCGTGCCCGACTAAACTTATTCTCAATTTGCTCGGTTTCACGTTTGTTCGCTCGAGGTCAGGGGATCTCGGCGGGGACAAACCTAGGCTGTGAATCTTCCGTCGCCGACTCTTTTGCACTTCAAAGTCCTCGCTTGCGCACCTCGAGATCACCGACTCTGCATCTCAGACAGAGAATAAAAAGAGATGCATTATGCTTTGAAGAAATTGATCCCAGAAGACGGCAAGCTGGATGTCAGCCAGTGCGGTTATGATACTGTTATGGCTCTGCGAGGCTGTTTTTTGTTATCCTTTCATGAAAGCGACACCATTAGATCTGCTATTACTAGTCAATAACCCTCGTCCATAGTGTTGCCGCCGTGCCGATGTGTATTTGGATGTCATGTCATGCATAAGGGAAAAGGTTGTCTGCAGTAATATCTCAGGATGTGGCTGAGATGTGACCCATTTTCTTTTTCGTCTGTAGTTTTCATTTACAAACTCCCTCCTCTTATAGCTAAACACCTGGATTGGCAGTAAATCTGCACTCCACCAGATGGAATTGAATAGAAAAAGGTAAGCTTCATCCCAGCTTGATTTGCCCAAATCTGCAGCAACCTGCACTCAATCTCTATATTACGGCCCGTATCAGAGAACAGCAAGCTGGAGCGTACAGCAAATTCAGCAATCAATGTGAATGTGAAACATGCTTACTGTTCAGTGGACCGGATGGAGAGAGAGAGAAAAAAAAAAATCCTTACTCCTGACACAACAGTATTTCTATGAGTCTATTAGAAAATACCAGCATTTGCAAAGACGGAGGAGGAATACATTATCAGCCGTTAGGCTGAAATGACAACACGCATTATACGGCGATTAGTTTACACAAGGCAGCTAATGGATCCAATCACAGCACATTAATAAACAAGACACTTAGCTTTGTATCTACCTGAAGAGCCTCATCAATCTTTCATTGAGATAGCCGGGCCGGGCCGGGCCGGGACCGGGACCGGGCCCGATGTTTGGAATGGGAAACGATGTCAATTGGTCTTGGTGTTGGCCAACGACCAGTTGTGTAAAAGTGGGAATAAACCCAGAATGCAAGAGCGAGATTGTCCGTTCCGCCCTGCTGCACAAAATGGCCATCATATATCTGGAGGAGTTCGTAGGATTGCTGATCGATAATGAATCCATCGTTAATTTTGATTTGAAAAGTCCCGTCAGGCAAACCTCACACCGGCCCACCCGTGTTTTCAGCGGGGTGAGCGCTGCTGAAAGGTAGGAACGGGCATTAGGAGACATTTCAGTTATGAAGACTAATAGGCTTTGTTCTCAGGCCAACAAAAGCAAATGCCAAAGCTGTGCTATTATTGCAGTATTTAGCGCAGTGATATATCACCTATTTACTGCATGTGTCTCTAATTGGATCGCTTACTCGTCTCCATGTGAAAGTACGGCTTCATTGCTTCTGTCAAGTGTGGGCCGCCATAGCTCAAGATGAGTGGAGGCGATGCTGCGGCCCCTGTACGAGGACACACGTTTTGCGATGCTGTTAAAATTCCTAATAGCCACCGATGGAGAGCAGTAAAATAAATAAATGTCGTAAACAAAATGAAATGTCCTAATCAGACACATTGTAAAGCCTGCAGCGCTATGGCGGAAACTAAAAAGAAAGCATCACTTCTGCAACGCTTATTATTCCCCAACTGTCCGTGTATTTAAATCGAATTTCTTTTATGATTTCTACACTCTTCATGCTTCACAGACCCAGTCCGGTGGACGTACTTTGGCAGAAAACAAAGAAATAAAAGTCTAGATCTGTGAGCGTACGCAGAGATCAATCTATTATTCAGTCAATTAATCACCTCAAAAATGCATGTTTATCAGCTGTCTGTAACACTTTCACTCTGATGGATTACATGCATTACGGCCCCGCTTCCGATCTGATTTGTATTCCTCGCTGTGCTGATTACAAAATTACACTGCTGATGCATTGGTTTTCTCCATTCAAGATTGATGGCACTGATGAACAAAAGGGGAACGACCAACGGAGCCCGTGGACCAAAATGATGCCAAAAAAAGCACAGAAATGAGATTGCTAAATATAGAGATTGCAAAGGTAACTTAAAAAAGAAGAAAGGGGAATGATGAAGCAGCTGATGGAGTGGATGACAGACAGCAGTCAGACAGCCAGGTAGACAGCCGAATGGCAGCATTAGCAATGGGGGGGGGGGGGGGGGGGGGGTTTAGCAGAGTTTTTGGCTTCTATGCTCCATCTTTTTCGTAACTCGGGGGCGTATTCCCCTTGGTCTGCAGACAACCCCAGGCTGTTCTCTCAACTTCACCAAGTCTCTGTCTGTCTCTATCAGCCTGGGATCAGGGCTGCTCCGAGCTGGTGTGTGTGTGTGTGTGTGTGTGTGTGTGTGTGTGTGTGTGTGTGTGTGTGTGTGTGTGTGTGTGTGTGTGTGTGTGTGTGCCCACGCTGTCTGTTGCTTCAATAAAACCAGCCAGAGCAGGCTGGGACCAGGGGGAGATTTACAGACAACACCAGCTCACAGGCACACAATAATAATGCAGCACAAACACACACTCACACACACACACACTCACACACACACACACACACACACAAACACACAAAGACATGCAGAGTAGCTGCTGTGCGAGAGCGAGTGCGCACGTACATCTACATGTTCTCCTCTCGCGCCCAGACGCCCACATTTGGAGGATGTGTGTGTGTGAGTGTGTGTGTGTGTGTGTGTGTGCATGTAAGGTGGGGAATAGCAGGCCTTCCGTTCCCCGGGTGCCAGGTGCCGACAGGACATCTTCTGCTGGAGGCAGTTATCTGAGGACGAGGAGAACAAGAAGGGGGAGGAGGCTTTTTTCACCAGAGTATTGGCAACATGCTGCAGCAACATGCAAATACAAAATCGGTGCACGCTGAAATGTTCGCACTGCGATATGTAAATCAGCGGCTCTGAAGACAAGTGATTTAAAGTGTTGCTAGCGTGCTCATTGTGAAATAGATTTGTTAAACAGATAAATGCACAAAACTGTTCATATTCCGCCCAGGGCAGCGTTTCTCAAACTTGACTTGCCCTGATTGAGCATGCTTTTACTATTAGATCATAACGGGACATGGATTACACAGGATTGATGCTATATATTAAACATTTAATTACACATATGAAAATATATGTGAGAAATCAGTCTTAAAGTTCATTCAGATACAAAACAATGAAAAGAAAGCTTCTCGCTTAATCTACAAAAATGGACCATTGTCGTGTTTATATATTTATGTATGTCTAAATAACCAAAACACATCACACTGCCTCTTGCAGAGTAATTGTTTGGTTAAGTTTAGGCAACTAACAATACCGGAAAAGACCCTGGATGACATTCAATGATATTTGGGGTTTATTTGTTTTTATGTCCAATGCCAATATCTTAAAAATCTCACTTTCTACACTGTCTGTGCATGGAAACTGTGGTTAAGGTTAAGGAAAGGTCATGGTTACGTCAAATTAACTAAGATATGGCAACTAAAATACATGGGTATTGTTGGAGAAGGATCATTATATACAATAACTTATGTATTAAAAAGGCAAATGTTCATTGCAAGTATGCAAGGGGACATAAACTACTGTTCTCCTACCTTACACACACACACACACCCTCTCTGGTATTTGTTTAGGATCACTTCCAAGTACATTTTAAAACGCTCAACTGTTCCACTACTATCTTTACCTAGAGACAAAAAAAGACACATAACAAATCAAAAACCATAGAATGTACCTTAGAAAAAAACTAAACTGCCTTTTAGATTTGCTCCTCTGGTTTCTCACTCCCACACTATTGCTGTAGATTATAGTATTTTCTTGGCAGGCAGTTCCATAAACTGATAGCAGAGAAGCAAAAGTATCTCAGAGGTGTAAGCTCTTCATAAGGTGCCGTGGTTATTAGAGCCAACAATCCGCAGACTCCGTGTGTTGGTGGATCCGTCGCAGAAGTTGAGGCCATTCAAAGCGCAGTCGCGGCGTATGGGATTACAAAGATACGCGGCCCGTGTACAAGATTACAAAGACGCAGAGCACAGTGGAAGCCTGTTCCCTCTCCGCAGCATCCTCCTTGTTTATGTCCAGGAGATGTGGTATAAGAGCAGGCAGGCAGCAGGGAATCCTCCATGGCCATGTAATCTGGACTCTGGTGCTCAGACACAACACATGAAGGACAGTCTTATCTCTGGGGGACTACTGGGTGGGGGGGGGGGGAGGGTTCTGCCACTGAATGGATCTCTTATGGAAACTGCACGTGTTCTTCGATGCATTTACACCTCCGTGTCGCAAAGTGATGAAACCCTAACAATGTTGCCATGCAAAATGCATCAGCATCTTGAATGCTGCCGTGTGTGTGTTTTGCAACACTGGTAACATCTAGCTGATGGGCAACTTTTAGAGGAATTGAAATGAGGTGTAACGTTGGGTGGAAAACCCTACATTTACAAAATGTCTGCTCTCCCTGTGTGAATACGAGGCGTTATCCAGTGAAAGGTTTTAGTTACCCAAGAGGTCAGAGAATTTTCTCGGCGCGAGGAGCAGATAAAACGCTTTTCGATAAGCGTTCATTTGCTTTCTTTTACACAGTTAAATGAGAAGATGGATGCCACTATCATATCTCTCTCTTCAATATGAAGCCAGAGCTAGCTGCCAGTTAATCTCTGTGAACAGACTTTGCATTCATATGAAGAATCTGTAGGCGACGGGACAAGGTTTTGGTATCGGCAGGGTTCTGGTTTCCGATTGAATAGTCAGAGTAGTATTGATCATGTTCGAGCAGGCTTTGGTTGAATCAAGGTAAACAGTCCATGTGGAGAGCAAAAGAGAGTTGCCGAAATGCAATCTTGGAACCCAGCGACTATCGTCTGACGATGATTTGGTTTGTTATTAGCTCGTAAACTGGCTACTTGTGAAGCGATTTTGTCGTATAGGTCGTCACTCAGCTCCAATTCCAGTCTCGTATAAGTTGCTAATCGGCCTGACAACGCTCTTGACCCGAAGAGGCTGCCGGTTAGCTTAGCTTAGCCCAAAGAGTGGAAACAGGGGAAACAGCTAGCTTGGTTCCGTCTAAAGTTAGCGTGTACAAAAATCAAGTGACTTCCTGGAGACTTCCTTGTCGACATCATGAGGTTGCCAGACTCAATTTAGAGCTTTAGAGGATCTAGTAGTGTTTTACTTTTGGACAGAGTTCTTTGTCTTTGTGCTTAGCTAGAAGCTAACCCGTTTTGGGCTTAATATTTACCATACAGACACGAACGTTTTATTTTCTCTCAACAAGAAAGCAAATAAGTATTTCACAAAATGTCGTTCCAGTCTTTTAAAAATCAAAAACCATCTAAATTAGAATTTCACATTTTTCAGCATCTTTCTGCTGCCATGTCCCTACACGTTCTTTCCTAATAGTGACGCCACAGCGGTAGACGGGGTATTTATATGGGTGGTGGGTTACACCGGTGTATTTTCTTCAAAACCTTCAGCATAGCACTGTACTTGTCTGAGCTTGTGAGGGCCTTTGTCAAGTCTCACCTCCTCTCCCCAAGGACATGTCCTCACCCCGCCTAACCCCGCTGTCACATCACCCCATCCTGCCGCACATTCCCTCCCACCCCAGTTTGTGCTACTATTTCATTTCCTTGTTTTTGCACAAATCCCAGCTCTGGGGCGGAACCCAACATAACAATGAAATGCGCCGCTATCTGTGTTTTAACTGGCTCTGCCGGAGGAACTCTCTGGATCGCAGCCAAAACAATTCATTCACGTCGAGTTCCTCACACACCCATGTTATTTCACTCCTTTATTTTGGAACCTCGATGGAACAGCCTCATTCATCACTGCTGGAACGGGTGCAAATATTTTTCTTGTTCTCTTTTCTACGAAGGGGAGCTGGTGTACGGTGAATTTCCACCTGAATATATCACACGTGAATAATTCAACCGAAGCCCTTACAGTTGTTGTGAATAGTTGGTGATGATGACAGTCATCACTGAAATAACGGTTATTTGTTTTTGGACTCACTTTAATGTTCACCGGCGTGATTATGTTTATCCTCTGTAGAATCTGAATGAAGTTCACCGAGGTCATTCAATGACTGTAAACCCATGCTGTCCGCTTTCCAACCCTTCCATTTATCTAATCAAATCTCTCCATCCTCAGCTCCTGGCTTCCTCCTGTATTTCCACTTCTGTGGGCAGAGAGATACATCTTGATTTCATAATTAGTTTTGCGGTCTCGTTCTCAGTCTTTACCTGCCTTCCTGTCCACACAGAACGCTCACACTTCATCATGCCTTGTTATCATACTCAGTAAAATCTAATATTACTCAGCTGTGCTTTTTTTTATGATTTGCGACGTCAACGATGAGCCACAGACTGTTGGGCTGCCATCTCAAGATAAACTCGGAGATAGAGCAGTGTGTCTGGGAGTATTTGTCTCTCCACGCACCCATACAAAAGTCACTGTGATATCGACATTGAGCTGAGCTTTCTGGCAACTCCCCAGCATTATGACCCTTTTCAGATTAGATGGCACATAAATAACCCTTCATTAAGCCCCGTTTTTCTTAGTGTTGCTACTTCTGTCAAACTTTACTTTCTTATACTGCACATACAGTATGCAGTGGTAACTGTGGCAGATCTACTATTTCAAAATTCTTACTTTCTTTAATAATCCCTTGCCGTTCTAATCAGCTGTAGTTAGATAGCTAATCAAACAGTAGCTCTGTGAGTTGGCTCAGACTTCGGTCAACTGGTTTTACAACGAGAGCCATGTAAAGGTGTCTAATAAGCACTTGATGGCTAGTGTTGGGTACATGAACGCTGATATAACCCTGTTTGAATGCTTAGTAGAGAAAACTGTACACGGTCAATCTACACTTTGGCTTTATTGTTTGTATTTTAAAATCAATATGTTTCGCTTTTAGAATGAGAAGTAAGCTAAAGAGTAAAGAGTTTAGCTGAGGTTGCTGCAGTGTAAACTTAGCTAAAAGAGCAGGACATACTTGCTAATGTTATTCTAAACTCAGATATATCATTTTTATTCCTAACGTTACCTGTAACCCCTCTGAATACAGTAGTTAACTAATGATACACTGCTTGGCTTTCGCTAACCTAATCACTGGCTAACCTAATACCTACTGTAGGTAGTTAGCCAGTTAGCCGTGCATGCTAACGTGTGTAGCTTAGGCAGGACACACATTGTATAATCCTTTCCTTACTTTAGCTGTTGTGTTTTTGGTTTTGCAACACCACTCTTGAGATACCAAATATCACGATTAATACACAACTGTGTACACCACTTCAACATGTGTAGAAAAGCTCGACAGGACTGCTGTGCCTGGGTTGCTGACAATTACACTCATGTAGTGTCACATATTCAAGGCACAGTGAAGTTTGGCTAGATATTTTCTGTGCTCTCTGCATGTGAAGCCAGAGCTGGTACAGTAGCTGTGGTTAAACACGATATTGTAGCCTGCATACCAGACATCATACCTTCTTGGCACTGCAGTACTAATTAGATCTCTGTTACTATGGATGTACAACATGCAGACAGAACACACATGGTCATTTATAGAACGTGGCTTCGGGCCAATTGTACGAAGATAGATTTCCTTGTTTTCCATCAAATGAAATCCATTTTATTTAGTAACATCGCAATTCATGCGTGACGGTGGTGCAATTTCATTCCAGGAATAAAATCAGTGTGAGATAGAGATCGTCCACCTCAGTGTCTTTGATGTAGCAGACTCTCACATATTTTGTGGTCAGATTTATATTTGAAAGGAAAATCCGTTCCACTCTCGGCGTCCTTTTTTCGAAATGGGCAAAAGTGATCTTAAAACTTCCAGTGTTGATTGGTTTTAATGAGAGTACGACCTTTCAAGGAAACCCAACAATAAGTGGGACGGCTGATTTAAACAGAATCCATATCAAAGAAGCCCCGGGTTGCAACAGTGAGCGCGGCTCACCGCAGGAGGATGAGGAACTCATTATTCTGTGATTCTGTGACTTGCACAGACAGAGAGGCTGAAGCAGAGAGAACTGGAGAGGAGAGAGAGAGAGAGAGAGAGAGAGAGAGAGAGCAGAAAAAACAAGTGTGAAAAAAAGATTTTAAATGATCAAAATTCTAGTCGCAAAACATTAGGGCTTATGCCGGCTCTTTTACTTGGAGCAGACAAGACTCCGCAACCCTGCCAGCTGCCAAGCATGTTGCATCATGAAAACACAATAAAGCCTCGGAGGGAAGTGTTGAACAGTAGGAGGGATCTGAGCAGCATCAAACCATGCGTCCAACTGTTCTGTACAGTGCACTTGCTGACTTTTCAGCAACACAATACACGATACAGAATACATATGTTGCTCTGCAGGATTACGTCCTAAGATCTCAGGCGGTAATGAGCTACACAGGTGATGATGAATGATAATAACGTAGCAGAATATCATTTAAATTAGGCTGCTGCTGTGATCCTCGTGTGCATCAGTGCACACAGCTCAGCTCGGAGTAGGAATGCAAATGGCATTTTCTGCATTAATCCGAGACACAGCGATTGAATTGCAAATGCACTAAAGTAACTGTTTTTAAATTCATTTAAAGGCTTTGAATAGTAATCGTTTTTTTTTTTTTCTTTCTTTCCCCTCCTGCACTGTTTAACACAAAGACTTGATTTTACCTCTTTCGGTGCATGAACCGTTCACCACACTGTCATGTTAAAATGAGAGAAACTTTAGAGGCGCTACATGCAGTTAAAATACTTGCATCTTCACACTTCACTTCACATGCACCAGTTTTATTGACACACTTATTATTATGCCTCTTTTTAGGAGATGCATCTGATTGAACAGAACAATGTGTTTGAGGTCCATTGTAGCTGGTTTCTTCACTACATAATCTAACAAGGCTAAGAGTCTACAGCCATGCTGCTCTGTGGAGCTTTACGGGCACAGTGGTGCTTTTAGCTAAATGCATGATAACATGCTCACAACAGCCTACAATGTCAACATACTTACATTTAGCAGGTGCTGTACAATGCTTACTATGTTCATCATCTTAGTTAAGCGTGTTAGCAAGCTGGCATTTGGTAATAAGCACTAAACACTTAGTTGAGGCTGATGGGAATATGTTTAAAAAACATGCCATTTTACTTCATATTATTTAGTTGTTTATTTATTCATCTTTTACCTCCGACATTAATTATCTTTAATTATGCTGATCTAATCTACACGAGCACGGCAACCAAGGATAACTCATTCGACAATTAAACAGCACATATTACGTTTAAAATCTGTGACAGCTGTTAAATCATCGGCATAACTGGACCTCTTTTTACCTGCTGTAAGTGTTAGAGTGTGTGTGTGTTTTCTCTGCCACCGGTCTGCAGCGTAGAGATTCTACACCTTCTTAAATGATGACACAGGTCAGCCCAGTGTCTATATTCGTCCTACGCAGAACCGCAGCTATTTAAAGCAACCTGGATCTCTCTCCGTCTACACATTACATAACGCACATGAAGGGATGTACTTAACTTCCATCTTGTATCACTTACATGTATAGCGGTTAGATAGTAGATGTGTTGCTGCTTACAAAGCATGATGTTATATTAAGGGTTTCATATGAAGGTCTTTCGTGAGTCGCTCATCCTTAATGGTCATTTAAATCTTCATTGAATGGAATGATCATTTTTATCATTCGTCATCACCTACAAGTTATTATCCCCGCCATGTGTGCGTGCGTGGGTGTGCACCTCTGTGTCTGTCCATGGCTAATCCATATTTTGGATGGCCAGGTATGGCTGCGTGCTCAAGGAAATCTAGTGGGTATGATGACTCACTCTTAATACCTTTTATTGTCTGTTTTACACTGTCATTGACTGCCTCCTGACTCCTCATTCACTGCTCTTAACTGGCCCCTATAGCCGGTAGGGGCCGCTAGTGATAATACAGCTGAGTGCGTCACCAACCCCCAGCCGCTACTTTGCGGCCAGAGTCACAGTGGGGTGAAAACAATCTTCTCACTTCTAGTATTTTGGACGGTGTGTTTGGCTATCCGCCAACAACTAACAGTACTGCCAGTGCACACACTTTTGAGTAATTCTCGGTCACTACTCTGCGGCCAGAGACACAGTGTGGGGAATATAGTTTGCCCCCTGTCATTGTTTTGGACAGTGTGTTTCCCTCAAAGCTAACAGCACTACCAGTACACACACTGCTAAGTACACTGCCGCTGCTCTGGGGGAAGGCTTGTTGATATTAATTTAGTTTTTTTGCAATGATTGCATGAATTGTGTTTTAAGCAGACTTCGAGCTGATTGCCTGCATACGTCGCCGCTTGTTTTTGAGTTTGAATGAATTGTGTTTTACGACGCCTTACAGCCCATTAGTGTCTAGACGGGGGGTTAGCCAATTGTAGGTTGTATTCATTCAATCACACAAACAGCATTGGTCGCAGACACTTGGCGGATATTTGCACTCTACTGAACTCTACTCGACTTTTTCCAATTTTCTTTCACATTTCTGCACCAGAGGTCCTTAGGATGTGAAAAATGCTGCGTAAAGTTCATCACCTTTAATATTGTAGCCTAGATATACATCAGCATCAGGCATCTTTTTGGCAGACATGTCTGTAAATATAATATTTCAATGAAATCCAGACAGATTTTAATTTAAGTTTCAGGCAGGAAGAGGAAGACTTGATACCAGGTATCAAGTGAAATCAGCATTCACTTCAGGAAATGGTACTTTAAAAAAATGTGAGTTTCAACCATTTGATGGCAAAGAGAAAATGAAAAGCATGAAATGTGATGAAGTGAATTAGGCAAAAAGCAGCAGCCAGTGGAGATATTTTCCTTTTAACAGACACTTAAATCTGCTCACGTCTTCTCGGATGATTTGATTCCCCACCTGGCAACTTTTATGACCTTTCATTCTAACCAGGCAATATCCTGGTAATGTTCTGTCTTTGGTTTTCTAGCAGCGACATAATCTCACCCTATCTGTCCTTTTTTCACATGATTTGTTATATAAGGTACTTTTCACACAGGTTAAACAGAAGGAACAATAAAACTATACAAGATCCACCCCACAATTTAGTTTGATCATTTGAGGGTTAAATACAGATTTTTGTCAGCAGAATGGTTATTGACATTACATAACCCAGGCATTTCTGTCATGTACTGTATGTTGGGTCAAAGATTTCTTGAAAGGGAAATCAAGGAGTAAGTGTTTGCCCTCTTGTTGATTGAGGACTCTAAAAGGGAAAACAGAAGAAGCTGATAGCGGAAGGTGTGTATATGTCACAAAGGGTCTCGAGAGTCTTATCTCAGAATGCTTAAAAATATGTAGAATAAACCCTTTAAAGCCCCAGATACGTCATTTTACCCAGTAGTTTATAGAGCCTAGTAATCGACAGATCAATGCATACACTTTCTGAAATATGTTGCTGTAGAAGCTTGGTGACGTGGTGACTACTAAGCAGGGCTAGTTGGTAGGCTAACTACTGGGGAGCTAACCGCTAACAGACCTGCTAGCACACTGCAGTAGGTCTACTGTGTATGCTAAAGTGGAGCCGATGTACATGGAGGATTTTGCATATGTTCTCAGCAATTAACAAGTAAGCTAGCAGCAAATACCAAAACACCTTTGGGATGATGAATAAAAGGAGTGGACAATCTTCTGCTTATGGACGAAGGCTTTTACAATAACTGTGAAAAAACATATGTACAAAAAAAGGTGTGTCCCTCAGAAACCCCTCAGATCAGGACTGGGAAGCAACTCACAACTGCCCTGATGTGCATTCAAAAGCGTCTGTTGACGCTAGTTTAAAGGCATATTAAAGTTAATGCAAATGCTTGCTTGTTTAGTTTTATATGACTATCTCGTTAATTCTCCAACAGGGATTTGTGGATCTTCACCTTCACATATCAATTCTTTCCCACAGCTGTGTGAAGTTTATAACGGCCCTTGAGATAAGAAGGGAACATAAAAGTAAATAGAATGAAGATCTAAGTTGGCCATTTGCATTTGTTGGCCTTTATTATTCAAGTTTGGATCTCATGTGCTGTTATGCTGTTGCTCGTAACATTCTATCCGGCTATACTGAAAGATATCAGATCTAACCATTTGAAATGGGACGTCTTAAGTTTAGAGAAATAAAAGCACCAAATCAACCTCAGCCCTGCTGGTTAATACCCAGGAAGATATGTTTCCATACAGAAGAGAAAAGATAAAAAAGAATACAAACTTTCAGCTGTGCAGAAAGCACACAGTAACGCTGACACATTTCGTGGATGTCCCTTTGCCTGCACTGGGGAATACAGGCTGGTATCAAACCTCGCCTTGGGCTAGAACCTTTGTTCTCTGATATCAAACCCATACAATAGTGCTGTATGGGATCAAAATCCAAGAGTAACGTTGATATTCAGCCAAAATAGCAGCAGTGGCCTTTGAAATAATGTTTCCCCATGCAAGACCATCCCTTTTCATTCCAAATGCACTATATTAGGACACACTATATCACAGAGGGAAACAGTGGGGGAATTCAATCGATGCCCACTTTGAAATCCTACCCAGTAAAATTTCTACTTTGCCTCAATTCACCAGGCATGATGGTGATCTGGCATGTGTGTGTGTGCACGTATGTGTGGAGTGTGCATGTAGAGCATGCTGTGTGTTGCAGTAAATCGTAGCAGATTCCTCCCGGGGGGGGACCGTGAGGATGAACCGAAGGGAGAGTGAAGCAGGATTGGGAGGGCGATGGGGGGGGGGGGGGGGGGGGGGTAGCTGAGAAGCTGACAGAAACATTATTCAAATGAAGCTCCTCTGCTTTCTTTTTTTTCTCCTTTTTTTTCCCCTTTCCCTAGCCGCACACTAAAACCTGACATTTAGTCGCAGCGAGAGAGCGAAAGCTGAGACAATTCATGAAGATTTTCCACCTTCCTCGCCATTGGCTCTTTAGCGTCGAAGGTCCCCGAGTCCTCCGGCGGAATTACATGCACCTCGGCCCTCCTCGACTCAGGAGCCCCCCGGTGTTTATGAATCAAATATTTGATTTGGAAGGACTCCCGTCCTCGCTGTTGCCAACCACCGTCCCAACAATAGAAAGGTCACGGTGAAGCCGGCTTATCAGTGCGACGACAAGGACTGTCCACTTGCAGCCTGCTGGGCCCGGGCACTGCTGCTGGTGGTGGTAGTACAGGGGGAGAGAGAGGAGGGAGAGGGGGGACGGGATGAAGGGGGAAAGAAATGGATGTGAAGAAGAGAGGAGCGAGAGTAAGACATGGCGGGGGGGGGGGGGGAGGGGGCTTTCAGCAAAGCTGTCGCCTGGACATATTGTGCTTTGATAGGTTGGCTTTCATTTTTACTGCCGTTTTTCTTTGCTGTGGAGGAGCAGTATTAAAGTCTTCAATCTTTAGCTGATATTACAAGACTCACGGCAGATTGTGATAAACAGCACCACGTCTTCCTGGGCCCTTTCTCTCTGAACATCTGTTGGAACATCGCACAGTGACAAAAGCAATGTAATTATAACGTAGCACCTAAACCTACAAACCACACAGCACCTAGTGGGCTCTTTGAAAATGGGTGTCACTTTGGCAGACGTACAGTCAGGCAGGCAGAGGAGGTGTGTCTGTGTGTGTTGTGTGTGTGTGTGTGTGGGTGTGTGTGTGTGTGTGTGTGTGTGTGTGTTTTTAGGAGCATACAAAATCCCAAGTAACTGCCGTTAAGGTTTTTACATGTTGCACAATGAAATTACAGCTCAGTCTCTCACATTCAAGTGGGCTGAATCATGTTCTCACATATGCACACATTGACGTTACACAATGGGACATATTGGTATTTCGACACCTGTGCTCCATGTTGCTTTGCATTCCATGGCATCAGGTACGGAACTTCAGAAAAGTGGCACTTACATGATAACCATCGCATTCCACGGTCACCTACGGTAACAGGCAGCCTAAGCTGGAAATGGAGGGTGCTCACCTCCACATTGTACCTCATTTTAAGGATCCACAAAGTGGGTCTGCAATGGGGAACAGCATCCCCTTTCCCTTCAGTGAAAGTGAGTGAAACACAAACTGAGACCAGCTTAATGAATGAAATGAAAAGTGCCCACAGTTAAACGTGAAAGTTTAACTCGAAAAAGTGTGCGAATGAGTGCGTCACTCGGATGTTTGAGCTCTACTGTGCGGAATGATGTACGTACAGAAGAGTTTGACACTAAGGCTGTTTGCACATTAGTCTGCTGAGAAAACGACTCTCACCTTAAATCTGGAGTTAACACGCGCACGTGCCAGCAGGATTTTGTTTCAGTGTGCAGCTTACACAAGTGTGATGAAGCCTGCAGGGCAAAAAAAATAATAATAATAATAATAATAATAGACTTGACAATGAAGTAGCATTTGCAAATTCACAAGCCCCTTGCACACAAGCACTTGCAACCCTATAATTATCGAGATGTTACTCGGAGGACCGGTACGTGAGAACATAAATGTCTGAATCATTGTGACCAGACATTAAACTTTACTCTGCCAGCTGCCTAGTAAAGAGTCAGTGTAATGATTGAGTCCATGTGTATCCAGTTGCTCGTTGGCCACAGAATTCCCAGCGTACGAGTGGGTGCGTTGATGACGAAGAAGGGTCATTAACACAAAGACGGTGGGGGGGGACAGTTGTGAGTTGAGAGTCTGATGTGAACCCCCCGCAGACAGAAGTTTTGTGTTTTTTACTGTCTTGTCTTATTTATGTTTATAAGCCAGCTCAGTACAGATTCACACATTGACCCCATCAAGAAATCAGGGTGACATTAGCATGCTATGCCCATTTTCTGGGTAAAAAAATCGTTTGCTGCTGCCACGGGGGAGGGGCTTTAATCACATCCACAGAAACAGTGAATTCCTGAGCGACAGAAAGAAGTAAATCGTACTGCAGAGATGAGAGTGTCTGAGGAAACAGGCGAAAATGCATAATGTTTCGATTTTTTTTTTTTCCCCCCGGACAACCGCGCCACTTCCTGCCGAACAATCGTGAAGCAATATTCAATTTCCATATAACCGCACACCTTACATACCAGCAACGTCCTGCCTGTCTCTCACTCTGACGACACTCTGTACGTTACAACGTACTGCAGTTGGTGTACTTCACATTGCGCTACAGACACCCGGGGCGAAACACAATAGCTCTTGGCTAATGTTGCACAAGCCAGTGCCCTAATAGCCTGAGTCAGCCCATGTGGTGCAATAGCGGAGAGCGTAGCATGCATCACTTCTTCCAACAGCCAGAAGGTGTGGGCCAACATTTACAGTCCCAGCTAGATAAGTCAGAGTCCCCTCCTTCAGGCCACAACTCTTTCCAGAGAGCTGCATGGGCTCAGAGGTCAACATGTAAATGCACGATGTAATCTGCAGACAAACAGCCCAACCCTCAGCACAGTCGTCAAGGTAAATATTGCAGAGCGTCTGATAGTTGGTGCTTTGAATGTACATATCAGTCGATGAGTACCACCACCACGCCAGCGGCTATTGCTGCATATGTCTGGGCCCCCGCTTGTTTGCGGTGGGAACACAGTCTCGCGATTAATTCAGCCACACACATTCGGCTACTTGGAAACACCGCGCGGAGGAGGGTTACAGTCAAGGTTGTCGGCCCTGGTGGCTGGAGGCCAAGACTGGTGAGACGGATCGAGAAATGCGGGGAGAGAAAAAAGAAAAAAAAAGAAAAGACAGCGCGGACGAAAAGAGAGACGTATGAGACCCCCGCAGTGAATGAGACTGCCTACTTATCAGCCGTGAGCGTGATGTGCAAACAGAGGCCTTTCAGGGCTGCCAGGCACACAATAGCTTTGTTTGCTATGCAATAGAAACCAGTTGTTCGCTGCTGAGTCAATATTTACTGCCTAATGGAATGTGTGCTCTGCTACTACCCCTGCTCAACAACACCAGATTGGAAGAGGGACTCATTACCTCCCCCTTCTCTGTCTTTCACCCCCTGCCACCCTCTGTCCCTCTTCGTCCTTCCCTCCCTGTTCTTTATCTGTCCCTTGCTATCGTCTCGTCCTTTTACTTCCTTTACTCCCCCCCCCCTGCGTTCTCAGAGTTTTGTTACTCCCCAATTAACCCCCCTCCTTATTCTGTCGATCCCATATCATATCTCTTGCATCTGCACCTCCCCTCTGAGTAAACAGAGCAAGGGGAAGCACCATATAAGGGTTGGGACTGATTGAGAAGTCTGGAGCTAAAACAAAAACAAGACATCCAGAATATTGTCATTGTATAGTAAAAGAAATAAGAGGAGTAGGTGAGAAAAACAATGAAAAAAATAGCGGGAGTGGACAATCTCCTGTTCATTGGAGGCCAATATCCCACCAAGGCCGCGGCTCTAACAGAGAGATAGCTTAGCGATGAGATCACTGTGCTGACAGAATGATCCCTTTGTGCGGGGGCCCGATGGTAGGCAGTAAATGCATCACATGTGGTATTTACACCGTGGCTGCTGATAAACCGCAGCTGATAACAATTTTCTTAAAGGTGCATGCAGGCAAAACCCCAGCGCGCTTCTCCCAGTCAACAGTCCTTCTGCTCCCGGCTTTGCATCAATTCTGCACCTGAATATTGCCCTGCCTCACCCTCGCACACAAAACGCACACCTTTGCCCAGGTGTGGAAGGATAACTGGAGGCATGATGACACACTTGTCCGAATCTATTTTAAAGTTGTTGTTTTTTCGGGGGGGGGGGGTTTCAATCGCAGCTCCCGACAATCCATCCCTTTCAGTCATGCTTCAGTATCGTTTCCTTACAGCCCCGAGGATTACTGAGGAGAGGACAGTTGTGGGAGTGATGGTGTGTGTGTGTGTGTGTGTGTGTGTGTGTGTGTGTGTGGGAGGCGAGGGTAGGGGGGGTTTCCATAGTGACACCAAGGCAATGAAAAGATTGGACCAGTGGAGTGTGCAGTGGGTGCCAGTGTGTGTGTGTGTGTGTGTGTGTGTGTATGTGCATGGAGTTGGAGTCCAGCTCCATAGCTCTAGGTTGAGACACAGAGGAACCATTCATGATCTACTGTCTGGCCCCCAATGGCCTTCACTCTTAAATCAGAGCCAGCATGCAGAGCTCAGATCCCTACTGGGATTTCTCTTTTTGCACCCAAAGCACTATGTTGTATTAAGAAGAACAAATGGTATTATTCTCATGGTGGTTTAATGTATTCTGTCATCTTTTCCCTCCCACTCATTACAGTCCTTTCATTTCCGTCCAACAACTTCCCCAAAGTGCCGAGGTCGTATTTAACATCCCTGTCATAAAGGAGAGAAATCGATGGCTCTGAGTTTTGTTTGTTAATGGTTTCACGCCGGCCGAGGGATAAACAATTTGGATGAGACATATTCATTGTCTCTAATTATCCTTTCTGAGCGCAGATTAAATGTTTCAATAAGTTTGGCTCCTAACAAGACAAATCCTCTCCATATCCGGGCATTACATCCGAAACAGAATCGCTTAACTGCAGCTGTTATCAACTCACATTGCACCCTGAGCGGGATTCATCAATATGATTTAACCAGGGCAGTTAGTGCCTCATCTAATCGCCCTTTACAGCTATTTTCTAGTGAACCTGACCTGAACGCTGGATCCATTGACGGGACACTGATTGTGGTTCGGTGTGGTCAAAGTACATTTAACGGTAATTTGTCAATGAAATGACTCAAAACGTGTGCAGTTTTTGTAAAGATCCCCTCTGTCTGCCCTGAGCATACATTACAAGAGGAATAATTTTCAAAGGGGCCTTGATTGTGTGGAGACTATGTTAATGAATCGGTGGTCTTTCACAGAAGTGACAGTTAATGAAGACTATAATGTGGGCGCAGACGTCTTGAAAGAACCGCCTCAAATTAGAGCTGAAATTCTAAATCTGGTGTAATACCTTGAAGAGTAATTTAAAGATAAGACAATTTCTCATTTGGCAAATGAAATAATTAATTATCTCCATGGTAGAAATATCTTAACAACGCTACTTAGTATGCATATAGAATTTCGATTTATAAAATCAAATTAGCATTATTAACTTATAGTGTGTTAGATTACATCTATTCTCTTTCAAATAGGTCCCTCAGAGTTGAATTGATAATTAAGTAATGAAATGAAAATGTATGATCTAATCAGTGGCAGTCCGCATTAGCGCAGCGGTAGTCCTTCCAAGGTTCCAGGCGGCGACGAGGAGGGGGCTCGAGGCCCTGGAAATGACATAAGCCCCGAAGAATTGAGTTACAATGGCGATTTATTCGCATGGAGTCCTATTGTAATGAGCTCAAAGCAGCTCGAACAAAGCCGGTTTGAACCTCACAGCTTCTTTTGGTGGTCGGTTTTCATTATAGCGGTTGTCAATACATCGGAAACTTACTTAGGCTGCTCAGGCTTTGAGCTAAATGCAAAAACACCCGCATGCTCACAGTGGCGATGCTAACATGCTGATGCTAACCATCTTAGCGTTTAGCGTGCTATCATTTGCTAAGGATGGGAATGTCATTCGTTCTGTACATGTTTGCTCATAAACCAAAGTGTTGGGAAATTTATATTTAGACATCACGGTAGCGCCAGATGAAATGTAAGGAACTCACTAAAGTCAGAGGGATTTATCTTCTGGGAACCATGAATGTCTTTGCAAAATTGTAGACCAATACATCTAGTAGATCTTGAGAGATTACACTGAATAAGTGAAAACTTTGACAGCTATTGGCGCAGGGCAAAAAGTCAAGGCATCACCAAAGTCAACAGGATTCATCTTCTGGGCACCGTGGATATGTGTTCCAAATTTCATTGCAATCCATCAAACTGTCAAAGATATTTCAGTCTGAACCATAGCTGTGCACCAACAGAGTGGCATTGCCGTCCATGACCTGATGCAGCGAGACTCAGTGCCATCGCAAAAGAAAGATCTCAAATGCAAAGCTTATTTATTAGTATTTGTTTTATTGTAAAACCAAGTGGGGTGGCGTCCCGCAGGTCGTTTTGTCCATATATTTTAACATTTGGCCTGATGCAAGCAGACACGATGACATAAAGAAAAAGAAAAAAAGCTGTGCTTCAGCTCCACTGCCTCATAGCGGGTTAAATGGAGCGGAGGGCAATGAGCAATTCTCCCACATTCCCTCTCCACCATGCTTGCAGGTTGTTCTTCCCCCTCTAAACCCATCGCTTCCCGGCGTTCCGGCTTAAAGCTCTCTACCCTGTGGGGTCCCGACAGGCTGGAATAAAACACAAGTGGATGCGGCAGGTTGCCATGGAAACTTAATAACCCAGCAGTTGTAGTGAGAGAGGGAGTCGACTACAGTACCCAGCGAAGCGTGCATCTGAAGGCAATACATTGAATGCTTTGGAGGGGAAGAAGACAGAGGGGGGGGGGGGAAGAGGCAAGGGGGGGGACTGCGAAATAACCTTTTAAGTCCGAATTAAATATTTTGTCATAAGTGTGAGGCCCCCCTCCTCCCTCTCTAAAGAGCCTGCCTGGGGCTCGAGGTTAAACGGCTGTCTGCATTGTCACGAGGATGCGACCGGGCCGCCTTCTGCTGCGTGTCACAACCGGTGACCGAGAGACGCCTGGCTGATTTTATATTTATATTTTTTTCACTCTTTTTTTTTTTTCTCTTCTACAACCTCACCTACAACTGTCATTGCTTTGACTGTCGGGGCCATTACGCTCACTCGTCTCCAGGGCGCAATTGATGCGCCGTTGGCTGTCAGAGCTCAAAAGCCTCCGACACGCCGCCTGATTGCCAAGCATCCTCTATGCCGCGTAAATCTTTCATTAACCGCCGATCTATCATTAATTATCGGCTCCTGGCATTTATGGATGGATGGGGAGATTGATAGCGGGGGGGGGGTCGGGTTCAGAGCTGCTGTTGACTGTTTTTCGGGAGCCGGTCCATAATGACTCCCGACAAGTAGGAGCCCTCTTAACTTTTATTTATAAGTGGGGGCCCTGCTCGCCACTCGCCAGAGGTGTTGTTCATCTTCCTAGCTAACCCGATAACATTAGTGCTCACGGCGGTTGGAAAACAGCTTTATCTTCATTCTCCGCGTCTCTCACGGTCCGTCTCCATATGTTTACGGACAGCTCGATGATCATCTCTCTTTAACTCCACCGGCTCTTCGTGTTTTGTTTTTTTCCCCAGCTCCCTTAAAAGAAAACAAATGAATTCCCCTCTGAGGCTTAAGCGCTGAAACAACCGATATGTGCCTGTCTGTGAATGCGTGTGTTCACCGTCCACTTTAAGATGAAGTATCTGCTTTTGATTCAGGGCCAGTTTGACAGCTCTGTGGGCCCAAAAAAAAGAAAGCCTTCTGTTATCTGACTTTGCATGGGATTAGCTGTCAGCTACCTGCTGCAGTAAACAAACAAATAGAACGAGCCCAATTATAAGGGCAGCGTCCACGACATCCCTGCGTTGCCATGGCGCTCAATAAAACCAGGCACCCGTGCGAGTCTATAAATCATCGGCAAAACCTTGGCCTAAATGTGCCAGCGAGAGCCCCGTGACATCTCTCTTTCTCTCTTTTACACCCTAATTCTCTTCTCCCGGTCGCCCTCCTCTCCCCGGTCCTAACACTATTTACAGCTTCTCAGATGCTTAAGCCACCAAAATGTAGCGTTGTTTTATCTTTAGACAAGTCGATAAGGCAGCGTATTGGTTTTCTGCTAAAAGCTACGGATTGTGCTGCATGTATTGACTCATCAGCCGGGCAGTTCAGACCACAGCCCAGGGAGGCCCATACACACACACACACACACACACACACACACACACACACACACACACAAAGTCCTCAGTTAGCTCACAGTGTTTCATTCTCTGACAGTCACCTGGTGGAGAGAAAGATATTAAAACTAAGAACAGGGGATCAGAGCTTGGATAACACAATGTAGCAGGAAAGGGGGAGCGAGCAAGGGGGAGAGGGAACTGAGACATGGAAAGGGGGGGAGGTGAGACAGGGGAACAGGAATAGACGTGGAATGAACACCTCTCCAGAGTGCTTCATCCTGCATTGTCACGCTCTGTTCTCCCGGCAGTCTACTTGATATTTAGCGACAAAGACGAGATTAGGGGCTGCCTCCCTATCGCTGCCGTGCCCCCACTTCCTCAACCCCGCGACGCACACGCAGCCACAGAGAAATGCTCCGTCTTCCGAGCTGCCGAAAAAAGCGAGGCGCATCGGCAGCGCTCGAGGGTTCCAAAGGGCCGAGGTCAAAGTCAAGGCCAGAGGAGGAGGAGGAGGAGGAGGAGGAGGAGGAGGAGGAGGAGGAGGAGGAGGAGGAGGAGGAGGGGAACCGACCGGGCCTGCGGACGGACGGACTCGTCACACTGGTCATTATTCCAGCTCATGTCACAGTGGAATGGGAGAACTCAGCAGGTTCCATTAAAACGCCACAGTCGGCCGCTCGGCCGCGCAGTCAGTCAGTCGTTCACTCGACTGGTCGGTCTGGGGATTGTGGGGAAAGCTGAATCGGGGGTTATTGGAGGTGGCTGACAGAGAATGACCTCTATGTGTGTTTTGGCCCCGTGTTGTTGCACATTGCTCACAAAGGGGGCCCAGCCTGGACTGAAGCTCGGTCTGTTGGTTTATTATGGGCCGGGGCTGATGTAAACAGAGCCACCCAGGGTCCTCAGCGAACTAACGAGCCAGTCCGAAAAAAAAGTGCTTGAGCGGCAGTCAATCGGAAACGTTGGATCCAGCGAATGCCTCGCTTCTAGATCTTGATTTTTAGCACACAGTTCATTGCATTCAGATGAAAATGTCTCACGAAAAGATGATCAGCCTCCACAGACTTCACTCCGTGTCACTCTCTGCTGGCAGCACACTCCTGCGGAGAGTTCCCGTGTTAACCGAGGGGAAGACAAGTATTGAGCTTTCAGCAGACAGACACAATAACAGAATTAGGATTCATGTAGCGTGGCTTTACAGGTACTCTTCCAAATGACTCCATGGAGCCCTTCAGGCTACTGTCAGCCGAAACCCTCGCTGGAGACATCCAGCTAATATGCCCTTGGTGTTTCGCAGCACTGGAGCAGATGGTTATGATATGGATTACACTGACAGTAAGTCAATAAGACCCAGATCCTGGGTTCGCACCGGATTAGTCAATTGTCTCTGGGCCCCCTTTTATGATTTTGTTTTTCTGATTGCTCACGCCTCTCTGCGCTTCAGCTGGGTTTGAAGCTGCGTTTGCGTTCTCCTCTTTGGTGTGGAGGTAGTGAGACAGAACTTTAGGAATAATAAAAAACCAGGCTGTGAAATGATGCTCTGAGGCATTCGCCTCACGGTGGCTGCAGCTCCGGCTTGTCAAGTAAAGCAGAGAGGATGCTCATTCCACTGCTGGAACCTCGCGGCCGTGCGCGCGGCGCCCCGCACAAATCCCGTTTATTGCTCCCAGCGCCATATGTTACACGTCCACATGCTTCTACTCTGATATATGATATACGCGGACCAGCTTTGGTTACAATTAACCAATGCTCCATCCAACCAGAGTGCAGCAATTAAACACTGTCCAATCAAATTTGTGTGACAACCCGACGCCTTTCATCCCAGCAGGGATCCAGACGGCTCCTCACAGCCCACCTGCCCCGAGCGCTGTCTCAGAGATGGTCTCGAATAGCTAATTAGGCAGCACCGCTGCAGCTCGGGACACTCAACGCCAAACCAATACAGTAAAAATGCCACTTGATCTCGTCATCAAGCCTCGCTGGTTTGTTTTCTTCATGTGTCAGCAATCTCGCTTTTGATCCCCCGTCAGCGCAGACAGAGGAGCATTTTTCGGTGTGTCTTAACAGTTTCACTGTAGTTCGCAGGCACCTGCTGTGCACGTCGCACGCCGCGCTTTTCAACTGCAGTCCCGCTCAGGGAGCAAGGGGGGGGGGGGGGGGGGGGGGGAAAGGGGGGAGGGGGGGGGGGGGGTTGGACTGGGACATCAAAATACTTTTTGTTGTTGTTTTTTTTTGTAAATGGTGGACTCGTCTGCGCTCATCCGTTGTCATGTTGTTGAGAGAATATTCAGGAGGTGATCGGCTGAGCAGCTACACGGCTTTGAGCTGCAGGAAGTGCACTTCAAAGAATGTGTCTCAGCTGCAAGGCTCTTTGCTTATACTTTTTTTGGCTAAAAAGCAATCCATTTTTAGCGATTATTCCAGGTTTTGTTCGTGCAAAAGCAGGGAGGGGGGTTTATTTTACCACAACTGTGATAGAATTATATATATATATTTATAAATTAAACAAAAGCGTTGTGTTAAGTCGCCTCTCGCGAAGCTGCAGACAGCCTAAACTCCGTTCTGTCCTGATGTGAGTGGAGAGGAGAAGTGTTGAGTACTCTCACAGCTGGAAAACAATACCACAACAAATAATGCATTAGGGGCCAGCAGAGGGGGAGCACGCCGCAGCCGACGCAAATAGGAATTATTCATTATACATGCACTACTCACCGAGTACGTGTGAGCGAGCGAGCGAGCTCTAGCCGGTTAATATGCAGTGTTCTCCATAAGTCAGGCAGGGCGCCTCACCTTTGGTGCCTGAGAAAACTGTCTGAACCCACCTCTCTTTAGCGTTCCCTTTCTATCGTTCCTCTCCCCCACACCTTCCGTTCTCACAACAAATAGATTTTATTATAAGAACGGTTGGAGGAAAGGGCTCACAGTCGACAAGTCGAAATGCTCTTTCCCTGTGTGCTTACTTTAATGTCTTCTGGCCTTGACGGGCAAAAAAAAGTGTACTTTGGGCCTCAAACTGAAGAGCTCATCAGTCATGACATACCATTAGTGTTCAAAAAGGCCAATTACAAAAACCTACAAGGCACTCAGAGTCACTAAACGGCAGACTTCGATTAGAGCTTGACCTCACTGCGATTTGCGTGCGCAGCTAAGCACCAAATAATAGATGGAGGATCTTTAACATAATTACGTCGTAATGGACGGCGAAGCCACGTTGTCAAAAACATTGATATGTGGGGCCTCTGCGGCGTTTAAGGCAGAGATGGCAGAGCGCATTTATCTCCACGTCAAAGGGAGACAGGGGGGGGGAGAGACTGACGGACGAGTGACAGAGTGACATGCTTTAGATGGCATCACCCTCTGTAAGATCATCTCCCATCAAGCAATTCTGTGCTTTCTAGTCTAATTGCAGTGAATGGCCCCCACCCGCCCACCCCCCCCCACCTCGTTTTATATTTAATCACACCACTGCCATTCTGTTGACAAAGCCGGATGAAGTTCTACCGGCCATATTAGTGGCAATATTGACCAAGTCCTCCAAGGTGACCGCCAATAACGGGCGGTCAGCTCCAGTCTGCTGCATTTAGCAAAGACCTTTCTTTTTTTGTGAAGTCAGCCCCATTAAGTCAGGGATAATTGTGTGTGTGTTCTCCATGGTGAATATTTGATCTGCTGTTTGCCCTTTGCTGGCCACACACTGCAGAATAATGGCCCTCTTTGAGGGGGCGCGAGGCAAAACCTTGGGCTCCTTTCGGCCCAGTAAGAGTCCAACCCAATTACTCTATCAATTATTAATTCATCATAAAGGTCGTCCCTTTGCTCCATTATCCACACCAGTCTGAGAATGCCAATGTCACGAGTGTTAACAGGGCCTTCAGGTCAAAAACCCACCCAGACACAGGCGAACGCTATGCACACCGCAGGAGGACTCGGGCCGACTCCTCGTACCGTCAGACTGGTTAGAAATGATATGTGTGTATAATTAATGAGGGCTGTGAAGTTTTAATATTTCAGAATGGGGTAACATTGGATTAAAAGGTTCAAATGAGGATTTCATTGAGGTCAATGAAATTCTCATTTTAACCTTTTAATACTAATGTTACCCCAAGTATCACCGCCTTAGCCCCCCCCCCCCCCCGCTTCGCACTCTCTCCCTTCTTCCTCACCTCGATGAGCTAAATGTAACCAATGCTTCGTGCTTTGTCTGAACGTGATTCATGTATCTGGCTAGAGAGGCAGGGGCTCGCTAATGTGGTTTAGCCTACGAGCTACTGGATCACAAAGACGAGATCTCGGAGTAAAGAAAGTCCAAAACGGTGAACGAAGTACATGTACATGACTAGTACATTGATCACATAATATATTTATGTTTAATTGCTTTGAGTGGATTGAATATTAAAAGAAATACTGCTTGAGAAAGCACTTGAAAGTCCTTGAATGTCATTACGTAATGTCTGTAACGAACTCCAACTAAGTAATTACGAATTAAAGTAATTACAACTAAGCTAACATAAAGTTTCTTGTGATAACCGTCTGAAGGACTTCAACGTTGTGCAAGGTCAACTCGAGAGAGCAGCCTTTCATAGTAACTGGTTTAGTCCTATGACCATATGCCTTTTAACTAATACAGGCATATAGGGAAACAGTCTATCATTGTAATTGTCGCCACATGGGCTACACAGGCAGATCAATCCACTTGAACCATGATCAGCGTTGGGTCTGTGGTCCTGTGTGGTTACATGTCACCGCTGGTGGAGCCGTGGCTAATGTTGAATGTGTCGTCTGGTTTGACCTTTTCGCTAATGGCGGCTGGCACTCCTTAGCAAAGGTCACCGTCTACATTTCAACCAATCACTGCTCACTGCATTAACCGTCTGCGTACCGGGCGGATGAATGAAGCAAACCCGCAGAGGATCAAAGTACAGTATGTCGTATTTGGGACCATAATAATGTGGTCGGTGATGGGGGGGTAATCAGTTGTGTGGTGAATGTGATTGCGTGGCGTGACATGACCTTTGCAGGCCCTGAAATGCGCGAGCTCGAGGTCGAGGTAACATTGCAACATCAATATTTATGATAATAACATGTGAGTGTGTTATTACCCTCTCCACCTGAAACGGACCACCTGTATTTCCAGCGTGCTGTCAACAGCTGCAGTGACGCTGAGCGGTTTCTCGCACATTTGGTGCAAAAAGCAGATTTTCAATTACGATGCAAAGCAGTCCACTTTTGGTAGATTATAAATTGTCATGGCTGTCTTCATTAAATTATATTATTTGTCATATTAGCATTAAGTGCATAATTGAATACGATTATCTGTAATTATTCCCATAAATTACATTTAGGCCACTGATCACCAAGGACATAAACACATGAAAGTGTCTGGGGTGTATTTCTTATTTTTCCTCCAAATTGCCTGTCCCGTTTAGAAATACATCCCCAAAACACAGCGAGCATTAATATTCTATTCCCATAACTCCCATCTGTTGAAGAGTTTACAAAACTCCTTTCAAACTTTCCTCGTCTATTGACGCAATTATAATAACGTAATATTGATAGTAATACGTTATTATGCTGCTGCAGAAAATGTGGGCACGAAGCTGTTAGGACTTGACAGCTTAAATACCACATTTTTTAAATTATTATTCCTTCTTGTGCAATATAAAATTGAGGGTATAAGGTAGCATTGATGGTATCATAATTCAACGGCAAGCATACTTGTGCATCGTGTTGATGGTGAAGATATGTATGCTAATGACTGCTTTTACAACAGAATCAGAGACCTTGCACGTCTGTTTCAAGTCATGCAAGTCTGCTCACTTGGAAACAGGAGACGGGGGCATCCTCGTGCCGTGTGTCAGATCGTCATGGCAACATGGTAAAAGAAAAAAAAAAAAAGGCAACATGTTTGGGAAAAAAAAGAAATGTGCCAGATCTTTTTGTGGACTTGGTGAGGTGATGGAGCGGCCAGCCAGCTGGGGGGGGGGGGGGGGGGACAAAGTGTGAGCGCGAGCGTGCACGTGTGTGTGTGTGTGTGAGTGTGCTTGAAAATGCTGACTGAGAAAATGTGGGTTTCTTCAAGAGCTCACAAAGCCATGAAAGCATGTGATGACAGAGTCTGGTGAACACACTCAATCACTCATCCCCCCCCCCCCCCCCAACACACACACACACACACACACACACATTCACAAATGCACACTCATTGAAGGCTGTCACAGCAGATGGAGTCACTTACATTTTGTTACAAGTACCTGCCTGGAATATGATTGTTGGAATCTGCGATACCATCACGGAGCCAACGGAGGTGTTTTGTAGTCTGACTGTGTTCTCAGATTATATTGCAGTGATTATAAAAAAAAAAAATGATGCATCCCTTTTTAACATACACTACAAAAGCCATCAGTATGAATACGGCCGTGTTTCTGCACATATTATTAAGTCTATTAAGGCTTATTCATCAGCGCCTTTTGTAGCTATTGCTTTCTCTTCGATGGAAATAAATGAAAGCACACTCGCGTGTTTGTGTTTACACACCCTGGTCTGTTGACTGAGTGTTCCTCTGTGATGGGTGGGCTGAGAGTACCACTTTACATTATAAAAAAAAGCCCTGAGAATCCAGTGACTGGCATGTCGCTTGCGCAGGAACCATTTTTAATAATCAAATTCCCCCGTGGCTCGAGTAAGAAATGTGTGTGCCCCGCGTGTCTGTCTGTTCCTGTTCTCATTAGGGCTCTACACTACAGGGCCCTGCTTCGGTGTTGTTTCCTGTACAGCCCATTACTGCTGCCTGCCCCCGGGGTTGGAAGTCGAAGCCCGAGACAAACAGCGAGCCGTGTGCGGCAAAATGCACCCGGGAGATTAGCGCGACGAGGAAATCGGGGTGTGTAAGAGGGGTGAACTTAAGGTTGAGTCAACCTGAGGCCACATTAGGCTGTTGTGGAAAGGCGATTTCCAGCCAGGCTTTTAGTGTCGGGGAGGGGGGGGGTTCCTTCTTCTAACGTTATAGAGAAGGAAGATTTTATGTAATTCGATAAAGAAAGTACAGAAAAGCATTACTTTAAAATATCATACAGTTTACCCCAGAGGACAGCACAGTATGGTGACTTATTTACACGACCCACGGAGGATGCAATCCCCAAGTCCAAACAGGGAACGATTTGTTTTTTAATAGTGCCGGACCATTTTGTTTTATTCATTCAAATATGTGTTTTTACTGTTTGTGTTTGGCACCAAACACCCTACAGGTGTTAGCTGCAGCTAGCTAGCCTGCACACTGAATGTGTGCGCGCTATGGGGGGGGTCGTAAAAAAAACTGTATTAACGATAACTGTGATATTAAAAAATAAATAAAAATGAAATATTGATTTAATCATATGATAATATGGTGTAAATGAATAATCCAGTGCCTCTTAAATCACACTTTTGTACAGTTATTGTTACAGGCTCTCTCTCCGCCTCCCTACACTCGAATTTTGATGTAATCCATTTGCAAAAACAACATTTTCCTATTTTTCAAATGTTCTATAGATGTATAGCTTGATATAGATTCTATAGATGATCATGAATTGTTTTGGCCACGATATTGCGACCGCCCTAGTGTGAGCTGTGTCTGTGTGTTAACCTGAAAGCGTAGATCTTACTGTTCGTATAATTACCAGGAAGTCTCCTGTTTCCTGTTGTTTTCTTCTCCCGTTTCCTTCCTTTGCCCTCGTGTCTCATGTACGTTTATGAAGTGGAGTCCCACAACCTCACATCAAACACAAACCTTTTGTCTTCGCATCGACTTTGTATGCAAATGTGCCTCACTAAAATTCTGTGTCAACACACTTGTGCAAATATACAAACAAATAGTAGATATAGGTGGCAAATTCTTTTCTCAGGTGACCGACACGGTCTCACTCCCAACTCCTCTGATACCAACGCACTACACTTTCAGCAAACTCCAATGTAAACCCACCGCATCATTATTAGACGCTCATAGCCGCTGATGTAGTATAAAGAGAGAGAGATGGTCATAGTTTGAAGCTCAGGAGCGCTGACCAAAAGTGTCGGTATGTGACGACTTGGAGGGACAGGGATTAAGGGCGTTTTCACAAGTCATTTGTCGTTTTGGCTCGTCCAAGTCATTGATACTTTTGGTTTGTTTTCAGTTCAGTCTGGTTCGGTTTCACAGTGCACGAATTAAAGCAGATCAAATACAAAGAAAGAATTTGCTGAGGGGCGTTTTTTTGAAGGTTTGAATTTATCTTTTTTTGTCTGGAGAGCTGCCACGTCTGCGCGGGGAATCTGGGACTTTGAAACATTGCTGTTGAAGTTTTTTGATCAAAGTCAGTCCTCTGCACTCATGTTAACCTGTCTTTTGACACGTATCCATTTGCCCGCACAGACAACCTGCGTTTTTTGGTTTATTTCTTGCATTCGTATTGGATTATTTCCTCTCTGCAATTGAACCGCACACGGGGTCGCTTTGAAACGGAGACCGACCTCTCGCAAAGCGGCCTCGGAGCGGTTGTTTCGGTCCGCCCCGGTGTGCAATCAAAACTGCCCGAACGAAACGCAGCGCACGGCTGAACCTCACCAGAGTTTGATTAAAACGGACCAAATGTTGGGCTCGTAAAAGCGCACTAAGTGAGATGTTTTGGTACCAGATGGGAACTTTACATTGTATTTAAAACGTTTTAGAGGAGCACATTGGTATTTGCGTGGTTACGGCTCATGCCACATCACAGCAATGTCAACGGTTCAATTCCAGCCTTGAGACCTTGGTTGAAACATGAGTGTGCACTTGTTATAGCCACAGGTTTCCTTCACAGATAGAAACTCTGCTCTGTCCTATCCTTCTACGGCCGCCCCATTGGTGTCCCCATTGGTGTCCCCATTGGTGTCCCCATTGGTGTCCCCATTGGTTTCCCCGTGGATGCCCCCGTGGATGCTCACTATTGCCTGTGTGTGCCTGAGCACCCGCACGGTATCTGCACCTCTGTCAGCCGGACAACCTAGACTTGCAGGGAAGAGGTTGATGTAGAAAGAGAGACAGAACATCAACAAGTCTAATCAGCCCCATGCTTTGGTGTTTGTTTTTTTTCCTGTCCACAAGCAGTCCATGTGATTGTAAAAGGGATAGTCCGTCTGTCTTGCGTGACTCAACTCCTACTACGTCTGTGTTGTGCCAATTGCAATTTAGCAGGTGTCGGTGGCGACGGCTCACACTGATACTGTCAGTCACCATGTTTTCCAATTACCATAGCCTGCACACCAACATGATTGCCTGATTGGCAGCGTTATTTCCGTGGCAATTATTATGATTCTGATTATGTCAATCATTTCACTCCCTGCTCCACGTGGCATCGAGTCGCGGCAGCTCGAGCCGCTCGCTTTCCCCATTCCTCCTCATGTTGTCTGATGGCTGTTTGAGGTACATTCTCTTTTTTTACAGTAGGAAAACTTTTTAAAAATTCATGCTCTGTTCGCCTCTAGCGCCATTACCTTTGAGCTGGGTAGCTCATTCTAAATTACTAACGGCCTGTATATGGTCCCCGTAATGATCATTTTCGCTCTCTGTCAGTAATAATTGTGAGGTTAGTTCTATTTTAGTGCAAGCTCAGGGCTTCTGGTTTTATCTTGCTACTTCTTGTATTATTCATGTCATCCTCGTGTCTTTGACTTTTCCTACAGCGCCCTCCATTTAAAGCGCAATTACTACTATTACCACCTCTACACTCCTCCGGTGGAAGGAAAAAAAAAGTAATTTTCTTCATTATCATCGTCATCGCTACAGCCACCATCATCATCTATTTACTGCATGATTCAATTAGTGAGCTATCAGATAAAAGGTCACGGCTGTAATCAGTCCTTTGAGAACTTGTTTTTTTTTTTCCTCCTCTCTCTGTTTCTTTCTTTGCACCTTTCCACTGTTACATCTAAGGGTGGCTAATGACCTTGCACTTTTGAACCAACGGCAGTAACCTCAGCAGAACGTGCGGCTGCGACAACCTTCGAGCGCCGAGCAGTTCGCACAGAATCGGACGGAAATGCGGGAAAAAGCGTCCTGGCACTCGTCCGATTGGCGCTTTATCAGGACCGCGTTTCCTGATTTCAAAATGTCCTCGCAAATGGATCGAAGCGACTCCAGCCCCGCTGCAAAGTGTGTTCAATATCCAAGCTTGCGTCTGGGACGCCAGGTAGCAGCCAATTTAGGTCTTCGTGCGAAAGTGCACCAGTGATGGCTGCTTTATCTTCCATGCTGCATCTGCTGAATGCCACTGTGGTTTGATATTTGCCGTGCACAGGTATGCACAGATTGCTTTTAAACCATTAGTTATCCAATTCTGGACACACAATTCACATCCAGATACAGCAGCTATGTACATGCTGCAATGCAGCTTAAGCCGTGGTGCAGACTACACAGGTATTGCCATGATTTGCATGCCCCCGCAAACATTTTGGTTCGTGGAATTCACGCTCATGTAGTTGAAACTATAGTTTTCCAACTACTTTGAATTCATTGTGGCCTTAACTGACATTTAGCCGTTGTGTGGCTGCACCAGTCAGTCCACCACCTCGGTCCAGACTTAAACACCTAAACAGCTATTGAATGGATTGCCTTTAAAATTGTGTTTAGAAGTGCATGTTCCCGAGGAGAGGACGCCTAAAGACTTTGGAGACCCCTGACTTTTCCTCTCTAGTGTCACAATGAGGTTGACAGTTTGGGGTTTTTAGTGACTTGACAACTTATTGGAGCAATTTACCATGAAAGTTGTTGACCGGAGGATGAATCCATCACCACGTTGGTGATCCTCTGGCTTTCATCTAGTGCTGCCAGGAGGTCAAACCTTTTACATATCCAGTAAAATGTCTCAACATCCACAGGATGGATTGGAACAACATTTTGTACGGACATGCATGGTTCCCTGGTGGTGTATCCTAATGACTTTGGTGATCCCTTGTGGTTTTTGAGTGAAATTTCATGTCACAACTATTGGATGAATATCCATAACATTTGGTACGGACATGTCTGGCAACCGATTACGAGGCCAGTCCTACAAGCTTCCGTATGTGGATGGCTTTTTATATGATGCATCTGACTTTCTCACGCGTCAGCTATTAAAGATAGAACCTTAGGTAGTTGTTTTCCTGATGTTATTGGGCTGAGGCTAATCAGCCGAAGACACTTGTAAGTTGAAGCAGGAAGACTGGTCCCTCTCACACACCCACATGGGTGCGCACACTCGTAATCACCTCAAACATCAATGTCTCATCTTTCCTGAACTCACATAGTGTACGCCGGCCTGATCAAAGAGGAAAACATTTGGCTTCAGAGTGTGTGTGTGTGTGTGTGTGTGTGTGTGTGTGTGTGTGTGTGTGTGTGTGTGTGTGTGTGTGTGAGAGAGTTCATCTCAGCAGCTGCTCTGTCAGCAAACTCTCAGTCCAGGGGGTGGGGGGGGGTCCACACAGCATGGCTAAAGAACTCATCAACAACCCCAGGCGCTGTGCTTGGTGTGTGGGATGATGTGCTGCAGACTCAGCCTCTCGGCCCAGCGTGCCCCCCCCCCCCCCCGTCCCCCCGTCCCCTCCACACAAACACACATCATCATCATCATCATCATCATCATGGACCCGACTGTACACACATTAACATGCTTACTGTCTGAATTCATCCAGCAAATGTGCTCGTTACCCACGAGGACTGGTATTTATTTTATTTATTTATTTCATATAACGGGGTTAAGATTGGGTAGTGCGGCAGCTCGTTACGAGAAACTGGAATTTGATTTGTTATGAATGCAGAGCACACAGCTAAAAAGCTCTCGGGGTATTTAGTCTCCGGCTATAGGCTTAATGAGTTGTGTGTGTGCGCGCTGCACTGATGTGTGCGACCCCGCGCCTCAACGTTTGCTCTGCACTCGTCAAAGAGGGGAGCGCTCTCCAAAGTGCAACGCGCTCGTGTGACGGCCGTTGGCTGGAGGCGCTCGGCCTAATTCACTCGCCGAGGCTAATTCCATGCTAACAAGTCGGCGATGCCACATGCTCGTCCTTGCCCACAGCCCAGTGGGCCAATCTCAAAGCAAACCAATTAGCCAGGCTCACTCTGGGTCCGTCAACCCCCACCCCCCTCCCTCTGAAAAGTCACTCAAAACTTCTTCTTTTTTCCCCCCTCGGAAGGCTTTTGAATGAATGAGGAGTGTAAAGGGGCAGCGCATTAATAAGCCTGTATCACTGACATGAAAGACGTCCAGCGAGAAACATCAAATACACATGTGCTAAGCTGCCCTGCCAATTAGCTAAAATAGCTATTTAGTGACAAATCTTCTCAGCCGCGAATGAAACCACGTCGAATGCACAAAGTGAGGAGATGAATGCGCTCCTGATGGATGCGTTAGCGCGCCGAGGGGTTCTTTGTGGGAACTTTTCTCCGCCGCGAGTTCGAAAGAAAGCTGCAAACGCGGAGGTGTCAGGGCTCACTTAGTGAACCGACTTGACACTGTGCAGTGTTGCAGCAGTTCCACTGCGGGAGCAGCTAATTGGATGGTAATTAATGGAATGGAGGCCGATAAATACCTTTGTGAGCGGGCCTCGTCAAGGACATGGAAGTGACGGGAGAGAGCTCGAGAGCCGGAGCACTCACAAGAGAGAGAGAGAGAGAGATGAGGGGAAAGCTGCAGGACAGACACCTTTTCTTCATCGTGACAGCTAATCCTCATCCCTTCATCCCTCCCCTCAATTCCTAAATGAAACTACCCCTCCCTCATCACTCCTCCCCCCTTCCACTCCTCTCGCTTCCTCCCCTTATCAGGCCCCCCCCTGCCTATTCTGCCCCTGCCCCAACTTCACTTGTTTCCATGGAAACACAAGGATAAAAAAGAGTTACTTCCCGATTAAATCAAAGATTTTTCTGAAGTGCCGAAAATATTACAAGCTCTTTTGAGTCGTGTTCCTGGAGTTCAGGATGATACTCTATTTTCTCCTTGCAGATAGCGCGTGTGTGTGTGTGTGTGTCCCTTTTATTCACTGTAAGAAAAGAAAAAGAAAAAAACAAGACAAGCAGCACAGCTTATTCACTCACTGGAGAGAACCAGACCTGTCTGTCTCTATGGGACCATGAAGTTGACAGCTTTTCTTTCTTCCTGCTTTTTATTTCAGGGCTTTGTTGGTGTCCCACAAATCTACTTAGCCAGTCTGTCAGCCAGCATCGTGGAGGTCCAGAGGAAAATTCTGTGCATAATAGAATATCCAGGCAAGGGAAAAAGAACAAAACCTGAAGAAATAAACCGTATTCTTGTGATGTTGCTGTAGGATACTGCAGTCTGATAAGGTTGTCTTCAGACATACTGTAGGTTACAGTAAACTGTGTAGTGTCTCTTTGATCCTGATTACCACTTCAGTGCACGACAATGCATAGCTGGAAGCGTCAGCTCACTTATCTTTAGTAAAGTGGCTTTTTGCTTTGGTGCCGAGCTTACTGTAGCCGGCAGACAAAACGAGGAGAGCAAATGACTCCACTCAGCCCACCGATTACCACAAAACTAAGATTTGAGCTCTTCTGACTTATTGTGTAAGAAATATTAACTATGATCACACTGCAGCTGCAAATGTCTCCGTTAGTTATTTCATTTTTTTTTTTTAGTTAAAACAGTTTTTGTTAAATTTTTTGTGGAAACTGCATCTCAGCTTTACGCCTCGGGTAGTGGACTGATGCCATTGTTCCACAGCAGCCAAAAAAAAAAAACCAATAGTCTGAAAAATGTCCCATTGGAGCAAAAGTCCATTTGTCTGACAGCCAGTTACCCCGAAAACAAACTCCCATTGCTTCGAAAACACACACTGGCCCTACAACAAATAGCAGCACGTGGCTAATTATTATGCAGAGTGACTTCATCACCTTCCCACGAGCAATATTTGTCCCTAGTAAGGCGAAGGCATGAAACATAACCAGTTATTTTGCATTTAGTTGTATCTCTCTATGTTTGACCACTTCTTTAAATCCCTGTTTTTATTCCATTTTCTGTGTTTGTTGTTCTTTTACATTTTTAGCGTTTCATGATTAGCCATATTTAATGGTGTTGTATGATGAAATGCGCTATAGAAATGAAGTTGTTGGTTCTTTTATTACAATAATTACTATTATTAATGTACTGATGTTAGTGAGTAAAGCCATATGTATCTACAACATTCAAAATTAGTTTGTAGGCTATTCCTCTTGGCAAGTGGAAGCTAGTTAGCCTAGCTTGCGCAAGTTAGCATCGAGTCCAACTAGACTGTACTTTCATGTCATGCGAAATACAACACCTTGCTGAGCTGCGATCTAAGCATTGAGCTCTGATTTTCATCTGATAAATTTGGACCGGGGCATATTTGCTCAAGCCTGATTTGCGTAAGCAGTGTGAACATATAAGTAGGGATATGCGCTCCATTTCATCTGCTTCACACACAAATACCTTTGCTTGAAAATGTCTTCACCATCTTCTCCGGGGCCTCTTGAAGGACAAGAAGCATGTACCAAAAATGAAAATAGAACATCTGATCCAATCTCCCTGGAAACTGAAGGAAAAGACGCGTCTGCAAAGGACGATGAAAATGCTTGTGGGAGAGCAGACGACGAGCGTAAGGAAACAAAGAAAAGGAGCTATCTGCCTCTGTGCATGGAGGACATTGTCACTGAAGAAGAAAGACAAGGAAGACAACATAATCAATGAACAAGTCGGATAGGTACGGAAAGAGAGGCAGAGAATCTGAAAGAAGACTCATATTGTTCATGTTCAATTTGACAGACTTAAGTCTGGGTTATACAATGACTTTTGAACTTGTATAAGTCTAACTGTACCTCAGAACAGATGAAGTTTTACCGCAAATTAAATAAAAGATAATCCGTGATTTGAAAAGTAATAGTGAGTGATATGGACATCAATGTGGGCTGTGTTATCATGGCAAGGAAATAAAAAAAAAAAGATATATGTGTATATGTTAGATTCAGAAAAGATGGCTGCTGCAGGCATCAACCATAGTGGAAGCTGTAGCAATATACTGTTGATTTGCACTTCTCTCCTATCAGTGTCTCTTTAAATCAGTCGCACACACAACACTGTCCCAAAGGAGTGGCAATGCTAACTTTTCCGACTCTGTTTACTGGAACGCGGTCAACTCGGGTGGTGAATGGAACACACCGTTGGACACGCGACAAACTAATCCCAGCTGTTGTTGCCAGTAGCCGACCTCCGATATGGCTGCAAGAGAGAGTGCTTTCGTACGTCACCTCAAACCTTCTCCATGGAAACGACTGTCAGTCGTCCCTCTCGCTCAGTGCCGATCCCTGACAAGAGATCCATAGTGACACCTCCGGCACGTAAAGCTTTTACCAGCAGTCGACTGAGCGTGTCCCTCCTTCACACATGGCCGAGTCCTGAAGGAGATAAAAGTGCGAGTTATACCTGACTGGGGGGGGGGGGGGGGGGGCAGGCATGTATGCATGTGCAAGGGCACACGTGTGCACACACACACACACACACACACACACACACACACACTCACGAGAAGGTTGTGTCTTAATCCCGGGAGAGAAGCTGGAGTCATGGACATCAGCCTTTACAAGGAAGAAAAGCACGCTCCATCAGTCCACAAGGGGACCATCTGAGTAGGAGCAGTCCACCTCACTCTGCGTCAAACTTGTCCGGTGGAATTTGTCTCCCCTGAACAATAAGTTTAATGGACGTCTTTTTTTTTCGTCCGGACTATACCCCCCCTCCAAGTGCAGAAATCCTAGCTGAGTAGAAAAAAAAACTTCAATAAAGGGGTGCGATAAAATGCTGCAGGACTTATGCATTTTTTAATGCATCCATTTTTTATGCATGTTAACAGGGTTGTATAACTCACGTCCTCTCTCTTCGTGGCTCCATTGTACTCCGGTTGCTCGGAGCAATAGCGTGCTTCAGGGATAAAGGATTTTGCAGATCGGGTTACATTATTCTGCCGATGCCATACCCCCCCCCCCCCCAAAAAAAATACTGTACAGTGGTGCAGTGCTACCACCCAACAGAGTATGATTTATGAGGTACACGCTCACCAAATTGCACCTAATGGATTGTATTGCCACCGACTGCGTTTAACACCCCCCTTCATTTTACTGCCTTTGTTAAACATGGGTTAACTGCCACAGGAATAGCAATCAATGCTGAAATGGTTAATGAGTAAAAGGTGTGAAATGGAGAATATGGAAGATTGATTTGCTCTGAGTGGGATTTATAGTGTGTGTGTGTGTGTGTGTGTGTGTGTGTGTGTGTGTGTGTGTGTGTGTGTGTGTGTGTGTGTGTGTGTGTGTGTGTGTGTGTGTGTGTGTTTGTGTTCTCACACTGGGCCTAAAGATTAACCCCGTGCTCTGTGCTGCTGTGTTGGTGGAGGTCGAGGTTCATGTTCCCTGTGTTCGGTCTGCGGCCCAGGAGGACGGCGCATAAGCACATCCCACACATCTGTCTGCACGTCTCAGATCCGCCTCGACCTCCTTCCCCCGAGACGGAGCGAGGGGCATAAATTTAAGTGTGGCACACACCTGCATCAAACCGTCGAATTCGGACGTGCTTTGGGGGGCGGGGGGGTCAGCGTTCCCGTAAATACCCAATCGGTCTTGTTAACGTGTCACGGCTTTTTAAATGGATCGACAAACGGCCCACCTGGGAGTCATGGGAAAGAGAAAGGGAGTGGGTGGTAAAGGAGGGGAGGGGAGTTAAAAAAAAAAAAAAAAAACGGAACGCGGCCCCTCCGCACCCGTCGTTATTTTTACAAGTCTTTACGACTCAATTTAGCGGATGGGAAATAAAACAAGCAGGGTGTCGGAGCTCCTGGGGCTGAGATGAGTTACTGGGGCTCCCCGAGCTGTCAGAGAGCTCGGCATGGCGGTGAGGGGGTTGGGGATCAGAGGGAGGGATGAGGATGGGGGAGAGGGGGGGGGGGCAGAGCCGCCCTAATCAAGCAAGTTTATTCAGATCGACGTCAGTCTTTAACTTCTCTTCACATCTCAGCTACTTGAAGTGTGAGCGGGTGCTGAGCTTACTCTCAGGGTTATTTACCGTGGGTTCTGCTTGTAAATCTAACATACTCACTGTGTCTCCCGTTCAGTTCTAAATGCTTTTAATTCTCCAGTGGAACAAGACAGGCCTCTGTCCTTTTTTAGAAAAGTGATGGACACATTTTTCTTCAGTTTTTCGTGTTGCATTCAGGTGGCTGAACTGCTCCACGTGCTGTTAATATTGCACGCTGATATTGGATTTTTCCCACGCGCTGATAGTGCCGAGTTAATGGCACCGTCTACCCCGCAAAGGAGCCCCCCCCCCCCCCCCCCCCCACCTCTTCTTCAGACCAATTGGGAGAGCGCGTGCGCGTGCAGGGAGGTAGAGGGTCGGTAATTAAAATTCTGTTCAGCATGACGACGCTGCTTCATGCCTCATTTTTATTTTTTTATTTTTTTTTGACGAACGTGGGATGAATGTGGGATGAGCCCATCAGAGGCATTAATAGGCGAGCAGACGCTGCCGGTCTGTGCTTAAAGTGCACGCCGCGATACATCCAGCGCACAGGTGGGAAACACAAACCCCGCAAAGCTCATCAGCAACACCGGCGCATGCGTTAACATTGGTAATAGCAGCTTTTTAATGTTTAATGTGCGTTTTAAAAGAAAAAAACAAAAAAAGGGGCTTTGTATTCTCTCCGTCCCTCGCTGACTACTGCAAACTTGTGTTTGTGTGTGAGAACATGCATATGAGTGTGTGTAGTACACACTTGCACAGCATGCCTCCTTGTGCTGATGCTGTGATGTGTTTACTCATTGAAAAAAGGGGTGGAGGGGTGGGGGGGGCACAGAGCCTCCTGGGATGCCGTCCACGGGGCTTGTCAACTACTGTCACTCAGTCATCCCCCCCCCTTCAACCATCCCCATATCTCATACTCCCCCGCTTCGACCCCCCCCTCCCTGCAAAACAAAGACAGCGGCAGCCACAGCATCCAAAGGGACCATCGCTCCACCAGTATTTAACCTCCACTACAGCTTCTTTCTGTCTCACTCGCGTTCCTTTGCCGTGCTACGTCTCTCTCTCTCTCTGTCTCTCTCTCTCTCTCCCTCTCCCTCCCTCCTGCTCCTCTCCGGCTCTCCTTCATCAAAGCATTTCTGGCTATTTTGTTTCCCAGCTCTACAGAGAGTTATTGCTCATGACAACGATCACGGTCGTTTATTTTCTCTCCGCAGCACCGGCCTCTGTATGCACGCCGGGCTAGTATTACCCTATGATATTCAAGCGCTCTCTATTAAATATGCATGAACCCTGGAGATGAAAATTAATTTTGGGGAATGTTCTCTCCCCCGTTCTCCCCCTCGCTCTCCCTCTTGAATGTTCAAATATGCCTTCATCCGCCTCTGTGTCAAGCCGCGAGTTCATTATTTCATTCACCGGTGATGGTGTAGCATAACACAATATGCGATGTAGATCTTGTTAAGGCAAAAAGAGGGGGGGGGGGGGGGCGACGAAAACAACTCCGGCCACAACGCACGTCGCAGGGAGTGAGTTTTCACAGATTTGCCAAGTTTTGAGCAAGTTTGCCCTGAGCTCTTACCCCCCCCCCCCCCCCCTCCATGAATATTTAGGACCATAGAACGGGAAAAGAATACATTGAATTATGCATGTATGAAGCGATGGAAATCTGCAGTAGGACACTGCTAAGCTTTTTCTGCAACATCGCTCATTTCTGCTGATCCGTGGCCCCAGCGACCCTCAGACTCCAGACTTCAGCGCGTATGTGGGTGCTGTTACACTGCTGCTGTTACACTGCTGCTGTTACACTGCTGCCGTTCCCGCTGCGCGGTGGATTGCAGGCGCTCCTCGGCGGAGACTGTGTGGAAGAGTGAAAAACATCAAACGCATGGCAGACACAAACGGGCTGGCTGAGCAGGTTGTGTAGGAGGTGACGCCAACACGAGTTGAACTGCTTTAAGAAATAAAACACAGCGGTGGAAAGATGGTTTCTCTCAATTGCCTTTGCAAGACGTTGTTGACTTACAGATGTACCGCCAGAGTGACACCATCTTTTACTCTTGGTTTTAATTCTGTCAGCCATTTTTAGATTCAGTCTTAGTCCAGTTTGAGTCATGCTTAGTCAGCTTCACCCTTTGTGGTTGATTTTAATCTCGTCTTAGTCAAAGAAAACATTTGTTGTCTTCTTTTTGTCAACACCCTTCTGGGTGAAAGCATTTTAGTGAAATTGATTTAAGGCTAAAATAATTGAAATTGAAATTCGGCCACAAAATGACGGACGTATGAGTAAAGAAGGCACCTTTGCAAAAAGGGTGTCATTACAATTTGAGAAAAAGCTAAAGTGCTTTTTTGCTGATAGTTAGATGAGAAGATTGATACCTCTCTTGTATATGTATGGTAAATGTGTAGTTGGAGCCCGTAGCCTGTTTTGTTAGCTTAGCATAAAGACTGGAAACATGGGTAATGCCCGGTTCTGCCCAAAGGTAACAAAAACCGCCTTCCAGCACTTTAAAAGCTCACTAATTAGCATGTCAATCTGTAAAACGAAGGCATAAATACAACAATTTTATTTTTTGACATTCTTAGACCTGAACAAGATTTCAGTAAACTGAATTTTTGGCCACTTGGGAGCAACAGAAACGTCGCTGCAGAACATAACACTGACATCATTATCACCTTTTAGGTAATAATGGCTAACGTGTTAGCAAACACCTACCTATTTACACACAAAGACGATACATGAGCATTCATTCTGAGTCGTGGCCACCAGATAAATCCAATTTTCAATCTTCTTCTCGCTCTGTTTTTGGTCTCAACCAACTGTGGATAATATTTCTCTTTGGGTTTATCACTGAGAGTCCTTTGACACGCAAGTATCCATATGATCCATTGTTAATAAGAGTATGTTGATTACGGCAGCTTTTTTGTCAATAAAATAAGTTATTGTTTGATCGGGCCATTTTTGTCCCCCCCTCCTCCTCGTGCAGAAAAACAAAAAGGCTGTTTCCGGATATAGAGTATTTCCTCCAAATTTGTTGCTTACAAAATGAACACCATGCACTATTGTATTTTAGTGATTCAATGTGACACCAGAAGGTTTCTGTCGCCTGAAAAAGCTGACCGTTCAGCTGAGGGGGAAGCTTTGGGCTGCTCCACATCAGCCCCCTATGGCCTGCATTCACTCACGCTGACTCCATCTGCATAACTGCATATTTCATGAGCTTTGGTCAATGCCCGATCCATACTGTATAGGCCTCTGTGTGTGTGTGTGTGTGTGTGTGTGTGTGTGTGTAACCCTGCATGTTATTTCCCCGTTCTGGCACTACATATTATATCTCAACGTGTCTTGCATTAATGTTTTTGTGTCTACCCATGTGAGGGCATGTTTTATATGTGCGTTGTAGTTGCGCACTTACCTGTTTGGGACACAATCTGTAATGGACTAATCATCCAGGTCAGCGATTAAGTGGTCCCTCTCTCGCTTTGCTACGAATTAACGCTCTCGCCCGAATCTCTTCATCACCTTCATGGTCCCTACTAGTGGCACCTTGTTTAAGCCCGGTCAATATTAGCAAAGAGGGATGTGGTGGTAGTTGGTAAGATTGCCACTGCAGTTCTTATCAGGTAAAGTGGTTTTTGATTAGTGTTAATGGATGCGCCTAAATAGTCTTCAGCTTTTCCACTGGCTACACCTATTATATGTGTGTGTGTGTGTGTGTGTGTGTGTGTGTGTGTGTGTGTGTGTGTGTGTGTGTGTGTGTGTGTGTGTGTGTGTGTGTGTGTGTGTGTGTGTGTGAGTGAGTGTGTGTGTGCACTGCTCCGCTCAAGGGCACGCTAGCAATTCATCAAGTTGAAAAAGCTATATCCTCCGTGCAGTGACAAACGGGTTTTATGTCTAAGCCTGCTCCCTAAACTATAACCTTTGCACCGTCTGGCTGGCTTCTAGCTATTTTGAGAATGCTGCCGTGTCTTCCCTGCAGCCACGGCAGAGGAGTTTCACCGCCACTACGATGGCAATGTACGGCCGGTAAGAATGAGGCTTTTCTTGTTGTGCATACTCCAGACACACGATCGACACTCTTGTCCGGGGTACCGCCCACACCCTACGTTGGCCTATACACACTAAGCTCTGAACCGTTCCTTACAGGAGCTCCCCTACTCTTATAACGTGACAGCCTCCCAGAACGTCTCGTAATTCGTCCAAAAGTCCAACCATCCAAAACATTTTTACACAAAACAAACCGGACTGAAACCACCTCTTGTTCGGTCCAAACTGGGGTCCAAGGGAGGTTCAACACCTGTCATTTTGGTTCGGATCAAATTGAAAAAAATATATATATATTTTGCCTTAAAAGACCAGTGTGTAAGATTGAGACGCATCTCTGGTGACATTGCAAATTGCAACCAACCGAATACCTCTACGCTCCCCTCTCCAAGGTGGGTGCTGTATTAGGCTGCTAGCTGTCCGCTCTGCTGCGTCACCCGGGCCCGCCTCAGCTCCATCGTCCATCCACCTATTTGCCCATTCTTGGAGTTAGGCTGTGACGTCACTGCCGAGATCGTGACAGCCGGGGGTGTCCTAGGTTGCCCTTCCAAAACAGAAAACCTGATAAAGGGCCCTCTAGGCTACCCTTCCAGTGGAGAAAACATGATGAAGGGGCTCCTTTGATGCTCTTCCAGTGGAGAAAACATGATAAAGTAGCGTCTTAGATGCCCTTCAAGTGGATAATCATGATAAAGCGCCCTTTAGGGTTCCCTTCCATTGGAGAAACATGATAAAGGGGCTTCTTTGATGCTCTTCCAGTGGAGAAAACATGATAAAGTGGCTCCTTTGATGCTCTTCCAGTGGAGAAAACATGTGAAGTGGCTTCTTGAATGCCCATCCAGACAAGAAAACAAAATAAAGTGCCTTAGGGTACCCTTCCAGTGGAGAAAATATGATAGATTGCCCTCTAGGGTATCCTTCCAGTGGAGAAAACTAAATGCAGTCCACAAAAAGGTGCCCTTAAATGAAGAAAACACAATTCAGTGCCATATAGGCTGCCTTACAAGCTAGAAAACTGTCTGCGCTTGTAACTATGATTGTCACTGCTGTTTCAGAGCTATGAGACCAGCGATGTGACTGGGACAAAGATATACTAGGTGTGGAGTGTATCAATAGAGAAGAAAAGGGAAAAGAGAGATGCCAACCAAAATGATGAAAAGCTATTTCCAGCTAACTACTGTCCCACAGCTCCTCCATATAACGTGGAAAGCCAGTTGATTACTGTACACAGCCTACATGTACGCGTTGGGAGATGGCTTCAGATAAAAAACATAAAATAGTGCACGTTCCAGCTTACAGTCCTAAAGAACACTCATATCAACACCCCCCCATTCCAAGCTGTCGAGAACCGGGCCCAGCCCGGCATCTGGCGCAACAGACAGCCTTGCATGTTAATGCAGAGTTAATATTATTATTATGAACTGCGAGTGACTTCGCATGTTAGTGAGCGCTCTGTCAAATTAATGTCAGTTCCATTAATGCCGCCGTCTATTCCGTGTCACAAGTATACGCTCGCTTCAGACTCCCGCTTGCTCAGGCACACTGGGGCTGAATATGGAAACACACAAAGGAACGCACACGCACACACACACATACACACCAATGCACAACCAACCTCATGAAAAGATTCACACGCCTGCATCTCAACAGTAGATACATATTTACACACACACACACACACACACATATCTTTCCTCTGCAGAAGAGAGAGACGAGGGGAGGAAAATGAATGTCCTGACTCATTCATCACATAGCCCCAAAAGTACAGATGAATCCGGTGATGAAAATCTGTCCTGAGAAATGTCAGGAAGATATTAACTCCAATACATCAAAGTGGAGCTGCAGTCTCTAAGCTGACTGCCAGCCGATGCTCCCAGCCTTTGGTGAAACTGGAGGTGTGGGGGGGTGGGGGGGGGGCAGCGCACCAGCGGCGGTGCAATTTTAGCCAACACCGACCGTAACAAGTAAATAAAGACACAAGTGGCTTCCGTCAAAAGAGCAACCATCAGAAATGATGCAGAGACAATTTCATTAGTGAGCAAATGCCATTCTTTAGATCTGTCTGATCCCAATGAAGTGTGAGAGTGAGGGCAAAGAAAAGACGAGGGAAATTGCCTTTTCATGTAGATTTCCGCTAATCGCTTCCCCCAACAAAATACGGCAGACTTGTACTAATAAGTAAGTTAAGGCTCAGTGGACAGATAGAGTGAAAACAGCACAGAGGCTAATGGAATTGAGAGCTTTCCATGCCTCCATGGGTGTCTTAATTGTCAGAGGAAAACTCTCATATGAGCATTTCTACACTTGGCCTGCTGGATTGTGGGAAGTCTAAATTGGAGTGCGACTGGCTGGGCTTGTTTTAAGCCAGATCTTCTCTTGTGTGTGTGTGTGTGTGTGTGTGTGTGTGTGTGTGTGTGTGTGTGTGTGTGTGTGTGTGTGTGTGTGTGTGTGTGTGTGTGTGTGTGTGTGTGTGTGTGTGTGTGTGAGGTGGATCAAATCCCTTGTCCAATGTCTGGAAACAGGTCACGTGAATCACTCGTGTATTTGGGAACCAGCTCCTGCAAAGTATACGTTTTCAGCCGGCAGGGACTGCAGTATCTGAAATCTATAACTTCTGCTGGTCTGCGCCTTTTTCATCTCTCTCTCCTGGAATGTATTATGTGTTCATTTGTTTTTGCATGGATTTATCTATTCATAAATATTCATTCTGAATGCCATATGTGTGATTCATTTGAAATAAATAAAAAATATTGCTTTTCCAATCTCAGCCAGCCCAGGGTATATTGGCTCTCGTCGCTGTTGTTATCACAATACCTTTGTAGTAATCTTATTTTAGCGTTGCTGCTCTCCACTAGTTATTACAGCGCTAGAGATTCCAACCACTGCGGTTCATTAGGAGGGAAATCGGACCGTATTGGGACTCCCTGAGAGGAGAATGTGCTTTTAATCTGAAAAAGGTCATTGTGCGCCGGCTATTTTGGAGATTCACTGCGAGCTTATAATTGGGGGCCTTGTCTGAAGACAATGTAGAATTAAATGAAGACAAAGTTAGCGAGGGTGTGCTTGGCCTTTGATGAGAATAGGGGAGTGAGGACCCTTCATTTGCAACCTTTAATCAGTCCAATGAGATGAGATTCACATGTGATTCTGGAGGAAAAATAAGTGTGGGGGAGGAAATTAAATGGTAATTAGTATTGATTACCTATGGGCACGTGGCCCCGCCGTCTCCCCTCGCATTCTTAAATCAACCCAAATCATTGGATTTACTAATTTCATGCTCAGAGAGAAGCAGCCGGCAACATGAAAATGCCTCCACAATGAACCATGGGCCCATTGGGGTCCGAGGAAATTACAGTGATGGGAGGCATCTCTTTGTGCGGAGGCGTGGGTTGTAAAGGCAGAATTAACCCCAGTGGTTTAAGTCGAGGATGATAATTATTCCAGGAGGGTCCGTGGGGAGTAAAGGTGATTCAGGTAGCTTTTGCTTCAAATTACATTTTACGTCACCGCGCTGTCGCTAAGCGATGGCCTCAGCCCGGCCGTATATGCATGTAATTACTCGTTAAGACAGAGAAAGAGAAAGAGAAAGAGGTCTATTTAGGCAGGAAAAACCTGCCCAATTACATGTATACACAATTAATACACCCATGGGAAATTGAAATTTTTCTTTCAAATGATAAAATTAATTCCTAATTATGGCTACAGACACACACGCGCGCTCACACAAGGCCTCACGCGCCTTATCTGCTTCCAGAGAACGCCACCGTGTAGTGGAGTTGTGGAGAGCAGAAGTGGACAGCGAGTGATGGAGGGAATCCGTGTCATCATGCACCCGATGAACCCGGGACACCGGGGGACGTGACGGTGCTCTGCCGCCACCTGCTGGCTTTAAGGCAGAGCACGAGAACACCAGCAGCGGTGTTTCTTTTTAAACCGTGTTTTAAACAGGACATACATAAATAAATCTATTTCTACATTTCTGTATTCCAGTTGGCGGGCCGTGCATTTTATACCATGGGCCTTCACTGCTGTCCTGCAGCTGAAACACAGCTACGGTTATTATTTGTTTCGTGCAAAAATTAAGCTCAACACCTGTAGATAGGCTTCTGTGAGAGTACCCGCCTGTGTGTGCTTTGGGGCGGGGGGGGGGGGGGGGGGGGCTCACGGCAGTGCAGAACATACGTGCTTTAACGTCAGAAAACTCTCCAATAACACCAGAAAAAGTCGCTAGATTTGTAGCTAGTAGCTTTTGACAAAAAAAAGTCAACTGTCTGGTGCTTTGGTCGGTTCTTCATCAAACCGCCGCTATCACGAGATGCACGTCTTTAGATGTATTATTGAAAAAGGTATACATATTGGAGATGTTTCTATTTTTCCTTCAGTATTGATGTTCTCATTTAAATTGTGTTCTATAATATTCATGGTTGTATATCTTCATGTGCTGCCTTTATGTATTTCTCCACTGGGTTTATAGAGTGACCACCATCACAAGAGCCTTTTTTCTTAAAAACCCACTAACGTGGACGGATTTATGAGACAATCGTCGTGCAAAGGGAAACCCCAAAGCACAAACAATGCGGTCCTTTTGTGTCTCTTTGCGGTCATTTTGTCTCTGCGCCTGTCTGGTTGAATTTCAAACTCGAAACGCTAACAGAGGCTCTGGTCCAGTGGCCCCCTGACCCCTTGAGGCCCCCGGGCCTGTGCTCTGTAGGCCGGCAATCCTTCCACAGCCACTAACCTGCTGCTGGTTAGTCATTAAAAAACCTTTTCTTTATGTTCTCCAAGCTTTGGTGAAACCCAATAGAATTGGGGAATTCATTCAAATTCAAGAGAAGATGAAGACCGTTATTATATTTCCATTAGATGGAATGGTGCAGCCATAAAAAAAAAGTGTTATTCTATATTTCACACCATACTCGGGCCCATTGTGTCCACAGCTGGGTTTGAAATGATTATTCATGCGTTCATTTCCTCGGTCCCAGCGAGACTTCCTTAAATCGCCTACAAGTGGTCCTCGATGCTGCTGCCGAGCTTCAGACCGAGTCCTCCCCGTGTGTCTTTGACGTTTTTGATTTCTTTCCGCTGGCTTCCCATCAAAAGTAGAATCCGGTTAAAGATTCTCGTGCTCACGTTCAGAGCCTTTGCGAGGTCAGGCGCCTGCTGACATTAAAGAGCCCCACATCAGCAGCAGGTCTCCGAGGTCCTCTGATCGGGGTTTATTGGTTGTTCCTCGCTCCAGGCTCAAGACAAAAAGAAGACTGGGCTTTAGATCTCTCTCTCTCTCTCTCTCTCTCTCTCTCTGGACTTCAGATCTGTGGACGCTTTTAGAAAGCAGCATCAAGACTCATTTGTTTCGACTCGTTTTAGTTTAGGTTTTTTCAGTGTCGTCTGTGTTTTTAGCTTGACGTCTGCATTCAGGTCTGTTGTTTAGTGTTGCTCTTGGTGCTGGATAGATGAACTTACTATTATTATTATTATACAGCTTTATTGAAGAGCTGGAACAACGCCATAAAGACTGATACTGCTAGGGTGGACTTGAAAGCTCCATAAAAGCCAAAATCTGGATGTTCAGTGGATGAATGAATAAATACAGTGACACTACTCAATAGGTTAGATTTGTCAAGATTGATTTTTATTCCGTGGGAAACATTATTCTCTTACACATCTAACTTGTTGGTGCAACATGACAGACAGCTACCCAGTACAGCACTGCCTACAGTTAATAAGATATCCATGTTAACGAGCAAAATAATAAACAAAGTTAAAAAGATAAATATTAGTTTCAGTGTAAAGCACAACACGCAGTCCTCTTGACTTGCAGCAGTAGAACTGTATTGCATCAGTCTCACATAAATATGCTGAACCTCACACTGGGTCTAGGCAGACACACACACACACACACACACACCGGTTTTTACAGCAGATACATACAGGGTCTATTCTGTCCTGGTGCAGCTCTGGGCTCAGAGCCTGCCTACGCAACCGGAGACAGAGAAAGTGCATTTTTTAAAACAGCGGTGACACTAAACATCCAGGGCGACGAGGACACACAAGATGCATGGCGGGACAGCTGTGTGTGCGAGAGCGCGCACGCGTGTGTGTGTGTGTGTGTGTTTGATATTAGGAGCACTGCAGAGGCTAGGTTACGGTTCATGATAGTGAAGGAAATGACACAGACAGGAAATGAACACGCCATGTGGTCAAACAGAGACGGCTGTTGACGTCGTTACTGAAGCTGTTTTGTTTTTTCTACGACACACGCACACCGACACCTCGCGGACCTTCCGGTCCTTGCACACAGATTGGACTTGTTGGGGGGGGGGGGGGTCACTGTGGTCCCGCTGGCCCTCACATGGCGACCGAAGCGTCCGACTCTTTGGGCCGGTTGCGCACGACGTGCTCCAGCTGTCCGGAGTCCGACACGTCGTAGCTCGTCTTGTACTTCGCCAGGATCTTCATCAGAGGACGCAGCTTCAACCACCACTGCTCCTTGGGGATCCTGTGACTGCAGACAAGACGGGCAGATCTCAGCACAGTGGTTGTGGCTTTTCTTTTTTTTCTCACACTATAACAGAAATGTTCTAATTCTAACGGTCACTTCTGATCCCATGTGGCACAAATCTAATATATTCTAATGAATGAGGAAGAGAAAAAGATCAAATTCCCATCTGGACCAGCGTGATAAAAACACCGGTTTCAGCGTTTAGCTTTGGCACCACGGCAGGTTGGGTGAGCTAGCATTAACATGTACCACAACTAGAAAGAATTGCCAGCAGAAATTGGTGGAGTGTGCCTTTAAGTCCACGTGGCTCCATACGTACACAAAGTCGGTCTCTCCCTTGAGTTGCACAACGGGCTGGAAGACCAGAGCCCTGCGCCGCATCCCCAGCAGGCAGCAGGTGTCCTCGGTGTTAGCGAACACTCGGCCTGCGGGGGAAAGACCGCAGCAGTCAAGAGGTGGAAACTCGGGAAACGTACTTTAGAGCGTGGCAAAACGGACAGCAGCATGGAAACAGACGTTTGGCAGTGAGTGTAGAGCGGTGGGGGCTTTTCTTCTAGCTATTAACACAACAGTTCCTGCGTGGATCTACGGGAGGATGGAGGTGGGGATTGAAAGTCTAAACACAGAAAGCAACTGAGGCGACACAAAGCGTCACAGGTGAACGGGAAAGATGCGGGGCAAAGCAGGAAACAAGTGTCCGTTAGTTTCCAGTCTTAGAAATTCAGACGACTTGAGTAGCACGGTGGCTACTGCTACATTTGTGAGACACAGACTGGTCACAGGTGTACCGCACAAGTGCCTAGACTGCCTGAGTGGATCTATAAGACTAATGGAAAAGACAAGACAGGGAGCTAAATATAAAGGAGATGGTCATGGAGCCAGCGGAAAAACAAAGATTTACCTTCATCTTATGTCATCCATGTGTATGGGAAATAAAAAACAAAGAGGAGTTTTAACTTGAAGTGTGCTTTTAAGACAAACTATTGCTCAGAAGTATCACACATCTCTCACAGTTGTTTTCCATCTGCAAGTACATTCAAATCAATTTCTCATCAAGTAGTTATGCTGATGGATTCAAAGGATCAATAAATAATTTCCTCAAAATACGTCCGAGCATCAGACAAGTGACTCCATGACGGATGTGGGTAAAGGTCCACTTCACAACGGTCACGCCTCTGTAGGGAGGGAGGGTCGACTACCACGGGTCCTTTCACTAGCTCTGAGGTGGAACATCAACCTTACCGTGTCTGAATGTCTCCACCAGCTTCTTGGTGACCCACTGCATCGCCTTGGCGGAGATCTTGGTCCCAAAGTTACGGTCGAACGGAGACGGCGCTCCTCCCTTTCCAAAGAATCAGAGTTTCACTTTGATGCATTTTTTTTTGATACTTCTTTCTTTTTCTTTTCATGTTTTAAAGACTTCACACACACACACAGTGACGATGAAAAGATGAATATGCATCAAAAGTCGAAGACCAGATTCAAACCCAGAGCCACCAAACTTCTTTGTTCTTTACATATTAAAACATTGTTAGTTGTGCTATGTTTAAAATCTACTTTTTCTGTATCCCTTTACTTGCTGCAGGCACAACCCACTTCCCCCTTTGGGACCATGGAGGTTTTGTTTGATCCTGGTTTATCCGCGCTAATCTCAAGACACGCAACGCCAAAACACAACAAAGCCCGTCCATGTGAAACGGGGACATGCATATTCATGATACAAATATAAAAAAACGGTTTATTAAATCTTCCTAGTTACCCCCTGACACTTTAGTGGGTGTGAAAGGGGAACCGGCGCGGCTGTGCCTACCTGCTGCATGTGTCCCAGCACATTCTTCCTGGAGTCGAACACCCCCCTCCCTTCTTCAGAGTACAGCTGGTAGATGAAGTCCGTGGTGTAGTTCTCATTACAGTTCTCGTTCCTACACACACACAATGCAGTGAAAGGAAACAGTTAGACATCTTAAGTCCACATGCTCAAAGAAACACACGCAGCATCGTTAAAGCGGTTGTTACCTGAGGACCAGTCCTCTTTGAATGCTGGTCTTCATTTTCTCAGTCAAATGCTCAACGTTGGCCTGTGGGTACACACGGGACATTGTGTGAGTGAAAGCAGACGGCATTGAGGCCGTCCGAATGCCCTCTTGTGGACGAAGTGAGTTGTGGAATCAAAGAGGAGACTCACACAGCGGAGGCCGAGTTACCTGCAGGTCTCTGATGTCAAAGGGCTCCTCGTATATGTAGGCAGCGTCGGCTCCGGCGGCCAGGCCTCCCACGCTGGCCAGGTAGCCGCAGTAGCCTCCCATGGTCTCGATGATGAACACGCGCCTCTTGGTCCCGCTGGCCGACTGCTTGATGCGGTCGCAAGTCTGACACACGCACACAAGCTCACCAAGTCAGTGCACGTCGGGCGATTGTTTACGAGCCCAGCATTTATGAAACGGGGTATGTGAGACAACTCCGGTTATATTTCATGTTTAGCATAAGAAAGAGTCTAAAAATCATGGTCAGGAGTGCGATGATTTACAGGTCATCATGCCATGCTCATTCCTCAATCTGCACACGAGTCAACTTGCTACATTTAAACAATTCGGGCAGATTCAGGCTGAAATGTTAGACTGGAGTCCTGCGTCAGGATGAGAGAGCAAATGACACGGTAAACTTCAGATCTCATTTACAGTTCAAAGGTCAAGCACTTGGTTAGAATTATATTTAGAGCCCAATGCTGCTCATCAGTTTGATATCAGGTGACTGTGACGTCAGTTAAAAACTCCACACTTACAACAATGGTAAAGGGGCTTCCCAGTGATTTGGTATTGCATGTTCATCAAGTGGGAGGACTCACAGGAGACAGATTTAATGAAATAAATATTCTGATTTGTAGTCCCTAGTGTGGATCAAGCTCGCAAAAAAAAACCTGGATCCTACATTTCCCATAATGCAACTCAATAGCATCTTGCCTTCTCAATGGCCACGTCTCTAGAAAATCACACCTGCAGGCGGTAATGAAGTCTTTCTGTTAGAAGCAACTCACAGGCTGATTTAAACTGCTCATGACGAGTACAACTCAACTTGATGTGTAAAATCGGTGGAGTGCCCCTTTAACATTGGGTGGAAGTGTTTGGGTTAAAGTTAATCCTATAGGTGTGATGTTAGAACTACAGTCAGGGTTAACTTTGAGTTGGGATAAAAAAATAATGACTACATGTTAATGACTACAGAAATCTAGAGAGCTGCGGCCAATACCCGTGCAACACTTTACTGCTTTTGGCTGAATACAAGCAGTGGACTATTGACTCCACTGGTGCATGATATCATGTGTCATTTTCATCATAGGCATGAGGAACAAAGCGGTCAAAGTTGTGCCGGCGGCGGTTTCGTCTGCCTTACCTCCACGATGGCATTGAGGGCCGTGTCTGCCCCGATACTTAGGTCTGTGCCCGGCACATTGTTACTTATGGTGGCGGGCAGCATACACATCGGGATGCAAAAGTCCTCGTGGGTAGCACGAGCCTCGTACAGCTGCAGCAGACTCTCAAAGGCCTGAAGCGGTAGCATGTGAAAATGTGTTAAGGGCCGCTTGAACGACGGGCCACTGGGAGAGAGAGCGAGAGAGAGAGAGAGAGAGGGGAATCTCTCTCTCTCTCTCTCTAGAGCGCTATCCTGCCATTTCCGGCTCTTTCCGTGTGATAGCGGCAATGGCTTCCCTTTGGCGGAGAGGACGGGAGGGTGAACAGAGAGACGGAGAAGGAAGGGGAGAAGGGAACATGAAGGGAGGAAAGGGCATCGTCAAAGGGAGGTGGTGGAGCAGATGGAGCAGAGGGAAGACAGACCAGTGACGGTGGGACAGAGGTCTGTTCAGAAGGTTAATGCGCAGGCAAGACAAGCACCGGTCGAGTCTGCAAACACAGGAGGATGAAGGAGGTGGTGGCAAAGATCCAGGCACTGAGATGTTATTCTCTTTTTGTGCTTAAGTCATGTTTGAGTTCTCGGGATGCTTTAAACAAAACAGCAAGAGCATTCTTTAATGTCGCATTGGTACGGAACCAAGTTAGTGCGGCAGCTTCGTTATCATTTCAAGCAGATGCACGCACTGTACTACGAGGTGTTAGTCTGTGCTCTGCAGCTGTACGTGAGCTAAGTAGACAACATCAAACCTGCATGCTGTTAACCAGTCATCCTTAGGGTTAGGACACAAACACACAGGAGACGGGCGGGCAGAGCAAACATGGCGGCCGGTCACCTCACAGCATGCCTCCATGTTGCCACTCACTTACTCACCTGGTAGGGAAAGGGGGGGGGGGGGGGGACGCTACTCTGTGACTCGGTTTTACCTTTATCATGCCTCGCAGCACAGACGCGACTCAATTTGTCTTGTCTGCCTGAGGTGTTTTTTTTTTGTTTTTGTTTGGGTTAACAGATGTTCACAAATGCTTCCCTGACAGGCCGGTAAAACGACTCGAGTGAGCGACTTCTCCCCTTTTCTCCCCCGTGAGCGTAAAAAGCAAGTTTGACATTCCGGTCGCCAGCCCCATCACTTACAGCGGTGATGGCGTTCAGAGCCGTGTCAGCGCCGATGCTGAGGTCTGAGCCCGGCACATTGTTGGAGACGGTGGCCGGGACCATGACCATCGGCACGCAGAACTCGTCATATTTCCCGCGCGCCATTAACAATTCCAGCAGTGACAGGAAGGCCTGCAGGGCAGAGCCAAGGGCTTTAGTGTCTGCGGAGGGGGGGGGGGGGGGTGGTTTGGATGAGAGGTGCTACTTGCCACAAGGGAGGGGGGGGGAGACAAAAGTGGGTGGTGCCAAGGGGAGGAGCCAGGTCTATCACAACGGACAGCAGCGAAACAGACAGGTACCACTCTAACATCATCTCTCTCTCTCACACACACACACACACACACACACACACACACACGCACACGCACACGCACACACACACACACGCATCCATTCGTACACATGAAACTCATTTACTTGCATATATCACAGGAAAATAAAGCTGGTGAGCATCTAAACGGGAGTGTGTGAAATGGCTGGAGAAAAAAGAAAAGCAGGTGCTCCGCGTTTCCAATTAAAACCAAATCATCATGTTATTTATATATCAGTTACATCAGTGAACCAGCTTTATGCTACAATTCAAAGAAGCACGATTATGCACACCACTATGCAAGGAGCCAGATGGTGATGCGCCGACATAAAAAGGGAGAAGACTGATGGAAGAGGATCAACATCACAGCGTTCATATATATATATATATATATATATACTGTACACACGGACATCTGACGATATCATTAGCAGCGCTTCGGCGGTTACTTTGTCATCTTTACGCGTGTGAGCATTGCTCGTAATGTTGCCGATTATGAAAGATAGCATTAGCGCTGCTAACGTTCGCATTTTCTAAAAGTGAAGAGGCATAAATGAGAATGTAGCCTCGTTAGCTGAATGTGCTAGCAGGGACAAAGGAAGGAACGTTGTAGACGTACCTCAAATCCACCAATAACTAGCAGAGCGTTAATGTTGTGCTCTCGCATCTGCTCGGCAATTTTATCAACGTGCTTTGCAGGAAGTGTTCTGGAGGGAAGGAGAGAACAAACCTTGTTGTTTTCTTTATGAGGCAGGAACAGTTTCTGTGCACGTAACAAACATCTGAACAGTTCCAGTGTTATACATGGCTGTGAATGCGGCCCTTTACCTTTTGGTTCCCAACAGAGAGCCGCCTTGTCCCGTCCATCCTCCGACATCAGACCATTTAACCTCCTTAATCTGAGGGGGCGAGACAACAAGGGGAATCTTACTCCATCCCATTTTAAATGCTTCCTTCCTTCCTTCAGCATTTCCAATCTATGCCTAAGATTATTTCATATTGTTGCTTAACACACCTAGAACCTCCTGTGTCAGTTACAGTCCCGTATTATTCTGTATTATGTGTCGTTCTGGGGTCTCGGTGCAGAGGGTTGGCTACACTCTCTTAGATACAACAGAGGAGCTGGAGCGGGGAAAACACAGAGGGTGTGTTGCAGAGAGTCCCAGAGCGCTGAGGTATAGAAATCCATTACCCCCGCTGGTCTAATCTTCTTAGGGTCAGTTGGCGCAGCCTGATTTCAGCTGGCCAGGGCACACACACAGGATGTTTAACTAAGCGGGGATATTGGGGACATTTCACTGAAGATAAACGATCAGGTCGTTTTACTAAACGCTGTTCTTTGAAGGAGGATTCATGTTTTTCTTTTAACTGGGGAAAAAAGGTCAGCAGAGGATAAGGGAGAGGTGTGGGAAACCAGTTCTACCGGTCACGGCGGACAAAAGCAGCGTCTCAAATTACAGTACAGCCTGGCTCCACTTAAAGACTCAAATATCATTACCTCTCATTCAACAGTTAAGACTTCCCCTATCGTTCGATCAGGTGAGAATCATGCCACTGACTCAACTGTGTTTTACAGCCTGTGTAGTCTGTTGCCCTCTATCGATATATTGTGGCATTGCATCGATTGTGAGTGAGCAGGCCAGAGGAGGGAGAGTCGGTGAGGGAAATAGGTTTACAATAATCTGGACAGATTATTCCCCGATGGCTCTCCCTGATTATTATTCAGTCAGGGAGCTGACAGTGATTGCGTACTTTCTCTGCCAATTCTCTTCGAGTTGTTGATGAAAATATGAAAGTAGTACACACAATATTTGATCATAACCTTAATGTGATGACTTCCCTGCGAGATTTTTTAATCAGGAGTGAGATTGCAAAGTGGTGTACGCAGGCAGCAGCACAGCACATGCACCGGAGTGTCAGTGATGTAGTACCCACCTGTCCTTTGGAGAACCCCTCAAACCCATCGCTGACGGCAAACATCTTGTGCCCCTCGGAGATGCCCACCCTGACGGCCGAGCGCACGGCGGCATTCATGCCCGCTGAAGGGGCGCCGACGTTCAGCACCGCCACGTTGAAGTTGCTCTGAGGGGAAAGAAAACACACAGAAAAAACGGACATCACGTGTGACTTCAACCGTCTAATCATCACGCGAAAAACAAAGAGAGAGTGTTGATCGAGCTCTGCAGAGTGAATCAATAAGAGGTCCCGGCGCCACGCTGTGCCCACAGTGGTCGTTATCACAGAGTGCAGGGGGGGGGGGGGGGGGGGGGGGGGCTGAGGCGAGCTACACAGCTACACTTCACTGATCTTTGGTCTGAGCTGTCCTCCCCCCTGGCAGGGCGGAACTGTACATGGTACAGTAACTATAGGCTACACAGCTAGAAGAAGGTACAAACTGGTTGTTATTATTAGCTGGTCGCCTTTATTATCATATCTGATGGATAGCAGCATGACTAGCATTATTAGATGCACCTGTTTTCAGAGAAATGCTCACATTGTTTGGCCAAACAGGAATAATCATTACATGAGATGTTGTTTTTTTTTGCCAAGGATACCTCTAAGAATAGCAGCAGCACAGAAGTAGCTGAGTCATTATTTGTAGGCAGATCCTTAGGACAGAGTTATACAAAATGAAACATCTCAGTGGCTTGGGGAGGCCGATTCAACTCTCCTCAAACAACCTGCCAGGCATGGTTTGGGACTGCTACTGTACGTGTGAAATAAAAAATAATAAAACAACAACTCCTTCTCAGTGTGTGTGTGTGTGTGTCTGTGTGTGTGTATATTGTCTGACTTGTGTTCGGAAAACAGAGCTGACTGTCACCGTCGAGAGTTCGGGAGGTGACTTACAATTGGCAGTTCGGATTCTGGTTTACGATGAGCCAGCAGTTTGTAGGTCTTCAGGTTGTTTTCAAAACTCCTGCAGTAAAACATGTGCAATGATATTGTTAAAACAACAGCGCGGGACATTTTCAGCGCCACATACATGAGCATGCACAAAACAGGCTGAAATACTGAGGGCTGAAATGTCCGCGTCGTTATCTCTAACGAGGGTTGACTGTATCCGTGTGTATCAACAACAGACTGCTGGTGTTCTAAGCAGCACCATGACCCACTTTCTTTCCCCCCCGTACTACACCTATCTACAGTAAGCAACATCTAACTGATGTCTTGATCTTGAGCGGTGGCTTTGGTGTATCAGAGTGGTCCCAGCTGTCAGTCATACCTGCCCCGGAGCTTAACGGCCTCCTCAAACCGCTTCCCATCCATGGCCCTCTGGACCTCTTGAGTCTGAGGGAGAAGAGAGGAGTACTTTCACTGTCTGAAGTCAGTACTATTTCATACAGAGTACTCCCTGTATGTACAAAAGCACAGGCCCTTTGTGTCATTTAAATCAGCTGATATTAAATATCTGTAGGCATTCGTTTCCATCTTAAAGAGACAGAACACAAGAACAAAAGTCATCATCTGTTCCAGCTCAAAGCGGATAACATATGTCAACTTATATTGACCCACATTTCTTGAACTACTTCACAAAATCTGAAAGTAATAGAAAAACCTTCCCTTTTGTTCTTTTTAAACCTGAACATGGTGTGCGAGCACAGCGTCAAAGCCTCTTTGTGCGTTGCTATTACATCACCACCCAGCGGGGCAGTCATCACCAACGCTGCCAAATGCTTCAGATAATCATTAACCCGACACAACTGCCTCTCAAACAATAAAACTCTCTTGTGAACATTAGTGCCACTCCAGGCCCAATGTGCTGGCATCATTACTTCATGCTCCTCCAACCCGTCCCCCTTGACTCGGCCTCTCTTTGAGTGTTTGTCTGTGCTTTGCAGCTTTCCCCTCTCTCCTCAGCTTCCGTACTTTTGTAAATACGTGCTCGAGTGTGTGAACGTGTGGCATGTTTCCAGCCCGGTTTTCGGTGCCTACCATCTGTACACACTCCATCAGAGGCAGGCGCACCGATTGGTTACCGCACAGAGAGACCACACAGGCTGGCGTGTTAGCTGTGGTCTCCAGAAGGGCAAGGACGGCCTCCACACCCATCCGACTGGCCTGTGGGAGCAAACACACACACACACACACACACACACAGGTATCATCATACCTCATCTGTTTCTCCTGTAAACACGTAATGGTTTATTTACCGACACCTTCTTCCCTAAATACAGTGATTTCTTCTTTTTTTTTTTCACACTGGACACAAAATTCTCCATCATATCTTCTTCTCCGCCTCACTTTTTTTTTTACCCGGTTTGTGGTAAACATGAAGAGACTTGTCCCTCGCTGTTTGTGATGCGGTGCTACATGTGCTGAGCCATAAATCTGATAATGTGCTTAACCTAAAACCTGGGGCCATTTCTCCTCAGACACACACACACACAGGATTAAACAGGAAATGCTCTGAGCAGCTGGACTGTTCCTACCAAAATACCGCAAATAGAGCATCCAGCAAACATGTACAATAGGTTCAAAGTGTTGACACATAAATAGAGAACTTATATTAGAAAATAGTACAACTTGTAAAAGGTCTACCATGTAAATAGTATGGTTCTATCATCTGGGTATAATAAACTAATGATGAGGTGATCTAACTTCATAATATTCAGTTTGCAAAGCATCAAATCCTGATATGTCAGAAGCTGCAACCAGCACATGAAAAATGGCTAAAATGATGACTGGATGATCATTAAGTGGTGGACCTACCAGGATGCGGTCAAAAGCAGAGGGGGTCCCTCCTCTCTGCACATGGCCCAGGATTGTCACTCGCGTGTCGAAGCCCAAGCATTTGACGACGAGCTAGGAGTATACAGTGTGCATGTCTTAGCAAATACTGTGGCAAAAATACTTACATACAAATGTATCTCATGCATATCAACAATGTGAGATTCTGTCTGGAATAGGACTACGCTGTGAAACATTCATAATTACAGGAACAGGCACGTCACACACGGAAACACGTCACACGGTAGAAAAGCTGAAGAGAAGGGGAAACAGCAAAGCACAAGCAAGCCATTCTAATTTTTCAGTCATGTTTTGCGTGGGAGCTCTTAGCTTATACCGAGCATAACAGAAGACCCCAAAATGCGGGAGGGTGCTCAGTATAATGGGGACAAGAAAACTAAAAAATGCTCGAAAATGTTTGCCTTCAAAACGAAGAACGGTTAGTGCGGGGTGATTATCTCTACGAGCAAATCTACAGTACGAAACATATCAAATGAAGAAAAAAAAATAGATTGACTTCACAAATGTGTGAGGTTTAGTGAGGTTATCCGCAGCAGTAGTAGTAGTATGGTGACAGCCATCTTACCAAACTAGCAGGTAGTGTCTGACAGAGCACTCCAGAAACACAGCGACAGAGTCAAAGCCACACCAGGGCAGCAGGACAGTAGTAGAGGTCACACAGGAGGCAGTCCAAGCGGGCACTTGCCACACTTTTTTTAGTTTTTACTTACATCCTTGATATTGTCAGTGGTAATGGGCCTGTTGCTACGATCAATCGCCCCTTCGGCTACAATTATGATATTCAGCCTTTTCATCCCTGCTCGGTTCTACAGGGAGGGGGGGTGGTGGAGAAACAACATGACAGAAAAACTGAGACTGTGGCTGCGACATGGGCTTTCAGAAGCACGGGGGGCCGGACGACAGCAGATATTGTTGCCTGATGAAAGATTAGCGTGGCAGCTTGCGTTTGCACTTTGTAATCGGCAATATCCTGCCAAGGTTGCTGCTGGCCATCGCTGCGTTATTGTGGACTTAGCACGCAGCATCATGATTCTCTCATTAGGAGCAAGATGGATCTGTTTTGTCTTCCCCCACTCACATGAGGAGCAGTTAGATATTCTGATGCCAATGATCGTGGCAGACAAACTGCAAGCAAATTTGTGGATGTCCATCGGTCGGGTCTCCGTGCTTCTGGTTTCCCCTTTCTTTGCACTCAGGTACTCACATCCTTGACTATACCAGAAGTTATAGGATTCCCATGCCTGTCAATGGCTCCCTCTGCAACTATGATAATGTTCAGCCTCGTGCCCCTGGAACGCGTCTGAATCATAGAACAATGGGTGAGACACCAGACGACTGACACTAAACACTTTCCTTCACATCAGTCTTCTCTGATAAAAAGGATTCACTCCTTGTAGAAGAAAAGACAAACTGTGCAGATTAATATCAGCATCGTCATGGAAAACAAGATAACAAGGGATCATTATATAGCAATCGACACCGGTAGAAAAAGGTTGGGGAACAAATGAGATTGTGTTACCGCAGACAGTTTTTCACACATCTTGTCCTCCCAGCCGTCCTCTGGAGGCATCTCAGGTATCAAAACCCAGTCTGCTCCACAAGCCAGGGCGCTCACCAAGGCCAGGTAGCTAGAGGGAAACGCACGGAGACAGAACGCTGTGAATACAAGCAGAGGAGGTAACGCCTCCGCCTCAGGTACTATGTTTTTGTTTATCAAACGCTTTCTTACCCACAATGTCTGCCCATGACCTCCAACACAAATGTTCTCTGGTGACTGAAAGATCAGAGCAGAAAAAAAAGACTCAGCAGTGCATTTGAATATAACATCACTAGACCGATGTATGTCGAGTAGTTAAACATACATATTCAAGCCAGAGCAATAGGATGCTCACAGTAGTTACAATATTTAGGACTTTAAATCGGCTCAAACTTTTACTTGCCAGATTAGGTTGTACTACCAATCACTAGGGGTGCAACGGATCACAAACCTCACGGTTCGGTTCGGATCGCGGTTCTTGAGTCACGGTTCGGATCATTTTTCGGATCGACAAAGAAAAGGGGAGGAGTCAAATATAACTTTGCTTTCCATTTATTAATTAAAGAACTTCCAAGAACACTGAAAGCAAAGAACTTTGGGCTATAGTCTAACATGAAAACAAAAATATTGAAGATATGATGAAATAAATAAATAAAACATTCAAGAATATTCAATTCTGTTAAGTTTAAAGTGCAACATGAGGTATGTTGAGACCCTCGTCCTTTGATCAATATTGAAAGAAAGAAACAGCCAGTGAGCTAGCTTACACTGTTTACACTGAACTGAACTGCTCGGCAACAACTTGGAACATTATTTTCAAAAAGATGAGAATATCTACATTGTCTGGGGAGAGGGTAGACCTTTCTGTGGTGACTGGGATATTACTACTGGGCCTGTCTAGCTTCCACTCTGATACTTCTGTCAGCACCTGCCCCAGGTGTGTGTCTGTGTGACTCTCACAGAGGGGGCGTGTCTACAGCACCTGTCTGTGTGACTCTCACAGAGGGGGCGTGTCTGCAGCACCGGACTATGAATCACTCCGCCGTGGTGAAAGCGGTCACAGTCTTGGAACAAGCTTCATACTGAAGTGGGTGCGTGAGTGGATTTCGTAGCGTGGCTCAAAGCATTTTAACCAGATTTTGAAATCCTTTGTTTTCCACACCGGAGTGTCCCCCGTCGCTGACAGACGGGGTGGTGTCTCTTCATATGTGTGGACATGCCGATGTATTGCCGTTGTCGTGTGTCCTTCTCTTTAAATAACGCCTACATACCCTAACGCTTTTGTCCACCACCCTTATCCGTCATTATAAGTTACAGGGAAGACAAAATGCTCCCAAACTTGCGACTTAAATGACGCCGGGGGCTTCTCAAGTTCCTCCGCTCGCCATGACTTTCACCGGAAAAAAAATACTCAATTGATCCGCGGTTCACGAGTGATCCGAACCGTGAGGGGTGATCGAGCCGTGATCCGTTACACCACTACCAATCACTACATACAACAGATATAAATAAATAAACACATGTAGTTGCTCCATCTCCCCCTCACCTCTGTGCAGTTGTCATAATTGCGTCCACCACTTCGATGATCCTGTGCAGAGCGGAGTCGGTGCCGATTGTCATGTCGGTCCCACAGAAGTCGTTGTCGATGGAGCCGACCATCCCCACGATGTGCAGCGCCGAATACTTCTGGACGGCATCAGCCTCGATCAAGCCTGAGAGGATCAGGACGTTAGGGTTGAACCGGCGGTGTGTTTCTACCGTCGTTCAGGTTAAGCTTGTCAAAATATAACGCCGCAATGGGAACTGCTGAGCTCAGGGGAAAACCTAAAGAGTTATTTAACTCCACTTTAAGTAAAAGTGAGTGCATCTTAACAAATGTTAATGAAGAGCATCTGCTAGCTTGAAGACTTACAGCAGAGCCCGACCTAAGGTTTATAAACAGTTGGAACTTCTTAGAAGATGGCATAACACGGAGCATTGTGTGCAAATCAAACAAAATGAAGAGGCGGGGTTTCATGTAGAAAGCTTTTTTCACAACAGCCAGAATAATAATAAGCAAAGAGGGAGTTGGTCTTTCCTCGGTACCTTGCTCCACCAACTCCGTCAGCAGCCCGCTCCATTCCTCCCTGAAGAGGTTGGCCCCCGTCAGACTGCCATCTCCACCGATCACGCACAGGTTGGTGATGCCTTGCTGCACCAGGTTGTGGGCGGCCTTCAGGCGTCCCTCGTGGCTGCGGAACTCCTTACAGCGGGCGCTGCCGATAACGGTACCACCCTGATGACGAGAAGTGGGGGCATCTATTCAGCTCTGATACTCTTTGATCCGTGCACTTGGTGCATTATGGTGCTCGGTGGAACACACTGGTGTTAGGGCATGACCATAAAACAGCCTTATCTTTTAGCCTCATGACTTGCAATTTCCTCTTGAATGCCCTGCTCTCTGTGAGCAAATACTTACTTAGCCGTCAAACAGAAGTCCACATATGAGAGAGCTGCTTCTGGAGCCCGTACAGTAATTGCAATAGATGCTGCCTGTGATAATTACTCACCACTTGTAGCATGCTGGAGACACTTTCCCATGAGGCTTCCTCTATGTTCTCCCCACCGTCCACCATACCCTGATAACCCTGATAAGAAAAAAACAAAGATGAGGCTTCTTAGGAAATAAATACAAGAGATGACCAAACAGATAATCCGATAAACTAACAGCTGACTAACAGTGATGTGGAGCTAATGCAACACCATAGAAAAGTACAAATTTGTAATTGGGAAACTGAGGAAGTGAATATACGTGGTTTAAAGTGTGTCCGTCACCACACACAGAGTACTGTGGTACCTGAGTGGGAGGAGAGTTTCACACATCTGCTAAAGCCTCAAGTCAGTTATGTAACAAGACTCAGAGCGAGGGGGTCCATGACATACACAGATGTGCGGGGATCACAGACAGGATGAGCGAGCAGAGCACGGGGCCTAGCCAAAGCTCCTCTGACATCTGCTGAGTGAAAACAAACTTCCCCGTGTCCACAGATGGAGACCGGGATCCTAGCGTTGTCAATATGCAACCAAAGCTCATCCTATGTCATGAAATGCAGACCTGAAGCACTTGTCACTGCTTCAGATATCGCTGTAAATGAGTTGCTTTAAAAAGTTAAATAATTACACATTGTACTTAATGTGTTATGCATAAACAATATGTAAGAGAACATTTAAAGTGTGTAGGTGAAGTTATGTTCCCCTACTTCGGGCCCACTTCTATAGCATACAGTGGACTATGAGCAGGGGCAGAAAGGGCCTTTCACAGTGATCATCACAAAGTATGGGCTCACCTCATGAATGAAATAAACTTTTGCTCCCACATATAACCCCATTCGAACCACGGCACGTACAGCAGCATTCATCCCTGGAAAAAACAAATACAGAGTATCAAAAAGCAATCCTAAAAAATAAACAACTTTGTACAACACTGCAGTGATGAGCAGAGTCAAGAGTTAAGCTTAAAAGAGGGGGGAAAAAACACACATGTCAACTGTAGCAAATCATTGTAAAATCCTGATTTGCACGGCATGGATTTATATTTCATCTCCGTCACAAAGAACTGCAGCAGTACAACTTTAATTCCCTCTCTCTAAGCATTTATGCGTCTTAAATGTGAAAGACAGTGTGTGTCAGCGTATTTAAGTGCAGCTAAGCTGTGTTTATACTGTTATCTTGGGTCACGTTTTTTTCTCTCTCACTGCAGCACAGCACACTGCCATTTTTGGTCAGACTGTTTCCCAGCTCCTCCTACACAGCCTCCCAGTTATTTGTGGTTAGCCCAAGTGAACTCTGCAAACCAATAAGGCGCTGCTCTGTGACTTGAATGTCAATGACAGGTTAGCTTAGACACTGACAGTGGGAATGCTGGGTAATGCTTTACCCACAGCAGGCCGACAGGAACTTGGCTGACTGCGGGGAGGTGTGAACAACAGAAGAAAAGGGCCGAGTTCCCTTTTTCTGCACAAACCAGTGAACACCGCAGATCTGAAACGCCTGCCGAGCAGTGCTGTTACTAAGCAACACAAAGGTTTAAGGCCAGTGGGGCAGCGGAGAAGACTGTAATGAAGGTGAAAGGACAGCGAAATGTACTGGGAAGACTATACTGGGAAGTAAAAACCCTTCAAAAATGTCTTTTCTCCTACATTCATACCGTCACAGAACCAACAAAGCGCCCGTGACAATAAGAAAGGGACCATGCTGTCCAGTGCAACAGCCCATGACCTCATTACATTACATTACATTACATAACTATGTTCAAATGAACCGCCTGGTCTAATCACAGTCAGGAAGACCCAGAAGGTTGAGAGACTGAGAACCAGACAGAGAAAGAGTGCGAGGGAGATCTGAGATGAAATGTCAAGATTATGTAAGAAAGGTATCTTTTCTGTTTCTGGTCGAGCTCAGAGGTCTTCATCAAAGGGACCTCCCGTTCTGCATAACTGACACTTCTACTTGCAGAGTGAGTGAAAGGACCAAGCCAAGTCTACACAATGCCCTCTGACACTGACATTCAGTTCCTGCCATGCACGCCGCTGCCTCACTGCTTTGCTCTGGGGCCAGCTCTCCATGCGTTTCTTTATTCTTCTTTTTTTCTGTGTGTGTACGTGTTCATGAAGGGCGAATTCTAATATTAAAGCCACCCACCGAAGATCGGCTCCTTTCTCCAGAGCCAGGGAGAGCTAGAATGCACCAAACTTGGCTGGAAATTGTTGTAAAGTGCAGAAAACTGCACTGCTGTTCTTGTTGAAAATGAATAAAGCTAAATCAACATCTCCAGGTTGACCTCCCTGCAGACCTTTTTCTTCAAGGACCTTTAGACAGGTCGCAGTAGGCAGAGCACAGGTTGTAAATAATAAATGTTTTATGGCTGAATTCCATTTAGCTACTTTGGTTCGTACCAACGAACGTTCGTATTGGCTCGCGGTCATGACTTACCGGGACACTTGAACAGAACAGAGCCATCGATATTGTTATTATTAGGAACACCTTGTGCTTTTCGTACTATGACACATCAAAATGTCTGCTGCGAAAAAACAGGTGGTTTTCCATAGTTTAACAGTCACATCAATACAATAATAATAATAATAATACAATAATTTATTCTTTTCTATTTTAGACAACCCACTTTATGATTGATTTATGCCGATGTCTTAGGTGTTTAACTACGTTAGATATCTAAAAGTCAGTGTTCTGAAGGGTTTAATTAAGTTTATTCCATTACATAATCATAGGCATAAGAGGCAGCTCTTATGTAATAACATGTATGCCTTCAAATAAATTCCTATCAGGGCTTGAACTGAAAAGCTATATTGCTTCTCAAGTTTCAGGAGCAATTTTGTGTTTAATACACTACCGTCTAACGCCTAAATAATAGCACTTAATCACTATAGAAATGCAGTGCTTTACATCGTGCTGATAGATGTGTAACCACTGTTTCAGACACATGACGAGCCGAGCCGGTGAGCACGTGAGCAGGGTTTCCTCCATGACGCATGCGCCGTTGGGAGAGACGTAGCAGAGATGAGGCTATGCAGTTCATCACGTACACAGGATACAGGCATTCCGCCGCTGACCCTCAATGTAGCTGCTAACTAACCACAGACTCGAGTCTCATCTCACTCATAATATACATGTTGAGAATGTTATTTTAAGCTTCGACCCCCCCCCCATCCCCTTGTCACATCTCAAACCAGCACCACCCGCAATGCAGTGACCGGCACTTTTATGGCGTCGTTCCAAGTTTATTAGACTTGAGTTAATATGACGTTAAATTATGACATTAACTCGTTAGTTATATTGCAATGGTCCGTGAATAGGAAAAGACGACACAGCTCGACCTTGACGGCTCCCTTTTAACTGCCCACCAGCGGTGCTGCGAGCGACAAATGTCCCCAAATCCACGGCAGAGGGTGATGCTGTTAGTGAGTTAACGTTAGCCTCAATGGGGTTAGCAGGATGTGTCGTGTTAGCATGCTAACCGGCGGGCTTTCAGAGTGAATGGTCGTAACCATTGTTGGTCGTTACTATTTCCTCACTTTACATACATTAAGCAATGCTTTTTACAGAAACGCCTCACCGCCTCGCTGACAGTACAGCATCACACAGTTGAAGGCGTGTATTTTCGCCCTCTACGGGTCCACACTGACACGATGATACATATCTGTGTCATTTGAAACTTGTCACTCAAGCGTTTACCTTGAGCATCCCCTCCGCTCGTGAGCACCGCGATGGCTTTCCCCGCTCCAGACAGGTTCTCAAAGAATATCTTCTTGCTTTGTGGCTGCGCCATTTTCACAGAGGTTCCGTTAGTATCCCGGTCCGACAAAAACAATACAAATGGACCGCAACAGTATACAAATGTGCTAAAATGATGAAGGGCAACACTTGTCCGCCCCTGTCTCTCTACCTATTGATGCCCGCTGTGCTCAACTTCTCCCCGTTCCGCATCTATTCGTTGATTTGCATAGGCTGACCGTGGGAAGAGTGATTGACATTGCCGTGAGCCAACCAGATCTCGGTTTAAGAAGCCTTCTTTCGATTTAAAACCAATGGGAGGAAACGTAGATGATATATAGGCGGGGCAGAGAGTAGGAGGATGCCAATTTGCATCCCTGTTCTCAGGGATTTTGTTGAGGGGGTAAACACACCTGAACTACAAAATGCGTTCACTGGAAGCAGGCCACATCACATTGCAAGAAGTTAAATGGAACAGTTCACCACAGAAACCTTATTACAATGCAGTGTGTACTTATCAATTATTTACCCGTCCCCTTTTACCAGCTGGAGTAGAGTAATTATCACAGCCTGCCATAAACCTTTCACCATTGATCCATGTAAAAAGTGTGTAAAAGTGACCTATAAAAAGATTATTATTATTATCAGTAGTAGTAGTAATAATAGTAGTAGTAATATTGCTATTGTTTTATTAGTGCTGTTATATTTACTCAATATAATTTACCTTGAACATGTTGACTAGTAGTAATTTTAAAACGTTTGTTTTACATATCTGTATCTCTGTGTTTCTACTGTGGGATGTTTATTCTTTTGGTTTTTTTTCCCTTTTATTCTTGTACTGTTTGCTGATGCTGTTGTCCACGAGTATCAGAGGTTGTATCCTCTTCACATATCTTATTCCAGTCTGTAGCATTGATGTAGTTTGAAAAAACTGCTGGACTCTTTTCTGATATCAAAATTGAATATTTGTTGATTTCCTTATCATTTCTCGTTGAGGGTCACAATTCACCAACTTCTGCTGGGAACTGCGTCACTGAGGCCTTTTTCATACATGAGTGATGTGAAGGGGTCTCATTGCAATCAGGCTGATAAACCCTTTGTCTGAATATGAATTCCACTTTCCCAAAAGCTCAGAAAGACAACCATTGATTATTGTTGGTGCATGACACAATCTGCTGTGGTCTTAGTTTGGCCTCATGGTCTTAGTATACAATACATGTTCTCAAGATCCCTGCTGACAAACATGAAACATGCAATTAACTTGGATATCTGTATTAAATTAAGATGTTGTCTCTCTGTCGCCATGCAGTGGCAGGAAGAACAAACTACAGGCACAACGTCATTAAACTTGAGCGCATCCAACCAAACAAAGGCAAAATACACTAGAATTAAACTGAAATAGTATTTTCCAGAGCTTTTGCCTTGTCCAATATATTTTTATTAAAACACGATAGTAATATGTAGGCTCTGGGCAGAAGTCTATTTATTAGTTACCTTCAAAAGGAGGCATCATCATCATCATCATACCTATTTCAATTCAGGTCTTCTTTGTATCGGTAACACTCACTACATGCAAAGTATTGTCCTTCATCTTAAACACAGTTCCCACATGGCTGGCACAAACAAGTTTCAATAACTGTCAAGGTATTTGATATTCATAGGCACATGAAGACATGACATAGCGTTTTTTGTTATTTTTATCTATCTATAAAGCGAGGAATCTGTCTGTCTGTGAGTATGTGGGTATGACCTTCACACATCTTGCCAACTATTCATCTGCATTCTAACCATACAGTCTATCGCTGCGTTCCAAATCATCTACTTTTCCTTTTTTTACTTTTAGTACACACTGCAGCTGCCCTTATGAAGTATATACTACGTAGTATGTCAAATCTAGTGTGACAAAAATATTGCATTTTGCAGTATGCAGGCCAGCATGCTTTTTTCTCTATTCTGACCCACAATCCTTTGCGCAGGAGATATATGAGGAAGAGGGTCAAAGTTAAAGGTGCCATGTTATGAGGAAAATATATGTCCAAATTGAATGCATACTGCATGAAACAGTATGTACTGAGTAAGGGCAGCTATTCCATGTACTAAAAGTGAAACAAAAAAGGACGTCACAGTTGCTCTCCCCTGACTGCAAGACCCAGGGCATGATGGGAAACGCCTGGCTGTCACCTAATGAAAGAGCTGATTGGCTCTTCGTTTTGACAACAAACACCCCATCTTGTAGAACATCCTATTTTTGCATAATTGTAACATTTAACGCTAGATTTTTGCTTTCAGGTCATCGTCTGCTTTGCGAGTAAATAACATTTTCCCAGGTTGCTGTTTTGTCGTCAACATTTGTCGTGTAAATGTGGCTTCACTATGAGCCAGTGCACAGCCGCTGCTGTATGTTTCTTTAGCAGTGAGCGGCGCTCTCCGAGGTGATTAACGAATGATCCTGCTGCTGAGTGTGTCGCTTATGTGTATGTTTGCTAATTATTCATTTAGAAAAATGAATGTTCAAGGTATACAACCTACTGTTTTTTAAAGGCCACATAATCATCAAAGAAAATGCGTACAATCAGCATATATTATTGATTATTATCTTTTTCATATGGGTGTTGATTTAAACCAGGGGTGTCAAACATACGGCCCGCCAAATATCCCAGAATGCATTTTGCACCAGCAACAGGAAACAATGGCGGAGGAGAAATCACACAACTGGAAGTTGAAACTTTCTAAATACTACTGTTGTTAAGTCACAGAAAGTAATTTTAGGATGTTTTTAGGCGAGAAGTTAGTTGTTGAAGCATCAAATCTGTAGTCGGTTTGTCAAGATTCAGCCGATTTAAAAATCTGCTCCGACGATTTTGGAGATGTGAAGTGTTGCTAGCGGGACTGGTGTTACGTCCCTACTGGTTTTCAAACCTACTGGTTTCCCTTCCGTGCGCAGCAGCTGTTTTCTGCCTTTGACGCCAGATTCGTCAAACATTCACAAACATATTGCTGGAGATCTATAATCCACATCTCATATCCATGGCGCGGATTCCGATTGTATAAGTGAGCACTACATCACAGCCACGTATGAAGAAATACATTGAAGAAAATATATTTATGGAAAGATCGCAACAACCTGGATTCGAACTCTATTGAGCAAAATAGTAATAATTCCAAAGACGGTCGCGCTACGTGATCCGCCACTTAAACCTATTTACATGTTAGTCATTCAGTTATTTATCCATTACGTCATACCTCGTTAGGTTCCAGGAAAATTTTGGTTTCGGGTGAACTGAAACAACTGGTTACCTTGGGCGTATCTTCGAAGGGCGTATCAAATGTAGACAGTTATTTACCAATATGTTAGGGAGTAGTTACATTTACAACCGGTCCTTTGAGGGCAACCATGATGCTGATGTGGCCCAAAGTGAAAATGAGTTTCTGTGACTCAACAGTAGTATTTCGAAAGTTTCAACTTCCAGTTGTGTGAGATCTCCTCCGCCATTGTTTCCTGTTGCTGGTGCAAAATGCATTCTGGGATATTTGGCTGTCTCAAGTACAGACAAGTCACCTCCGATGCATCCCCGGTGAAATGGGCAGAGCGAGCCACATCCGGGCATTTGGACCGTGCTTGGCTCGATGTGAACTTTGAATTGGAACAGTACTTAGGCTGAGACTGATGACGTTTCACAAGTCCACAAGTACAGAGAAGTACGCATATTGAGAAAGGCCCAATCACTTGTTGGAAAACCTCTTTATGGGCTGTTGCCTCTCCTGTCCACCTGTTGTGATAGTTTTAATGTCGGCACACAGACAACATGCTATCTCATAATTTCGACCATGGGGATATTTTTATTTTCAAGTCTAACTTTGAATTTTTGTAAAAAAAAAAAAAAAGAAAAATATATTTTTTTAATTAATAGTAATTATTTTTTTGCTGGCGGATTCGCGGGCCACATAAAATGACGTGGAGGGCCGGATCCGGCCCCCGAGCCGTATGTTTGACACCCCTGATATAGCCTCTTTTCCAACTCTTCTTTTTTGCCTTGACACACAGTGCGAACACTGTTCTGTTCCATTTATTACTAAACTGTGTGATCATGTAATAGTCGAGATGTATTAGAATTATTGCTGAAATAGTGGCGGTGCCGAGGACCCAAGGAAGAGCTGTGTTGATTGTGAAGTTGTTTGTATTGAGCGGTTTCTCCAGAAAGCTGCAAGCAGCAACACCACAGGTCAAGCATTCAGCCCGTTCTGAACCTGGCATGTTATAAACAGGGCGTTCCACTAGTCAATTAGATTAGTGGTAAAATCATTCACTGTTTCTTTAGACTCATAATTAGGAAAATCAAGTCATTTCAAAGTCATCCTTTTGAATGCTATAACTTTGTTATACCCTTGTCTGATGAGCTGGGATGTCACGGGGCATGGTGAAGGACTCGAGTGCAGACCAGGCAGAGTGGCGTGCAAACGAATATTTATTCAACAAACAACACAGGAAACTCACAGGACATAACAGGGGATCCACGGACAAGACAGGAGACGAAGGGGATAATCTAGCAGGAACGGGCAGGCAGACGGGAAAACCGGGAACAGGACGAGCAAACCGGGCAGGAAGGCATGAAGCACATGGGGTAACAAGAAGCAATGATCTGGCAGTGAGTGTGTGTGTGAGGCAGGGGTTTAAATAGAGGTGAGAACAGGTGAGGGGAGTTGTGCTGATGAGAGGGAAGTGCTAGATTAATGATCTGAGGCAGGTGAAGGGAATTTAGACTGAGGGAGTGACTGACAGGTGTACTGAATAAACTGATTAGATGAGTGAGGAGGGTGTGGCGCTAGACAAAGACACAGAAGGCAAAGCCTAATCATGACATGGGAACAGTCTGTCCACCAGGCTTTGCTTGGACAGAGGACCTAGTGATTTAAAGCTGGCTTTGTCAGTCATCTGGAATATCTAATTAATATGTGTCAAACATTCGTGCATTGCATCATGTAAAAAAATCTGCTAATGAAACCTGTAAAAGATTTGTAAAGTTCTCCATTATCCTCAAATGAAACTTCACTCTTCCTTGTGTTCGTTTATTTTATCTCTTACCTCTGTGAGAGGCAATTGCTTCCTTTACGTTTGCGAGCCTCACCCTCCCACACGTTCGTAGCAATTATATGGTTTCACTCCATGGGGTTGCTGAGAGGACGGCTTTGCTGGAAACTTCAGAGTCGACGCTGCCAGCTGGAAACTGGAGTAGAGCCTCTTCGTTTTGCATTTCATCTGTGCTCGTCAACTTTTTTTTTTTTTTTTGGCCTCTCAGCTTTTTGCTTCACACAACATTAAAGCTCTATCCGTTAAATGATGTCATCCGCCTCGGTACAGTATGTCATCTGAGAACGGAGTAGCAGACAAGTTTTTCTTCATGTTACAAATTGATGTAATTTAGTTATTGAGATTTACGCAGCGGCAACATATTGCTTGCAAGTTGACAGGATTATACTGTAAATATCCATTGCAGCATTAAAGTGACAGGTGGAATTTCTAAGCTTCTTATTAAACCCCAGTCAGAGTAGAGTGTGAGAAACACCAGTATTATCTCTCATGTACAGAGTTGTTAACAGTCCAGAGAGAGAGCTCTGCTGGCTGGTGAGCGTTGTTTTCACACTGTACCTGTACAGTAAATAGATCCGTGTAGAGCTGTCACGCACGGGAAGCCAAGCCTTCGTCTCTGCCTGTTCCACCGTGTTAACCTCATCCTAGAAGCCTGCCACGGAAAATGACACCGAATGTGAAGAGGATGGTTGAATAAGCCGCATCGAAGGGAGAACAATGTGTTCGCGTCTGTGGCTCTGGTGTTGGTGAGATGTAATGGTGCGTTGAGAGACCATCAGCAGCCAAAAGGGTGCAAATGTGACGTCTGAGTTGAAGACGCTGCGGCAGCCTGCAGGTATAGAGCTGTAGACTCTGTGAAAGGATGTGTTTTCACGAGTGTTGCTGTATCAGTTTATGTAAAATGAACATAAACACAATTTGTAAAGGGAGCGCTCCTATGGAAAACTCAACCTCACATTCTTCATGTAAAATGATTACAAAACCATAAAAAAATGTACACAAATGTGTGTTGTCAAGCACATGACAGCTGGTAATGAGTTTTGAATTTATAAGCCTGAACCAATATGAGATAATGCTTTTAAGCCAATTGCTAATTGACTTTTTTCATTCAAAGAAGTTATTGTTGAATTCATTCTTTGACTAAGAATGATATCCTTAACATGGAGAAGAAGCCTATCAACCACCGCACCCATTCAGTGGTGGCGGGGATTAAGCGATATTATTTGCAGCCAGCCAAGACCGATGGAAGTATTTGGTCATAAACAACTAAATAAACTTAAATGTTTGACTTGATGATGACGACGCAAGGGGAAGAGTCGGGGAACACCATAGTTATAACAATTCATTCTAAGGGCGTCATGAATTTCATGGCAGTCCATCGATCGCTGTCGAGACCTCATTGTGGCACGAGAAAAAGTCAAGTGATCACAAAAAAAAAACGGTTTCCTCTTGGGACCATTATGTCTGTTCTATATTTCATTTTCATGACAATCCATCCAATAGTTGTCGAGTTAACCACGGATGTCAACCTCCCTGTGGCACAAGGAAAAAGTTAGGGATCACCGATGTCAGTTGACTTTATCCTCTGGGGACTATGAATGTCAGTACCTAATTCAATTTCTATGGCAATCCATTTAATAGATATCAGGGTATGTCAGGCCTGACCACGAATATGTCAACCTCACTGTGGCTCTAGGAAAAAGGTAGGGATCACCGACGTCAGTAGACTTTACCCTCTGGGGACCATGAATGTATGTACGAAATTTCATTTTCATGGCAATCCATTCAATAGTTATCGAGATATTTCAGGCTGAACCACAAATGTGTCAAACTCATTGCGGCACGAGGAAAAGTCAGGGGATCCCCAAAGTCAGTAGACGTTATCCTCTGGGGACCATGGAATGTCTGGACAAAATTTAATTTGCATGGCAATCGATCCAATAGTTGTTGACTATACTTCAGTCTGGACCAAAGTGGTCCAACATTACCAACCATGGAGCATAGGGAAGAGGAGACCCTGATAGGTGATACCCAATACTATATGCACAACAAAAGAAATACCAATACAACATTCAATCCTAATACATTATGAGGCATTAGTGAAACCCACAAGGCTGATTGTACACTAACCTTTCCCTCCCAGCAGAGGTCACTCATGGCATTATCTCAAATCCCAGCGGTCTTCCGTCCCTTAACGGTGGACCTCATCTCTGTCAAATTACATTTCCTGCTTGCAATTTTACACCACAAACCTCATCCCTTATTGCATTGCTCAGTTGCTAGCAGTGTCCTTGGGGAAATCAGGTCCCAATTTGAGCAGGTTTGTGCAATATAGGCTCACATTGATTGTTTGCTTATTGGCTGGAGGTTGTCACTCAGATTGGCCCTTTCTGTTGGGATACGTTTTAGCAGATGTTGTGTCCTAAAGGGAGGGAGCTCAATCTGTCTTCATCCCAGGAGATGAACTGCTGCCTCATGGCTGAACTGCATAGTTAATGCAAATTAATTGCAAAGTCTAACCGCTCATCAATTGAAAAACGGAAGCACGTTAATGATATAAATGATAAACTGTTGGTGGTTTATTGAAGAATATTGCTCATGCACAATAAAGTTTGTTTCTCATTGTGAGTGCATGTTTTTCGGCTCCATTGTCTATGATCTCATAAGGGGGCAGGACAAAAAAGCTGCTCAGGGTTCTTCTCCGACATCAGCTTTGGGCGTCAGATGGCTCAAAATTCCATAACTGTTCCTCAGTATTTAATTATCATTTTAAAAACAGACATTATCGTGCCAGGCTTAGTCTAATGTTTTGTTCCTCAGCAACACATTTTAACACAGAGTGTTGTTCCCTCACCTCTCGTCTTTGGACAGAATACGTCTCAATACTGGTGGCGTATGTTGTGACGTGTTTCATGACCCACAAATACAATACAATGTTCAAACATGCGTTTTCCGATTCCCATCCGCTTTTTGCCTGTAGTCTCACTGCGACCACAGAAGAAAAAGTCGGCCACCCTACATTTTTGTGTATTCCTATCCTGAACTAACTACAATGTAATGTTCACACACAATTTACATTCGTTCTTAAAGTGATATCAGGTTGGTACAGAGCTGTCTGTCAGGATACGTTTTGGGAAATAGACCTGTCCCAATTTGAAATTCCATATGAATGCCTAAAAAAGCTGGAGTGTATTTATTTGTAAAATTGTTACACATTTGTTGAAATTAGTTGTTATTGTGTTTGTTGATTGGACAACGCATTTGTGAACTAATTCAACGAATCAATCTTTTTTTTTTATTCGTTGATCATGCAACACACATTTGGTCCTTCTATACCTCACCACTTCTCCCCCTTTACCTTAATGTTTGCACTTTTAATGATACCCCACATGTAGTAAATAAGCAAACCGCAACGTGCAATCTGCGATTTTAAAGCGTTACCCGAAACAATGATACTGCTAATAAAATACAATTATTGCACCCTACACAAAGCAAACTGTACGCATCTCTGTAACCCTTGCACTCATTTGCACAACCCCGTTTGTGTGTCTCACATTCTCCAGTTTAGATTACAGTTTATTTCTGTCTTGCACATTAAAGTGGGATCATGTAAAGCACACAGTGGACGGACTCTGTGAGGTAATGGTGTGTAAAAAGTAGGGAGCCGTGAACAATATCCTCCACGAACAGAATATCATTGTGCCTGCCGTGCGTGTCTGCTGACGTGCTGCATCATTTAGGCTGATACATGAGGCTCATTAAAATAGTGTACGTGGAGATGCTTGGTGGCAGACTCTGTTATACAGCTGATGATGAATGCTGCACATGTGTATTTAACCACTCTGATAAATCAAAACATAAGCATTAATTATGTTTTATTTCTTTCTATCTTTAACTGGCAGATTAAATTGACAGTATTGTTACCAATAGACCAAAAAAATAGAGGTTAATAGAGGTCACATTTTGGTGTCAGGAACATATATATTTTCAACAGCAACTCACAGTGGAGAACAAAAGGAAAAAAAGATGAGAAAAGTAAGAAAGCGAATACAAAGAGATGGTTTATAATGTCAGGTAATGGCAGAAAGGTTGCGAACTGATTTATTTTCCTCCCTGATTGCCACGTGGGAACAAATGAGTGAGCTGCCAATCTGCTGAGCTGATTCCGTGGGGCCTCAGGTTGCTGATTAATGAAATGTGGGAGGACAAAAAGACGACTGTGAGCCATGCCGTAGCCTACCCACAATCCTTCACTGCGTCTTCTGATTGGGCTAATCACCCCATTGTCCCTCAGCACTTTGAGTCTGTTTTTTTTTTAACAGCATGAGGAAGAAGCCTGACGGAAGGCAAAACTGCATTCCCTTTATTTTTTGTATTTTTTCCTCCACCATCTCCTCTTTCTCCCGTATCAAATCCTGCACCATTACCTCCAGTTTCTCCATAACGCCTCATGTGTCATCCATCTAGCTCACTTTAATGGCAGCCTCATAATTATTTAGATGATTATGTGTTGCAAGCCATTTAGCATGCTCAATGACACATGTTTAATTTATTTGCCGCTGCAGCTTCTCATGGAGGAACGGAGGAAAGGAGTCGGAGACGGGTGGTGGTGGTGGTGGTGGCGGTGGCGGTTTCTGCTGCTGGGTGCTGTGGTGGTTGGTGGCAGTGGAGCAAATCAGCGCTGAAATAGTTTGATAAATTGCAGCTGTTGATATAATATGCAATGCCACATGAAAGAGCTAATGTGATACAAATAAGGTGTGCTTTGTGTGGCACTGCGAGGCAACGTTTGCTCGGGCTAATGGCGTGTGTCTTGGTTGACCAGTGAACCCGCATAACGCACTGCACCATTGAGCAAGCCATTAGGACAAGATAATGGGCCAGGCTGCCGGATGCAGCCTCGTTTCCTTCAAGGAAAGACGCACGGAATGTGCAGATTATTTCTTTTATTTGTACAATATCAGTAGTATTTTCATTCCGTGGGTGTAGAGAATTATTTGGCAAGCAAAACATTAGAATTTGGGGAATACAAGGAGGAAAGTATGTGAAAAGGCATAAAGGCTTCGAGTTCATTTTATACCCAGCATTGCTGTCAGGTGACCACTAGAGAGTAGTATAACCTCATTGATGGCACTGATTCTCTCTAATAAGCGTTTTTTTTTCTTTCTTAAAAGATGCTAAATGTTTTTGACAGGCGTGAGTCTTTTACATGTTTAATAATCTGTGTATTCTGTGTAAAACTTGAGTAGAAACTTAATTAGAAGAATGAGAATGGGGGGAGAAATAAAGAATCCAAATATCACAATGTTGGATGCCAACCGAGTTCCTGTAATGCAACTTACACAAGTGTGATGTGGAAACGTAACACCTCTGGTCCAAAAACAGTGACAATGGAGAAGTAGGGGACAACTTGTGTCCAGCATTTTAACATCTGAAATGTACTTGATTTAATTTGAATCATTTTAACAAGGTAATTTAACTTATTATTTGGGGAAAAAAAACATATCAGATATAATTTTTCTTAAAATCTTTAGGGAGGGCGTCTTTAATTCCAGGAGGGCGTCTCTGTCGGTCGGTGCAGATTCAGCACAGCTTGCAGACACGACGTCGGGCGCAGTGCGCTGCAGCTGGGTCTTGACGCGTGCTGAAGTCTGTCACTGCTCACCCAGACCGCTCTGTCATCCTCCAGCATCTGCCGCGACTTCTTGTTTGGAGAAGCTTCTGGAACAATCACAGTTCTCTGCTTGTCAGCACCTGGTGTTCCTGTCTGCTTCCCTACAACGTGTCACTCTCTCCCTCTCACACACACACACACACACACACACACACACACACACAAACACATTTAACGACGTATATTCCAGATGTGGAAAGTGTTGTTGTTGGTTTTTTTTCCACAGCTGGCATTTATAAAAAACTAGGTTCAAGTTCCAAAGCTTATATAATTCCAAAAATGCAATTCAACTCTCGAAATATTCAAAAACAGCAGATAAAGCCATCTGCTTTTGGGGTTAAACACTGACCCAGAAAACGCTGAGAACATTTATCAATACTGCAGTGAGCCTTTTGTGTTTGTGTGGCTGATTGTATAAAATATGTGTGTGTATATATATATAATATAGAAACTATAAGCTTATTTTATTTTTGCCTACTTTGTGCTGATGCTGCATGAAAATGAAGAAAAGAGGAAAAAGTAATACGGACGTTGCTGTATTTGCTTTTTACTGCTTTAAAACGTGGTTCATAATTCACATTGTTTATTTTTTTTTTCTCAAAATATGACAGGAAACAATTCATGACAATAATTCTAATACTGCAACATTAACATTATCATTTCACCCAGCTGTGTGTAAAGTGTTGTACAGTGAGCAGCAGAGGTTTCCAGCTGTACTTGATGTCACGGGCTCAGCTATAATAGCGATGATATTATCATGTGTCACTGTTTGTGTATATTTTTTATTTGTGTCATAATCATCCCCATGTTTTTATTAGGTTTGTCCATAAAGCACTTCTGTTCCCAGTAGCTACAGTTTTAGACGTGGTGGCACACTTCTAGCTGTATTAGATATAGACCTTTTCCACAGCAAACGTTTTGACTCATAGTGCAGGAGGAACTAACACTGTTAAGTGTGATGATGTGACATTCCTGCTGTGTGCCTGCTGCACATTTACAGTACAGTGCAGAAGCTCCCATCAATATGGTTATTACATTACTAATGCAAAATCTCATCTTGGATGCAGTGTATACAGTCAAAACTGTCGACCACTCAAACACACTACATGTCACTACATGTCATTCGCCCACTCACACCCGTTCATACACTGCTGGCTGGCAGGGGTGTTACCATGCAAGGGGGCCACCTGCCTATTAGGACTATCTAACATTCACACACATTCACACACCTTATGCACAGCTTTGGGAGCAATTTGGGGTTAAATGTCTTAAAGGGACAGTGTGTAAGTTGTAGTAGCATCTAGTGGTTTGTGGCAGGTTGCAACCAACTAAATACCCTTCAGCTCAGCCCCAAAGCGTGTCGAAGAACTACGACAAAGTCACGATATGAAGTCATTCACATCTCACTGGAAACAAATGTAAAATGGCAATAAAATAAATAACATTTCTGAGTGAACTTTATAAAGAATGAAGAACAGAGACATCCGTCGGTATCAGTCATTCCTCCTGTCCTCTGTCCTCCTGACAGCCAATAGAGAAGTTTACAAAAAAGCTTTTTTGGCCGATCGTTCATGTTGTGCTTTGCGGCGGTGGCCGACTGAGTTATAGGTTTCACTTTCTTTTACATGTTCACAGATGTATTGATAAAGTATTGGCTTTTTACTCGCAAATATTGTATTGCAACAGGCGTAGTTGCAGTCAACTCGAGCATCCTTCACTTCTCTTGGTTCACTGCACCAGAGAGGCCAATCTGCTCCAAGTGTGTAAATTGCATACAAGTCCAAGCTGAAATAGTCTGTAGTTCTTCTTTGCTTCCAACTACGTCGCTGTCACGACAAATGACAGCGCTGAAAGCAGGAAGCACAGCAGATTTTGCCCGCCGCGAACTCAGCTCTCCGGGGCAATATAGCACGCACTGAGGAATATATTGTTTCAATCGACTACATTAACCATCGACACTGATTGGACATCAACATGAAAGGTGGTGAATTTTCCCTAAACACTAATGAGATGCAGATATTTAATTTTGGATTATTTTCATTGGACAGGAGGACAATTCCATTTGCTTACCTCACATCCATGAAACCACTCTACTGTTCAATGAGGCTGGTTTGAAACTTTGACACCGGAGAAAAGGCGATGAATAAGAAAAGACAAAGGGCCAAGGAGATCGGCTCAGATTCAAACACAACAATCCATTATGTGGGGGGGCCGCTCCAGGCTCCCGTTTCCCTTCAAGGTGAATTTACTCTGTAAAGCAAACCCCTCCTCTTTGACATTTCGGGCAAGTTTGCTTCAGTGTCAACAACACCTTAAACAGGAAAAAGAGAAAGAAAGACAAAAAAAAAGTTAATATTCTTCCGCTCCAGTTGTGGCTTCCAGTAACAGATTCCAAACCCTCTGTAGATATTTTTAACCTGCTTTTGTAGACAGTCACTCTTGTTTTTTTGTTTTTCACCCAGTATCTAAAATGGGATACAGTGGAGTCGCATCTCTTCCTCATCACTATTAATTCATGATTAAATAATGATTTATAAGTTCCCTCACCTGACTGCTTATGGAGTTGCTGATTGAGAGACTTCAATCAGCAACTAGGTCTGCAATCAACACCTGATTACAACATGCAAACATACAGTAGTCCTTCTGCTCCCTTCCCCATCCTAAAATCATCTCTCCATTTATTTCAATTAATCGGTTAATGGTGTTAAAGTCAGTAAATGTGCTGCCGTCGCATCCCCTCTTTATTCAGACTCCAGCATCGCTCCATCACTCCCGTCAGCCAACACATTAAACCAAGTTAGAGACTGATAATCGCAGCTGATAAGCTTGATGTTTTCTTTCTCAGCAATTGATTGGCCGGTCAAAGAGCAGGGAGGTCTCAGATAAACTGACACCACAGACAAGACCGCCTCCCAGTTTCCCCCTCGGGTGGCCTGACGCGGGTCTGATGTTTCCTTGTCACTGCGAATAATAAAAAGTTGCACGTGGTGGGGCAAACTCCAGAATCACAGGAATATGTGGCACAAAATCAAATTCTGGGACATGCAAATGAGCGACGTCGGATTTTGTGTCGAATCCCAAAGAAAGACAGAAGACTTGACTGGTACTGGGGGGGGGGAGGCTCCTAAATTCAGTGGCAAGTTGAGAGCACAAAGCGTGATTGAAAAGTCCTCAAAGAAGCAGGGGAAGCGTGGGCACCAAAAGGAATGTGACACCTTTTTTGCGAATGGCTCTCTGTGCCTTTTGACAAAATATTGCTTGTTCACATCGGTTACAAAGAATGTGGTATATCAAATATGAGCAGTCATCCAAGAGAAACCAGTCATGAGCGGGAGTTCTGCCTTGAGCATGAAAGGCGGCGCACACCGTGAAAACCGCCTTAATTACGTCCCACTGAATACAGCGTGAAGGAGTAGTTTGACATACGCTTATTCATTTTGTTGTGTTGTCTGCATGTTAAGAGTGAAGCCTGAGCCAGGAGAGAAATAGGTTAGCTTAGCATAAAGGCTAAAAGACTGGGGTAACAGCTTGCCTGGCTTTGTTCCAAAGCTCAGTAATTAACACGTTACATGTTTTGTATGCTGAAACCTTAATGAGTGTTAATTTGTTAAAATTTGGAGTTGCTGGTAGGCAGTCAGGCTAGCTGTTCCCCCCCCTGCTTCCATTCTTTATGCTAAGCTAAGCTAATTGTCTGCTCACTCCAGACCGGTCACCAGAGAAAACAAATCAGACCCCCCCCCCTTTTTTTTAACACATTATTATTCCTTAAATCCGATATGATTCTAAAAAATTGTATAAGCATTGTCGTGAGTCCATTTAAATGTGTGTGAGACTTGTTGCATCACGATGCATATGGAAGATTTAGCACTTTTTTTTTCCAATCATTGTCGCTAAACCAAATTCCCATAACAACCGTTGCCATGAGGAAGCAAAGAGGCACGTTGCGTGAAAAGGCCAACAAGCCAAAAAAAACCTGACCATCAATACCCGTCGATTAATAAAGTTCCTGCCGTTCCGCCGCAAAAATCACGGCATATACCGGGACAAAGTTTTATCCAGCAGTAGCCTACATGTACTGCAAGTGTCATTTCAGGACTTTAGCAGGAAAACAGACTTAACAACGTGAACATCTGTGACTTTACCAGAGAATTTGGTCAAAATGCTGCATTTAGCATCCAGCAGAACCGTAATGGTGCTGCGCCGTGTATATCTTCACGTGTCTGTTCTTTAAATCACAGCAAACTGCTGCCATTTGTTTAATGTGATTGGCTAATATCTGTATATCAGCAACACAGCACATTATGTTCTGTGTTTTTAGGGGTTTACGCATGACGCTCCCCGTCTTGACTCAGGAACCGGAGACGGGTCATTGTAATTTTACCCCTTAAAAGGATTATAGGGAAATACTGATTACCTGACAGAGGGAAATGAGACCACGGCCAGTGTTAGTGGGTTTTTTCCAAATCTGAATTGACAGGGCGGAGGTGGGTGGTTAAGTTCAATCCACTATTGCTGATGAGCAGACTGATTTCTATTAACCTGCAGCCTGCGGATCAAACAGACTTTTCCATGCTGCTGCTGCAGCTGCTGCTGCTGCTTCTGAGAGAGAGAGGGAGAGAGAGAGAGATGGGGGAGAGACTCTGCCACCAAACTTTTATGACACAGAAAGTCTGCTTAATGGGCTGGAAGATTCTCCCCCATTTAGCCCTGTGCGGAAATAAAAGGAAGCTGGTCGGTGCTCAGGAAAAATGGCTACTTCCAGTTAAGTCCCCCAGTGAATTGGAAATTAGGAAATTATAAGCAGAGCGATCAATCACGGACGAGTATGCGCTCCGGCGCGCAACGCCCCAGTGTTCTCCAAGATGGGTTTGGTGAGGACGTAGAGTGACGTCAAAACTTCAGCTCAGCAATTATCATATGTGCATCACTGCCCGTCCCATTAGTTCAACCCCGCCTGGCGGAGCATGTGCCCGACTTCTCGTGGGCTTACAGCAGACGGATGAAATAGAGGCCTAAATTGAGCTGCCATTGTGGTTATTTTAAGCACCGAGACAAACCCAATATGTCATAAAAGCAAAGTAATCTCAGTGTTATCCTTCACATTATGTCCCAAATGTCCCCAAAAAGCGACTTTTGTGTTGATTCCTGTTGTGTCCAACAAGACATGAAGCCTACCGGCTAAAAAAAACATAACAAGCCCAACATCCAGTGTTAAGAAAGAGTGGCGTTTTGTCTCCCGGCCGCCCCCCCCCCCCACACCTACGTTTGACAGCCTGAGCCCCAGCACACGAGCAGAACAGAGCCAGCAGCAGCGGCGGCACTGCGGGATCAGGAAGCCCCGAAAGGAGAGGCAGCCGAACCGGGGCTGATGGGGGAAATATGCCAGCCACAGTGCGTAGCTCTGGGAGGGTTGGAGGGTAGATTGCTGATGTGAAGCGATTGTGACAAACAAGATGCAAATTGTCATCGTACACAATCAAACACTTCTCACGGCTGACAGTCAGAGATGTTTGATTGATAGTGAGAGTGAGTCAGAGAGGATCAGAGCGGAATTGTTTAAAGCAACATGGAACTTTTTTTTTGATTAAAGCAGATCAGAGACAACAGAGGGGGGGGGGGGGGGGGGGCAGATAAACAAAGAGCATGTAAAGACCACATGAGCATTGTTTTTTTTTGGGGGGGGGGGGGGGGGGGGGGTTCAACTTTATATTTGTTCACATTTACTTTTTCTTTACATCTACTTCTTCCTCTCAGGCGAGATCATATGTAAACTATAGAAACGCGTGTATTCCTTGTCTGTTGCAACATTCATCACCCTCTAAAGGCATGTTTCGTAGCCAGGGGATTAGATTTGAAAAGAGGTTGGGTGGAGCCGAGACGCAGCGAGCAAACGGCGACGACTGCGGCTCAGTTTGAGAGGCTGTCAAGTCAGGCAGACATGCTCCTGAACATGCTCCTAAACATGCCCCTCTTTAAGTCAGTATCCTCTTTACGGAGTAATAACTTCCAAAACCAACAGCAAGATGACACAGAAGGAGTGGAAAAGTACGAAGTTTGGTGCGAAACACTGACCGTAAACATAACTTTGTTTACAAGAAAACTAAAGGGCACGCAGCAAGTTTCCATCAGAGAGAACCTTGCATGATGGGAAGTATGCTCATTATGTTTCTTTTCAAACTGACTTTGAATGAGTTTAGTGAACAGTGAAATCAATAGTTCAAGTCACACGTGTTTACGAGTTCTGAAATGGGTCTGACAAAACGAAAGCCACACATTTTGAATTACCTTAAAATTCACAAACGTAGGTATTTAAATGAAGTTAATGAGAGTAATTGATTATCTGAATTCCTGTAGGATGTTTTACAGTGTGGGTGTTTTTTCACTGACTCCCACAAACATTTTTTAATCAGCTTCTAGTGACCACTGGCAACAAAATTGCAACAATTGTATTTATTGTGGGGGGGGGGGGGGGGGGGGGGGGGGATCTTGACCTTGTTAAAGTGTTCTGGAGAGCTGCACCCAGCTAGTGCAACAATATCTGATCTACTCAAAGATACCGACTACATCTATAGTACTTGTGAGTTTGAATGGGAGTGATGGGAAAACATTGAAAATAAGATATAATAAGGTGGAATATTCCTGCATCTGTTCAGATATCAGAGGAATTTGATTTCCGGCCCTAAAAAAATGAGGACAAATTCAAGACAAGTTGTCTTTTCATCGAGAGAACTTGGCTTCGGACTGAAGAACGTTTCTGTCAAAATGAATGCGGTTGTGTTTTAATGTCCTGTTTGCACTGCATACGTCCCACAACATGGATACAGATGATCCCTGATAACTTGCTATGACTCGAGTCAGAGCAATAACAGGACTAACATCAGATGGTGGTCCACAGCGATGTGGGAAATATCTGCTTCGGCTGAGACTCCATGCTCCGCTTCTTCTCCACCCATGCGTGCCGCTGCGCTGACGGGGGTTGCAAGGCCGAATGTAAGGGCGCACGATTCCTCACAGACTATTTTAGCCTTGTGGGCTCTTCGTTCTTCAGTGATTCGATTCCAATCATTGCCCATCACACTTTTGAGGTCTCTTGGACTAAATTACGGTCAGTGTAACACACCAGTAAACCATCCAGTCTTTATGTTTGTGCAGCATCCTCTGTCAGGACCTGATGAATCGTTCCCTGGAAATAGTTTACGAATTCATGGGTTTTGGTAAGAAAAAAAGAGTGTTAATGTTGTGAAATGGGCGGCTGTGATGATGAAAATAGGCCATGTGATGAAAGGTGTGGGCAAAGACGAAATCCTATATAAATTGTCTGAATGGGGAGGAAGATGAGAGGTGAGGAAGACACAGAGGAAGTAATGGCCAGAGAGCTGAGAGATGTCTGGGCTATAAGATCAGAGAGAGAGAGAGAGAAAGAGAGAGAGAGTGTGTGTGTGTGTGTGTGTGTGTGTGTGTGTGTGTGTGTGTGTGTGTGTGTGTGTGTGTGTGTGTGTGTGTGTGTGTGTGTGTGTGTGTGTGTGTGTGTGAGACAGAGAGCTGCAGCCTGCACAGGGAGCTGCAGCGCTGCGTGCTGATCATTCATGATGGCACCTCAGAGGCCATCCTGTAAGGAAGAAAAATGAAAACTATTAAAGGCTCGCTGGGCTATGTTGGCTTTGGTGTGTCAGCAATTATTAGCCTGGGACAGCAGTCTTTAGGTCCTCAGATATAGGAGAGTGGGAGACTGTGGCAGAGCAGGAAAGGACACCGTGATCTCCCGTTATAGTCGCTGCCATGATCTGTGCTGCAGAACTTTCTGCACAGTAGGGGTTTTCTTTTATCAATTGATTTCTTTTCTTTTTTGAGTGGTTATGTGGCCTTGAAGTTGTAGTAATCAAAAAAATATTTCTGTGTTTATGTTTCTCTCTTCTTCTGGCTCCATCTTTGGAGTTAAGCAGCCAAGGACGCTCTGGTGTGTCTGCACTGAACCTGCCAGAGATCAGCTGTCAGTCAAACAGAGTGGGCGGCACTGTGACCTCTTTTCCTTGGGTTATTTTTATATAGATCACGCCCGAGTTTCTAAGAGCTTCCATGTTTTTTTTCTCTTTCTCAGTTCATCCATGGTGTCACTTACACGCTTGCGCTCGCATTAGCAGCATTTCTTCACCTGAATGTCAGCAGGCAGGTGTGGAGTAAACTTCTTCCTCACCCGACCCGCCAGATGGTTTGCTGCCATCTGAGAAGCCGTCATTGGAAACTGTCTGGAAAGGGGCAGGCACTTTCAAAAAAATACTTGGCAGGAGATTGGATTGACCATCTGTCAATACAACTCTTGGCAAAGCCAGTCAGGAGAAGCACGGGAAACATCTTTTCCAATAAGGAAAGCCTTTCTTCTCCCTTCTTCTGATATAACTGATGCTGATGCAGCATTTACGCTAACCTTTTATTGTTGTTTAGAACAAACAGTTGCCTCTCTGTGTCGTCTCACACAACACACTTAAACTAAGGCCATAGCGACCACGTGCTCCCCGTCTCCGACATTCCTTTCTTGGCCGTACGCCTGCCATGCTGCTGCAGGCCCTGCGGAGTTAACGCTCAAATACAATGCGAGGAGAGGGCACGCTAAAGGCGAAACAAAGTAAATATTCATAACAACTCAAATTCATGCAAATGAATTGCAAACCCCGACAAAATCAACGAAAACCAGGGAAATAAACAAACGCACAAGAATGATGAATGCAAAACAAATGTCTGCTCTGTGACATTACTGCCCCATATCACAAATTTGCCACAAGGGGCTTTGCAATACCTCAATCAAGATAAGGAACCCCCCCCCAAAAAAAAATCTAAAGACCTCTAGAGCAACAGAGAACGGACAGACATGCGTTTGTACAGAAAATACCAACATACTTAGAAGATAGGTAAGATAGTTCTGCAGTAAGTGACATTCTATAATATTTGGTGTGTCCATTGGTCTGGATGGTTGCCCATACATAGATTGAGATGTCAGCAGTAACTTAGAGATCTTGTATTAATGGTATGTTCATTATGTGTGATTTGGATGCTTCACCCTACACTTACCTGGGCAGGTGGTCGGTTCCAGCCAGGTGAGGCTGAGAAGGTGAAATCCCTGGAGTACGGGGGAGAGAGGAGCTACAGGTGGTTTCTTTTTCAGTTTAATTGAATTATATTTCTTTTCATATGCACTTTTGTTTCAGTAACCTTTTTGTTAATAAATGCCATTTCTTTTGCACTACTCATGCTTATCAACCTTGTTCTTCAACATCCTTTTTTGGAGTTTTCTGGGGATAAACCACTGTTGGAGCTTTTTCATTAGTTTGATTATTTTGCTGTTGTTAATTGTTATTTTTGTATTTCTTTTTGTTGACACTAGGGGCACTGAGCACCAGGCCTGGCACTTGTCCAGGTGAAGGGATGTAGGTAGTAGGTGTGTCGATGTCATGTGATGCACCAGGAAGGGGCGTGTTTTGTTATCACTAGAGCAAGAGAGAGACTGCACGAGGAAAATCAACCTAAACCCCAAATCTCGACTGCACATTGGACTTCTTGTGTTACAATCTGACTGAAATGGTGCATCTGTGGCCCTGTGGTGTAAGTTTTGATTTTGAACAAAATGAACAAAATGAACAAAACAAACAAACTGGTTTAAGACAGTCTTGGTCATCTGAAAGTGTATCGTGCAACAACAAAATGGCTAAGTTGGCAGGACAAACATTGATTTATATGAACATGTTGCAGATGATTACTTATCAGCTTTTCATCGTCAATAACATTAAAAAAAAAGTCTGTGGCGACATGTATTATAAATCACATAAATGAAGGTCACGGTGTCCATTAATGCATAGCCTGCTGGTCATATTCACATACTGCATTATCAAGCTACTACCTCCTGGTGGATGTGGTGTCCTTGCATTTGCAGCCCCTGCTGGAAGACAGATCCTCGAAGGACTAACCCTCATTACTCATTACAGTGTTTGAGGACGCGGGGGACCACCTGCGACACTTATAAATGACTTGCTAGTGTAGTTTGCCGCGGGCAGAGCTGTTGCATTGGCCTGACCAGATGGCCTGTGATCGACTCTCGTGTGGTGCGGCGCACATGCAGCGCCTCCAATCGCCCATGGGCCCAGTTTGCGTTTCACACGCGTTCTAAGGTGACTTTTTCTGGAATTAGTATTTACTTCAACAGATCAATAAGCGAGAACACATGTCTATCTGTCATAATTTGCATTCGGCCTAACTAAGAGCTCATACTAACTGTGAATTATAAAGTCACATACCGACAGTGTCACAGTCTTATTTATAACATTAAACTGTTTGTTAAGGGACTTAAAACAGTCCCTTGTTCTCATTTTTCACAGACTCTCTCAATCCTCATCTTTTTAGGAAATTTGTATTCTCGGATCGGAAAACAAAGCGCAACACGAATGGCCACGCCAGTGACGGTAATCCAAGAGTGGGAAGGTGACGCAAGAGGTCACCGAATGTAAACGCTGCTGTTATTCGGGTAGTGTTAATCCCTCGAGCATGGCGACTGAGCATGCATCAATCACAGCTTTGTGTGTCCAGAGGTGAGCCAACAGGCATTAACCTTGAACCAGAAGTCAAAGTCTGGCTGCTCCACCCACCCCCCACGGCCTCAACATGGACCACCACCATGTTCACTCGCAGAAATACAAGCTGGAACTTAGCCAAAGCTAAAGTGTAGCTCTGTGCTGGTAAATGTGAAGATGAAGATTTTGCCTGTTTTAAAAGTCACTGGAAAATCACAGTGCAGTTGCTAGCATAAGTGGCTGCATGCTTGCTGTATCGTCACGACCCACTACTTAAAAGTCTCGTCATTTTGACTTTCTCCTTTTTCTAAATGGCCCATTCATTGGTAAGAAACTAACTGTGAGCAATGAAAGGCCAATATTCACCTTCCTTTTGGTCTCAACCGACTCCAGAGAAAAAGATATCTGGCTCTTTAGTTGCTAATGTTTAACCAGCTAGTGGCTAACTTTGGAAGAGGGGTCGACGAGAGCTGTGTGAATGAACCAAACAGTGAAATCTGTGGTTCTAAAAGCCACAGCAATGAGCCAAAGCAGACTCTTAATCTACCAAGCCCATTTTCAGCATGTTTAATGTCAGTCGAGTGGCTGCAATCAGTTGGCATTCAGTGAATTAGTCAATGAGATGCACCTGGCGCAATGAGATGCACCTGGCGCATTAACAGTAACAACAACAAGCTAAAAACTAAGAAGAAACTTGAACTAAATTGGCTGACTTGAATACGGATACGTAAGAAGCTAAAACATTAAAGTGGTGGCTGTTTCCCCACAGGCTTGATGCAAATAGGCCTACTAAAAGAAGACGGTGTGTACTGGAGATCTTTCATTTTCTAAACTAGCCATGCTCATCCGTAGATGTCTTGGTTAGCTAACTAGTCACGGCTTCATGGGACTAGTGGATTGAATGGAGCCATCAATGTTGTTGATTAAACCTGTGCTTTTTGTTAAGACCAAATGACTGCAGTGAAAAAGCTTTATTAGGTGTATTTCAGTAGGCCGAGCGGTTTTGCGGCGCAAGTTACTTGTTTAGCTAGTCAGTTGACCCTTGGCTAAGTCCCGCCCCTAAACACAGTACGGCCAATCATAGCGTAGTTTCAGCCAGCTTTAATGCAGGGTCGGACAACTAACCGCTTCTGCTCCGTAGACTGTCATGCAATCGTTTCCGATTTTCTACATTGGCGGAGTGGCAACTGGGGGGCGGGGCTTAGCGAAGGGTCAATTGAACATCCGGTTCGCCACGTTAAAATTGTTGACTTTGTATGATAAGAACTGTTTCTGTTAATGTATAATGAAGTAATTGGTCCTTTCCAAGTAGCAAAAGCTACATCGCTTTAAAAATATCTCCATGTTTCAGAGATCATGGAAGACTCGAGGATTGTTTGACCATTTTGTCTGGTAGATTACATTTTTCTGTGGTGAGAACTTTTTGCCTCGTGGCTATTTTAGAAAAGACTAAAGTGACTTTATAGCTTAGATCTAATCATGCTTCCTCAGCAAGCAGCATCAGATAGGCTCCTTCACCTTATCAGTGTAGGCAGGCAGAGGAATCATTTCAAGCATCTTCGGCCAGAAGGGAGGAAAAGGAGTAATTCATGTCTGTAATAGCAGTGGTACAACAATTAGAGAAAAAGGTCTAAGAAACGGTATGGAGGAAAAAAAACACATAACAAAAGTATGCCTCGGGGGCTTTTGAGATTGGAAAAAAAAGAAGGAAGAGGAAATGAAGAAACAATCGCAGACTTTTAGAAAAATTTCAAGAGCAGATGACGACGATAAGCCTGTTAAGCACAGTTTGATTCCTCGGATTGTCAAACGGCTTTTGATTTCCTGCTAAGTTATATAAATGGCCCTCATAGGGAGAACATCAAAATTCAATAACTCCCTTTGAGATGAATGTTATTAGATTTTCATAAGAATGGGAGTTCCTTTCATCCGGCAACAAAAGCAATACAGCAGAAGGAAAAAAAAAAAGAGCGCCTGCGTTTGCATTAATATCCCATCAATTAGCATAAACTTGAACCTCTCTGACATTGTCCAGACTGTTGCTTTGGTGTTAATACCTTTCATTGCCAAGTATTTCAACAGGCAATGAAGGACACATTATGTTATAATGCATTTGATGAAAAGGTCGACCATTGGTGCATCAAAGACAAGATTTTTGAGGAATACCTGGAATATAACACGCAGAAATAAAATACTAGCTAGATAACTTCTAACCCATCTGTGCATATGGGTTAAAAAAAATAGTAAATAATCCACTCGTTCAATGAATTTATTGAGGTTGTAGTCCAATGTGTATTTGTTTACGTACCCTGATTATGTTACCTTGATGCAGCTCATCCCTCATTTTATTTCAACTTTCTTTAAAAATACTTCCGTGTTGACGCGGCTAAGGGTGCAGAGAATACTGCGCCAGGAATCGGAGATGTCTAATAAGGTGCCGAGAACGATTTGCCACTTTGAAATGCTAAACGGGACTGAGGTGCAAATTAGCCTGGAAATGCCTGGCGCATGTAATTAAAGGCCCCAATGAATTCCAATAATCAAATGGGCCATCTTCTGAGAAAACTATTACAGGAGGATTATTAGTGTAGCAGGTTTCGCTAATCACTCACTGACAGGCAGGCTCGGTGCCAGCAGCCCCGTCTGTCCGGGGTGTTGCTGTCACACCCACACACACATATTATACAGACACACACTTGGACGCTCATGTGTAATCGCAGTCATGCACCCCCCCCCCCCTGTATGTATGCATGTAGACAGACTGGTACACACACAAGCAGAGACAGTCAAGTCAGTCCTATTGATGTCAACCTTTTTGCTCTCAGTTATCATGTGCACACAGGCAGGCGTCATATTGAATCAGTGGGACAGGGTTAAATAAAACTGGAAGGCTTTCACTTTCAATCTCATCCAGCCTCCAACTTACATGCCTCGACCGGGAGATTCAGGAGATAGAGGGGGGCTTTGGATGTCAACACGCGGGGGGGGGGGACGGTATATGGGCATTTATTCTGCACTCTGTAGAAACTGAGCTCAGAAAAACCAGTTTGTGCGCCGTCCACGCGGCTGGAATTCAAATCGTAACGGCGTTCTAGGATGAGGAATGCAGAAGGCCGATAATGTGGCGCCCACTCTGATCCATGTTCTGTGCGGCGGTGAAGTATTTACTACACCAGGTTCAACCACACGCAGGCTTATACGCTCAATTTGTTAGCTGTCAGCCCTCTGCAGCACCGCAAGACCGCGGTGAAATTAATCAGTGACATTAAAAAACAGAGCAAAATGCGTCACGCTTTGATGCAACCCAATGTGTTTATTGATTAATAAACGGTCAAAGGATTCCATTTCCCAGATATACTGTCTCTGCCTGCCGCCGCTCCTTTTTTTTGCTGCCGAAGAGGCTTTTTCCCCCAGGACAAATGTGTTTCAGCTGAGCTGATCCAATCCCTTCGCCATTGTTTTTATGTACTTCTGTTTAGCGCTCCCCCGAGCTCCACTGACTACCTGTCTGTTTAGAAGCCTATAAACATAAATCAGACTTGTTAGAGACTTTTTCATAAATTCCTCGCTACGGAGAAAAGCCGCTTCAACAGATGGATGAAACACCACCACGGCTTCTTTTCTTCTTTTTTTTTTTACTCTTTTCTGAAATGAATTTCTGTCCTCGCAGCGTTCAGAACATTATTGGTATCATTAAAGCCCTGATGAAAATCTGTGGTAGTAAGCCAAGAGTCATAGCACCAAGCTATTGCTTTATGTCCATATCACTAGATTTAGAGTACTGGATCAGATCAGGACCATAACTTGTACATATTGACATTCTGGGGAGACTGAAAGATTTATAATTCATACAACAAAGCCCAGAGGGCCTATTCTCCATCCTATGAGTATCTGCTTATAGAGGGTGGCGAACAGTAAACACAGCCGTTCTGTCATGCATTGACAATCTCCATATGCAATGCTGATTCCTGCTACTTAAACTGTAAAGGCCACTCAAATAGAGAAAAACGTAGACTCTGACCTTAATCTTTTTTTTTTAATCAATATTTCCATCTCGGGGGGCAAGTTTCATTTCAACCCAAATTGTATTTGTTGGTCATCGTAACTGTGTATTTTTTTCCCCTCACTAGTCTTTTAGCTCGGAGGTTTGACCTTTTGTAGTCCACCGGTAGAGAATCTATGTCACCTCTGGCGCTCCCATTTGTCCCCTCACTGCACTTCAGTGGGAACGATAATTACGCTTCAAACGAAGCTCCGTTCATTGTGTCGGCTAATGTTTAAAGCTCTCTCTCTCTCCCTCTCCCCCCCCCCCCCTCCTCCCTCTGTCTCTCTCAGAGCACAATGGGAGGGTCAATGGATCCCCGCTCACCTCTTATTTACAAGATTCATGTTTATCTAATGCAAAATCAATAGCTCAGCACCAGGGAGAAGTTAGGGCTCCACTAACAATCATTGAGAGCTACTTAACAGCACATCTGCCTGTGCCGTAGTGGGCCGTAAAGGAGAGGGATCGGCCCCCTGTACTGGCCCTCAACAGCACTGGAGTCTTGCGTCCAGAGACAATGGAGGGTCAGCTGCATTCATGCCTGTATTTCCCTTTATATCTAACAATACTTTACAATACTTAAACCGCCAATTTGTTTTTGGTGTTTTGTGCTTCTTTAGACATCTAAAATGTATCAAAAGAAAAGTCTTACAAGGGAAAATCACTGTTTGGTAAGGTAATATCGTGTGTTGATCAAAGTTCGACGTTTCTTCGTATAACTAAACATTTGTTAGCTGTTGTATTTCTTTTTCACTTATTAAGGCAGTCTCATAATCTATTGCCCCATGCATCACGCTGTCATAATCACACTTGATTAGTTGAGTAAATGATGAGCTGAACATTTACTCATGCATTAGAAGTTCTGAAATGGTTCCACAACTAAACAACACAGGTCAACAGAACTTTGTCACTTTGTAATAAACCCAGACCACGCGGTCGTCTGTGCGAGCAGCTTATTAGGACCTATATTTGCGTTTAGGCGGCGACCTCTAATGGCTAGTAAATATTAATGGAGCAAAGGAGGAAGTCAGGTGACGTAGTTTAAAGAGCGACAACGTCCATGTAGGCAGGAGGGATGGATCAAACTGACACAGGACCTTCACCCAGGAGGCCACCGCTTGTGTCCCGTTTTGAAACCAAAAGTCAACGATGACTTATTTTACCGTACGAACCAAAGTTTACTTATGTAACGTACTTAACTTACGTAACATACGTAGGATACCTAGCTTATGTTAAGTAACTTACGTTACATAACAAACATACTTATTTTAACCCAAACCCTGATCTTTTCCTAAACCTAACATTTGGTTTCAGTTTCAATTCACAACGTTGACCATGCGTTAAAGACCATTCCACAATGTTCGCCTATCCATAGTACTCTCCAACGGTCATATATGTCATTTTGGGTCATTGACAAACGACATCTCTGTCGTTAAGGTATGAGGACGCTTTTAATTAAGACTCGCTCACGTGCACTAAAGGAAAGAGACTCAGTTTGGATTGTTGCCACAACTGAAATGTTTACTTTAGATGCTGGTAATGTATATTTCTAAGTCCGAACAACTTGTTATCCTTATTTTGTGCCAAATGAATATCATTTTTTGGTTTTACAAAGTATAAATATGATGAAATGAGGGGTTGTCGGTATGCTGCTTGACTACAGGGTTACAAGCCAAGAAGTTTAAGCAATGCGGCAGATTTCCCGGGAATTTTGTCTTTGTATTAACACAGAATTCAGACAGCCGATAGAAGCAGAAACCTGGTGTTGGCATTGGTGTTATTTGTTTACACTAATTATAACATTTCTCCAAAACTGTGGCAGTTATTTTTATGTCAACATAAAGCACCGTCAATTAAGAATTGAGTACAGTTTGTGATGATCTGAAGCACTGACAGAAGGGCTGTGTGCTCCATTTAAAGTCTAAAAGTCCATAATTGACAAACTATGACGATACCTAGATCCCCGTCTCTTCATCATGCAAAACTCTCCCTCGACATAACGATGTAATATCCCCCAGACCTGTAGAGACACCTCTACCTTATTTCCTGGTTCCTTGCACTTTGAATAGATCAGCACTTAGAAATCTGCCTCAGTGGCTCTGCTCAGGGGCGTGTATCATTTGGCCCCAAAATTCACTTTTCCCCACCAGTAAGCACTATCTGCCTCGCACCGCCGCGAACCCCGACAAAGACCTTGCCATCTGTCAGTGTCGTTCGCTGCAAAGTGGCTGCGATTAATTGAAAAACAATGGCGGGGCCAAGTGGGAGGGTCAAAGCAATATGCATCGTGGCCTCGCCGGGTCACCTCCTCATTTCCTCATTGTTGAGAAAACGCCTCCCCCTGACATTAGCCGCAGAGATGTCGGAACGCTCGGTGCCTGTTTGCTTCAACGTCCTCCCCTCTCCTGGCAGCGGGGATTATCAGGCGGACAGATCCAAGAGACTCTATCCGTCTCTGTCCATGTCAGCGGAGCAGCGTGCTAATCGATGCTGAGGGGGATAACATGGAGTTGATCCCGGAGGACGGGAGGCTTCTTCTTCGACAGAACTCTGCATGAGTTATGACCACCCAGAAGAAGTGCCGAGCGTGATGGACAGCGAAGCGCAGTGGTGAGAACGAAAGATACACAGGAGGTTAACGGTGAATGTGAGTGCCCAGCAGGACACGATACCTCTGTGCCGCAGCAGCCCCACCACGTTATTTCTAATCCTGAACGAGTTTCACGAGAGCACCCCAATCTCCAAGTTTCTTAGTTACCGCCCTGCCCGAACACTTCCTCCATGGGATTTTTTTTTTTTTTCTCGCCTATGCATCCTCAGCAGATCGAATCATCCTGCACACATGCTTTCAGGGTTGACTGAGCAGCTTCTCGCCCTCAGTAACCAGGTGAAGTGACCCTGTCTATATGCAGACTTACAGCTCGACACGTCTGCTTACAGCCATCTAGTCCATTTTGCTTACACCGCATGACGCATCAAAGAGACGGAGCGTCTCCATCACTGCCGGGGCCTGAGCTGGTCGTCTTCATGTCACCCGCCAGACTTCAGAATCCATCTTTCACTGATAGATAGCTGGTGCACCAAGGTGAAGGAAAACTCTCTAACTTAAAGGGCAGGTCCATTATTATTATATTTCTTTCGGGTTTTTATATAATTTTGTAGCTTCCCAGTAGTGTAGTAGTAGTGTACGGATATATTAGCGACAAAATGCTATTTTCCCAAGCCATCTTAAGACTTTTTCCCATTAGACCTGACGTACATGCATCCTTATCCATTGACAGTGTATATTATCTACAGTAACTTAGAAGTCGGTCGGCACGTTGGCAGTTTGGAGAAGCAGACCACACTCACATTACCGGCACAGAAGCTCAGAGATGTACTGCTGTGGACGCCACGTTAGTTCGAATCAGCAAGTCACACAATAAACTAAACAGACGAACTGTTATAGGTAGAAGTTACGAACAAAGGGGCACAGAGGGGGGGTGGGCCTCTGACCCCAGAGCCTCTGCTGCTGCGACTTTCAGCAGTGAGGTCTCACCAAAAACGAACTGGATCCGGTTTTAAAAGTGTAACAAGTATTTTAATATCAAATGCAAACTGAATTAACTATCAATAGTAAATGCTCTCGAGAACAGAGATCACACACTTTCACTCTCACAAGCGATCATGTGGGGTCTGCTCTCTGTTCCCTCAAACAAAGCTTTTATACTGCAGAAAAGACAGGGGGGTCAGATCGTCATAAAAACTGCAGGTGAGCCAATCGGTGTTTTACTTATACATTGATCATCTTGGCTAATGTCTTGAGCCAATCAATGTCTGGCTTATTTAGAACCTCATGGCCACAAGTCAACTCCTTCTCTCCACTGCTTCTGTCCTCCTGGAGCCATCACAGCTGGAGACATCCCTTGTAGTCATCACCCTGGCATTGTCTTCTCCGCATTCCTGCTGCTTTTATGGTCTCACTGTCTTCCTGTCTCCTACACTTCTACTTCATGCCTCATGAAGATGTTCCTAAATATTCCCTAAATCTGACCCTATCTGTCCCTTTTAATACTTATTCTCTTACAGTGTTTAATACTTCAGTGTTTAATACTTTTATGGCTTATACTTATGGCTTAATACATTCAATGTGTCAATCTACTGTAACATATAATATCCTCTATCCGTTAACCTCCTGTAGACATAATACATTTCATAGATAAATATATTGCAACTCTTTAACCCATGGTAACATTCTTATTATTTTGACACTTCTATTCACCACAAGAGGTGCTAATAATCATACTAAACTAATTCTAATACTAAAATCCTACTAATACTATTTTCAATACTGAAATCCTTCACAGAACCCTTTCAGTTATTTCCAAACTTAAACAATGTCGACTCAGCTAGTGCTAGCGATGGCATTATTCATAACCGTATTGATTAGCTTCCTACGTCGCTGCTTTTTGCTAAAGGCTGAGCGGGTGTTTCCATTTGAAAAAACCCAGAAAAGAAATCAGGTGGAGACGACCTTTAAATATACAACACATTCCAACGTTAACCATGTTTAGAACTGCAACCATAGTGGAGCGTCATAGTTTGACACGTCGGGATGCGTGTGCGTTAAAAAGCGACACATAGGAGTCCTGACTGAGCGTCCGTGACAAGTTGGGAATGAGAAATATACTGCCGATGCTATCGTATTAAACATCAGGCTTTTTTTAGACGAACATAAAATCCACCAGATATTCAACACAATGAGATACATTATGGCACCGATGTCGCTGTGTTCCCATGAAAAATGAAACGAGGCAGAATAAAAAATGTTCCAGTGATCAACCCCAGGTTTTCATCATATCCTCCTAATCAATCTTCCATTACATTCTGAGAATTCAGCATGTCGCAGCGTTTGAAAATGAGATCATCAGCAGTTACGCAGACGCACCGAGGAGATCAAAGCAGGTAGATTGGCAAATCAATAACTTCTATTCTGGAAATTAAGTGTAAATCATATCCATGACAAAACAATAATAGAGCCCCAGCAGCAGCGTTTGGCATTAGAAAAGATTTTATTTCTGCACTTCAGGAAACAACGAAAGAATAACGGACAACCTCTCGTCTGTATATGAGATTTAAAACGTGTTTTCTTCCTCCTGATGCGACCTATGTTCTTCCAGCGACGTCTTATCGTTCTTCCAAAGCCATAAATAGCAGGTACAGACCTCCAGGCGCTCAGGGTTTAACTGGAAACTAACCAAACTTGAAACTAAACTAACTGAAAAGAAAGTTTAGTTTAACCACGGCCTGCAACTCGTATAAATATAACACAGCTCTTTGCTCTCTCACGTCCTCTATTTTTAAAAATATCCCAGGGTAAGGCATTGAACGACATCTTTAACTTCAATTCATTGCCCACCATGAAAGGGTTTTTAATATATTTCTGCTGCTGTGTAATTAACATTAAAATGATTCATCTGATACTCGTCAGATTGCCGACAACCAGTGGTTATGTCAGGCACTGTTCTAAAAAAGATGGCAGAGGGGCTCAATTACCTCCGCCTGAACAAAACCACTGTCTCTAGTGCTTGATGCGTGCCCTAATACCACATGATTTGATTATTCTGCACAGGCAAACACATGCAAATTGCATTTCAGTTTGAAGTTGTACATTTCTAAGCGTGTTGATTAAGTGTAGGAATATGTCAGAGATATCCTGCCAGAATGTGGAATTCGAATCAAACACATGGAAGGAAAAGTTCAGAATCATTTCTTATCCACGGTGTAGAAAGAAAAACACTCTGGCAAAGGCTGAAAGTACGTCCAGCCGAACCGGCTTTCTTTGTAATTTTCCCCTTAAAATAAAACTAAAGAAAGGCAGCGGGGGTTAACCTTGGAGGCCCTTTTACAAAGTGAAGGGAGATAAAACATGGGCCGACCTGGTTGTTCACTCTGCCATCCGAGCCTTTGTTTTTCTCGCAGTGTGGATGGCCATCTGTCAACCTTACCTAGAGAGAGGCAATGATTTTTGCTCGCCTGAGTGAACACCCAGCAAAGCAATATTTCACATGTTAGTGCTGAAAAAAGACCCGTCTCGGGGGGATTTTTGCTTACTGGAGTGATGTGGTGGTGTACATCAAGAGTGATAGTAATGCCTCTGTGATGGAGCGGGAGCTGCAGCAGGTCTGGTTAACTAGGAGCACCAAACTCTCTCTGTATTAAAGGGGAACCCCACTTTAAATTAAGGATTCTAATATGGTTTTTTTTCCATGGCTCAGGGAAGTGTACATGAGCTGCTCTCTTTCAAAGCCAGAAACCAGAGAAGTAAGTCTCGGAACAAGATTTTGTGGACCTACAGAATGTATTTTTTATACCCAAATGAGCTTTAGGGTGTTGCAGAAAATGTACTTGAATATTCAGAACATTCCCCTGGGTGCTCTCAGTGTCCTCTATAACAGTGTTTCCCAATCTTTTGTTCTGGGGAGCCACTTTTAAAAAAATGACAAACCATCACTCCCTAATTTTATCCCTAAAACTAAGCAGATCCATGTTTCCACAGTAACTATTCGCATTTATTTTCTCACTTGCCAACGTAAGTTCTCCTCAAAGTTTGGCACACAGGAGTTTTCAGTTTGTTGCAATTTGCAACCTAACCGCTAGATGCTACCGAATCTAACACACTGCACCTTTAAATACTTAATAAATGAGAGCAAATAAATGCATTTAGGCGGAGTTAACAGGCTTAACAGGCTCATCTCATTTCCTCTCATTGGTTAAACAACATAGACTTTATATGGTGGAGTCAAAAGGCTCTTGTATTCAGTAAAACAAGCAGAATCTATGCTAGCCTTTCATATTAGATTAAATGTTATCAGTAGAATCTGCTGTGGGTCGCACAACCCAGTGTTTCCCAGTTTATTGTCTTTGGAGCAGTTTCATACTTGACGATATCACAAATCTGAGTTTTAGCACTCTAGTATTTTGGATTTAGTAGAGAGTTGTTCATGTTAACTTACATTTTTGGACTGCATTAGATCAAAGGAATAACTAAATAAATGAGGCAACCAATCAGATTATATTTGTGTAGGGATGTCAGTCCACCACTTTGATGCAGACTGAAATATCTCGACAACCATGGGATGGATTGGCACGCGGACATCCATGGTGCCCAGATGTTTTTTACAGTTATGTTCGGCAATACATTTCCTAAGGCAGTCCTTTAACTTTAACCAAACTAAACTTTTATTTATTTAGCAAACTGGCACATTTTTAAAACATTTTGGAGGCATCCAAACTTTTTCTTTTATCGTTTGTGTCATCAATTCAGTATGTTGGGGAGTGAATTCTCGATAGTACTGTTCAACCTGGAGAGGCTGCAAAAGTGAGAGCAGAGGTTTTTTAATATCTCGCCCCACTGTGCATGAAGTCAACATTAGCCCAGTCTCCTCCTTCATCTCTGCCGCTCTCCTTTCATGACTTGAAGTAAACTGCAAGGGGGAATTAGATCTCTTGGTAATGGCATTTAAAACAACGCAGGTATATTGTTACACAGTGTTTACATGTGGCTGAAATGGGACTTCTTTTTTTTCAGAGAAAGTGAGAACTCCTCAATGTGACCAATGACACCGACCAAAACAACGTGTCAGTCCGTCCCGGCCATTAGCTTTCAAGCGCGGGGTGTCATTTGTCAGATCTCAACTTCTTTTCAAGGTCGCCCGTCTACAGCGGGGCTATAATTCAACTATCATCTAATTAAGGAGGCCAATGATCATTTGAAAGGAGTAATGAAGTATATAAAATGCCCACGTCAGACCTTATTAGTGCCAAGCAGGACGCTTTTAGAAGTGATGAGCCATTATCCCAAAAGGATACAACGAAATGAACAACAGATTAGCATCTCAAAGGGAAAATAATGTGCAAATTGGTTGATAATTATTCGTATTCAGTCACGCAAACAAACCAGTCGGTGGAAATTGGTAGCCTTTCGGTGTGGCATGTTTCAGTTTTGGATAGTGAGTCTCACTAATGTGCTTTAGAGATGAGCTACAATTAGGATACGTTTTGTAAATACATGCTAATGGAGCAAGTTTTCATTTGACAAACATTGTAGCACCGAAATAAAGAAAAAGAACAGCTCAGTGGTGTCGTGGCTTGTGTGGAAGGAGGTGTGCTCCTCGAAAACGAGCGCGAGCTGATGGAAGCTTGCGGTTGTTGGAGCTTTTCAAATTGTCTCGATACAGCAGCCGCCGCTTCCACAGGCATGTAATTGTGTTGCCGTCATACATTCCCTCTCCCCCTGTATGAAGCCTTGGATTGCGGGCCTTTATCTAATTTATGCATCTTGTGAAAGTACAAGTCTGAATTTATTGGCGCTGGGCTAATGGCATTCATTAACCTTCGCAACAGTGAAATGTTTGATTGGAATATGGCATTTCTCCCCTCAAAGGGATGTTTCATCCCCTTTGCAATTCAAATACTTCAAATAAGTCATTAAATGATATTTGACTTCAAACGTCCGGTTTATGTATGGTAATAACTATACCTCATCACGCTTAACGCACACACACACACACAGGCAGTGAGACGGGGGGAATGTATTTAAAGGGGGGGGGGGGGGGGGTCACACACGCAGGAAGTTACTTCATGATGACAGACAGTTTACAACTTACACTGGGCTGTGTTTGAATATTAGGGCTTGATTAGAAACAATGCATCTGGAGACATAATTGTGTCTTATCATTAGGCTGATCTCTGACTAATTATAGCCTATAATTAATGAGCTGTGATTATGAGGCTAATTATGAAATCCAAGTTAGTTTGAATGATGTTAAAACATTAAGGAAGTAAATTAAAGAAGTTGACTTTGGTGACTTTTTAAAGCAACGGAACGCATCTGTTTCCTGTCTATCGCTGAGGGATTGAACACCATCAGGACCGAACCCTTAAGGGAGCTGATGGAGCTTGCATGCTTTACATGTGAGGCGCTTTGCATCCAGGTTTTCGGATCCTCATTAGTTGTCACCTTGGGACCAGCGAGTCTTATTGGACCCATTTGAAAAAAAATTAAAATAAAAATGTTTGGAATAAACTCAAGAAAGAATGGCTACTTGGCATGAGCTCGGATATGTTTGGAGTGCAGGGATGATTATGTTTAAAAAAAAGTTACTGAATAACCAACAGGGCCAGTAGAAAGAATGCAAAAAGAAATTCCAATTGTATAGAAGTCTATGAGAAAATGACTCTACTTCTTACTTGATTTATTACCTCAGTAGACATTGTAAACATGAGTTTATGGTCTCAATCTCTAGTTTCAAGTTTTCTTTCAATACAGCATGATGTTCATTTAGTAAATTATGGTTTCATTTAGAGTAAAAAGATACCATAGAGTAGGTGAATTTTGTGCATTTGTGGAGCCACGCCTTAAAGCTGATATAATAGATGCCAATAATGATAGATGACCTCTTTAACATTACACATTGTTCATATAGAAATATTGATCAGGGCAGTTTTGAGAACATGGTTTGAATAAATGTCCTTGGATAAATTCCACCACTGTTCTTTAATACATAGTGAACAAATGCTGTGAAATACCTGGTGAAGACACTTTCACACGTACCGCTGTAGCTGCTGCAGCTTTAATGACTATATGGTGGGTTTTTACTGAGAGTCATAAGCTCATCTTGGGGCCCGTTCTCCCATGAAACAGTCAACTCCTCTATTAGGCTCCTGACCGGTGTGATGAGAAAGTGCTTCATTCAAGGGCGTTTTGGTCACGCAGAGATCCGTGCCAGCATCCCAAGCGGCCGATTGCCTCCAAAGTTATCCAAAAAATGTCCGGCTCTGCGTAATGATTTTTCCAGACAGCCGACATGGGCCCCGGTTCGCTCACGTCACTCCACAGATTTCTGCCTGATAATACGCTTAGACACAGTGGCCAATTCACATTCACCTGACCTTGCTGCACCAGCTAACTCGGGAGAAGAGAGGAAGGGAGCGTTTCCGCTTATCCGTCCCATTCGGTGGTGGAAGAGGAGAGATTCTCCGACCCTCACTCCCAGTGCGGCGGCTCCCGTTTGCCTTTGAACCTCTCGTTTTCTTCTCGGGCCACGGATAGCATCTCCAGGAGCTGCTGGAATCGTGCACGCAGGCCCTCCGAATACAATTAGCCGCTATGAACTGACGAAACGTGTGAACTCTCCGGAGGATGCAACGGGATTCATCCGCCCGGTTTGGCACAATGTTGTCACTGTCTTGTTGTTTCCTGGCACTAATTGCATTTGTCATTGACTGCTGACTAAATCAGGCAGTTGCGACACTCTAATGAGATGCTGATTAGGGATTCTGAAATTCACTCACTACTGATTTGGTGTTATTTTAGCAGAAGAAAAATGAGGAAAATTTTCTCTAATGCCACTTGTTAAGGTAATTACTCTATAATTGCCTTATCAAGGTGTCATAGAAGAGTTAAGGCAAAAAAAAATATCACTACCCTTCAGGGGCACTTTGTTACTCTCCATTTATCCTTTCGTCTGTTAAATGCGGTCCCTTCGCACTGGCTATACTTTCACAGATGGAATGAGTAAAAGTGTTTGTGTGGCATCTGTGAACACTACTTTGCCCGCATCCATGGGCAACACACATGGTGGACCAATAACAAGCCCCGTATGCTTGTAAATAGAATGACAACCCAACAAGGATCACATTTTAAACCAAATCCACAAGACACATTTCAAATTGGAACCCTGCGTGATTTAGTTAATCTCATTTAACTGAGACAGTTGCAATCGTTGAAAAGAAAGTTATAAAAAGTAAAAAAAAAGTAAAAGATAGTCTCCTGAGGATGTGTTATTGAAGCGCCCGTGCCTCCTTACGGAGCTCGCTATTGGTTTATCTTGCACTATGTAATTTTTCAGTGATTGGAACCAAACAGCAGAGATGAAGAAATAGTGAGGTCTATCGGAATCCACCCACCGGCATCTTAAAGACGAGCAGGTCTCTGTACCAGTGCAGCAAACTGCTTTGAATCAAGTTGAATGCCGCCTCATCAGCAATCACTTCAAAACAGGAAACTTCTTTTTCTACCCGAAACATGTTTTAAAGGCGGCAATGACGCTGGAATATTTTTCCAAATGCAAAAGAAAAAAGAATGTCGTGATTAGGAGGAAAAGCTCAGACAATAACCTGCTGATTGTGACCATAGCTGCTCACTCCAGCCGGTAGGAACGCAACTTTCTGCAGAATCTTTCTGGAATGCTACAGTACGTCTTATATATTTCCTTCCATATCCCTCCACGCACAGCTAGGCTTTCTGAATTGTTGCAATGATTGATGGCAACGTCGGACTGAGCGTAAAAAAGAATGCGCAATCACTCACCATATTTTTTAATTACTGTTATTCAGCGTATCTGTGCCAAAAGAGGCTTTATTGTTGGTCTTGACACAGGTCACGTGTTTCCTTTTCACTGCCTGATAGTCTGTGCTTTTATGTGGAGAGATGGAAATGAAGAAGTCAAAAATAATAGTCCAGGGAGCAGAACGATATCATTTGTCGGTGTCTTCCAAAACCGTTCCAAATTGTGGAAGATGCCGGGATTCTTAAAGGAGTATTTCAACATTTACACTAATACACTTATTTGCCTTTTTATGAAGCTAGGTTAAGTTATATCTCGTCTGCTTAATCTGTAATACAAAGAAAAGAAAACTGTAACAGCAACAACAACCTGTGGTCTTACCACGGGTTATCTGCCTTGCTATTTCTTGGCCTGGCGTAGTGACTTCCTCGATTCTTGTCACCAGGCAACCGGTGGAGACTCCAGACTAAACAAACATAATAAAACATGTTAATTAGAGAGCTTTGGCGGTGCTGGTATAGGCTTTTTTTCCTCCTATTTTGCACTTGGACAGATTCCGTCTTAGTTATTTCACCATGCTTCTCGTCAACAGCCTGAGTGCCGACGAGCAGCGCTGCCCTGTTTGTGTCTTTTCCGACACGTTGCCGTGTCACAGGACTGTTTTGACTGACCCGTCCAACATGGTGCGGACTCTCACAGTAACTACAACAGAACCGCTTGGCACAGCTCCCGTCAGAGGGCCTGATTTTGCCCTCGGACCTGTCTAGCCTACTTTCACAAGAGCAAAGCACGTCTGTCAGATTGTGTTACCGTTGAATGATGGCTTTTCTGTTTTTATGCCGCAATATTGGAGGAACAATTTTTCTCTCGTACTTTAAAGGACCTCTTCATGTGACGGGACCAAACAAGGGGCGCATTTGACTTACAGCGCCCAGTCCATGCTCATACATGCAGCCTAACCTCTATTTCTCTCAACTATAAATACCCCCCTCCCCCCCAAAAAAAAAGAAGATGCTCCCTAATGGAGTAATTTACACACACACTGCCAAAGCCATTGACAGGACTCTCTCCTGGCAAATGTCTGGCATTTAGCGAATCAATGACGTGAGTTATGAAGAGGAGCCGGGGCCTTCGCTGCCTCTCCATTCTTCTCAATAACAAAAGAGGAAGTGCATTAAAAACTAGCATTGATGGGTTGTTGGGAGTTGCAGTCAATGAGCTCTTCGGAGTTTAAAATTAAAAGGCTCTTAGGGTGAAATTGTTTTCTCTGGTCATCCGTCATGTTGCGAAGGGTCTTTTTCATCGTGATTAATTAGGAAGTAAAAGGGTAAAAGGAGGAGAAGGGGTGAGGAGGGGGTGGGGGGGGGGGTAGAAACCCAGTTGTTATAAAATCCTAGTGTACTTATCCTGCCCAGTTGTGAGTTAATGACACCAGCTTTCGCCTTGACTAAGTGTTATTGCTGCAGTCCATAATTCCATCTTGAAAATGGGCAAGGGAGTGGATCTTCCTTATAGTAATTGAGTATTGATTTGAAAATAAACAGCAGCGAGACTCCCACCCAACTGACAGACCCATCTTTCGAAAATGGAATCGACAATAAATGGGCCCCTGGTTGGAGGGAAAGTTATGGATCAGGATGATACAGTCAAGCGCGCCTCTCCCCCCTGCGATCTCTCTCCCAATATATATTGGATTTAAGATAACCCATTTACGAGCCCTGTCATCTAAAACCTATAGTTTTGAGCAGGTGGATGATAAGGTAAGGGCCGGGACTTTGGACGGATCTTCGCCGCTTACACTTCCGCGGCCCCCAGATGTATTTATTTAACGCGCGTATCACACGGGGGGGAAATAGTATGTGCGACAAAACTGCGAGGAAACGGCAACCTGACTGAAATGAAACGAGATCCCCAGGCAGTGTTAAGCAAATGTTTGATGTCAAACATAATGTATGCTCTCATAAATGCAAAGTACATCTGTCTAGCCGAGAGGCAAATACCTTTATCTGAGTGCGAGAGGGGGGGGGAGAGAGAGTGGTAACGGTTCATCAGCTCAGTGAATCGACATAATACGAGGAGTCTAACACTTATGTCAGGGCGGCCGTTAACCTCTGCGTAATCACTGTTGAACTGCGTTCGCGCGCCCAACACTTCCCCCCCTCCGGGAGCCACGCGCTCCACGCTAACGACATACAAATGTGCTATTCATTTTCATTAGCCTCCACTTCACTTTTGATTCAGGGGGGGAACAGTAGAGCTGTGTGGCGGTGGTGGCGGTGGTGGTGGTGATGGGGGGTCAACGCGAAGGAGTAACGCGGTGCTCTGCCAAATGACCTCTAGGTTCCTATCAGGCTGCAGGACAGATTCACAGAGAGATACGGGGGGGGGGGGGGCAGGTAATTTCACAGGCTGCCCTCGGAGGGCCAGAGGTGACGTGAAAACTTGCCATTGTGTCGTCATCCACACCTGCCTAATGACTCCCGATTATCATTCACATGCTAATGCTTCATTTGTTATCGGTGCCGGCCCGGCGTCGGGAGCATCGCGAACCGTTATCTATATTTATCTTGTCAATTATTGATTGCCTTTTCCCCGCCGCGCGTCATTATTAATTTGATGTGCTGTGTCAAACTCACTGTTAATCATATTTAAACAGATACGGGGGAGATAAAAATCAATTTTCCATTATCCTTGAGGGGTATTATTATTTTTTTTTTATTCACAGCCATCCGGCACTGCGGAGGGGACTTGAGAGATCGGCTATGCACGACTGAGCACATCCAGAGTAAATAACCATCTAATTTGAGTTTAATGGGAAAGCAGTAAAAAGATGGAAGTGGTGTCTTGAGTTTTTTTCTCAAGGTAAGATTATATAATATAATGTGTTTTTTTTTAGATGTTTCACCGAGCTGCTGTCGTGGTATTTACCCAGGGCTTATCACATTACGAGTGCTGCTGCTGTATCCCTGTTACAGGCAATCATGATGGAGATGTACCTGTTATCTCCAGCATCAACACTCACTCCAACAGGCTTTGTAATGCGGCAATTATAGCTAATATTGCAGCAGCACACACAGAGAGAAAAAGAAGCAAAACAAGTTCAGTTTAGCTCTTTTTTTTATTTTTTTTTCTTGGAACAGAAGCAGGACAGAAAGACAAGAAGCCTAAAGAGCTATTACCCAGTGGAAGGTAATGGCGCGAGGAGCAGGAGGATACAAATAGCTGAGGAAGGGCACTTCACCCGGATAATGGGGTTGAAGGATTCTGGCATTGGCGAGATTCATGTACAGACAAGGCTCTTTTGATGCAGTGACATTGGAGAGCCCATAAAAGCCATAGTATAAAATACAGAGGCGTTACTCCGAGCTAATAGGATCCCCAGCTTTTCAGAGGCAGATTTAGCATAGCCTGACATGGGAGACACAGAAACACTAATTGGATACACCTACCTGGTTTCAATAAATGAGCATGAGGGGATCCATCAGAGGGGACGGAGTTCAGACGGGGTGGTTTTGCGACTGTGAAGAAACGGTGGGCGTAGCACCGAGCTGGCTGCGCTCAGCGGCAGCAGAAGATTTCAACTTAGAGAAGAAGAAAAAATCCCCAAAAAAAGGCGCTGAAACAATATTGATGACACCCACTCAACCCAGACATTAAGGTGAAGCTTTAATGACTGGGTTTCTTCACACTTTTCAGCTTTTGTGTATTGCAGTGTGCACGTAGTAAACAAATTGTACCGTGTAAAGAAGTAGTATAATGTGCCAGTACGACATAAATATTGAAGTAATAAGTATCACTATCTGGCCACTAAGTGGTAAAAAGTGAGCCTCTGAGGCATTGAAACACATACTCTGCAGTTGTATCGAAAATGATATGATACCACAGCTGTTCGATGTCTTGGATTAAATAAGTGGTATTTAATTAGGATTCAAAGCGGTACTTCAGGTACTAAAAGATCCAAACCTCATAATGTCTGAACTGTGTCCTATGGCCTACCCCTAGGGTATATAGGGTATATTATATCAAATATAATCAACAACGGGTATTTGCATATAATTTCATCCGAATGTATTGTCCATTTTCAAAGTAGGACAGAGTAGTTTGACACGTTGAACTTGTATGGACTATAAATACCGGTAGCTGTCTTTACCATGAATAAAATGAGTCACTGAACCTAAGACACTACTTTGGTGAGACCAGGGGAAAACAGTCTCAGACTTAGTCTGTAGCCAGAAAGTAGCAGGTCAGTTGCTTCATGCTCCATGCTGTCATATCTCTTACACTGTTGTTCTCTCTAGACAACTGTCTACGCACAGTAAACCATCAATTTTATTGGCACAATTGAGTGACGCTATTGCAATAGAAAGCTGATTAGCTGCGCTTAAGGTATATAAATGTGATGGTCTGGGGAAAAGACAGCGCTCTGTGAAGATTATTATTTATTCTCATTCATTTATCAGCAATTGGTCCCGGGTCCCGGTAGAACCGTCACCCTCTCCGTGTTGCTCCGTAATTGCAAACTTTGTCTCGTAGCGTACGGTGGGTTCTTTGAGCTTTCTTATTGAAAACAGCTGCCTGCTGCTGCTGGAAATGACACGGAGACACAATGAGAGTGGCAAGAGTGAAACTAAATGGTGTAGTTTCTCCTACCTAGTTCTCCATTGTCCACTAAAGGATTACATGCCAATACCTCAGATAAAACATGCGATTTTCCAGGTGGTGTGTACGATGAGCATGATTGATACAGGGAGCCTACAAATCAGACCAGTTTTTGACCTGGTTGATTCAAAATCCTTCAGTACAAGACGCTCACAGTAATGAACCTCACAGAAAAACATGAGCTCACTCAAAATCCAATACAAATGGAAGAAGATTTAAGTGGCTCTCAGAGTGGATTCCTAACGATGTTTAAAGCCCTGTCTCAAACCTCTCTGTAGTCTTGTACGAATGATACATAGACGTTTTACTTGCCACACAGGAGACTGAGGTTTGATTCTCCCCTCCTGCATCCAGCCAGACACTATTTAGCGATGCTGTCAGAAAAGCTCTTTAGACGGACTAATCTTTGGCTCGCTGGCAGCTGTGTCTTCTTCCAAAATTAAAAGAAATTCCCCGAGACCAGCTTCTCCTCCGGCCCAGATCAATATGGCCCTGATAAGCCAGGACACCTTCCAGGAGCTGCAGGGCACAAGGAAGGGCTCTGCAATATCATGATTTGGGCTTTAATTACTTGGCACATGCAGCTAACTCCAACGCATGCATAAATGTGTGTCTTTGTATGTGTGTGTGTGTGTGTGTGTGTGTGTGTGTTTATATATTCGAGGATATGTGTGGCAAAACCTTTTAATGCATGTTCATTTCAATATTATTTGATACATAGTGGAAACATTCAATTCTTGAACATGGGTCTGTTGTACTGACGGCACAAACAGTTGAATTTTTTAACAACCAAACCAACCAATCAAGAAACCAAAAAACACACCAAACAACTGAAGAACAACCACACAACCAAACAAACAACCAACCAACCAAATTCCAACCAAGAAACTAAAAACATCTTCCGGTAATCCATCCATCGGTAGCTCCCCCGCTGAGTTGCTACCACATTAAACTGTGATTGGCACTGCTGTTCCAGAGCTATGAGACCAGTGATATGACTGGCATAGAGTAGATCAAGCAAAAACCAAACCGACCAAAAGCTAACCAACCAACCAAAAACCTACAATCCAAACAAGGACCAAATTCCAAACCAAACAACCATAAAACAACCAACCAGACACCAAATAAACAGCCAGAACGAACCAACAAACCCAAGATCGTGATGGTGTCAAATGGCCACCACATGTGCAAACACACACACACACACACACACACACACACACACACACACACACACACACACACACACAGAATATTATAATGTTGACAGTCTTCAGTAAATACTGGAGTGTATGTTTTTCTAAGGGCCCGAGTGAGGACTTTGCTCGTCCTCCTGAGCCCCGGCATACATGATCCTTCTCTGTAGACACATATTTAATTTGTTATCTCCCCTGCACGCTGCAGGCCTCTGGCTAGCATGGCGGAATGGGAAATAAATGACACAGAGGGGAGTGGGCCCGTCACTCTGCCAGCCCACAGGCCCTCACAGAAATAGCTTTTAACACGGGGGTCAATAATGTTAAGTTGTGATTAAATAGATTATTACATTTAAAATTAGCCACCCCGGGGGGCTAACACATGTTTATGGAATAACCAGAGGAGAGCTGTTGTGCTTTCTTAGTCTTTAAACGAGAGCGAGCAGATTTGTCTTTTTTTAGATGTTTGGAATATGCCTGTTATTTGTTTCAAAGGTAAATCACACAGCCCATAGCAAACATTTTGCAATGAAGTGGAGAACAAAAGGAGAGCCATGGGATTCAATATGTCTCTTACAGCTCTGAACCTGTTCAAGTCTTGATGATCAAACCTTTATTGTTGACCTTGTAAATACTTGTTACTCATTTAGCATGGTGTCCATCAAGTGTCAGTTTCTGCTTTTCTCCGCCTGGAGCCGATCCCAGCTGACATTGGGCGAGAGGCATCAGTAAATCAGAGACACATTTAGAGACAGACAGCCATTCACACTCACATTCTCACCCACGGGCAGTTTAGAGTCGCAAATTAACCTGACCTGCTCGTCTTTGGACCGAAGCCGGAGGGCCCCGAGAAAACCAACGCTGACAAGCTGCCCTGTTGATGATGTGCTCCGGGTCACGACTTTTTCTCCAGGTATACTGGCTACCTTCTTTATAAGCATTATATTTCTGTCTCAGGATCCAGGAAATCCTTAAATAATTTATTTTAATGAAAATATTAGCTTATAAAACCATTGATGGTATTGCTGCAGCTTTAATTATTGACATCTTGACCCCAAACGTATCCGTTTGTAACCTTAGCTGGTGGTAGCTTTATCGAAACATTTGACACATCCGGGTGCGTCTTTGCTGCCAGGGCCTCAAGCTTGTTGGAAGATCTCTATTATGTATTCTTAATGTGTGACTTCATTGATGCTTGTGTTTTCTCTCCTGATGTTTTCCTCACGCTCGCATGCTTTTACATGTTTTGCACAAGCAGACTTTACTTATCACATCACACAGGCTGTTTTCATTGAAGCCCTTTGTGCTTTCCTTTTACCAATAGACCCCGAGTAAAACATGGCTCCATTCTTTAAAACTCAAATTTGTTTTACAAGGCTAATCCATTTCTGACGGCTCTGCTTATTCTTTCAGCATAATAAGACCCCAAATCGAGAGAGAGAGAGAGCGAGAGAGAGCGAGAGAGAGAGAGAGAGAGAGAGAGAGAGAGAGAGAGAGAGCTTCTACTCCACAGCCTTTGCCAAATCCAATTGACTTCACACAGGAGTTCATTTATTAAATCTCTAATAGGCCCTTTTATTATGTATGCTTATAAAGATCCTAATAGAGATGTAAAGAAGTCTAATTCTGCTTTCTTAGAAAGCTCATGAATCTCCATAACTTTGCTATTTCAAAGAAAACCTGTTTCAATGGAGTCGGATGTTTTATTCACAAGAAAATGTTCATGCGGTTTAATTAACTAAATATGATTTATCTTTCTTCCCCGTATTCCAACATAGCCATTATAAAGATGCAGTATTGTTTAGCAGCAGAATTAATAATAAAGGTAATGAAAGGAATGCTGGAGTTGTGGTTTCTTGAGTTTTCACAGGTGTAAAAAAAAAAAAAGAAGAAGTATGGCGGCGCTACACTGAGGCTTACCACCAAGTGATACTTTACTAACTGATCAAACTTCCTCTCAAAAGTTCTCAAATGGACCAATACGACTCAAATATCATGTGTGCTGGAAGTGGAGGAGAGGTGGTTTGGCATAATGGGAAGTTTTCATAGAGGAGAGTTGGTGTGCCGATAAGTGGCAGATAGAGGTTTTACACTTGGCCGGAGCATATCGGTAATAGCTCCAGGAGCAGCAGTGTATTGACTCCAGTCAAGGAGATGGAGGAGGGAAAGAGGGAATATTCTTGTCTGCAGTTTGAAGAGGGTGATGCCCATCTCTGGAAGAGTGCAGGTCTACAGGGAGGAGTATCTGCCATGGAACAGATGTCCCAGTCACAGAGGCGGAGGGTGCAATCACACCTCCTAGTTTTCTCTCTTTTTCTTCCAGGGGGGGCAGGTGGAGGATGTTGGGTATAGGTGGAGTAATACAGTGGCGGGCCGTGCATTTTATACCCAGGCCTTCACTGCTGTCATGCAGCTGAAATACCACCTTATAACCACATGATGGCGCCACAGCTATTATTCGTTTCTAAGGCTGTAACTATTGTACGTACTCATATTAAACCGTTCGGTACGAGGCTTACAATACGTTTGAATAACGCTAGAGCATTTGGAAAATGCAGAAGCTTAAATTCAGGAAAATATAATGTTTTCTGTGCTCATGTAGGACAGTGGTTCTCAGCTGGTCTGGCTGTGGGACCCACCATCATCCCTTAACGACAAGTCGCGGCTGATCCGTCTCTTTAGGAGACCGTCTTATGATTTTACTTTCACAACTCAAACATTAAACGTACTGCTCTGCAATCTCTTTCCTCGTCTCAGCCCCCTGTGTCACGGTGTGTGGTACTCGAGTCAGAATGCCCATATTTGATTGGCTGAGCTGCATCACGTGATGCGATTCACAACGCCAACTGCCTCTGCTGTTAAGTTTCGTTTCAGGATAGTCACGTGCTCGCCCACTGACCAATCGCTGCACTAATAGTGACGTAGTTGTGGGCCGGCTAGTATGTAACGGCTCTGACACGTCAAAGAATACTCCCAACATGTCAAACTAAAGATCTGATTGATTGAACACTATGACAATCAACAATATCGTCCCCATTCACTTAAACTGCAAAGGGATTCACTTGTGAGTCTGCAGGCCTCGGGCCTCTCTTCTTACCTAGAGACACAGAGGTGAAATCTGATTGGATAAAAGCTCTACTTAAAACAAGCTGCACTGGAAGCAGAGCAACAGAGGAAGACAGTAGCTGTGCAATGAGAAAATAAGATAATGGGGAAAATAATTTTATAAATTATAATACATAAAAAATGTTTTTGTTTTTTTGTTTTTTTTGTGATTCTGTTTAGGCCAGCAGAGAAGGCTTTGCAGGCCCTGACGGTCCGCCACTGGAGTAATATAATACTCACTATACCTGCCACTCACTATTATAGTGAGTGGCAGGTGGAAACAGTTAGCCTGACTCTGTCTAAAGCTAAAAAGAAAAACGTCTGAAGCTTACTAATCGACCTGTTTTATGTCATTCATTGAATCAAAAAATCTGAAGTGTAAATAAAAGTAGGCTGGTGGTTTCACTCTATTTCCAGTGTTTATGCTAAGCTAAACTAGCCGTCTTCTGGCTGTAGCTTCATATTTAACACTCGGCTCAGGGAAACCCTTTTCAACTATTGTATGTTCTCTAAAGGCAGAGCAGAACTAAGTCAATATTAACAACCAACAAAGTTGGGTATTCCCTCCAATACGCTGCATTAAACAAAAGCTCATTTCCTCTCTCTTGTCTGCAAAGTGGATCGCTTTAGCGTTGGATGCTCAAAGGTTTGAAGACTCCAGTAATCCCTCTTCAAGTTTTTAGAGGTTTGAAAAGCATAAATTAGTTCATTAAACTTTTTTCACCCCTAACCCCCCCACCCCCCAAAACTGCAAACATTACAGTCAGCACTTCATCTCGGGGCCTTAAGCACACCGTCCAGAAGTGCAGCCATTTGCACTTTTTATAAGCTTTATCCCCACCTAGTTATTCTAAGATCTGCTGCTAAATTTGTCCCTCATTCCCTCTCCCTAAGCTTAAGCCGTCAGCCCAGTAATACAGCTTCAAGAGCACATCTCCTGCCGGCTTATTTATTTATATACGTGTCTGCCTTTGGTTAAGGCCGCCATACTTCCAGGGTGCAGCACGGTGTGAGACGCGGAAGCAGAAATCTTGGGTTACTTCGCACTGCTGTGTCTGTGGTGTACCTTATCTGTGAAGCACCCTGTTTGAAGGACATTTTGATTCGTCGAGATGCAACCACTGACGACTTTACTGTATCTGTACAGGGTGAAAGAGTATTTTAACTATATTCTAATAGTAAAGGATGGGAATAAATCTTTTTGATTACAATACATTAATTATCCAAAAGCAAAGGCAATAATTTGAAATTCAAATTCTACGGTTTCAATGGTTTCCTTGTCTCTCAGTGAACACATAACATCATGCTGTCTGACTTCTGACGCTCTTGAATCTCACACAGCTTCGTATTAGTCCCATTTTTTTGTGACATCCCACTTTTTCTCAGACAAAAACAAATCTCCACCTCGAAGTGGAATGAAGCTTCGCTCACATCGTTCATGCTGTTCGATATTTGGATAAGCAAAATATTTATGCAGCTTGACAGAGGAATCCAATGGTTCTTGCGAGAGCTAACACACTTTTTCTTTGCGCACACGTATGAGACCGTGTAATACTTTCCCTTATCTTCGCACCTCGAAAACAGCTTTATCTTTCCCTGACATGCAGAGGTGGAGCGCTTTCTATATGACTCCTGTAGACGGCTGTGTTTTCTGTGTTTCACATCTCATGCTGTTATTCCCGCTGTCAAAAAACAACAAAAACAGTGAGGTGATATTTGGGTAACTGCAGGCTGCGAGGTGGAGCACCAGACTCCTCCAGAGCGCCCGGAGTCAGCAAGAGGGAGGGACGTCATGATGTGTCAGCCAGCATCACATCACGTTTGGCTCCCAGCGAGGAGAAGGTCTCCGGACAAATCAGTTTATATAATAGACAGGATGAAAAACAGTCAGATGCAGTCTGTACACTTGGACACAATGGGGGCCGTGTATGCGTGGTGCTTTCACCAGTGATGAAGCCGTTGGAGTATGCAATGAAAAATCGACTTGGAGAGATTTAAATTGTGCTACAGATATGTGATTAATACTGTTGCAGACAGTATAATTGTACACATTTTGTCAAAATGTTAGAGTTCAAAGGGAAGGGAGGTTTAATCCTGCCCCTTAGTGGTGGTGTAATGAAATGAGATTGAACGGGAAGGGATGAACAGAGGGTCAAATAGGGATCGATGAGGCCTGGAGGTGAGGTAGGAAGGAACCTAGGGAGTGAGACTCACGGAGGGGTCATGTCTCGATGAAGCTTTATGGCCCCCCCCTTGTGAGAAAAGGGGGGTTAGACACAGGTATGGTAGGCACAGGAAATTGGGTTAGAGTGAGGCATGGTCTTTGTACCAAATTTATGTCAATCTATGTTCTAGATTAGATAATAAGAACATCCTAGTAAGTGTGCTTCACAAAAAAAATAGGGACAAAAAATACAGGGAAACATGCAAAGAACTGAAGGTGCTATTATACATTAATAAATGAACATTTCTTACTCTTATTGTTTTACATTCCTGTAAGTCAAGTTAACAATTTGACGACGCTCAAACAGTATTGCTTGGGGGGATGTTTTGACACAGGCAACGTCAGTACCTACTAGGGCACTAACTCCACCCAGCAGGGTTTCTGCGAGTCAGAAAACAGAAAAATCGTCACTGCTGAACCTAATTGAGCATTTAGCCGCTCGAAGGCCAGCTATTCGACTCAGGAGACAGAGCTGAAAGAAGACTTGCGCCTAAACTCACAAACACGCCTCCAAATGAAGGTTGCTCCGTATTCGTTAGTGTAAGTTAAGCAAGTGTTTGCTGACAAGTTCGCCATATCAACTTAATCTATTGGGCGACAGAACCCCACGGGTTACTGAATATGGTGCAACACCTGTGCCCCCGTTCCTCACGCACGCGCGACAACGTACCTCTTTCACCGCTGAGGGAAACGCTGTCCAACTTCACCAGGTAGGTAAAATTTAGCTACTCACGCTAAAGTGCACGTTTGTGATGGTTCATGTCTTGTGGGTATACGTCAGTAGCTACCGCGAGTATGTTACGTTTCTGTCCTGCAGGACTGCTTGTAGGTGATGCCATGGCGCTTACCTGACACACGGCTACTTTTTTGCACTAGCTAGTTAATTTGCATTTCTAGGCTATGAATTGTTGCTCAAGTTATTGCAATGCCTTGGCTCATATTTGTATGGTTGATACTAGGCATGTGCATACGGTAGTGGTGGAATCTGGTGTTTCTTGTTATGTTTGAGCATTGAGAGTAGGTGTTATGACTGAAGTGGTTTAGTGACGTTTTCCTCCGTTGTTGCATTGGGGGCTTTCCTATTGGGCAACACTTACCTTTGACCTTTGACACGTGAGTATATTGCCTTAGGGATGTAAACCGGACTGTAATATTGGCCCCACTGAGAAGTCCTATAGCTTTTATCAAGCACATGATATGCAGTCAGAAAAAAGTCCAAGCTAACATATGCACTGCTGCAAGTGCATCAGGTGGATTGGTGGGTTTAGATTGCCCCTTCTTATTTCACACACACACACACACACACACACACACACACACACACACACACACACACACACACACACACACACACACACGACTATATTCTGCAACATATATCCAACACACTGGTTGTAATGGGTCAGTATCTAAAGGATTTTTGTCGGTTGCGTTTTGCAAACACGACATTTAAAGTTGGGGCCCTTCCTCCATGGCCGCTGGTGCAATCACGTACAGCTGCTGCTTTTTATATAGTATTTCATAAACAGACTTCTCTGACTGGGAAGTGATTATTTTCAACCTCTATAGTTTCTAGGTTGGTGTGTCCTTGCAGGGAGTGGAGCGATCGGAGCCTAGATGCCATATCGCAATATCAACTCCCATGTTTGCATTAGAGCTAGACTAATAAAGGAATATGTCAGTTATTGCAGGTATATTGGTATTGATGTGTATGTTGGGTGGTAAATAATAAGAAATATCAGTACAGAAGTGTCTAAGATATGTATTTTCTCAATTAATTGTTTTGGTCTATAAGGTATTCAGTTGATTGAAGAAGCTTTATTTATGTTTACTTAAGTGTGACTTTATTTTTTGTAAAATGTACTCAAACTGATTGATCGATTATCAAAATAGTTGGAGATTAATGTCATAGTTGCTAACTAAGTTTATGTAAACTTGTCAGCTTCAGGCCTGAAGCTAATTTTTATTGATGATTAATCTGCCCAATATTTTCTCAATTAATCATTTGGTCAGTAAAACTTTAGAAAATAGTGAAAAATACTGTTTACGGTTCCCTAAAGCCTAGTGATGTCATTAGTGTTGTTTTGTCTGAGCAGCGGAACAAAATCCAAAGAGATTCTGTTTACTATCACACAAAATACGGTACAATCATACTAAAATCAACAGTCTACAGATGTTTCACACATGCTCTCAATGAATAGTTTATCCTCTACACCGCCTTGACTTTTGAAATGCCATTGCTACACAATATTGCACAATCACAATCAATCACAGTTATGTTCAAAGGAAATGAGAATTGACCAAATGCATATAGTATGTTTACCATTTACAGCACACAATGTGCTGTAACAGACCGGACATTGGGGGGAGGGGGGGGGGGGGGGGGAGAATCACTACCTGAACACAACAAAAGTGACCTTTTAGACTGATTTGTTCGGAAATGTTACCTTTCATTTTCTATTTAACGGCGTAATTAAAATGTTTTCTCATCAAGCATTTTCTCATTTTGATCTCGCGGCACCGCGCCGCGTTCGCATTTTTGTTTTTCCATTTGTCTTCCACACAAAAGCCGCTAATTAAAGATCTTTGGATACAGTAATCATCGATAGAGAGTGGGCCTATAAACAGGGACTAACGCAAATTAATGATGATAGGTCTTTTTGAGTGCGGCGCTCTCGCGTGACATGAATCAATCAGCGGACAAAAAAAAAAAACGGGCTCGCCAACAATAAGTCCAATTGAGCTGAGCTGTGATTATGATTCAGTGAACAGCAACGTTGAGCCTCGGAGAACTGATCAGGCTTTCTTCGGGGAGTTTTTTTTTTTGCCTCTCGGGTCCCAGAATCAGCCAGTTGTATCGCTGATGATGCTAGAAGTGTCGCTCAGTGGGATAACTTTCAAGTGATTGAGGGGAGCAATGAGATTTTAGTTTAATCAGGAGCCAGGTGCAGATAACAGGGGCCATTAATGATTGGAAGTTGATTACAAGTCATTTCTGCGGAGCGCGGCGGGACGCTTCACAGTTCAATCAAGAACAAAAAGTTAATGGGTGCAGCTTCACATTTGTTTAGGCATTAATATCTGGGTTACTGTTCGTTTTAAAGCTCGTTTGGAGAAATATCGACACCGCGGCTCATCTCTTCATTCCAGTTTGGAACCTAAGCAAATAATGGCCATAAAGATTTGACTCTGACTGAATTGGGAAATTGGGAGAAAAACCAAAAAGTACCATTCACATATCTATATTATATCTATATTCACATGTTGAAGGTCGGTGTGGAGTACCTCCTCCTTCAACCCAGCAGGAATGACCTGCTAGCTCATGATTTGAGTCATCAAACTCCACGATTCCTTGCATCGTAATCTGAAGAAATGCATCATTTAATAATAATAATAATAATCAGTGGAACATCCCGAGGAAACGATAGGCGAGACGGCAGCAAACCAAGAAGAGCCGGATCGCCGCGTCTTAAGCAGCCCCTCCCTGCTCACTTATTCAAACATCAGGATGCAATTTGTCTATAATAAGGCATGGTTATGCTAGATTGAAATAGAGTTAACAATGTTCATTTTTCTTTTAAAAAAGGCCATAGGTGTGATTTATTTAAAGTCTTTGAATACGTTTTTTTGTAAATACTGGGCACTAAAACTCTGTCTTCCAATGAGAATGTGTTACTGCTGTAGTGTATATTCAGCGATGCTTTAGTTTCCCAATCAGATATCCAGTTGTCTTCCATAGTTTAGTGTCCTAATTCACGCCATGCATTGTGGCATTATGTGAACGGCTTTACATTTGCGTCTCTTATTAGCACTTTCCCCCGTTGCTGAGGCTGCCGAGCCCCCCGTGCTCTAAGGGCTGAATGTAATCATTCTCCAACCGATATGAAATAATGAAGTATGAAGGGTAATTGTTAAACAAGTGGCCTCCTGGGAGTTCTTACAAGATTGTACCTGACATGCGCGATGTGTACGAGGCGGCGCGTCGGCGTGCCCAGACGCGCTCGCTCGCAAACACTTGGCGGATTAAACCCTATTAATGCAAACTCAAAGCCCAAGTGACATCTCCAGCAGCGTAATGAGAAATTTAGTAGGAATCTGAGGCTGATTATCAACTGCAAATTTGCTGCAATGCCAGTAATCAGAGGCGATGGTACAGTGGAGAGAGAGAGCACTAATTAAACCGTATACCTGCAACTTGTTTCCTGTCATCCTCTTAACATGACAATGCCGCCAAGGCCCTGCGGAGAATTCATTTCTGGTTCTGATTTAATGGATTCCTATTTGCTGTTGAGTTCATCTACTTATGTGGCTTTAAATGACTAATGAATAAACATGAGGCCACAGCACGTTTCTGCTTTTTTTGTATTTTGTATTTCAGCAGCGTGGAATCTTTGACACCCGCTCACCCTTTTGCAAATAAGTGTTCCAATGTCAGAGACGGGGACGGGGGGGGGGTACAAACTAAAATGATAATCATCTCATGATATTCTTGTCTGCCCAGGTGTCGGAGGGTTAATCGCAAAAATTAACTTATCATCTTCCTGGATGGAGTGATTAAGCGGCGCAGGACAGACTCCTCGCATAATTGAGGGGTGAGTAATGAGGATGAGGCGGGGGGGGGAGGGAGGGAGGGAGGGAGGGAGGGAGGGAGGAAGATCACAGGTTGGTAATTAGCGGACGGGACACTCGATTGGAGCCCGGAGGAGAAATGTTGCCGTGCTGCTCGTGGCACAGTTCTATCGCCGTGATGTAGGAGCGCCGCTGCAATGAGAGGACGGCCTCTCTGCAGGCTAATTCTGTTTCCACGCCCCGCTCCTAATAAACTACCTCCGTGTGACTAAACCAGGCCAGACGAGAGTGATTCAATGCACAGGAATAGATCGGACGCTAAGCGAGCCACACGTTAGTGGTACTGTGTTTACTTCAAGTTTTTCCCGGTTACAGAGTAACTAGTTCTCAAAGTATTTATTTGTATACATTTGAATGAGAGAGTGGTCTTGTTTCTGTTTGAATAATGATATTAATGATATCTTTGGATATTAAAATGGAATCGGCAGGTCATACTTAACTCTGATCCTTCTCGATCAACTTCAAAATAAAGAAATAAAACCATGCCAGTCTGAAGATAGAAGATCAGTGTGCACATGGAGCACGAGGGACACTTTAAATCGCCCATGTGTCCGTCCTATGTTGACTCTGCTGCATGTTGCATGTCTCATCACAATGGGACGCTCAGAAATCCCATCACGGGCGTTTGATTAAAAACAACACGAAGAAAAGACGAACATGAAAGCTTTTGTCACACGACACAAGTTTCTCATTATACTTGTAGACTGCTGTTTAGCTCTTACCCGAGTGTAACGATTGTGTAATGAAGCGGCATTTACATAATGCGAAATGATTTGTTAGTCTAAAGTCGAGGCATTTTAAATGAAGCAGATAGAAGGCGGTGGGGGGGGGGGGGCTCAGTATCAGAGCGTCAGAGCTCGGCGTACATCCATAAATGTCGATGTCCGCCGCAGCCCTCGGTGCTAATGTTGGTTTTAATGTGCGGGACTGTGTCACCGGAGGTAACTCTTAGGGACCATTATGTCTCCCAAAAAGGACGGCACCCGTCTCCTCTGCATTTTCTGCGTGGCGAGCGCATGAATGCAGCGAATCAATACGGAGAATAGCAATCATGAGAAAACCGCTGGAGCGTTTGGCGAAAAGTGCGGCACGCCAAGCGGCACTCGCTGTTTAACGGGAACATACACGGCCTGCTTAGGCCCTTTCTGCTCAATTTATCGACTGCTGCAAGAAATCAACAGTGGCAAGCAGCTTAGCGGCTCGCTCTTCCCATAATAGACTCCATTCATACAGGGCCTTTTATTCTGCCAGGTGACAAATGGACACAATGTCTGCCAGCCTGCCTCTGAATTTATTTGATTCTTTTTTTTGATTTTGATTTTTTTTTTGTATCCCTTCCTCCTTGTCCTCCCTTCACTTGTGATGCTCACTGATATATCTTGACGCTCTGAAGTATCCAGAGTAAATTCACTCTGCTTCCGCTGCTGTTTGTAACCTTCAGACTGCCACGAACGATCTGTGTATGCGCGCCACAAACAGCCGGTGTCATCCTTGGGAACACAGAAAAGAGGCAGGAAAAGGGGTAAAAGGGCTTGAAGGGTGATAAAACAATGGAGAACACACACACACACACACACACACACACACACACACACACACACACACACACACACACACACACACACACACAGTATGTTGAGAAAAGTTAAGTGAGAGACTTATTTTCTCTAAAGGTCCTATAAATAATCTGAATTTACTTAATAGTAATAGAGTAGAAGTGTGTGTGCTGGTGATGAAATCCAGTCCATGCACTGCATCATCATTTCCAAAGCCACAGATGGTAAACTGGAAAGGAAATTGTTAATATAAATCAGACGGCAATTTGTCTCGAGCTACAACAGCAAGTAAGTGACATCATCTTATTACATTCAAACAAATATGTTTACTGCTTTTCAAAAGTTTCGCAAAACACCATCAAGCACCCAGTTCTTGTTTACTTTACTCATTTAAAAAAAAAAAAAGGGGGGGGGGGATAGAGTCTGAATGATCATAATTCCACATGAAGATGCAGAGCATTAATAATGAGAACATTTTACTCCGGATGTAAATAAATATTTCAGCCTCAGAAGCTCCGTGTCGGTGATCTATCACCCCCCCCCCCCCCTGAAGATGGGACGCTCCCTGCAGGAAGATAATTCACCGCTTGTGGATCCTGAGCAGCCGATGATCTATACAGTCCTAGAAAAAAAAGGTTATTTATTGCTTTCATAATTAAATTTGGTATCTTGGTGGAGAGGGGCTGTCAGGGTATGATTAATCAAGTCCCACTGGCCGGGGCTGGAGAGGGCCGAGTAGCAGGTGTGTGTGTGTTTGCTCACTCCGGCCTGAAAACGCCGCCACAAACATGGCGCTCGGGTTCCTGCAGGTTTGTGGAGAAGGAAAAGCCTCAAAAGATGCCGCAGCCGGGGTCCGTCGGATCCAGAAGACTCTGTTTGGATTGTCAGCTTAAACTTTGTGCACAGGCATTCATTAAGCCGCCTGTAGTCGGACTGAAACAATTAGTCGATTCATCCATTCTCGGACGTTTGGTGGGACAAAAAATTAATTGAGAAAATGGTCTGCAAATGAATTGATGATGAACATTATCTTCGGTTGCAGCCCTATTGTGGAAGCGTTGTTGTTGTTGTTGTTTTTTTTCCCAATATGAATCACAATTAATGACCAACCAGTGCCTTCATGTACAAGCCTGCTCTCCACCCCCACAGTACTGGAAGGTATGATACAACATATCTGTGAGAAACGGACTCGCATTGTATTTACTGTTTTTAAAAATACTAATTAATGTTCGGGATTCTTTTGCATACACCTCGTTTATACGAGAGGTTATAACAACGATAGTTTAGAGCAGGAAAAAGAAAAAGTTGATATCCGATTGATCGTCCGATACCTGAGCCGGTAGCGTTGTTATATATTCGAGAGTGTTGTGAGGAGAAATGGACTGAAAACACGTCAGATATGACAGCTGTTCTGAGCGCCGCAAAGTTTCAGCCCACATTTTATATATATATATATACAGTACATACTTGGCAAACCCCTTTACCATTATAAGGGAAATGCTGCGTTTTCATTTCTCAAATAAACAAACAGTCATATATATACTGTATATGTATATATATACAGTATATATATGTTGTGTATATATATGTTGCCCTCTCGGACCTCTCCAATACACAAATACCTTTCCAAGCCTGTGTTTTGTCACCCAAGATGGATGGGATTCAGAATAATAGACATTTCCATGTATTGATTAAATGCTGCCAATTCAACGACACCAGACACAGAGTGATTGATGACGGCATTCTTGTTGTCATCAAGGAGCATTATAACCACAATAACGTGGCTAATGAATATGAATTGGAGCGACGGGAGGATTAAGTAATTCCACCGGACGCACAACTGTGAGAGGTGGCAGAGGTCCCGCGGTGGCCACCGCTGCATTAACTGTGCTGCCTAAAGACCCGAGTCTCCATTTCAGCAGTGTGGAGAGCGGATGAACTGACTGTAGGACAACAGAAAGTCAATATCCTTGTTGAGCACAAAATGAACACGCTGTTTAATCCTGTGTCCACAACAACAGTCTGCTCCATCACATTGCTTCACCCGAGCCGCCGCTCAGCTTACCTTTCCACTGCTAGCCTTAGGGGGCACAAGCAGAAAGTGTGTGTGGGGTTTATTAGACTGTGTGTGTGTGTGTGTGTGTGTGTGTGTGTGTGTGTGTGTGTGTGTGTGTTTCTATGTGTGTGTGATAAGGAGCTGTACGGATTACGCTCTGCAAAAAGCCGTTCCCAGGCTTGTTTTGAAAGGGCTCAAATTGGCAGAAGTAGTGGAAAACGTGAAGGCTCCCGCGATGAGTCGGTGCGATGATCGTCGTCTCACTTCCCTGACAAATGCGATTTAAAGTAGGGATTAGCGAGGTTTTGACAATCTCTGGTAAATAAAACGGGACACACTGAGTCCTATGGTGCTCCGTGCTGAGTGCTTGTTAATTGGCGGGGGTACAGTGTGGGACCTGAGCTAAGCAGGGTGCTTTAAGGTCTTTCATCTTTTTCCTGGATGCTGCAGTCAGCGCCTTGACCGGAGTGTTCAAAGTACAGATGAGGAGGAGATTATTTTTTCTTCTTCATTCCTCCAATAATGCCATGCAGGTTCAGTGCTTGGTTCATCAGCGTGGAGCGCTGCAGGTTTATAATTACCTGTCACCTGGATTCTGAGAAGTTGTTCGCGTGTATACTTTGTGGTAGTAGATGGAATATTAATAGAAACATCCAGCTGAAACATCGCTGTTGTGTAATAAGTTATGCTGTAGACATGAATTTCATATATAAATAGAAATGTACTGCAAGATGACAGCCTTGTTTATTTATGTTTATTAATCGTTAACCTAGGCAACCTCTGTCTCTATTATTTGAAGTGGTGGAGGAAGCATTCAGATCCTTAACTGGGGTAGAAGTACCCATCCCACACTGTGAAAGTACTCCATTACAATTGGCATTGATTGCTTGAGTTTCCATTGATTATTTGCGCCCCCTCTTGTAGCTCCATATCTCTTATATCGATGTTTTCCCAAATAATTCCATGCTGCGACAAAAGTAAGTCCTCGTGGTTTCATCCATACTTCAGCTCTTTGTGCTCCGGTAATGACACCTCGTGTTCGCTTTGATAAATCCCATCTTCCTTTGCTGTATCCCGTTACTACTTGTTGCTACTGTCTATATTTAGTGCGCGCGCTTTATTTGCCGCCGCAGCAGCTCTGTTTCCCCACAGGCCTCATTACGGTTTCATCCCACATTATCCCGTCCGATATACAGTCGGTCTCTATTTCCAGCCTCACGTCCGCCGACTGCCTGCGTGGTGTTAGTACACCGGGGGGGTTGCTTTCTCTCTCGTGTGTTTTTTTTTTTTTGTATCCCTCTCACCTGCTCACCTGGCTGCTGGCCTGTGGGCTGCCAGCCTCAGATGGTTAATTATCTCTTGTCTGAGCCGGCGATCGACCTCCCCAGGGGCCCCCGGCAGCACAACGCCCCATCAGAGGCAGCCTATTGAACTTCCTCCCAAGCCCACCGGGGTGTCCGACCACCTGGCTAATAACGATTCATGCAGCTGCCAATCCGGCTGAGCCGCGCCATCAATATTCCCGTCTGCAGAATAACATCAATTAAGAGACGGGGATCTGAGCATTGAGACGCAGGACAAATATCATCCGCTGCGTTTGATGTCCTAAATGGCGTGGACGGAGAGCTGGTTGTGCGATGGCAGAGGGGAGAAGACACTCTACTGTACTGTACGTCTGTGAAATATAAGGCTACAGACACACAGAAAGGGAATATTATCCAAAATATCAAACTAGTCACTAACCAGGGTAACAGTGGGTGCTTCTGTAGTTGCCGGATTATTTTAAAAGAATGAAAGTAGCTTAAAAAACACTGCATGCTGTGATTGACGGTGCACGAACACTAGTTAGTGAGCAGAGAATTCTGGATATAATTGATGGATATATGGTGAAAATATTTAGCTGCTATTCGGCTCCTTCCACTCCGAGCGGTAGTAGTGTGTCTGCCAACATCGATACAAATATTGACATCATTGTATGAAATGAGCACTTGTAATAATGTCCACTTTTCTATAATTAGTTAGTATTACTTTGATAACCATCCAGTTATAAATCAGTTTGAAAGAACACATTTGCAACATGACGGGTGGTAAAGATGGAGTACTTTCGGGTTGATGGTGGCACACAAAATAAAAGGTCAGTAGCCTTTTACTAAACGCCACGCTGGAATATTGTCAAACGTCTTTTGTTAATTTTTTTGAAGAAGAAAAAAAATTAACTCAATAAGTTGCAAGCAGATCCTGTTTAAAATTCAATGCACATGCTGCCCCCGACTCTCAACACGCCCTCCCCGGGTGGCGTGTTGAGAGTCGGAGGCCGTCTTAATCATGCCGAACAGTGGGGAATGCCTCGGAGCCCCTCTCTCCGTTAATGGCGACATCAGTGAGAACAGGGGGATGTGAGGGGGGAGGGGCAGGCTGAAACACCCCAGACCCTACAGTGTGAGCCGGGGTTATTATCTGCAATTACCCTGATTACTGAGCCCTTCATTTGAATGACTAAGGTGAAATTAATTTATCCCCAGTATTACCACCAAACTGAGTCAGAGATGTTCATTAAGCAGGCAGCGCACAAGGCCTGAATGTAATCTGCTGGGTAAGAAACACAGGGCCGTACGAGTGCGATCGTAGACGCTAAAGTCAATGTTATTGGCAATAAAACTCGTTCATTTCACCGTATTTGATGACCGAGCGTTGCTTCCCCCCCCCCCTCCTTGCGCTCTGCTTCTTCCTCGCTCTCCTAAAAAGTATTTTACCAAAACACAGCGCAGCCTCATTGCATTTAATATAAGCACTTTCATCGCCCTAGTTATGCCATCTGTGAAAGTCAAATTCCCAAATACATAGTTATTGCTAATTCTCCCAGCGTCCTGAGACAAATATTGCTGCTCGGGAGCTCCGTATCTAGTGATCAATCACGTCACCTCTCTGAACCCGCTCCGCTATTTATTAAGTGCTGAACAAATGGGCCGGAGCAGGCGAGCGGCTGTTCCCAGGGCCAGGGAATGTAAATCTAAGCAGAGTAACAAATTGGTCAGACTTTTTTTCTTTTTTTTTTTCTTGTTCGCATACTAAAATGTGCTGGTGGCAATGCAACGCAACCAAAGGTAGACATTACACTTGCAGTGGTTCTAAGAGAAATTTGTATTTTGTTGGCAGACGGCCAGAAGTCGTTGCCATCGATGTATTATGTGCTATTAAAGAAAAGTGTGCTCTACAGTAATTGTTTTCCTCCAGTTTTAGCTCTGTTTTTATTCATTTTTTTCTCATCTAATTATGACGAAGCTCATTTGTGCTCAATAACTCCAACAAACATTATTTTTGCCTTGCATAGCGTAGAAAAACCCGCCAGTTCCCGACACATTATCATCTTTATGAGACATTGGAGAACAAGGAAGAACAAGCGGATCCATATTGATCCTCTAGATTAAAATGCACCCACACACTGTGACCCGGGTCCAGCCGGGCTGTGTGTGTTCAGATGTGGTGGTCGTGTTTGGATTCCATTCACACCTGCCAACAGCATCCGACGCCAATAACCAGATGAGACTGAACTCTACACTCTCGCACTGAGTATAAACCGTGGATATTGGATAATTCAACCAAACCCAGGGATCACATTCAATGACAAGGGATGGCAATACCCGTCGGTTAATTAGTTGTGTTCTCAATTTGAACGTACTTCCGAGGGATACTGGACTGAAACAAACCACCTGCTCTGTTTTTATAAATGGAGACATGTCCATATTTTAGCTGTGTCTCCTGTAAGTTACGTTCCCGTTCAACGAAACAGCATTGTAAATGATGTTTGTGACGTATGACAAATAAGTTTCAAATAAGTGGAGGTCTGGGTGGTGGATGGGTATTAACACACAGGCAGGGTATGAAACTAACTCAAAATCAGTACTAGTCCCAAGGACTAGTAGGTTCTTTACTAGTCCTTCATGAAGCTTTGGGGAATGTACTAATCACGGGGTGTAGGGATGTGTGTGTGGAGGAAGACTTTTATCTAACCGTGAAACCGCAGAGATGCAAGGTACTAATCAAGAGTTTTATTGTTTGTAACATTATGAACGCTCGGTGCCAAAAACAATACGCAGTCTATGAATAAAGCAGGCATTTGTTCTAATTTTAGATGAAGTATTTTTGTTGATATTGGGTGTTAGTTCATGTGCTGCAGTGATAAGAGCTTCACCATCTATATTTCTTCCGCGGATGAATCTTGGAGGGCCGCTGGTGAAACTGAAAGAGGAGGCCCGGCCTGATCGATGAATATAGTGCCTTTCGCATTGCGTAAACAAAAAATTATAATCGAAACAAAATAGTCTAATATCCTCAAACAATTTGGGGAATAGTGGAATGTTACATTTACTTATCGGGGAAAGTCTTTTTCCGGACATAAGTAACGAATAAAGCCTCTCAAATTTCACTCGCCATGAGGACTAGTGAGAATGATAATTTAGGTAGTCCCTCCAAAAATCCACTCGCCTCGGGCTAGCGGACTAGCGTTAGTTTAGGCTTTCACACAGGAGACTGCTGTTTTTGGGTCCTGTGTGCACAAAGTACTTTTTTTTTTTTGCCTCGACGTAACCAAGCGGTTGTCTTGTTGCCTAAACCTAACTTTTTACTTCGTACTTTTGTTGCGTTTTTGTTTTGTTTCAATGTCGTAGTCATTTTAGCAATACCAAACCTAACAATGTAGTTTTGTTCGTTAATCACGTGTTTGAATCGCTTTAAAACTGCGACAGTTTGGTTCGGGATACTGTCGTTGTGTTCCTCCCAGGAGAGTGAAACACGCTATAATTCAGTGAAATTAAGTCAGTTATGAATAAACTACATTATTTCTGCCACAAATATTCACTCATCATTTCACCATTTTGAGTTCAAGTCGACGTTCTCAATCCGGACACACTACACCAACAGCAATTGCCGTTATTATTTTCTCGGTTTCCAGTCAGAGACATAGTTCAGGAACAAAGGCATCGCCGCAAATTGTGGGCAGACTGAGCCGGCCTGTGTTGCAAATCAGGAAAGCAGGCGGCTCATCAGCCCCCCCCCCCCAGAATACTCGTCATGGATGGAAATGGCAACGCAAGGCTCTTTCAACATGAATAGCAGCCTCATACCGACGCTCCGACCCGGTCGTGACCTTCCCGGTATCTTCTGCAAACAGACGTCCGCCTGAAAATGGCAACATGTTTGAAATCCATCCGCCAGATTTCCTCCGTGCCATATGAGAAGAGCCGATTTCTTTCTTTTTTTTCTTCTTCTCCCCTCAGTGTTAACTCTCCCAAAAAACCTCACCTTTTATCTGGTTACTTAAAATTCATAAAGTGTGACTCAATGATTACTTTAACACACACTGCCTTTGACCTCCTGTCGCTTAATTATCATAAAGCGGCGCAGAGGAGAAACGAGCCGCCGCCTCCTCTTTTGTGTCGCTGTAATTGCATTCTTAATTTTGGGAGGTGAGGAATACTGATACGGCAGCTCAGGCCTGATATCACAGGAGTTACATTGTTGAGGTGGGAGGGGCTCTGCTGAGAAACAGTGGCAGAGATCCGGCCCGGTGTCGACGGTCCACCTTAAACGGCAATAACTTGGCACATATAGCTTAAACAATTTGGCATAAGGAGGCAAGGGTTTACCATGGACAAATTAATCTATGGAGAAACCACATTGATTGAACCTGAAAATCTGCAAATTTCCCTGCAAACGTAGTGACTTTTAGGACTGACGCATTCAATTTGCCCGAGTAGTTGCGTCAGTATGATTCACCCAAACAGGAACAATCCTGTCTTTTCAGCTTTGTATGTCAGTAACAACTTTGCATTTTTTGGATGTCCTCTGGAGACTCCGTTAAAGCAACAGCCATGAAAGGAAGCCAGGAACCAAGACTCGGAGTCAGCCACGCTAACGGCTCAGTTAGGCAAACGACAATGTATCAAAGTGAAGGTATCCGGCCATAAACCAGTACAGATATTTCAGTCTGCACCAAAGTGACTGACGGACAAATATTGCCACCCCTACACCCACGGGGCGAGAGTGGTTAAAAATACATCCAGACATTGTGAAGACTTTGATGTTACTTCCTGTGCTGTAACACTAGCAGGTGCAATGCCTTTCCACAGGTTTCTCTTTTTTTTTTTTAAGATGTCATTTTGAATTCAGTGTCTCCTCAGATTTTCCAGCATATCTGAGGCCTCAAACTGGTGTCTGTCGGACAGCACAGCTCCCAGCAAGCGTCAGTAAATCCCATACAACCTCGTCAAGGTCGAGCTTCTGAAGATAACAAGATTCTGTTGTGATTGTAACAACATAGATAAGAAATATACATTTTATAATCAAATATTGATTTTTCTTCTTTTTTTTTTTCTCAATCTTGTTTTCAAGTGTGTGACATCAGATTGACTTTGCAGGATTGGCAAAGACTCATTTTTTTCTACGACTGGGAAACCGTTGGAGCAATGCTGGAACAGACGAACATATTTGATTGATAATAATGAATAATAATAGATTCCACTCATCACTTTTAAACTTTGCCACCCAGCAGGCAGCAAGTGGTTTGTTTTCCCACTGAATCAAGCTGCTTCTCAATCTGTGAAATGCATATTGATCGACCGGGACATTATCTTAATGTCAAAATGTATTTGTTAAAGGTCTTTTGGGAGGTATTTAACAAACGTGTGTGTGTGTGTGTGTGTGTGTGTGTGATGGTGTTCAACTTAGATTGATTCGGTGTGATCACGGCGATACTTCTCTACTACTCACAATTACTGGATGTTTATTTTTAATCGCACATTGACTTTTTTTTTTGGCATTTCGGATATTATAATGGCTTTCGGATCCATCGGTGCATGCGTTAGTTTATTCACTGTTCTGCCAGACACTCCCACCAAGCAACAGCCATCTTTAAATACACCTGCGCCCTCGTGGAAATTTGCAAAGCTCTTCAATGAGAGAAGTAGGCTTCAGCTGTCTCCCCAAAACTTCTCCGGGCCACTATAAAATACGGTTTCAGTGTGTGTGTGTGTGTATCGCTTTAAGTGCTGTGATCAGCTCCTACTGTTATCAGATAGTAACGGTGTCTATAAGTAGGTGATGAGTAGGAGGAAATAGGTGCACACAGGTATTATCTTATTATATATTAAAGTTTTAAAGCTGTCAAAAGTGAGGAGAGAGAAAAAAAACCAGGTGCTCCGAGTGCTTCGCTTCCATAACCAGGCGGCACTGGGTGAATGGTAATGCGGCCTCCCCGGGTAGACGTGGTTTATGTAGAAACAAGTCTGTAATCAAGCACCAGGACAGGCTCTAATTACTCATCTCCCTACTTTCTCCCAGAGATCACTGCTCATGAATTACAGGCTTCATGGTGACCCGCCAGGGCAGTCCTCGCTCTGACAACACGCACGCACACACACACACACACACACACACACACACACACACACACACTCTGTATAAATAGAGTAGAAGAACCGGAGGGTGGAGGGTAAACCTGTCAAAGCTCAGTATTTTTACACAATGTTAATTGACTAATTCAGCCTGAAATGATGCAAAAAGAAGCATTCAAGAGGAAGTTTAATTGTGGGTGTTGAGGTCCATTTGAGGGACGACAGCTGTGAAGAACTCTGTGTGTTCTGTAAGTTATTTGGTGGAGGAGTGAGGAGGTTCCAGTCTTACTCCAGATCTAGAGACATTACTTTTTATCAACTAAAAGTTTTCCAGAGTGAAGTGCACTTCTTAAGATCTTCAACACTGATTTCTGTTGTATTTTCAGTTGAGTTGATATTCATCTAAGTTGCATCAGCGACAAGGTTTTGTAAGGTTTTGACAAGGTAAAGGCATTTTGTTTTGTAATGTTATAAGTGCAACAGGTGCCGGGTCCTTGGCCCAGAAAAGCGTCGAGGTCCGGGCGCAAAGCTCATAATTGGAGCCTTTGCGGTCCCGGTGAACAGCTGATTTGGCACCAAGCAAGACAAATGGCAAATGATGTCGTTTCTGACCCGTCTTCAGTCAATTTCTCCCATCAGAGGTTATCTCTGAAATGTAACTCAACACTATCAGCTCCACGATGCAGGACAGGCAGACGGGGAGGAAAATAAATCATTCACCTGTTACTTTAACTGACTCACTCACTATGGCTGCGGCCGGTAGCTTCCGTTAATTCTGCTACAATTTTGACCTTATTTCTGGTCTTGTCCTCTTTAATACTGGAGCACTCATGTCCACTGCCAACGGCTCAGTCACATACGGCTAGCTTTAAATCTAATAAAGCAAATGCATTTGTCACGACTGCAGCCAGAGAACATATGTTCAATTCAATCAGACATAAATACTGCTGTGTTGTTTTAGGTTTCAGTATCTAGGCAAATATCTTATCACATGTAAATGTTTGTGCAGACATAAATCGGGAAATGTCAGCTGTTGGAAGAAAAACACACACACACACACACACACACACACACACACACACACACACAGCGAGCCCTCCCCTCACTCCCCTCGCTGAGATTGATTTACCTTTGTGTCCCAGGCCGGTCGTTATCACGGGCCTCTCAGACAGGCCTGCTATGATAGCTCAGGGAAAGTGGGACAGAGGTGGCAGCAGGCGCATGATGGAGAAGAGCTTCTTATCACCGATGGAGAGATCAATCATTCTTACACGGAGAGAAAGAGAGGGGGGAGAGAAAGAGGGAGAAAGCTGTGTTGCTTTGGTCTCTTTCCAAGGTAAACAGCTCCACTCACTGTAAGATGCTTTTATAGCTTCGTGTGTTTTAGCAAAAACCTAGCGCTTATGTTTAAAGTGACTTTTACCGGTTAGTCCGTAAGAAGGATCTATGTCGTCTATATAATGAGTAACTAAATACAGGAAGTGATACGAGCAGGGTGATCTTTGCATATCGGCGTACTAGAGTTGGGTGGATTTCCGTTGCACCTTTTTGAATTTATGCGAGCCGGCATTTTGTCGCTATGACACGTTCTGGCAACCTGTGCCGACGGTGTCACGACACCTCGGGTCTCATTTATAGAAGTGCGTAGGATCCGCACTAAATGTTTGCGTACGTTCAAATGAGGAAATGCACGTACGCCAAAACTGAAGTGTGCTTTGTTACTTTGTACTAACTCTAGGGAAAATAGAGACGGTGTGCAATAGGTAAATGATTTGATTCACACTGCTTGGTAGTGTATCATAGAGTCTTTTAGTCAGTGCACGGCAGAACAGGCTGTATACAGACAAGCATGCGATTCAAGTGTATGCACAAGTTTAAAAGAAAGTAGATCAATGGATCGCTATTGGCTTAAAACAAAACCCATCAACATCCAATCCTTTCTTTACTCTTCTGATCTGTGTAACTCAGCCTGATGGGGATTATGATCAACTTTTCTGTCAGATACATATTTAATCACAATTTAAGAAAAGACATTTATTGGATCAGACTCCGCGTAGGCAGATACCCAGTACTAAAGGACTTGGATCGGGGCTAAAGAGAGCTGGATCCCTCGTGAGAAGAAACATGTGTTCACTTGGTTTTAAATGGAGCGCTTCTCTCAAGACATTTCACGACTACTTATGAACTGAAACAAGCTCAATTTTAACTGGAATATCTGTACATTATAGGAAATAATTAGGAAATAAGAAAAGAAAGAAACTAAGTATAGATTCTGTCCAATTCCGAGCTCATTAAGGGCACTACGAGTTTAATAGAGTCTCCTGCAGTGACGCAACAGACGATGCTGAACACTGATCAGCACCCTGGACAGCGCTCTTCACTGCATCCATCATTATTCACAGCAGTATGTACAGTCTAAAAACGGTCTAGATAATCTAGTAAAGATGGAAACCGGGTCACATACTGTATATGATTCAATTGCAGCCTTTTGCAGTTATGCACAGGGGAGTGCTATCTCTGACGACGAGGAGCTCCCTGTGGGCTCAGATGGAGCAGCAGCAGCAGCAGTAGATCATGAAGCGCTACCCTCCTGTGCAGATGTTGACGATGCGTGTGAGACGTACGGCCTTTCCTCTTCTGTTTGTATACCTCACATGTTTGAGTAGGTAGTAAAGTTGTGCCTTGCACGTCTGCGTGCTGTTCCTTTTCACGCGCAACACGTCTTCAATACAGTTTCCTAAACGGACCCATCAAGACTCTTAATATGACGAGCATTAACCTCATCTCGTAATACGCTTTTTTTTTTCCTTTCTGAACTGTAAATCAGACTGTGATTAAGACGGCGTTTCTCTCCTCTTAGCCTGTCACACGCAGTGCTTTGCCTAGCCAGAAAAATAGCTGTCAGATAATAGTATTTAATAGCCCGCCCGGCCCCTCATACCACAAACCGCTTCTGTCTGAAATAACTGTGATCTGAGAGCACTTGGGGGCCTTTAACTGTGGCGCAGCGGAGGCACAAGTAGCCTCACTCGGCCATAATGACCATTAAATCTATATCATGCGTGGACCTGGTAATTTCCCCCGATTTCGCCGTGACATAGCATATAATGCCACACGAAATCCCAGCTTTGTTGCAGTTATTCAAGTCCAAAGTGAAAGTGTTATTGATCCTGTAATTTCTGGACCCTGGTAATACTAGATGGCCTGACTATAATTACGGCTCTTTGATTGCAGGGGAGAAGGGAAGAGTACATTGACAGAACATTGTATTACTTCCATCATTTCTTCTAGAGCGTATCGGAGCGATATTTAGCGATCCAGCCTCTCCCGTGAGTTTGAATTATCGCCTGTAAGTTGCTCTAAAATGTAATTATCAAGCACTTCTCCCCCTTGAATGTTAAAACTCCACAGAGCGCTTTTGTTATTTTGTTGCCAGCACGCTTTGTTAGTTTGGTGCAGTTGACTCACTTCCACCTACCTAATGCTGGCAAACTGTGAAGGCCCACTAGTGACACATTTGGAGCTCCATAATGAAGAGGCAGATGGCCTGCGCTGATGACCGTGGTGTTTCATGTGATACCTCATCTGCAGCCTCTTCTCGCAAGATTTTTCGGAGGAAGACTTTTTAGATTCAGAAGCTGTTGGTTAAGGAGTTCACGAGCAACTTTAATTACCATAAACAACAGTCGAGATCACATAGAGCAAGTATCCCTCTCCAGTCTCGAAGTTTAATTATGGATAATAACAACGTGGCTCTTATTTCCATAGTTTGTGCCATAACTTCAGTTATAACATTATACTTACCGACAGACTGAGAAACAAAGGATGTCAGACAACGATGCAGATCAAGTCAACTGTATGGTCCAGCTCAGCTTGATATGAAACTGAGCGTACTTTGATCTTATATATAATAATAATAATATTTATTTTAAAGAAAATTGCTATATAAATACATTTCATTATAAAATACATATCTACATATTTTTTGCAATAATAATAACACATGAGACAAAGATATGTAACAGAGGCAGGATATTATCCAGTTTAACATCGACTGTAGGGTTTTCCCACGAACATTGCCTGAAAGAAAGAAAGAAAGAAAGAAAGAAAGAAACAAACAAAATATTATTTACCTTATTTGTGTGTACTCGTTTTATTTCGGTCTTTTTTTCTGTCGCGCTAGCTTCATCCTTATCTTTCACTGAGGGCGTACATGAGCTGGTTTACAGGTTAAATGGTGGTTACATTTCTTGTCTCAAGCTGTATTTTCCCAAGGCGACGGCTCATCGTCTATACGTTTTGAACCACTGGATTTTCCTTGCAGACAGCTGTGTTTTACTTCTCACACCAGTCATTCCCTTAATTGTGAGTAGCAGTACAAATGCTGTGATGACACCATATTTGAATTACTTAAGCAACACGTTCTAGAGTGATTCTTCAAAAATCTATGTTTTTATAGCTGTGCGAATGCAGCACATGCACCTACATATTAAATCAGCCAACCTCTAATCTGAATCTGTGTTAGCGATGCTGCACTCTCACATCTCAGCAAATAAACCATGTTTGTTTTACCGATAGCAATGAAGGCAAACATTTAAAAGAATATGACCCGAAATGAATTTCACTTTATATTTAATACTAACCTTGCAATGTCCACGTTTGTGACGGCATCCGCCAATAAGAATGAGCGCTTGTCAACTACCCAGTCATTGTTCCTCGTGGAGAAACGACTTCAGCTCGCTCTCTGTCGCCTCTTCAGATCTTCCTGCGGACGAGTACGACCGGCTTATTGTCCAATATTGTTTCTCACTCTCTGTGCCGCCCAGCTGTTTATGCCGTCTACAAACATTACTGCGCTGTCGGAGTTGGAGCCAAATGTGGAAGGACACGACGCCCGAGGGTGATTTGTTTAACTTTGAAAGGTTCTTTGGTTTGTGTTAGATTTGCTGGGAGCCCCGCAGCAGCGGATCATCTAGCCCGGTCTCCCAAGTGGGTAGCAGCCAACAGAGCCTGGGCGACGCGCGTGGGTAGAGAGGAAAAAGATAACCCCACCAGGGACTAAACGACAGTCCTCATGTAGACAGCGCGAGGCAGGCCAGCCATTTAACAACACAGAAACACAAAACTCCATTAGATAATCTTTTTTCTTTTTTCTCTCCAAGTCTCTCGCTCTCTCTCTCTCTCTCTCTCTCTGTCTCTCTCTCTGTCTGTCTCTCGGGAGGGTAATGTTATTCTCTAACCAGAAGAGAATGAGTTAGATGTATCTCATGAATCAAATTAGAGCGCCTTTAATCCTCTAAAGTGGGGGTCTCGGGAGGGGTGGGGTTGCAGATGAGGAAGCACAAACTAAAGAGGTAGATGACAGACGAGGGGAGGGAGCTCCGAACCAGGTAGAAGACAAGATAAGTCTGCAGCGCTGGGGTGCTGTGGTGCTGCACTGCGAGCTGTCAATCTGCACAACTGGATGTTGCCTCTTCCCCACGGTGTTGTGGGTAAAGAGAGAGTAGATACGGCTGCTTCTTTCCTTCCCTCATCCGTCCCTCCTAATCCAGCCTAAGCACTTAACCAAAGAGGTGCGGTGGAGATCACCTGGGTCTGTGGGGGATCAAAGCCGCTTCAGCGAAAAATAAGAGAAGTCTTGAGGAGGGAAAAGCTGATGTAACAAGAAGAGGTAGATTAGCATGAAAGACTTGACAGATGGAAAAAGAAAAAGTTTTCCTGGAATACAGCAGAAATCTTCGCCGTGAATCACAGGGCCTCAGAATTACCGTTAATGGCAGGTATACCGGCGTAAGCACAAGTCGAGGAAATAAGCATTGTTTGTCCAAAACGAAAAGAGCGGATGCACCAGCCCAGAGCTCCCTCCAGTCATATTTCAAACCGCACAGAGTAATGTATTTTGACAAGTAAATTGCTTGCCTCTTTGCTGATGGCAAATCACTTACATAATGAATTCTTAGTAACAGCTGCAGAAATAATGCATACCTCAGAGTGACATGGACGAGGGAGTTATTACCAACAGAGGACACGCACATTTGGGATCTTTCCTGAAACAGCGGCGGATCTGCCGCGAATGAATTCGATGGCCGCACCGAAAGCGTTCTGTCTGTATGTGGGGAAACGAGACTAGTCTGCAGCAACGCTGGATTCTCTAGTCATCAAAATGTAGACCTGATAATGACACTAGTTGAAAAGTCAGGGGATAACCTAAATTATTAGCTTTCATTCTGTCCAGATATTTTACAAAAACATACAAATGTCATCCTTATGGTGGCCCCAGAGAAACAGCCAGGCGATCACCAAAGTCACAATGATTCATCGTCGAGAAACCGTGATTGCTTTGAGAATTTGAAGCGACAGATGGTTCTCGAGGAAAACTCAAGGGATCGACAAAGTCGGTAGGATTCATCCTCTGGGGACCATGCATTTCTGTATAAAATTCTCTGGCAATCCTTGCAGTAGTTTGTTAGATATTTCTCTCCGGATCATATTTAACCAACCAACATTGCCACCAATAGAGCCACGCCGCTAGCTTGGCTAAATCTGAATTGTATTTAATCACATCTGAAGGTTAATGACTACAGCAGGTCTATAACGTCCGTACAAATGAAATGTGCACAAAGAAGAATGACGTGAAGAAGCAAACAAACACAAACCGGACAGGAAAGGACATTTATTCACAAGTGTTTGGCACATCATAGCAAGGTTGTTTGTCTACCATTGAGTTGTGCAGCAGAGCGACGTCTGACTGGACAGCCTCAGGTGTTGGCAGCTCTGATAGGGAAGGGCGTACTGATAATGCAGCTGATTAGACTCTGATCATTATCTACAGTACAGCTTATGATGGTCAAAATCGATGGCAGGAAAAGAGAAGCTAGCCTCGCGAAAGGATTAAATGTCTCACACCGAACGATAAAGTCTCAGTCATCAGCCACTGCTTTTTGGTGAACTTTTGAGAGTTTGCTGTTTTTGAAGCTGTAATGCATGAGGCGTCTTCCCGGACAAAACTTTTCCCTCTTCATCCCATTCAAATTGAAAATTGAGTCGGGGCATTGTTTTGAGGGCTGACGAAAACACACAACCACGCATCAGCCTACCCCTCCATCTCCGTCCCCTCCATCAGCCTACCCCTCCATCACCGTCCCCTCCATCACCGTCCCCTCCATCACCGTCCCCTCCATCTCCGTCCCCTCCATCTCCGTCCCCTCCATCACCGTCCCCTCCATCTCCGTCCCCTCCATCACCGTCCCCTCCATCTCCGTCCCCTCCATCACCGTCCCCTCCATCTCCGTCCCCTCCATCAGCCTACCCCTCCATCACCGTCCCCTCCATCTCCGTCCCCTCCATCACCGTCCCCTCCATCTCCGTCCCCGCCATCACCGTCCCCTCCATCACCGTCCCCTCCATCTCCGTCCCCTCCATCAGCCTACCCCTCCATCTCCGTCCCCTCCATCACCGTCCCCTCCATCACCGTCCCCTCCATCTCCGTCCCCTCCATCACCGTCCCCTCCATCAGCCTACCCCTCCATCAGCCTACCCCTCCATCAGCCTACCCCTCCATCAGCGTCCCCTCCATCACCGTCCCCTCCATCACCGTCCCCTCCATCACCGTCCCCTCCATCACCGTCCCCTCCATCACCGTCCCCTCCATCACCGTCCCCTCCATCTCCGTCCCCTCCATCACCGTCCCCTCCATCAGCCTACCCCTCCATCAGCCTACCCCTCCATCAGCCTACCCCTCCATCACCGTCCCCTCCATCACCGTCCCCTCCATCACCGTCCCCTCCATCACCATCCCCTCTATCACCGTCCCCTCCATCAGCCGTCCCCTCCATCTCCGTCCCCTCCATCTCCGTCCCCTCCATCAGCACACTCCTCCATTACCGTCTCCTCCATCACCATCCCCTCCATCACCGTCCCCTCCATCAGCCGTCCCCTCCATCTCCGTCCCCTCCATCGGCCTACCCCTCCATCTCCGTCCCCTCCATCAGCACACTCCTCCATTACCGTCTCCTCCATCACCATCCCCTCCATCACCATCTCCTCCATCACCGTCCCCTCCATCAGCCGTCCCCTCCATCTCCGTCCCCTCCATCAGCCTACCCCTCCATCTCCGTCCCCTCCATCACCATCTCCTCCATCACCGTCTCCTCCATCACCGTCCCCTCCATCTCCGTCCCCTCCATCTCCGTCCCCTCCATCACCGTCCCCTCCATCTCCGTCCCCTCCATCACCGTCCCCTCCATCTCCGTCCCCTCCATCAGCCTACCCCTCCATCTCCGTCCCCTCCATCAGCCTAACCCTCCATCTCCGTCCCCTCCATCACCATCCCCTCCATCACCGTCCCCTCCATCTCCGTCCCCTCCATCACCGTCCCCTCCATCTCCGTCCCCTCCATCCGGCAGGCTCGTAACAGTGTGCGGATGTGACCAATTTTGAAGAGGAAGACATTCGACGCGGCATCAAAGACTCCTCGGAACAGAAGGAGAGGAGTGAGGTGGCAAATTGCTGGATATTAGCCAACATGAAACAAGAGGGCAGAACCGGCGTCATCCCCCCCCCCCCCCCCCCCCCCCCCCGGACTCGGAATTGGCTCATTTTGATATTATGTGGATGATGGCGCTGTTTTGTCGCACCTTCAACATTCGTTACGGAGTCACCCCGCACCTTTAAGAATGCACTCGACAAAACTTTGGGTTGGTTGCTTTGATCTGCTTTTTGCGCTGGCGTGTTTCAAAGAGAACACAACCCATGGGCTGTGTGGCTTTGAAAAGGAATTCTAACTGCTGTTTTGTGTTTGAAGTATGTGGGTAGAGTTTGGGTCACCATTATCCACTCTTGGTCCCCATTTACATGATTTAATTCTCGATGAATAAAAGGAAAGGAAAGAGCAATTAGTCTGTAGAACAGCCATCCTTTGCAAGAGGCATATTTATACAAAACATTACCTCTAATCTTCAGTGAAATAGTCATGATTTACACTGTGGCGCAATTTGCACAATATCACCTTCTCCGAATGGTGTTTTCACTTTTATGTGAACTACTTTATATCCTCTAATTTGAGTTCAGTAGATACCAAAAATCAATCCAACGCAGCACGTTGTTGATCTTCAATTTAAGCAAAACGGCTTCCCACTTCCTCCGAGAACCAGCACATTGTGGACGGTCACTAAAGTTTAAGAGAATAAAGTTTCTACTCTTCAGTCTTTAATATTGTTGGGTGCCACAGTCTGCCCCCTTGTTCAATTTCCCTGTGTAAGCATTACAGAAGAGGCTAAAAGGCTCAAAGATTTGGAGCATGCTGACGCCACATATTCTGTCAGTAAGATTCTTAGTGGGAGAGCGGAAATGGGAATAAACCAGGACACCGCCGGTTATCTCCTTGAATTTGACAACAGAAACCATTTACTGCGAGGAGCTGTTTAGTAAAAAAAAAAGCAAAACCTGAAGGATCCTTTAGAGGTCACATCGAAGTATATGCAGGTTTATATCGAACCATGCAACTAAAGTGAGACTGTGTGTTCATTGAGAGCATCTGTGCCGATTGGATGTTACCATACCAGTGTTCTTCAGCCAAAACAAGGCTGAACTTAGCAATTTTTGGGTCCCCTCTCCAATTTAGCTTTGGGCCTTCTGAAAGAATTCATACATCCTATACAGTTGCTGTGGGTTTAGCAGAAGGCCCTTAGAATCTTCACCCAACTGGTGGCGGCACATGTTCCTAAAGCTTAGACAAAGGTTAAGCTAGGAGAGAGCTAGTTAGCCTAGCTTACAGCAAATCTAGTTAGTGTTGTAGTCTTGGCTAAAGCCAAATAGAGAAGAATATTGAGTCATGATGCAAAACCATGTGAGGGAGCGTTTCTGGATTCAACACCATCGATGGGGAACAAGCGTGGACAGAGATAAGTTACAGTAATGTTAGCTTTGGCATCACAGAAGAGAGCTTCCGCTGCACCCGGTTCTGAGAGAAAGTTGTAGTAGCCGGTGTGAACCTTGTCTTTCTCCCACCAGGCTGAACAGGAGGCCATTCTTCAGGTGGAGCCGCCTGGTTAGTGGGAACAGAGAGGAGACTCATTAAAAGTGATCCTCTTGTCCGGTGCAGCCTGATCACTTTCAGCCCCGCGATCCGCTAGAGTTCCCTTTTGAGGAGGTGGCTCTAATCTCGGGCCTGAAACATGTGTCGCGGTCAACCCGGGTTACCCCGCTAATGAGGAAGAGGCCGGGAGGAAGTTCACGCCGCCTAAGCCGGGAAGTCCGAGAGCTTTTGGCCGACTGAAGGCAACACGAAAGAGTGTTTGAATGTTGAGTGAGAGGAACTCTGCACTTCTTGAAAAAGTGTCGGAAGTAGAAGTAGTCGTAGTGTTTTGAAGGTTTTGATGTTCGCGGGGTCATAGAAAGTCAGCAGGCCTGGTATTCAATATCTCAATTCAAATTCTAGGGACAATGTAGGAGAAGTAATGGAGACAGCAGTTTCTTTTAGTCTTCTTAACACTTCTTTTTCCAAATGGAGAAACTTATATTTTCCGTTGCACTAGAGCCCTACGCAGTTAGCTACAATAGCTAATCCTGGTAGCTAATTCCTGTGAAATGCAATCTATTGGTTTTGTGTACATGGACACAAATTCTCTTTTTATTCATGTCGCTCAGGATGAAATGCAAACAGAAAGTCAGTTAGGATCCTTTTCTGTGGTGGACACATATTAAATGCATCCACATGACGAAGCAACAGTCAGAGCAAGTGACGTAGTGTTTCTTTTCCAAAAAGACCACTTATGTTTGGCGGGAGGGGTCAGGTGGATAGCTCCAACAAACTTTGAGAAGGACTTTCAACCAGAAGACGGGTGTTCAACCCCGCGTCGTGGTTTTATGGTTAACTTTGGTTTTAAAAATAATGTCGTAATAAGTAGTAATTTCGTGACTATTTCACAAACTGCAGTGAGACTGTGTTGTGGCCTACATGCGTGATATTGTGCCAAAAGGCTAAAGCTGCATAAAGCTGCTTATCCGACCCAACGTTTCAGCATCCTCAGTGATCCATCTACAACACATGGACGTACAGAACCTGCGTTGTTCTTGTGTTGTAGTGTAAAGCTAGTTGATTCTGTATTGATAGGAATACATTTAAGATCAAACCGTTTTGTTTGACCAATATGACGCTATCTGAGGCAACATTGACATTGAAAAACACCAGCATTTCCCTTTAAATTTGGAGTTTCAAGTTCAATCCTTTGCATTTGATAGGACGTCTAAAAGTGGGCGGGCCCAGAATGTAGCACGATGGGGAGCTCCAGAGGACTGTGGCTCCACACACACCTCCCTCGACGCTAAAGGTGCAGACTGATTGTTGGATGGAGGTCATTATATTATTGGTTAAAACTGGTTGGTACTAGCTTATATATGCACATGTCATGCTTAGTTTTACATTGCTTTTTGACATAAAAATTGATTCTTTTGTTGATTATTTGCATATATTGTTGTTAAAAAGGTGCACAATATGTCCAGGGGTGTCATATAAAACGGTAAAAAAATACTTTAAGTACTACAACTTTAATAGAAAAGAAAAAAATCAACTTTATTCTCAATATCTATTTTTTCGTTTAAAACGGAAACAAATCCCAAAAATGGCGTGTAACTGAGTTTTTCCACAGCCATTAACTTTGTGTGTTACATCTGCACCTGCTGCCTACATGCACTCCTGCCATGATCCATATTTATTTTATTTTGTACCTGCGAGACGGCTTCAGGGCTTCCCTTTGTCTTTTCTCCGCTCCCCGAAGAACCAAGACCGACACCGCCTCCTGTCCTCAGTGTTAGCGGTGCTGTGTGTACAAAGAGGCGGTGCAGCACAAGTCACATCCCCCGGAGGAAGGGGGGGGGGCTGTGGGTAAAAAGAGGGAAACCAGGGATTAAAGCACAGGGTAATGATGTGGGGGGGGTGTAAGGAGTGGAGCATGATAGGAAGTGAAAACACACGGGCTTTCCGTCGCAGCGAGAACAGACGTATGCATAAATACAGCGCCTTTCATCGCTTTCATAGAGAACAAGCCCACTCGCGCGCCCTTCTATATGGGGATCTCACACACGGGCGCTGTGCTCCGGGAGAACACGGCAAACGTCAAAAGCACTTTAAACAACCAACAGCGATCCCGCGCAAAGCATGAGCTCTGGAAATTGAGGGCGGGAAGATGATCAGACGAGAGTATTTCTTGCCTACAAAAGATGCACAAGGGGAAAACAAATGGAGAGGGTGAATCTTTAGAGGTTATGTGCAGGAAAACAAATGCGCCAGTAGCTAAAATACATCTAAAGGAGACGTTTCTATCGCTGAAGTAAAAGTGAATGCTCACCAGTCTGATTAGCGAAGTGTCGCTCGCGGCGCCGCTTCAACCCGACTCCTTCCTTCCTCGCCTAAATGTCTTAACAAGGACAACACCGGCCTGCGCAGCTTTGCACTTTGATTAAAGCTAAGTGAGCGCTCGCTGTAATCCCCCAATCCGTTTTAGTCTCGCTGGGATTTAGGTGAGACTGATTTCCTCTCAGCGGCGAGATTTGCGGCTTGCTCGCTCTTTGTTCGGGATGACATCTCAATGTTTATTCAGTCGTTCGTCGCACGCTCTGCGGCTGGCTTTTTTTTGGGGGGGGGGGGTAGATCACAGTATAACACCGGTGGAGCTGGATTCTACACGGCATGATACAGTTGTCTTAACACATGTAGGGAAAGGAATACATAAAAAAAAGCATGCACTGTGTTGTTGTTTCTGGCAGTATGTGACTCCTTTTGACTCACTCACCAGACATGAGCGTAACCATGGCAATGCACTAACAGAACACACACACACTTTTTTTTTTTATCCCCTCCCTGCAGAAACATCTTGTTAATTACTCCGTAGCGCTAACATGACAGGGAGGCTAACAGTGCCTTTGGAAGGTTCAGAGATGGCCAAGCAGAGCTGTTTATTGGCTCCGACGTGTGATTTATGATGCCTCGTTGGGAGGACTAAATCATCTCCGTGTGTGTGTGTGTGTGTGTGTGTGTGTGTGTGTGTGTGTGTGTGTGTGTGTGTGTCTCCACGGGAGAGCAGCTGAGGGGACAGTTGATTGAAGTCTTAAAGTGTTTGGCGGGAATAACCAAGCTTGACTCCTCGACATCATTCTAAACGGCGACCGTTTTTTGTTATTTTTTGCCGTGCGCCCGCGAGGAGCCGTGATTAATTGGGACGCGTGCAACTAACAAACGAGGGATTCCTTTTCCCAGCAGGTTGAACAGCGTGAGCGGGTCCCCCCAGAACCCAAACCCTGTGGCGTCTCACTGCGCCCCCCACCCCCCCCCCCCCCCCCCACAGGAACAGGTCAGTGATGAGAGATTCGCACCAGTGGAACCATCACACTGTGACTCTTCGTTTCACTCTATAATAAAATTAATCCCTCACGGTATCTGACTTAAGTCTTGCGTGACATGGAAAGTAAATAAAGACGGGCCTAATGAACGGGACTGTGGCACACTGGGTAGTCATTTACTCCTCTCTGTGTCAGTCTATGGCAGCCTCTGTGTAGTAGAGTACATTGAGGCCTATGTGAGCCAAAGGGGAATGAAGCTATTAAGAAAAAGTTTGATGAAAAAAGAAAACAACTTTTGTTTTTGTTGGTGAACAAATTAAACACCAAATGAAAGCCACTCAATGATTTTAGGCTGCTGCAGACATTCTCTCACTTTTTATCCGTAGTCGCTCCGATTTTTTGGAAGCACGTCACGTCTCTAAGCTGTGAAATCATAAAACGTGTAATAACTGATGAACTTGTTGTTTTTTTCAGTTATTAGCAGCATAACTTATACGTTCAACGCTTCTCTTTAGTCAACGGGGTTCAGGTTCAGTCTAATCCTTTAGCCAGCTGATTGGATCCTTTCGGTTTTAATTCAACCAATGAGAGTGTTTCTGCATCAGCAGCTAAAAGGAAATACAAACCTGTGGCCTGGGTTGTGAATGTGACTTACAGTAAGCACTGACTGGGTTAGCTCGCATGTGTGAACCTTGTATTACTTTGTATGTTTTGGGATAATGGTTTAATATTGCTAAATGTGAGCCGAAATACTCTCGGCAGCGTCACGTTGGGCCATTCTTTTTGGCAAAAATTATGAAATTTAACTGAGCTGATGACAGTTTGTCAAGATTGGGTAAGGGGTGAATAATTTAGGGCCTAATGATTAATCCAGTGGCGAAACGCCCCGCTGAAATATAGCGTCCCTAAAGGTAACTTTAGCCCTCAACAAAGACGGATGTGGGAGTTTGTCATGTGTTTTTCTAAGGGAAATTTCATCTCGGTCACAAAATAAATCTTTTCTGGCATGGTGGGGGGGGGGGGGTACAATAAGTTCATCATGAATATGTCTACATCGCGCACAATCACAGCTCAATTGTCGACGCTCCCGAGAAGCGACGTGCAGATGACTTCCCTGAAGTTGGGATTGGTCCCACGTTTAATCGTGGTGTTGACGCGGACTTTGAAGCCACTTCGAGGATGAGCTTACAGGGTTTGCTGTGAGTTAAAGACTCTCGTACTGTCAGTTATACGTATAGCTTACTGAGGAACTTCCAAAACATATTGAACAGTTGCAGGATTACAGCATTAAACGGTCTAAACTGTCTGCGTGTGTGTGTGTGTGTGTGTGTGTGTGTGTGTTTGTGTGTGTGTGTGTGTGTGTTTGTGTGTGGCAGGAATTAGACAGTGCGACAGGCAGAGAGTGCAAGCAGCTTTGCTTTCTCTGATAAATATACATAGCACTGAGGGCAACGGCGTATTGCTTTACACAGTGGAAAAACACAACCTGAATCAATTTCACAATTAGCCAGTTCAGTGTTTTAATTAAAAAACAACAGTCGCCTTTGAAGAAATCAATTTCAACTAAAGAGGCAAAAAAGAGAGAATTCCCCTGCCAGTGTACCATCCCTCCACTCTGTCAATTCAAAGACGTGCATGGAGATGCTTTTGGGCCTTTCTTTGGTATTCACACAGTACGCCATTAAACAGAACATTTAAAAACCGCCTTTGCAGTGTTTTAGGGACTATTTGTTCTTGCCTTTTATGTGTAAAATATTCATTATCAACTAAAATAAGCTACATTTTTTATGTTTAGTCAATTAAGTTACTTGATTAAATTCAGAATTGGGGACACAACATTGACATATTATCACAATATAAAGCTGATATTCACTACCGTGTATCTGTTTTTGGTCTCTACCTACACCTGAGGGAAATATCGGGCTCTTCAGTGGCTTTTTTCGCTGAAAACGGCAGCCTGACGAGAGCGAAGAGAGTGAACCAAAGCGGTAAAGTTGTGCAGAACAATGAGCTGAAAGATGCCATGAAGCTCCGTAGAGCTGAAGGGAAGTGCAGAGTCTGTGATAATGTCTCTGTGGCTTCATCACTACGAGTCACTAACTAAAGAAATATTGAATATAGCAGCTTTAAATTGTGGTTTTGGCTAAATTCAGAAAAAAGTAAATCCTGACTCAATATGAGACGGGACGTGAACCATGGCCTTTGGTTAGTCAAACTTTGTTACAAACGGACTTTGTTTTGGCTATTTTATATTGTGCACCACTAGAAATAAATTCAACATGTCTGATTCTCAGTGTAGTTCACGTGCACTGTATTGTCTCTGACAGGGCTTTAGTTACCACAGTTATTGATCTGCCAGCTTTAATTATCCCCCCCCCCCCTCCCTCCTCTTGAGAAACCACATCCACTCTCTCCATCGGCGTACGCCTGTGCATTCTGTCAGCCCCCGAGAAAAAAAAAACACCTTCACCCGTGTTTCACGTACGTCCAACGACCGCCGTGCTGAATCCTCACCCCATTTCTTCAGATGCCCCACGATCGCCTTTGTCCATTTTTTTTTGACGTAGGGGGGGGGGGTCCAGTCTCTGCTGCTCACCTCTGTGTGGTTTAGTGAGGAGGTTGAAGGGGGGCTTGAAACTTCAAAACAGCGGCGGTCTCTGACGCAGCGATAAACCCCGCCTGATGAAAGACTGGAGCTTGAGAGAAGAGGAGGCGATGAGCTTAACTTGGGGGGGGGGGGGGGGGGGGTTTAGCCGCTCCGTCTCTATTCCCAGTAACGGGGAAGTTATGACACATCCTGGAAACCGTTAACACTGAGGTGAATAAAGTGATGTAGAAAATAAAGCGAGACGTGTTCAAACAGAGCAGAAGCAGCACGTGGCTGATGAGTGATTGTACATTCGGAGACGTACAATTTCAAAACTTCAGCAAAGTGTGCAGCTTGAGCGAGGTATTGAGTCTGCTGTGACTGTCCCAGACACGTGTACAATGTTTTCTACCACCATCTACTGTTCACTCGGAGGAGCCACAAAAACGGTTTATTCACCCGGCTCCATCAGGAACGAGTCCAGTGGATAAAACAAACCTTGGATGTTTTTTTGACATCTCCGTCCCCATCCGAAGCACTTAAGAGACGCGTCGCCTCCAAGGACGCACGCCGCCATTGATTTTAAATGTTTACACCATTAAGAAAGAATGCGAAGGGTGTGCTTTAAATCACTTTTTCATCCAGAAGACAGAGGTCACAATATATTTCCATGCAGAGAATTCCTGGCTTTGTGCTGTGTGCCAGCACCAGCAGCCACGGGCCCGTCTGTGAAGAATGAAAGCCATTTAGTTACGAGGGAACTCAAGGTTTGCAGGTGCATTCATTCAGCCGAAGGTCTCCGTGGTTTGAACACAGCGCTGTGAAGTAAGCAAACACTTTTGTGAATCACACTTTGCAAACAAAACTTTTTAAGCGACATGAAGACGCACTTCAAAACCTATTTAATCCGACGCATTAATTAAAGGGCGCTATTTGTGGCACGAATGTGGATAAATGGCTTTGTGCAGCCTCATTGGTCTCTCTTACTGTATTCTTCGCCCCTCGCTTGCCGCAGCAATGTTGGATTTAGAAAGCGGCATGGGTCGCGCTCAAAATGGCAAAGCACCGTTCTTTAAGTGCAAACAGAAGTAGCAACATCTCCGCAGCAGAAGGTGACGGGATTCGTGGGAAAAATACGTCTCGCGTATGGTGTCTTTTGTTTACGTGCCCTTGTGTGTTTATTAGGTTTTGAAATTAACACTTTGTGGTGAAAATTGATGCATTCAGCACCTTTTTTAAAAAGTGTCTCCGACAACTGCCAGTGTCACGCATTAAACTAAAATGTGACATTCTAAATGGGGCCCTATAGCAGGAGATTGATATTCAGCAGTAAATTCGTTTCACCGGGTCACCGCTGCTCGGATCATCACTTTGTCACGGCCCTCTGGTCCCCTGGGGGCCCTTTTGACTCTGGCCTCACAAGAGCCCCACAGAGACCTCTCTGTCACTCATCAAGGCACCGTCCTCTGATTGGATCAAAGATTGATTACACCCGGTTTCATGCGGCGCCATCATTGGAGGACAGGAAGACGCGCACCGCGGGTCAACGGGGCCTTGTAATCAGCGCCAATGCAGCGGTGACTCCACGCCGCGGCGGTGGGGGGGGGAAAAATCACTGCGCTGAGTGTCGGGAGTTTCAGTCTCAAATCAGAATCTGCCGTGTCCTCGGCGCATACAAAGTTAATTGCCGAGCGAGGATTCGGTCAGTAAAAGCTTTCAGTGATTCCCAGTGAGCCTTTGATTCGTCTCTAAACATCCCGTAACCTTAATCCTTATTAATCTTCAGACGCATTATGTTTCATGTGCAAAAACCACAAGCTCGATGCTCATTTGGTCGGCAACGCAGTGATATCATTCGACCACTTAGTTTCATCTCCGGAAGGGCAAAGTGGTTAATGTCTCCCGTGGCGAGATCGTGTCGACGTGATCACTTTAACATCGTGAAATAGAATCGGCGGAAGGATATTTTTAATGACGAGATCCCCGCAGCCATCTGTTGGCGTGTTGAAACGGCCGTCGCCGGCGGAGGATATGGATGACCCTTTCGCCTCGCGCGCGGGGGGCGGCATATGCCGAGTCGAAAGGCGCAACCTTTTCCAGTGCCGACGACCATCAGCGAGCTCATAATCATCAAAACCTCATCTGTTGTGTTCATAAATCCTGGATTCTCGAGGATTTGTAAAACAGAGTGCGCCATATGCTGCCATTCTCACGAACAAAGACAGGGGGGGGGGGGGGGATTAATTAAGAACCAATGGTTTTTCGCCGGTTTGGATTCGTAAGACCTGCAAATATCACAGGAAGAACAACAACACATGTAGCCTTTACGGCTCTCCGTTTGAGGTATTAGAGGTTGGAGACGGAGCCACCGACTCTCACCGCATCGTGAGATTAACGCACTCGGCTCCGATAGCCGAGCGACGCGAGCGGAGCGTCATTGTTGCTTCCTGTGAGGCACAACTGTGAGGCTTTAAAGTGCTAATGGGCTGGATATTAGGGATGTAGTAAAGTGTGTGTGTGTGTGTGTGGGGGGGGGGCTGAGATGCTGTTGCACCAACGCAGAGGCAGTTTCAAGGATTACTGTCGGGGCGGAAGAGAGGCAATTAATCTCTGTCTTGAAAAAAAAAGGGATGCAGCTTCAAGGCCTTTTAGGAATCTTTTTTGAAAACGATAAGCTTCTGTTTACTAATTTTTCTGACGTGAATATGTGGCGGATATCCAAACACGCATGTGTGAGTGTGCAATTACGGGTTTTTTAAAAGCAGGTTTAGTGCCCGTTCTTTTTTTTTTCTTCCTAAATCAGACATGCACGAGAGCGGCAGAGTTTGTTTGATTTTTGTCTCGTTCATTTTCAATTACAGCCGGCTCCCGAGAGGCTCCCGAGAGGCTCCCGAGAGGCTCACGCGTCCGGGCCGCTATCGGTTGGGACAGGATGTTTGATCAGAACTAAGCTCTGCTGACATTTGAATTTTTTACTCTTTTTTTTTTTTCTGTCACTTGCATCCTTGTCCCATGCTCTGTTGTCAGGTCAAAACCAGAAGAGCTCATAATGTCTGCATGAGGCAGGGTCGGAAACTAACGCTAGTCCGCTAGCCCGAGGCGAGTGGATTTTTGGAGGGACTACCTAAATTATCATTCTCACTAGTCCTCATGGCGAGTGAAATTTGAGAGGCTTTATTCGTTATTTATGTCCGGAAAAAGACTTTCCCGATAAGTAAATGTAACTGTGACGAAGGACGACCTCTATTGACGGGTTTCGGAGAAACAGCCGAGCAGGAACCGCACGACGCCCCTTGCGGAAGAGGACGGCAGTCAGCTGCTCGCGGACTAATATCACCGGTATTAAATTGGTGAAAAGGCTCTGACGAGAGTAGTGGCGCGAAATGACAGGTGTCCGTAAATAGATTAGAGTTTATGTGGATGTTCGGAGTTCACCTTTCAAGACTGTGTGCGTGTAAACAACCAGTAAGTAAACGTAACGTTTGGTGTTAGTCAAATGTCATCATAAGGGTTATATTGTGTCATTTGCACGGCAATCTAGTCTGATATTTAGCGGCTCGTTCGTTGTTTGCTCAGTGCCGACTGTAGGAGTCCCGGACATGTTGATCGCTGCCTGTATGTCCTAATTTGGAACCAATGCTGTATAGAGGTTTTTACTAATAATTATTTCATGGATATCTGTTTCAGAACCACACACTTGCTTGTTTGACTACTGTCAATAAACCTCTCAAAGGAACATCTAGTCTGGAGTGCATTCTGATAGATGCCCCCTGGTGGCCACAACCTGTAATGAACCAGTACAATGATACATTCCTTCCCAGTCACTTTAACAGTAACATTCCACTATTCCCCAAATTGTTGAGGATATTAGACTATTTTGTTTTGATTATATTTTTTTGTTTACGCAATGCGAAAGGCACTATATTCATCGATCAGGCCGGGCCTCTCTTTCAGTTTCACCAGCGGCCCGCCAACATTCGTCCGCGGAAGAAATATAGATGGTGAAGCTCTTATCACTGCAGCACATGAACTAACACCCAATATCTTTTTGTGATCTAACAAAAATACTTAATCTAAAATTAGAACAAATGCCTGCTTTATTCATAGACTGCGTATTGTTTTGGGCACCGAGCGTTCACTGCTTAAACTGCCGTGGTGACATGCTGTTACTCCCCACGGTGGAATATAGCTACATTTTTAGCCGGTACGTTCCATAGCGGAATTCCTCAACTTGGCAATTTGAACTGCTGTACAATATTTAATCGTGATCTTAACCTTCATCTTCACTACGAGCCTAAATAATGCAAGAATTGTCAATCCCCAAACCATTATAAGCATATTTTGCGATTTTAAGATGCCATATTCCGATAATTTGGTTTCAGTTTCGAGGCGGACAGGTTTCGCAACGGGGTTCGACATTGCTAAAACACGGGCACATCGGACAAAACGCGTCGTTGTGTTGTTAAGGTACCACCCCTGTATTTCGAGCTCCCATTGGAATACATCTTAAATGACCAACTTTGACCCCCTGTCCATCTCAACAGGAGTAACAGTTTTTGGTCTTAATTTCACGACATCATGATGTAACATGCATCAATCTTTGTACAGCCATAATGTTACAAACAATAAAACTCTTGATTAGTACCTTGCATCTCTGCGGTTTCACTGTTAGATAATTGCCTTGGGAGAGTCTTCCTCCACACACACATCCCTACACCCCGTGATTGGTACATTCCCCAAAGCTTCATGAAGGACTAGTAAAGATTGCTCAGGACTAGTAGTTTTATGAACCTACTAGTCCTTGGGACTAGTACTGATTTTGAGTTAGTTTCATACCCTGATGAGGTGTACAACGAACGTACTGCCAGGAAATATGACCGAGGTTTTGACAGTTTCCTTATTTATTTTTTTATTTGAACTTGAAAAATATGAAATGTGCCATCAGGGAGGTCAGGTCTGGGGGAGTGTCTGGCACCGTACCTGCCTGACACCAATGAGCAAAACAAAATCCCGATGTAGCTGTACACCCCCCCCCCCCCCCCCCCCCCCCCCGGCTGCTGTATTCAGCCTGATCAGACCTGGCATCTTTACCTTCAGGAGCTCCACGACGGTTTTCTCCATCTGTCCGTGCAGATATAACTCTCCATAGATCTGCCTGAAAACATAAACTGCAAGAGAAACAAACATGAAAATATGAAGCGGGAGCTCAGGTTGATCTTGTGTGATTACGGATAAAACAAAAGCAACAACACGTGTTCTTTAAATTTCTCTTCAATTTTGAATTCCCCTCACTTTTCGTGTAAGAAAGTATCGTATACTTTCCTTTTTTTTGTAAAAAGATTCATAAAATGTGTTTGTGTTTGGCGCCTACAAGTCAACTTAAAGACACAGTCAAACTAATCACATCCAAGATGTCGTCCTGATCTTAGTCAAGACAACCTTAGTCTTTTAAATATTTAATTTAGTATCTCATTCATAAGTATTTAAATTTGTGGGAATTTACCTAAACGTACCTAATCAAATGGGATTTGGGGCGTCTACTTAACCCTCAACATCTTTTAGAAACTGCACTTGACGGTTAGCTTGTGGGTCGTAGCAGCTAGCAGAATGACATCATCAAAAGAAAGGTAAAAAGACTCCTTACATTTGCATTTATTCCTCCATCAGTCTCTGATAACTAAACGCTGCCCACATATCCCATGCCACTCTGAATATGGCAAAATGAAGACGCTTGCGATTGAAGACGCTTGCGATTGAAGACGCACCGATCGATGGCGGGGCTTTCAAAATCTGCCAAGAATGCTGTTTGAATATTATGAATACAAAGTAACGGGATCTAGCGAGCACCAGCCTCTCGTAGGCCTGGATATGGCTGATGACCCGACTATCAAGGATTTTAACGTACATAGACACGGAGTAATGTAGCAACCGATAACAACTTATGCAGGAAGACTCAATCGTTTCCTTTTGGTTATTCTGACCAAAAAAGTACAGTTTATATATATCCTTAGTGTTTAAACAAACGTATATATATGACTTCTCAACATTTCTTTGTTATTTCACTGGAACAAGGTGTCTGAATCCTGCATTGTGAAGGAGAACTATTTTGAGAAATCTCTCCTTTGCTAAACATAGATCTAATTTACTTTTTTTTCTCCTATTCTATTCTCTCCTTTCTCCTTTCCTGTCTTTCACTGATAAGCCCCCCCCCCCCCCCCCCACCACCACAGAGCACAATGACTCCATTGTGCCAAATCACAGAGCTGATAATGTTACGTGACATTAAGGGCAATGATGTTACTTCCCATTCAGAGAGACGTTTTGATTTGGAATGTAGACTCACAAAGAGCGCCGATATATTCAACGCTCTCAGGAATTAAAAAAGAAAAAATCCAATATTTAATACAATCGCTATCGATCTGCACAATCGTGGAGCACGTCAGGAGAACCTTGCTCTCCAGATGAGCAACGACTAACTAGTCTAGCGGCTTTATTATGGAGATGGACGTTAATGATGATCTTATTAACCCGCGCGTTTACTGTTTGCACATTGCAAGTCACCACATGGCGCCTTTTTGCCACCAATCTATCCGCAGCAGCGTAAAAACCCCTGACAATTCCCAATGTCATTCAGCCCCTCTGAAGTAAGGAACTCAATTGTTTTTCCGCTCTTTTTATGTATAATAATATTCATATTCCCCTGAACGCTGACCTGCGGGAGGAAAAAAAAGGGGGGGGCCATTTCAGAGCTGTCAGTACAACGTCTTTATCTCCGCTCTCCAAATGTTGGGGTCAGCCAAGACTTGACGCGCGGCAGACAATCCTCCCAAAGACCCTAATGTGATTAATGGGTGTCACTTAAGAGGGGGCGGGGGCGGGGTTGAGAGAGAGAGAATGGAAGAAGTCATCCAAAGGAGGTTGTTGCCGAGGAAAAGGTACATCGCCGGCACTTCATCAGCGGGGGAAAGCGAGGATTGAGCCTCGCCGGCTGTGTGCGCGCCGTAAAAAAACCGAAATGTTCAATGTCACTTTCAAAGTTTTTAAACACGGCAATGCGGAACGCAACCTTGAAGCGAGTTTTCAACCAGCAATTGCAGTGCTCTGTGTTGGTAATGTCCGTCAGGTACATTAAGGAATAGTTTGCTCAAATACCTGACACTACTCACAAAAAAAAAATGCTTTCTCTGGTGTAATTCCAATTTTGCAATATTGCCTCCATTTGCACTTTGCCACTGGTGGGAAGTGCCACGTGCATATTTATAAAAAAAATTTAAAAAACCGCCGTCACAGATGTCCTTGCTTGTCGTCCTCTTCCGGAAAGCGAACAGTTTGGATAGAAGGAGGAAGACGGCCAAAAGCCCGCTTCACACCTGCTGTGAAACATTTGTTTATCTCGTTACGAGATGTTCTCAGATTGTGTTCACAGCTGGACCCGGATTCCTCACTCGTTTGCAAGAAAAAAACACATGTCACTTCCTCTCCCCCCGTGTTGACACCACTTGGAACTTATTTCGATTTTTCTCGTCGCAACAACATCCTTTAAAGAAACGTTTGAAGTATGCTGCTGATTAAACATTCCTGCCACCTGTTTGATGCATCTGTGTGCAAACACTTATTGTTGCTCATGTAGATCTTAGATGTGGATCGTGGAGATGAAGATGTTGTCGTCATGATCAAATACACCAGATTCTTGCACCTGAATTATGTTTATTTTCTTTTATCTTAGGTTGGTAATGTGCGGCAGTCTTGCGGGGAGACTTAACTGGGGACTGACGGCTTGTGGCCCTCGTGGTTTCATATGTTCCGGGTTATTTACGTTACATGCGAGCATCGTGACATGATTGATAACCGTGATGTGGATACTTTGTGTGCATGTGCGCCCTCAACTCAAGGCGCGTGGTAGTTAAATATAAGATATAATGATACAAGATGATCTACATCCTGAAACTAGAAGAGTGATCTATTCCCTAAACCAGAATCTATAGCGGTCAGTACTCTCAGTGCTGTTTTCAGTGTGTTCAGAACTTCAGTACTTTGTGAAAGTACTTTCTGAAAAGCTGTGGACGGAAAGACTGAGTTTCTCTGGAAAAAAATTAAAAGAACTTCTAAATTTACTAACTCAAAAAAGTTTTTTTGCTTGTTTTGAGGGGCTTTGTTTCTGACAGTCTAAATCCTGCCCCGACCTTCCACTGACTCTAGTGGATATTACAGGAAACACTGAGGCACACTGTACAAAATAAGACAACCAGCTCGTAATATTTAGTTAATACTGAGCTATTCATCTGTAGAACACATCTATCATGCAAATATCTTATCTCAATTGTTTTACTAATCTTAATCGTGGCCTAAAGTCGTAGAACGATGAATACACTGTTGAGCGATTGAGGGTTTTTGCAGGGTTAACTCGTATTCCAATGCCTTTTTAAATGCCACATGGACATAAAAAGAGACGGTCAAATATAATGGGATGAAACCATTCTAAATATGTCTATTATAGCCCGATTGACGCTGGGTTGTGGAGAGGCAGGGCGGCTTTCTGTTCAGTCTCCTAAAAAAAGAAGTGTGAACGTTAACGCGTGCCCCCTCTCCACCGTGAGTAAAGAAGATACGGTTATTTACAGCATGTTGATGAGAGAGAGCAACAGGTGCATTACCATGGAGACAGTCCTATATTAAATGTTCTAATCATGAAAAAAGCAGGAAACCATTAAAATCTGCAAATGAAGAGCACTGCGAGAGGCATGTAGACCCACGATTTCTTAATTTTTAGAAGAGCCACGTCACGTCAAATATAAAAGGAGGAAAAAAAAGCGTGTGCCCGAGCAGCGCGCTGATTGGCCTCCTTATCTTAGATTGCAGGTGTCTGATTTGACGATGTGAAAGAAGAGGAGTTGTTGCCATGTGTTTACTGTAATCTCAATTTAAATCTAACTCTTTAATCCATCGATGTGACATCAAACTAATGCCCACGTGTCACATTCCACAACTTCTAGTCGAATCCAGACGTTTTCTCAAATCTACATTTCATTTTGAGGTTATAATAACGCATGTTTGATGACCAGTTCATGGAATTGTGTGTATATTTAATCGCACAATTATTTTCAAATATCTGGTGATTCCTCATCATCATGCCAGCCCGGAGGCTTCATATGCATGAGTCTGAAATCTGACACCATTAGTACATTTAGCGATTACTTGATCGGCATAAAATTGATCTGCAAATATTGAGATAGCCGTTAAAAGAGTCACTTTTTGCACAGAAATGCCAAACATTTAGCATAAATAAAATATGGGACAAAACAAACTATTTGAAGGCATCTTAGACTTAAGAGACATTTTTTTTTACTATTTTCTGACAAAAATAACATCCGTTCATAACCAAAACATTTAATCGGTTAATCAAAAATAATAAAAACACAAGTAGCAAGTTTCTCGCAGAGCCTAAAATCCACAGCCATGCCATGAATCTGATTACCGTATGTAACCTTGTCAATCCATTTGGACTGCCATTGACCGTTGTTACACGTGGCCCTAATTTGTTTTGGGAATCGCTGTTTTAAATGAATAGTGTTGACAATTCGGTCTCATATCTCACGAACTTGAAATATGAAATGCATCTTTGCTGCTTCTGTTTACCTGCCACAAACATTTGCAGAATTTACCGTGCGTTGCGTTTCCACAAACTTTCCTTCAACGCAATGAGCGCATGCGTTGCGTTTGAAGCACGCGGAGATGTATTAGTGTTCATACTAGAGACGATCAAGGTTCTAGTCCTCAGTGGCACTTAGCATCCATCCAACAACCACTGACCTTGCTGTGTGTGTGTGCCTCTAACCTGTACTTCTGCCCCACCCAGCCTGTTTGCTGTTATCTATGTAGCCCCCCCCCCCCCCCCCCCCCCCGCTAGCACACCTTCATTACTGCCCCAGATAGTGGCATTGGCAACTTGTCACTTGTATTGATTTCTCTTAAACTGCAATTTACATGGATATTTGTGGGCGTCCTGAGGGCAGACTGCAGCCTGGCGGACGGCCCCGCCACCTTTTCTCCCCCCCCCCCCCCCCCCTCTCTCTCTCCCCCCCTCCCTCTCTCTCTCTCTCTCCCCATCTCTCTCTTTCTCTCTCTCACCCTCGCTCTCTCTCTCCCTCTCTCTCCGCTTTCTCTACTTTCTCTACTTTCTCTCCCCCTCGGGCCGGGAGGAAATGTTTCCACCCGACGACAGAGCCTCAAAGTGACTTTTCACTCTGACGTCAGCAGATGTGGGTCATTGAGGTTTTTTTCTTTTCTGCAGATGCATTGTTTTTCTTTTTTGGACGTCAACCTGAAAAGAGGGTGAGTGCTGGCGAAGGTAAAGGAGAACGACAGCATTGACAGGCGATAGACCAATTTTAGTTTTTTCGATACGTCTTTTATTCAATAACCGCACATGCAGGAAGCACAAAGTTCAATTGACTGAAACACCGAAGCAGCTACAGAAAACAAAGTCAATTGCGTTTGATAAGGTCCGAACAAATCCGCTTTTTCTTTTTTCTTTTTTTTGTTCACTGTTCAGGCCCTGAACGTGTCCGGCTGGGAGAACAAAACAACAACCTCCAGCCTGGAATGCCACAAATGCTTTCTGAAAGCCTCGACTCTGCACTTTCACGCAAAAAAACAAAAAACGCCACAAGCCTCAAACTTTGTGGCTGCAACACACTGTCAGGAGAGTTTCTGCCTCCTGTGCTGAAGGTCACCTGAACCCCCCCCCATCTCACACACACGCACACACACACACACACACACACACACAGGATTTTCAAAATAAAAGACTAATTTGGTCATATACTTATATGCTATATAGTGTCCTACCAAAGCTTGTAAATTGAACAGAAGTTGACTCAAACTGTATATCAAAGATGCAGTTGATGAGAGTTTGTGCTAATTGAGCATTATGCATCTTAGAGTAATCTCTCTTTGTGGACTTGTCGGTGTTAGAACAGAGGGAGATGGAATTTATTTTAGATCCGTAATCCTGCAATGAAATTAGAAACATCTCAGTGAACAAACAAGGAGAGGGAAGAGGAGGAGGAGGATTCATCCGTTCTTCACTCCACATCTTGTTTTTTCAAGTTTGTGGTGAGTCTGCAGCAGGTTGGCGTATACGGTACGTATGGAAACCAGCAGGAATAACCATGTTTAAGTCCCTCGTGCTGCAAAACCTCCGACCTGCTGAAGTGCCCTTGAGCTGCAGGATCCCCACCAGGCTGACCTCTGACCCCCCCATCCTCCCCTGCGAAGGGCGGGAAGAGAACAGACTTCCCCTGCAGTGCGAAGAAGAAAAAAAAAAGTAGGAGGACTTAAGTGAAAATGTAAAAAAAAAAAAACATTTAAAAAAAGCAGCGGGTGAAGAAGGGGTGCGAGTTGGTGGGTGTTGCCGGTGATGTCACACCTCCCAGACGGCCACGATTGGACCCTAATTAGAAAGCTCGGCAGCAAATAGATGGGCGTCCCGCATGATTGAATCCAAAGTGGCTGATGCCCAAAATCGTGCAGAGTAGACCGGGGCGCCGGTATCAGTGACTGCTGAGAGCTGCGAACAGTCTCTCCGCGAGCGGCGAGGCGAGCTGGAGTTCTTCTTTTTTTCCAGAGGTGATACAAGGAACAGCGACACGCGCTCTCCCCTGGTTTTGAGGGATAACAACAACAAAAAAGAGAGAGAGAGAGAGAGAGAAACATAAGGAGGGACGAAAATATAGTCCGAGTCTCTACGTCAAAACCACAGGGACGCTGCGTTATCGGAGAGCAACGGGAGGCTGACGCGAGACAAGTACAAAGGAGAGAGTCGAGCCGCGCCGAGTCCCAAGTTACCGCTGCGCTCCGCTCCGGAGGCTGCGCCGATGGCATCCGTACTTGGGAACAGCAGCAGCCGCGCGTCGGGGGCTCAGAGCGGACAGGTGAAATGCAAGCTGAAGAGGAGGCGGAGGAGGCGATCCAAGAGAAAAGGTACAACTTCACAGCACTTGTTCTCTTTTTACTGTGTCGTTTTTTTTTCTTCTTCTTCTTCTTCTTTTCGATCCCGGTGTGAGAGCAGAGGTCGTGCGCACCTTGGCGGGGCATCGGAGCGCGCGGCAGCCCGCTTCTACTTCAGCCTCCGCGTGCAGCACGCTCCGCGGCGGCTCGAGTTCGAGCCCTCTGGAGAAATGCTGGAAACCACGAACGTGGACTAACGATTTTGCGATTGCCGTCGGCTTTAAATGACGCATTGTTTTATTCCCCCCCTTTCAAAGTTTAGTTGCTGCTGTGTTTATTGTCCTTTAAAAAAAAAAAAGAAGCTTTTATTGTCTCGAACATCAACGAGCACAACGACGAAATTAAACGACTCATCAGCTTAAATACAAATTTGAACGCGTGCTAGTGATGGAGAGCGGCTTGTTTTTTTTCTGATTTTAAATCCGGATGCATCGTTGTCCCCGAACCCGTTTAACTCTCATTTCTTTCACAATTTCACGATTTTCAAGATTACTAAGCCATTTTCTATTCGTGACTTAAAATATTCAAAATATTAAATAAAGGATGAGCCATGCCCCACATGCACTGTAATAAAACTGCATGATTAAAAAAAAAAAAAGAAGCACTTAAATGTCAATGCCTCATTCTGTACCTTTTATACTAACATCCTCAAACTCAGTAGTGATACTCCTGATAATATCTCAGCTGCTTTCTTTTACTGTCGTCTCACATAAAACATTTTTTTCCTCATTAGAGGCTTGAACACTTAGAGCCCTGCTGTGCTTCATCCAACAACACTGAACACTTAAAAAGTCTCAAGTTTGAGAAACAGTTCCGGGGCCTTCAGCAGGGAGAGAAAGCTCTCTCGTTAGTTGTGCAGTACTTCAGAATAATATTTAATTTCCTGTTTAATTTTACGCGTGTTTTATTTCTGAATCAGAATCCCCCCAAACTGCTGCAGAAGAGTTCCTAATGAAAGAGTGTGTGTCGAGTCCGTGTGCTTAAAAACTCGCAGACGAGCCGCACTGCAGAACAATTAATTGTATCTGCAATCAAAATGGAAAAGCGTGACTAAAACATAACCAGGGTGCAACATTTGCTCTGCCGAGACGGATGCCGATCCCCTGTGTGTGTGTGTGTGTGTGTGTGTGTGTGTGTGTGTGTGTGTGTGTGTGTGTGTGTGTGTGTGTGTGTGTTTCTTACCCTGCAACCTGCATGAAGGTGTTCCGTTTCTCTGCCTATGACAGCCGCGCATTTAATGCCACTCATGCTGCCAGGAAACCAAAAAAAACAACTAATAATTTACAGCACTTTGACCGCCTCGCTTTGAGATTTCTCTGTTTGTTTTTAGTCTATTATAAAATAGTCCCGATCTACTGCTGTTCACTGTTGAAACGCGCACCTGTGATTGCAGAGTCCTTTTACGCCAACGTATTCGATATTGTGCCCCACAGTGAGAAAATGACATTTAAAAAAAGATTAGCAAGGACGTTATTTGGATATGTCAGTTAAAGCGTCTATACTTAAAGTCTGAACCGCCTCTAAAGAGGCTCTTCTTCTTCTCCCTGCTTTAGTTTTCTTCATTATGTGTTTTTTGGCTACTTTACAGCAAGTCACCAAAAAAAACCCGAAGCATCAAACGCTGATGTGCTCTGGCACAGGCCACAAACACTCACAGAAATATCTCTCTTTTTCTCCCGCTCCCACCCCCCACCCCCCCTTCCACAAAGAAAGCAGAGAGGAACTAAATAAAGAAAGCAATGATACATTTATTTTTCATCAATTCATATCCATAAAGAGACGAGAGCACCGCTGCACGCGTCGTCCATGCTTGATTGTACTGACGCGCCACATTGTGGAATATGGATGAACGCTCGGAGCGCGTCGACGCTTCCCGACCTGCCCATTGAACGCACAACGAGCCCCCATAAACACTTTGCACTTGTCATCAAACTGCAAACAGACAACCGCACCTCATTTCCATAGCCTCTTGATTTTTAATAGCCCAAGTAATTGAGACAAGGGAGACAATACATAAAATATGGCGCCGAGGCAAATGTATTTACATAATGGAAACGGCAGAATTGGTTCCACAACATTAGGCATTGCATATGAGTAGCACGCGAACGTGCGCGCATTAGCCGGCAGGCCTTTTCGCAGCGTGTTTCCCCCGAACGGCTAATTTATCAGCGCCGCTGATTCGTTCTGATAACACGGGACATTGTGGTGGGGGGGGGGGGGGGGGGGCCGGTTCAGGGGCCGCCCGTAAATGAACTGTGTCTTTGGGAAGTGCTGAGGGGCCGCTGACTCCTCCGAAAGCTGCAGGAGGTGGACTCACTGTGCTGAAACATTCAGACACATCTCCTCTTTCCTGTTTGAGTTTGTGTGTGTGTGTGTGTGTGTGTGTGTGTGTGTGTGTGTGTGTGTGTGTGTGTGTGTGTGTGTGTGTGTGTGTGTGTGTTTATGGAGGAATGATTGAAGGATTTTCTTCAAACTTGACCACAAATCAAGCAAAGCTGAGCATTTTTTTTTATTTTATTTTTTTTAATCATCATCATCCTTCATCTCAAGTGCCAACTGATCATCCTCATCTCCAGATTCCACACAATTCATAGACTTCGAGGCAAAATAAAAAGGCACAGAGGGAATATTGCGTGGCGTTTGGGTCTTAATCCCTCGGGGGGAAAAAAACTGCAGATTATTTGTAGATGGGCTCGCTAAAACCTGTGTGTATTCAAAAGGTTGTAAGCAGATTCCTCCCCGAAACTTCTATTCATATTTTTTTTCACCCCCCCCCCCCCTTCAACCCTCCTCCAAACTGTGCAATCGTACGGCTGTAGAGTGCAAAACAAATCAGCACAGAACAAAGATTACGAGGCCCAGAATTCCTCGAAATCACACACTTTACTAAATTCCTCATCTGTGTGTGTGTGTTTTTTTTTTTTTGTAAGCTCTCTTTGTCGCTCTTCACTCTTCACCGGCGCCGCCGCGCATTGTTCGGACGGACAGCTCGCTCTGCGTTTGTTTGCTCTCCCGTGTTGGTTTGACCCGTGTCCCCCACCGCTCCTACAAAGGACCCTCCTACATGCTGTTGATCTGCCCCTTAATTAATCACAGCCTCGTGATTTACGGTCACGTCCCTTAAGGATGTCGGCGACACAAATGGAATCTTTTTTTTTTTTTGTGCGTGTGTGTGTGTGACAGTCCAGTGATGTACAGGAACATCTGGGTGAACGTCCACCATCGGTGTATAACATGACCTTTTTTCTTCTTCTTCTCTGCTACCTTTTTAAACTGTGGCATATGTGAGACCTCTTCCTTGTCTTTTATCCACAATGCATTTATTTTATTTTTTTTCATTTTTCATGAACAAAAATAAGCAGAGCAGAGATTTATAGAGCAACATTATTTTTTTTTACAACCACACTTATCATCCCGTTCCCTCTGCGTTACAGTACGGTATATCAGCGTATCATCAAGAGCGCCGAGGGGGGAAACGTGAAAAACGCAAGGAGTGCAACATAATTTATGTAGCAATTACGGGTTCACGCCCTCGTCCCCGGTGAGGTGGCGGCACCGGGGTCGAGTGTGTGGGGGGGGTGGAAGTTGAGGTAGGAGGGGAGGGGAAGAGGGTCAGCGCCTTCCGGCATCCCAGGCTCCCGTTTCAAAGAGGTGCAGGTTGGCCAACCGGTTGCGGGGAGGGGGGGGTACGTCAGCATGGCAGATGAGTCGATTCGGTGTCGAGCCCCTCGTTGCTCTGAGAGGACGAGGAAGCACTGGATGTTCGATGTCACCGGCATCCCTCCACAGGACGCGTCAAGCTGAGGGCAAAGGTCGGGACGGAGAGGCGAGGCCGAGGTAGGCCGAACCTCCGTCAGGATTTTCACTGTTTTCTACTAACGATTCCAAAATCTGTGTCGGCTTAACCAGCGAGGTATGTGTCTGCATCTGCATCTTTCTTCGTAGTTGCGGCATGTGGCACTATGTATTGTGATGGAATAAGGAACGGCGAAAACACTTTTTTTTTTAGTTTGACCGTGTATTTTTTTGTCAGCCTGTAGAGGAACGTGACATTTAAAGCGGCTGTGTTAGCAGTATTTAAAAACTAATGCTGTGTACAAAATACCTACCTCACTGTCTGTTAGATAACCGGATACATTGTGGTCACATGGTGTCCGTAATAGACAGCTGGACAGGAAAAATTTGATTTATTTTCTTTTCTGTTCGAAACCTCTTACGGCTCACAAATATTGCTCAAAGTGTCCTCTCGACCTCATGAGATCCATCTTTTGTCGCCGAGTGTGTCATTGTGATGAAGTTGCTTTAAAGTCCCTTTGTTGATACCGTTTTGTCAACCTCCCAAAAGTAATATATTGCAGTCACAAAGTTGTTTGAGCAACAACAGAAGAACTCAAGATTTAGAAGATGGGTCTCTTTCACATACAGTACCATTTCCACGACGGCTGTCTGCCAGAGCCTGAATAACTGCGCCGATAAAAAGCTATATACGTGAGTCATAAAAGAAGTGTGCTCAGAGCTGGATAATGCTGCAAGGGGAGCTCATTGAAAACTAGTCGCACTCGAGCCACAATGGTGTAAACACTCAGTTGTTCATTGTGGAGGAGGCTGATCTGTGTCTGGCTGTTATTTTCATTGAGAATCTCGCTGCAAAGCCAGTGTAGCAGTACCTATAAACCTGCACATGTGCACTGTAACAGTACAGTATACTCTCTGCACACCAATGTCACCCGGCCTGTGTGTAGTGGGAGGGAGACGGAGATGCATTTCACAAATGTAGAGTCTGGTTTCATCCCCCCCCCCCCCCCCCGAACACTTCTGTCACACTTGTTTGTGGTTGTGCTGATAACCGCATTTAGAGCTGCGACAAAAAGAAGAAGAAAAAAAAGAACGCCGCTGGCATTTATGAGGTTAATGAAGGTCAGCGCCGACAGGAAGCGGCGCGGCGCTCCTCCGCGTGCGCGCGCATGGCTTTGTGCATTTACAGGCGCTCCCTGATTAAGGCTAGCGGTGGAGGAGTTGGCGGTTTAGGACACGGCGTCCTCTAACTGACTGAACGTTTAGCTGAGGGAGAGAAGAAGAAGAAAAAAAAAGAAAAAGGTTATTACTACTGACTGTGCTCTCTTGAGGACAGCTGATAAAATGACCATGAAAAAAAAAAAAAAAAAGAATAGCACAACTTTAGCACATTAGCATAATTAGTAATTATCTCGTAATAGTCCCTCTTGGCTTATTTTGGAGCTCGGCAGTGAGAAATTGTACTTAAAGTTCAGGCGCGGAAAAAACAAATCTGGAAGCCCAAAAAAAATGTCTCGGTGACACGCCCACGAGCCGCCTCAGTCGGGTCGTGGAGGAAGTGAATCACAAGTATATGAAAAAGGAAAGCACAGATGCAGGTTTTTTAAAGATTCAGAAGGTGACACTTAGGTTAATTAGCCTTTTGTTTGATGACTGCCACAGTTGCAGAGATAAGGGTATTACTCACATCACAGACAACTTGTTGCGCTCGTTGCCGTGACGACCAAACAAGAGACATTTAATTGCGTTTGTCAGGTGCTGCGGCTCCATCGTCCAACAAACGCTTTCAAGACATCAACTGCTTAAGGGGGGGACCTTTGTGACCTGCCACACTCTGTGTGTGTGTGTGTGTGTGTTAAAATACCCCCCACAATTAGATTTCTGACCAACTGTTCCTAAAACATTTGGTTAACAATAATGTAAGAACCTGCATTCTTCAATTTTGTTTGTAATTTTTTCATTAGAAAGTGACTCGAAACGATAATTTGAAATACAACTTAACTTTAACTTTGAGTCAATGTCTTCCTCCGATCCCTCGTCCACGCTTTATTATTAATGGACCACATTTATTTATATGTTGTATGTGCATCTTCACTGCCGTCTAATCTACGATATTCAATTCTAGTGGAATAATTAATAAATTGTGTTCATATTTTCAGCCCTGAGTTTTGTCGGCAGTCTTCCTCTCAGGCTGCATTAAGGTCCCAACAGGAAGGTAGGGCAGCCCTTCTGAAGCATGAGAGTAGAAACCTGCAGCAAGCGTTGTACTTCTGGACTAGATAGAGGACTTTGTTGGTATGAATCAATGCAGAATGTCAAATCTAAAAGTATTATTTTAAAAGGAGAACATGTCGTCCTGTCCCCATGTGAAATTACGCCCCTGATTACTTCCAGGTGTAAAAGGAAATCTGCTTTCCATGGCTGGCTTTGCATCATGGCAGCCGGCTCCAAACAGAAACACAGTCGGCCTGTAAAGGCTTTATCTGCACATTGCTGTTGATTCAAGGCAGCCGAATATATATACATCTTTTTCTTTTGACTATTTAGGCATGCTGTCCGGACAGCTAATCTGAAGTGCTGCCAACAGCGTGGAAGTCCCCCCCCCCCCCCCCCCCTCCTCCACACACATCATGGTGGAAAAACATTTCTCCAGTTTATGATCCTAATTAGCTCTAACTGTGCCATCATCCCTGAGTCATCATGCCTGGAGAGAGGCCAGATCATTTGACGGTCCGCAGTTTCACACTTTCTTCATCTCTCTCTCTCTCTTCCTCTCGGTTCCTCTCTCCCCGTCTCTCGTTTTCTGCAGCGTGCACACACACACACACACACACACACTGTTATTGTTGTCCTCCGGCTCGCTCGCTCGTGCGTATTCACGGCACGGTGGTAGCTGCTACTGTGAAAAGGGACATATTTCATGAGCGGAAAACAGCTAAAGAAGGTGTAAGAATTTCAGCACCAAAGAAAAAGAGCTTTTTTTTCCTTCTTTTTTCTTTTTGCTGTTTCCCAAACTCCGCCCCCAAAACATAGCGAGTCGGTCGTGAAATGTGTTTCGGCTGCCGTTTGAGTGCATTTGGAAACTTCAAGTCACAAAGACATTAGAAGCCCCGTCACAGCGTCTGATCAGCTGGCGGACTCCGCCCCGCTGACTCCGGGTGACTTAAACCTTCGCGCCGTGCCTCGGGGCACATGCCGGCACAAGTGGCCCGTCTGCCGTGCTGACACAGCAAAGTTAACACCGATACCCCGCCTCATATGGAATAATGAAATTGGATGAAGCAGCTTAACCGCGCGCCGTCCCTTCTCTCACCATCAGACTGTGTGCCTATTTGAGATAACGTTAATGAAGGGGACTTTAGCCAAGAATAGACACGTCTTATTGCTGGAGGAGGGGTGGGGGTGGGGGGGGGCGGGGGCACTAACAGCATTTATTTCCATTAATAAGATGGAGCGCTTCACGAGAGGGCCTCTCCTGAGGGCCTCTCCTGAGGGCTCTCTCCGGAGGTCTGAGAGAGAGTCCTACACCTTGACAACCTCAGAAGGAGTTCATTTCAGCGAGCGAGTGGGCGCGTGGAGACACACTGCGGCGCGTGGAGACACACTGCGGCGCGTCGTTTCTCGAAGAAGCTCGTCTTAACCTTGACGTGGCTCCACACGACTTGGGCCGAGGTGGACATTCAATCACCGTAATCACTGCTGTCCATCCTTAATAGATATTTTTTTTAGGTCATTAATATGAATCTGAAGCTGGTACCTTTGCTCGGTCAGCACTGTAGTGTGTTTTTTTTTTTTCTTGGAGGAGCAGCCCCTGTTTTGTTACCTTCCTTTTGTTGGCTGGGAGGTTCTTGAGTGTCATTACTACTGTACTGCTGTAGGTGGTAAGCTATTTAGCCTGCCATGCTAATGCTAGCAGCTTATGTTGGTATGTGAAGTGGATCTAGTCACCGACTACGCTTGGCTTTTTTTTTTTCGGAACCAGAAGTGAAACAAGAGGGTGGAACTAAGTGCACTTGAATGTTTTAAGGCGACCACATCTGTTACAATTAACTTGCTTGAACTGAAAACACACTGGTTGATCTTATAAGTATGGCACAAGGTAGCCTATTTTCTATTAAAATGGACCATAATTTACTAAATGAACATCATGCTGTATTGAAGAAGACTTGAAACTAGAGATTGAGACCATAAACTCCTGTTTACAATGTTTACTGAGGTAATAAATCAAGAGAGAAGTAGGGTCATTTTCTAATAGACTTCTATATAATCAAACTTATTTTTGCAACCAGAGGAGTCGCCCCCTACTGGCCATTAGAAGGAATGCACGTTTAAGGAACTTCAGCATTGCATTCATGTTTTAATCCTTTTTTTTTTTAGTTTATAAAATTGTGCTCTTGTGTTATTTGGTTTTAAACCAGCTAGAAATACAGACACAATCCCCAGACCTCTATATACTGTATATACGGAGAATTGCTCTTACTGCAGCTCTTTGCACACCGGTCCGGCATGTGGAAAAAAATTCCACCGCTTGACGCGTGAGGCGTCTCTAAGCTGTGATTGGCCAACCACTGTTCAGAGGAGGGGTTTAGAAAACAGTCACTCGTGTCTTCGTCTACTTGGCAATAACCCCCGTGACGATTACAGCATTACATGATAAGTGCTAAGCATTATGGGTAGCAATGCATTATCTCTGCGCAGTAAAGAGGTCTGTGTCGTGAACTCCATTACTACACCCGTGTACAGAAGGCTTTCTGTGCACCGAGGTATTGTCACCTCTCTTTGTTTGAGGGGTCAACACGGATCTTAAGTATGTAAATAGATCTGTGACGCCGGTTGATTCTCAGTGAAAGGTAAATACATCCAGCGCATATTAGATGCGTGTGGCTGATGGAATTGCCTAATGGCAGATTAGTGCATTGATAATGATGAGCATCCTGGCTGCTTCATTATTCTGCTCACATGCGAGCGTTAAATAACAGCCCCCCCCTCTTCGCGCTACAGTAAATCCTCTCTCATCCATCGATTCCAGCATCCTTTAGGGGCTCCTTCTAGGAGAGACCGACGGGCTTATCTGGCAAATCCTTTAAAAGGTATTTGTAAAAAATATTCCTTGCCTGCATTAACTCCGTCTGATGTTCTGCGTATCACCACGGAGTCGGGCGAGTCTGAGTCTCCTATACCTCTGGGCCGATCCGCGTGATATGTGGAGTACTGTTTTCCAAGTTTCTTAACAGTCACACAGTGTGGTGTTTATCTCTCCCTCCCCCCCCCTCCCCCCCTCCCTCCCTCCCTCCCCCCTTTCGCCTATCCTGATTTTTGATTTGTACAGCTTGAAGTGGTGGAGCGTAATAGATGTGTTTGCATTCGGCGAAAAACCCGAGAGCTCCAGTCACTCATCCGTCGCCTCTGATAGCCCAGAGCCTATTTGGCCTCGCCCAGATAAGGCCTGGGTACACACGGAGTCGGATACAGTTGAATTGTTTGTACACACATGGTGCTTTGACACTGGTCTGCTTGGACTGGCTTTGGCACGGTGGAGAGTTTCATCCCCGACACCCCCCCCCCCCCCTCTCTACCTCACCGACAATCCCACAGTGGTGCTTTGGGGCTGGAGCTGTCGGTGAAGGGTGAAGGGTGCGCAGGACCCGGGGCTACGAATGTTGCCTTGCATAGAGGACAAAGACAGAGGATGCCTGTGGGTCCAAAGAGTCCCCGACACACTGGCACAGATGAACCTACATGACCACCGTTCCAGATTTAGACACGAGGTATGCTGTGTAGGTCCCCATACGAGGTATGTCTCCGGTAAAAAAACATCCTCGATTTCAGTGTCGGGTGTTTAATAAAAAAAAAAAAAGCACCCCTGCCGCACATCTGAAGGGAAGCAGACTTATCAGCTGCTCAAACAGATTCGCCTCAGTTCATCTCGCACCTGTCTTCCATTTCTCTGAGTAATGATGGGAAATAGTTCAACACAAACAACTTCAAATGTCAGACCTGCGAGGGATGTAAACAAATATGATGACATTATTTGGATGCGAACAGATAACGTGCGCTAAACTGTTTGAGCAGCATAACACTGTTTGTGGTTGTGGTCCTCTAAACACAGGAAGGTTTCATTTTAAGACATTAAACAAGGCTCATCCTCAATAACTTCCAACCAGTTATTGTCAAATTCTCCGGCACGTTTTGTTGGGCTAAAGCTTAACTGATGATGTCGTTACTTTGACCTCATGATCTATTCTATTGAAGCCAAAGTATGGCAATTTCACACAAATGTCTTAACATATTAAAATGTGCTCAGAGAAAATGTTCACTACCTGCTGAGCACCGAAGCTCAAAGTCAGATCAGGTTTTGCTATTTGACTTAAATAAGTTACATAGTTGAGTATTTATATACTGTATGTATGAGTAGTATACGTGACAGTAGAGAACACGTTAACACGGAAAATGACGCAATGTACTCGATACTAAACAACTCTGAGTGTAAGATCTGCCATTATCCGGTGACGATCCAAAATTCTGTTTTGTGACATAAACAGATATACTGTAGGTATAGATTCATATATTTTTTTTTGAAGGCTATAAAGGGAAACAAACGGCTGGAGAGCCAGGTACAGGTTTTCATAAAAACTATAACTACACTAAAAGACTAAAGTTGAACTGGTCACCATTACAGACGATACTGAATTAGAATGTAACGGGAGGAATAACCGCAGGGTTGTTGAACTGCCGCACGTACACTATGTGTGTAACACGGAGTTAAACGTATCATTAACTTCAAATTAGGGTTAGTGCTTTCCAAAAATCCACATCATTTCCTAAATGTCCAGAAACAATAACGTAAAATCAGACTAATCATCTGTTGCACCGTTCGCAGCAACGCCAGGTCTTCCGTCGGGGAGACGGCAGCCCGGCCCTAAGCGCCGCGGTAAAACCCAGCGAGGCCCCGTTGAGATGACGGCAGACGCCGGAGAGAGCGGCAACCGGCTTTAATGATAACAGCCCCCGACGATAGCGATGCTAATCCCCCTGCTATTCCTGCTGACTGCAGAGAGCCCGCGCTTTGTTCTCCGCCCCCCCCCTATTAGCGTGATGGAGCTTCATTTTCATTCGAATGGACCATCGGTGGGATAAGGGGAGAGGCGCTCGACCGCGTACGTGTGCAGACTTGTGTGAGGGAGAAATCGAGCGGGGGGGTGGGGGGGGCGCGTGCGCTTAAAAGGGTGTGTGAACTCACACACACACACACACACACCGTCTGTGCTCCCAAACAAAGACACAGCAATAGAGAAGTGGCCGCAGGTCAATGCGGTGACCTGTCTGGGCTGCCGGTGCTATTATCTTCCTGGCACCTGTTCCAGGGGAGTTTCTCCTGACCGTGAGCCACAGCTGAGGCTCAGAGATGACTTCACACAACACGTCGCTATTCCTTTCTGGAGCTTCAGGTGGAAGAACAGCACATTGAGCTTTCAACAATAACAGCAGATTAGATAAATTGTAGAATTGAGATGTCTACTGTAAGTTCCATATATACAAGAGGAAGTTCATTTCTTTGAGCCTAATTTTTTTGGTTAATTTGACGCCAAAATAGAGTTTTGGCAAGCGGTTCTCACCCGAGAGCCCCCTCACAAAGAAAGAATGGAGCCAAAGCCGACACTGAAAGCTAGACTCCATCTTGAGTTTGCTGAACTTTGTTGTGTCTCCAGCCTAGTTTTCTTTTGTTTAATGACGTAATCAGTCATATTCTTAATGAATTCCCCCATTTTTCCATGACCGGAGAGTCATCTTTACAAAGTAGTTTTCAAATGGTTCCGATCGTAACCTCATCACCGTACAGAAACGTAAACGGCCACAGCAGCAACACGTAGTGCGCTGAATGTACTGTGATTAGTGTGTGCTGTAAGACAGATATGTGCTGTTAGTTGACCCTGAGTTTGTACTGGCTCCCTGTGGCACAGTTTGAGTTTGTACAGTCGTGGCCTGCTGTTGAACGGGCAGAGAGTGTAAACAAGGCTCAGCCCCGGCTCTCTCTCTCTCTCTGTGTGGGTAGTTTGTCATAGCTGTGACTTCAGGGCTATCTAAATAGCAGCAAGTGGGTGTGTTCATCATCACATTCATCCTTACCAGGGTGAGAGATGGATGGCCGACCGGTTCACCGGGTCATGAGTTATCACCCACCAGGGGCTGCTGGTTCATATAAAGGTCAAAGGGCTATTTGTCTTCAGGCAAGTATGCCTGTCTTTTTAGGCCTTCTGCCGCGCACACACACACACACACACACACACGCTCCCACTCGTAGCCTCTTACCTGAGGACTCCAACTCCTGCATGCATTTATTAGTTTGCTTTATTTTTCATGCGGCCATGTTTGAGCTATTTCACTCATCCTGTAGCTTTGCTGTCTTGCCGAGAGTACAGTGTGAAGATCATCACCACCAATGTTTGTACGCTAAATACACACATGCTGTACGTACATGTGGGCTATTAGCTTAGCTTAGCATAAAGACTGGAAGCATAGGAAAACAGTTAGCCTTGCTCCGCCTAACGTAAATATAACTGTTTAATTTGACAAATTTTACCAACAAAATACATTATATTTTGTTTAATAAAGTCATTGGACCAGAAAATGTTATGAGGTAGTTACAACTCATAACATGTAAAGAATATAACATGTACTTTTGAGATTGAGAAATGCGCTCATGTTCACCTTCTTGAGGAGAAGAACGCGACAGGATTGATACCAGTCTCACACCTGTTCAGTAAATATACAGCATCCAGTTAGCTTAGCTTAGCATAAATACTAGAAACAGAAGTTTTTTTTTTTAAACAGACGAGATACAAACGTGTCAATTAGTGAGCATTGGAGATGTTGGTCGGCGGATTGTGTTGCTTTGTGTTCCCCCAGTTTAAAGCCTCCTTGCTAGGCTAAGCTAGGCTAAGCTAGGCTAAGTGAAATCGGTAATCTTTTTGTTTCACTCTTGGCAAGAAAGAGCAATTCCTACATGGTTGTGTTAAGCTTCCTGAATCCTCCTTGTTGTGCTTCATCAATCATGTATGCAGATGATGTCACGGTCTTATCATATTAACAATCCTGTGCCATTTCCACCATATGAGCGTATACTATAATATTCAAGGTTTTGATTAAAAAAAAACAACTTCACTTCTCGGGCAAAGCTAAAGTAAAAGATCCCAATACAAAAGGGAAGGAGGCTGCCACTTCCTCCATCAACAGGCTCTTCTGTCATCACTGCGACAGCTCTGTTGTACGTTATAGTTGTCCCGGCGATGAAGAGGAGGAGCACTGGCTGATGTAAAGAAACTGGTCAACTATATTAATACAAGCTAAACATCATCACACTGTCTAACCCCACTCGTTCACAGCGAGCACCATTGTTTTTTTTATGGCTTCTGCACCACCCTTCAACCATTAACAGCAAACGTATTAGTATTTCAATGTGGAAACCTCAGTGTGCAGAGCTGTAATGTGTAATAAGGAAAACAATGATGTGTTGTTTCTTTTCAAAACACTGTTATGAAGTGCTTTACCACAACTTAAATGCCCCGATGAAAATGTGAAGGAGCACAACGTCAACACATAAACAGATTAGCTTTCAGCCACAGACCTCCTGAGTCGGAGCAGTGTTATGTAATGAGTCAGAGGGCATATGGATCGGCCCTTTGTTAGAACTGGAGAATGCATTATCATTAGTCTGGCTACAGTAAAGGGCCAGCCAGCCCTGAATGGCGAACAGATTCATTGTCTTTCATTTCCACTCATTAGACTCCTTTAATGAAGACCGGTTTGCTCCTAGCAAGAATGTACCTTTTGTAACGGGAGACACTTAACTCAGCCACCAACATCACCTGCTCCGATAAGATAAAGTAACATGAAACTTTAATGATCGCTGAGGGGAAATCGCCAGTGTTGCGGCATCGGCTTGTAGCGAAGGCTGTGTTTTAAAGAAAAATAGGATTATCATGAGAATAGAGCCGAGTGGGGAGTAATAAATGAGCCCACACCAGCAGACTGAACATTAAACATGATAAGGAGGCATAGATAAATCCAATCACGAAACATGGTTCATTATTACATTGTCATGGTGGGTAAGCACAACAACACCATAAAACACCAAATTAAGAAATAGGCTTCGTCTGCTATGAAAACATTTGGCAAAAAAAAATCCATGTTACAGAATTGAATTAAGTAACCCCCCCCCCCAAAAAAAAAAGAAAAAACCCTCTTTTTTGGGGGTGCTTATAGTTGTTTAAATGTTTAAACAACTATAAGCACTTATTAATGCCTTTACTAACATCTAAAACCTCTTATGATCCATGAGGATAAATTAATATGATTACAGCTACACTGCGTTATCAAGCATCCATAAATTGGATGTTATAGTTGTTTGCAAATATTTTAATAAACACGTATATTCTGCTTATAAATGCTAAAAAATATAAATGCCAAAAAGTTTAGATTTTGAAGGAGGACTCATAAGCCGACTCCCCCCCCCCCCCCGGCCTTGGTCAAAAAGGAGCTGCACCTCCCAGACTCGAGTCCTCCACACACCTGCTTGTCGCCGGCCGGCTTTCACTGCCAACGCGGTTATCCGATCCTTATTGGCTGCCCGTTATCGCGCTCTAAGCAGGTGCCGAGACGCGGCGCTCCTCGATCACAATGCAGATCCATTTTTCAATTTGGTCTCCTGCCTGAGATAAATGAACAGATGTCGATTGACTTCCCCTTCCTGTGCAATCGTGAGCCGTGTTTCCACCTGACAGCCGGGGCGTCATACCTGAGAGGCTGTTTGAGACGAACGCGTGTAATAATTAGCTCCTTTTTCTTTTAATTGGACTGACAATTGGCAGGAGACTCAGACGGCGGTTACTTTGACATGTTTTACTTTTCGTGCCTCTTTGTTAAGCTAATCGACAGATTGCTTTCGCGATAGATGAGGTGAGATGGGAGGCCTGTGTCATAATCGCACTCGCACACGTGCGGACATCCATACATACACACACACACACACATCTAAACAATATCTCACCCCCCCCGCCCTCCAGCGCTTTCACAGCCATCTATGTTCACCAGCTGGTTATTATTGCTAAAAATACGCTTATGAAACTGGTGTAGCCTGGCACCATCACACCCTAATGACGGGAGTCAAGTGGCGCGCGGCTGATATGCCCTCACATGCGCGCTGTCACAAGCCATTTAATTAAACTTGAGAAAATGGGAGCCGGCATTGTTTTGCTCTAAGCCCTCCCTCCACCTCGCCACACACACACACACACACACACACACACACACACACACACACACACACACACACACACACACACACACACACACTCTCTCCCCTTGCAAGTCATTATGAACTAATATGCCGTCTTTATTGCCATCATCTCAGTGATCATGATAGTTTTCCCGTAGTGATGATGTGATGTTATCTGCCCCGTTCAGGCCGTATTCACTGTTATGTGGGGAAGGAAAACACCAGCGTACTATTCGATGCTCAGAGAAGGTTAACGACTGTTCTGATGTAATCAGCTGTCAACCAAGCTCCTCCTACAAAGCACCTCTGTTGGATTAATGCCACGGCACAAATAGGTGATTTACTGTGATATAGAACATGATGTTTTTGGCTTTAGGGTCATTTTTTATTTCTTCTGTTTTAGCTGCCTTTGCATATTTATGTTGTTCTTCTTTGGTGTCTGATACTTTGGCCCGCGGTAACCAGTTGTATTTTAAGTATTCGTGAGCAATTAGTAATGGTCAGGGATGCCCCTCAAAACCAGGTTCTGAGCGGGAAACCCCGAGTATTGATGAGGTTCCGGAGTTAACAGTTCTGCTATCGGCACTTTAGAAGTGACTCCGGCTCAGTACAGCGTGAGACACGCATCATGGCAGGGAAAACAAAACGATCGAAAGTGTGTTTACTCCAGTAGATGCTGAGAACTCTGCTTGTCACTAATGCAATAAACCAAAGTACGGGAGGTAACACCAGCGATTTCTTTAGGCTTATTAGCCTAGAATAGGCTAATGAATGAAAGCTAATCGCTGAGCTAATTGTTCAGATGCTAAAGCAAGAGATTCTCAGAGAACCAATGATGTAAATTGTACAAGGAACCCTCTAACCTGGTGCACTATTAAGAATATTTAGCTTACATTAAGAATTAAGCTCAAAGCAGTTACACTACTGTTCGTATGTGTGTGTGTGTGTATATATACATATAAACCATCATACTAGCATGCCAAACATAAGCATCTACCTCAACACACTACTGTGCCCAAGTATAGCCTCACAGAGCTGTAGATGTTAAATGAGTTGGAATAAATGATCTCTGGGTGTCTGATCAGCACTTAATATTGAGTTTTGAGGAAGTTTTTTGGCCACATGTTGCTGTTGTTTTACACTGCATTTCCCATAAACCCCCTCACTTTCACAAAGTGCCCCCCTCCTCTCTGCACCAGGTGCTATTGTCAGAAACATTTCAGATTCCTCTGAACTTGAAGGACAGCACCTTCTTTCTGTACTGCTGGCTTGTTTGCAGTAGTTATTATAATACATTATAGTAATTGTGATATAATGTGCCTGGGGTGCTCAGTATAGCACCTTTTTAGGTAGGTTCCATGGAGGGAAAACACACTTGTTTTGTCAAAGCTGGCCTACACTGCATCCTGGTTTAAGTTCTAATAGCACTGCATTCCCTGCTGTCCCACCTCCTTCAGAGGGAGGCCAGCTCCAGAACAACAGCTCCAGACCTGGTAGCGATTCAGTGTCCTGTTCTAGGACGCTTGCCAACACACAGTGGAGCTCTGATTTCTCTCCTCTCCACCAGAAACGCCAGAAAGCCCCCCCAAATGTCCCATGAAGCCAAGCCATTGTCTCTACAATCCCACCTGCCTTTCAAGTGGTTACCCATCCATGTCTGTGAGCGTGTACCCTGCACCACCGCTGGGTTCCCCGGCCTGCGCTGCCTCCGTGTCGGGGGCTCCTGCGATGAAAGCACAAAAAAAGGGTCCAGAGAGGGTCTAGGAGGAAAGTGGAGCAGTGTCGGGGGCGCGGAGTGAGACCGGATGATGGATGGTAAACGAAGGTGATTCCCAGAGAACTGTGTGTGTGTCCCTGTTCAAGTGTGTAAAGACCGTGAGACAGGGGAGAGGAAATGAGCTCATGGCAGTTTGCGTGTGTGTGTGTGTCTACCGCTGACACTCGGGACCGCTGCCAGGCCCGGTGTCCCCCAACTCAGAGGTCAGCGGCAGGCATCGCATCCCAGCAAAAAAGCGGGTAAAAGTGGCAAGCGCATGCAAGCGATCCAGCACAGGTGTGAGGGAAAGAAATGGAGGGGGGAGGTAAAAGATGGGATGGAGGGCGGATGATTGAGCAGAGGATGAGAAGAGGGGTTAAGCACCGGGGTGACGAGCTCTCCCGGTTTGGAGAGGGAACAGTTTGATGGATGAAGAGGACTGGAGGACAGGAAGTGAGTTGGACTGCACAGCAAAAGGCCAACGGAGTGTTTTATTTTTGTGTTTTTGTGTTTTTGTAAGGCGGCTCGCCTTCGGTGTGCTCAACTTTTCAGTGTCCAAGAAGACAGCAGTCACAACAGAGAGGGTGAGCGGCCGCAGCCTGTGTGCTTCTCATGGTCCATTGAGTGCAATTACACAGAACAATAGAGACAGCGCAGCGCTAGTTGACGGTGCTAAACACCGCTCCTCTCTTGACACAAGAGGAGGCGCAGTGGCTGAGCCGGATCAAGATGCGAAGCCTCCACCGGCTCCTTTTGTTCTTGCCCTGTTGTCTCCGCCGTGCAAGTCGGCGCCGCGGGGCCAGGAAACGAGGAGGATGGCGGGATTATGTTTGGCTGATTTGAGGCCAATTGCTGGTTTCGTCGGAGCGTCGGATGAGAGAGGAGGAGGGGATGTCAAAGAGATGCGAGTGTCTAGTGATTATTAGCGGGGTTGGGAGGGGGCGATGGAGGGAGAAGAAGAAAGCTTCTCCTGGCTGGGTCTCAGTTTGGACATGACAAGACACAATCTCCACCTCGTGCGCTCTGCCCGGCTGGCGGTTGGGGCTTCAGAGCCGGTGTTCTGGGTCTTTGGCGATGCCTGTGGTCCCCTCGCGAAAAGTCCACCGCGGCTGCCGTTGTGACAGCGTGTCAAAATGTAACACTCAGCTGTAACTGCTGGACAAGTGGGAGACGAAACACTGAGCTCAGTACGATTTGGTGGCTGGTGGCTTGCTTCTGTTTTGTGCTCAAGGTGTGTAGGTGTACAGTAACATTTAAAAAAAGAACAAAATGAAGGGAAGACGGAGACACATGTGCCTGATAACTTTTGTTGGACAATATGTCCCAGAAAAAATTGAGATTAAAACATTTAAAGATCGTTTTATGCCACTGATATAATGACAATATGATGGCATAGTACAGCAATGAACTTAATTCTTAAAACGTAAAAATATCCAAATTAAATAAAACCACGCAACCAAAACAATAAAGAAAATGGACCATGAGGCATTGTCGACAAAAAACAGTTTGGTCCCCTCCAGAGTTTGATTGACAGCCTTCCCACCAGCCTAAACAAACCAATTCACCAGTTTAGTGTCCTCATGCTGCGATCAATAAGGAGTCACCGCCTTCATTATAATTCAAAGCAAAATATAGTCGTACACCGCACTGTGTACAGAACTGACACCGCCTTGCCCCTTCCCGACGATCTAAGTAAGCTGTTATATCAGTAAACACCTTGCCGCTCGTGTCAGGCGTGTGCTCCACTTCCTAAAGAGAGAGGGTATGTCTGCTCTTTGTAACGACACAAAGTGCTGTCTGCAGCATATGCCGTATTTTTAATTCAACAAGGGCGTTTTTTGGAAGCCTTGTAGCGTGCCATACGATAGCAGCTCGAAGTGGCGTTCCCCCGACGCTGACAGAGAAATCAAACGTAAAAATGGAGCACCGGAGCGAGCGCGCAGCGATACAGAACAGATGTTCTCAGAAATGTTGACTTTTTGTTTGGCCCTTATCTTTGACGCTGCCATCCTCCGGTAAAGTGAGTGACGGAAGAGGGGAGGGTGAAGAGAGAGAGGGGGAGGGAGGGTGGGAGGAGATGAGTGAAGGGAAACAACGAGGAGGAAGCGGGAAAAGCGGCGTTGTTGGTGGAACTAAGTGGAGGGAGTGTTGGCAGACGGGGGGGGGGGGGGGTTCGACGGCTGGAAAGTGGGACAGCCGCACAGCTGTGTTTTGGCGCCAAGGGACCCCCCGAGATTGGTGTCACTTTATTTCATTGTCGGGGAGAAGAAAGGGAGGGAAACACTAGAGACGATGCGGTGCACAGAGAGAGAGTAGAAGGATTGGGGTGAGGAAAGAAATGAAAGTAAAAAAAAAAAAGAAAGACAGGCCCTGGAGCAGCTGCTCCTGTATTACCTGATGGTGTAGAAGGAAGGGGAGAATAAAAAGACCCTCTGTTGGCAGTCGAGGGGGGGGGGGGGGGTCAGGTAAACAGAGGCACCTCCCTCTTCACACTGACGCCTGGTTCAATTGCCAGGGTGACCTGGCGAGTGCGACCTGTCATTTAGAACCGGGAGAGAGGGAAACAACATTTCCCATGATTCAGCTGCTGCTGTGTGTAAGGCGCCGCTGACACCTTTTAAGATCAGCTCCACGCCTTTTTCTGGCCACCTCACAATAAATAGCCCCTTTTGAGTTATATTGCATTTGCCGGGATCAGGCAGAATTTACGATCGCGCCGTTATTTCACACCGTGCCGGGCGATAAAATTCCTGTGGCCTGAAGTCACCGTGGGGGTCAGGCTCTTTTTGTGTTCGCTACTTCATGTTTATTTTGCTATCTGTCCGGATGAAGTGTCTGAGTAATGCCCCCCCGAAGTCAGATGGTAAGGATAGCAGGGGTCATCGCTCCTGCAGCCTTTTTGCAGGAAAATCTCACCTTCGCGGTCTTCGGCGAATCATGTTCTTCAGTCGGAGAGAAAACAGCCGTTGCGGGTCGACGTCTTATCACTCCGACGGCCACTAAAAGTCGCAGATAGAGGGAGTAAATGCGGTGCCATTGGGGCTGTGATTGCCTGCCGCAGCACTCGCGGGGACAGTCGCACCGGCTCCAAGAGACTTGGACAAAGTGAGTGATGGCGGGCCTGATTCACCCCACCAGCCTCTCTGTGCGCAGATATATGGGACAGCTGAGGGGAAGACGGATAAGCTAGACCCGAGAGGGAGGGAGAAAACCCCCTCAGAGGGATGTCATCCCCGGATCTTTCATCTTAAATCATCACCCTCGTTTAGGACAGTCAGAGGATCGCCTGCAAGACACCTTTACAGCCCATCAAAGATGTAAAAAAAAAAGTCCTCCTGTCATCAAATAAAAAAAAGAGAAGTCGGCAGAAAAAGCAAAAACAACGACAGATGAATGTGGAAAAACAGCCGACCCTGTCATTTTTCCCTTTGGTTTCTTGCACACTGCTGGTAAACGGCGCGTGAACAAGCGTGCTGCAATTTTGAACGCAGCTTTATTTTCCGCCATTTATTTAAGCCCAAAATGGGTCCTGATGGAGTCATCAGCCCCCACTCGCCAGCTAATGGTTTAATTATGTCCATCTGGAGGAGGCTGGGAATGGGAAGCTCGCCTTACTCTCCAGTCACTCCTGGAGTAATTTGTCTTCCCCCGTGCCCACTGACTGGCGCACCGTTGCCGCCGAGAAGCGGCGAAGCATTCCGGCGGCGGATCAGCCTCCTGCCTCCCACCCGAAAAAAACGCCCACCCTTCCTCACTTCCTCTACCTCCGTGGCACACAGTGAGAAGCCACACGCTGTGTTGTGCAATGTGATCCCTGACCTGACCGGGACCTAAAAGCAAGTTAGCGCTCCGATTATGTGTCTGGAGATAAGGTCCTCTTGGCCTTAGCCGTGGATATTTTAAATTTTAGGCTTAAATGGGATTATTGGTATCTATTGCATAATGAAGTGATAATCGCCAACATTTCCATATAAATGAATGAACCTTTTTGCTACTCTCAATAGCCAGCTAATGCTACACAGCAGTGGACACCTCAAACACTGAATAACCACAGTGTGTAACGCAAGAAGTGACCCCGAAATCACAAATGGAAATAGAGTGAGCATACCAACAACCTCTGCTACTATCACTTTTAAAATACTTCCTCTGACTGTGAACTTGACCCTGAACTCCACTTCCCTCATGTAGCCGTCTGGATCACCGTTGGATCACATTTCATGGCTGATTTGTACATAACGATGCTCTCCGGTCTAAGAAGTTTGTTGAGCTGGATGGCTTTGTTGGTTTGCGGGGCGAACATCATTACTTAGTCTGGGTATTGTTAACGAGCAGACTAAGCTGTATTCCCCGGCCAGGAAGATGACATTGAATTACTTGTAGAGGAATTGGGTCAACGATGAGCGTCAGCGGCAACAGTGCGCCTGTGTGCGTTGTGAGTCGTCTCGGTTCAACTTATTAACCTTATTACTGTCTTTGCATGCAGATGTGATGTATGTATTTTTTTTTTTTAAAGAGTAATGTTGCTGTTGTATAACGTCTTTCTTTCCCTGATTTTGTGATGCCTCATCTCGGCTGCAGATTCCGGGTCAGAGCATCTCGTCCGGATGGTTCATTTTAACCGCCAGGTATTATTGCTGCCATCGTTTCAGCAATACGTGCAGAAACGGCTCATTCCTTTTGCAAGGTGATTTAACATTTGAATAGAGGCCCGTTCTGCACAGATGACCTAGTTACCTTTTTACTCCTGAGAGCGCACGCTCTTCAAGCTGAAGGTCGCAATGACGCATGGACATAATATGCTGTTAGGGCATAAAAGTAAAATGCTATGGTTATAGGCTCCTGTGTTTTATCAGCCCCCGTGAATGAAAGGGGAAGTGAATGCTTTTATCTCTTGTTCTCAGTAAAAAGCCTTTTTTTTTTTTTTTTACGTCAGATCTTCTGTTTGTTGACTCGGCGGAGGTCGCCGCTGCCAGAGCACTTCCTGGCTCGCATAAATGCGGAGGGTTTATCGTTAGCAGATAGCTTTTTCCGCTAATAGACAAGAGCAAGGGCGCCGTTCCAGCTCGTCAGCTGTTCTCACCTACGCCGGCGCCTCAAAGAGAGAGAGAGAGTCCTCCGTCTGACATCGCCGCCGATCAAAGGAGGCAAAAAAAAAAAAGAAAACCCGCCGTCTACCTGCAGTCTGAGCCTTTGAACGTTCAACTCGCATCTGACGGAGGACGATGACTTTGATTTCTGGTTAAAAGGGGACAAAATTCTTGGCAGTGTTTCGACAAAAGAGAAGTCTAACTAATTCAACGACATCGTCAACACACTAAATGGGTGTCACTGTGTCTGTCTCGGCTGTGTTTATTCTAAATCTCATTCCTATTCTTTTGTTTTTCTCATTGTTTATTCTGTCCCTTCTTTCAGCCACATTTCCATGTCTCGACCAGGCCCGTTCAGCCAGTCCTAGTCACCTGACTGCCACTTCCAGCCTCTCCTTCCGGCCCTGTAGGAACCCCTTTTCCGCCATTTCTACCTTCACATTCCCAGATTGTCTAGTTTGCATCCGCCCTAGCTTTCCAGCCTTCGTTCTGCCTGAACTACCGCCTGATACACGGTTTGATGGTTCTCTGCGTGACTCCTTTTTGGACTCCTGTTCTGACTTGCCCTTTTTCAAAGCCAAAATATTAGCCATCAGTGACTTCAGTCAAACAATAATAATAATAATATAGGTCTTCCAAGCCTTCAGTGTTGGACCTGAGCCTCCAAGCTCAGGTCTAGTGCTCCCTCCCAGCCTGTCCCGGGGTGAAGGTTTTTGGGGAGATAAGGTACACGGTGGAAGACAGAGGGATGGTGAGGAGGGAAAGGTTGGGGGCAGGAGTAGAAGCACTGCAAGATGGCAGCCACGGGGGAACGATATCGGCCTCAATTATGACGGGCAGTGGAGCGCTGCTCAGGAGCAGATGAGTTGAGAGTCGGCCCCGGCGGAACAGTCAGCGGCTGATAGCTGATAATCCCCCGGACGAACCGGGACAAACCGGTCACAGATGGAGCCGTCCCACGGTCGGGTGTGACGCCAACTGCTGGCAGTGCCGCATCGGGATGTGCCGCATGTGATGAGAATTTGGAGAAGATTCTTTGTGGGATGAAGTAGAACAGGTGTATTCAATTCAAATTAAATTCATGCAAAGGTCCGGAACGTCACAATAATGTCTAACTTGCGCTATGATTTAGTGCCATATATATATTGAAGTAGCCTAGCCGTTCAATATATAGTTCCTAGTAGTAGTATCAACCTATGTATGTAGTCAACAACTGACTGTTCACTCAAATGCAGAAAGTTTAATTGAATGATATCCCAACAATATTTATTGTCAGTTTTCAAATTGAACTGGATGAATTATAATAGTAATACATACTCGAATGATGAATAAATGTTCTCTCATTTCAAGTAAAATAAGGGCTGCATTTAATAATAAAATACATGAAAAATGTTTATCTTGAAATGAAGAATTTCATTTTAGAAAAATGAATTGAACTGAATTGTCCTGCAGCTTTAAATTCAGTTCATTCAGGTGTGAAGTGATATTATATTTTTTCGAGAAATTTGTGAGCCGGGACTTTATCTGTGGTTACCGAAACCACTTGTTTCAGCTCTATTCTTCTCTGTTAACGTCATTGTTGGGCGGTGAATAAATGTGTTGGGATTATGTGAGTGGATACGTTTGCTCAAAAGATTTGTGCTTTTTCTCGTAGTGGTGCTTCACATTACCGCTTTTAATAATCGTCACGTTCTCTGAACATATGAGACTTACTGGTTTTGAACTGACGTGGGGAGAATTAACATGTAAGAGTCTGTCTTAAATGTCTTAAAGTCTCTGGTCTCTCTGACCACTTTTCTCTTTTTGGAGAACGTCATGTGAAATAACTTCTGACTCAGTACTTCACTAACGGTTGGGGCTCTAGCCTCGTCTCTCCTGTGTGTCTCACCTATTTGATTGGCTGCGCAGCATCACGTGATGTGCTTTACAACTCATGTAATTGGTCGGTGTGTTTCCTGGACCGCAAAGGCTGGAAAAGCTGCGCCGGTTAAAATAGAAGCGCTCCGTCAAAATGTAATAATTCTCAGTTATCTATCGGTTGTAGGTCCAGGGTCCGGATACAACGGCGGCTGGGTCCGCCTGTTAGTGACCCCTGAGGTAGAAGGTGACGTGAAGTGGGTAATGTTGTGATATGGCTGTCGTAGCTGAGTAGTGAGTAGGAAAATCAGCCTGCATCAGAGCGGTTCGATGGCGGTAACGTGACAGCCAACAGACGCCATGCTGAAAAAGGTCTATCACCGCAAAGAAAGCTTTTCAGGAGGATCAATGAGTTTCTGAAGGAACTTCAACAACTTACATTTTGTTTTACGAAATTAGGAAAGCAAGTCTGATGTTTTTTGCCCTCCTCATAAAAGAATGATCGCAGTCTCTTCCACACAGTTAATCACAGAGCTTATTAGTTAAACACTGGTGTAACACCGGTATCGGATCGGTACTCGGTATCTGCCGATACCCAAGGCCCAAAAAGTTAGATCAGTGCATCCCTAGTTGTAAAAAAAACAAAAGTTATGTTAACGTTAAGAGCTTTTCATCCATTGAGCATCATGTTTATCCTTCAGGTGGATTCCCTTCCTCATAAACTAATGGCAAAGCCGATTATTTCAAATGATGCATTGTTTACATCTGGTGTGTTTTTTGCAAGCAGTTGTCTTCTTCACTGCCTTCGTTGGCGAATTGCTGCGTTTGTTGATGAGTCACCGCCACCAACTGTCGACCAGTGGAAGAGCGTGAAACCGACGACGGGATGTGTATCGCGTTGCCCCTCGTTCTGGCCTTCTGTTGTAGAATACTGCCACACTGAGAGTGATCACTCAACGACCGGCCTTGTCCTCATTTGCATCATATGGTTTGCCAGGCTCCAATCTATTGAGCGGTCACAGGATCGTTTCTATGACATGAAGGACCGTTTGTCATTGGAGCTTCTCATTTTGTGCCCGTTAACAACAGAATGTAAACTCAATCCATTTTTGGAGGAAGCCATCGCAGAGCCGAGCAAAAAAAAAAACAACTTTTGACACCAGTTATTTCTGCCTCTGTTGCCGTCACTGCCATCGTACCGTGTTGCCACCTTCTGTCGGTGGAAATGAAGGAGATCCAGGTGATAGCTAGTAGTCTGCCACCAGGAAAGAAAGGAGGCTGCGGCAGAAACTGGCCCTGTTGATGCGTGTTTGCATCCATGGGCGGGAGACACTCCGGGGTGGACTGACACAGGACTCCATGTTTCCATTAGTGGGAAACTGATTCCTCTTTTTGGCCCTTCTATTGCCTTCGAACAGAACATGGGTCTCATTATTACAGATAGACTGAATCACAGATGAGGTGTAACAAAACCTGATGTACGACAGAAGCAACAAGCTTTTATTTGCCACACCGCCTATACCAACAAACAATAAAAGGTGTCCATTGATGTGTTTTTTTGTTTTTGCGGGACATGAATCACAAAGCTGTACTTCAGAGAAAAGTCAAGTACCACACATTGACAGAAAAATCTCATTTGGGAGAGGTACTTGTGATAAAACACTGTTTCAACGCCTCTTCAAACTGAAGTGAAAAAGAGTTGTTTTGAATTGACTACAAGGTGAATGTTGGAGGCGATAAAGGTCTGAATAATCATAAGTTTGCGTATCATCAATTTATCCTCTCTCACAGGTGCTCATTTTCTGCTCGCTAGTAGGATCAACGTATCAGTTTTGTCTTTTTTTTTTTCTGGGCCTTGCACATATTCAGGTACAGTGGGGAAAAACTATTTTTTTTTTTTACAAAAATTAGACGGCAGCTGTTCTAGTCACAATAATGTCAAAATAAGTGTGAAAATCAGTGTTCCATTGACTCTTTAAATCAGGGTTTAGTTGAGTAAATATGAAAAACCTCGGGGAGGGTCTTTCTTCTTTAGAAGTCAAGCACTTTCATACACTCCCTTTCATTAACGGTGAAGGCCGATGTAAATGCAAGTCAATGGAAATATGTCAGCTGAAAAAAATTAATTTATCTGCAAATATTCTGTCATTTATACTGACATTAAACGTATTTATTCCAACCTGGTTGTCATTTTAACTACCAACTACGAAGACTTTTTTTTTTTCAAAATAACATGCTTTAATATATTCCACTCCCTCTGCCCCCTCTCGGCATTAGCAGCAACATCGAGCTGTGCAACAAAATGACAGTGGTGTCTGAACTCCGGTAAACAGACAGTACACAGATCCAGCTGTGGTTCTCCATTAGGGGACGTGGAGCACCAGAAAAACCTGCGTGACAACGCGGAGTCCAATGCAAACATTCGGTTTCCGGGGACTTCCTCCCTGCGTGTTTGTGTTTGTGTTTGTTTGTGTGTGTGTGTGTGTGTGTGTGTGTGTGTGTGTCATCATCATCATCATCATCATCATCACAGAGAGCCGCGGCGCCTCATCGGAACACAGATGCGCCCTGATTAAGGGCGAGCGCCGCAATGACAGAACTGCATTAGTGTGATGTATGTGTTGTTAGCCAGCGAGCAGCTAATTCCAAATTTAACACCTGATTCGCACAATGCAGTCACACCTGAGTGCGAGCCAAGATTTACTACCCTTGTCAGACCACTGATGGCTTTTATAAGTAATTTTCCGGAGTCCCCGATTCATTCTCTCTCGGCGTTGCTGATAATGAATTATGATTCTGGGTCAGGATTCAGCTTAAAAGCAAAATTATAGTCATTTGGAAACTGGGTTGCTGTCAGATAGTCACTTCGCTGGAGGGGAAGCCCGCTCCCACCCCCACCACCACCCGTGAGGTTTCTTGAAAGGCGGAAACCACTGTTTGAAAAAGACAAATTCATCTTCATTTCGGCAGATGTAGAATGAAGTGGGCCTGATTTTTGCAAATACTTTTGTGCATGGATAAGTGTGGGCCAAACCTGGAACGCAGAAGCGATATTGGGCTTGCCCGAATACCGTTTTTGGGGCTTCGAAGCATTTACACGGTAATGGGAGGGGAGACGCCGACGACAAGCTGTCAAACTTGCGCTCATTATTTCCCCTGTTGTACTCTACTTTGCTCTTATTGTCTAATGAGAGACGGGTACAAAATCGGACTTCAGAGATTTTCTCTTTTACTGAAACGAAAACGGCTAAAAAAAGTGTTCAATCATCGCATCAAATGTGGTCGTATGCGGCCGCGTCTCATAAGTTAGAGCGGTTCGTCCTCTGATCGGAACATCGGCGGTTTGATCCCCGGCTCCTCCGCTCCACAAGTGTCCTTGGGCCCGATACTGAACCTCAAATCGGGCCATCGTGGAGTATGAATGAGCATAAAGATCACATCCTGATGTGCAGCGTGGCACCTTCTATGGCAGCCTCAGACATCGCTGAATGAATGGGGGCGGGTGAATGTTGACAGACGAGCGCTTCGAGCGGTCGAGATCACCACGGCAACTGTCGAAGCTTCGAAGCACTCGGGTCAGCCGTACCTTTTTTTTCCCCGTACAGGTTCCTCACATAGAACATCTAATGCTGCGCTAACGGGCGTCGCTGAGACGTCCCTGTTTAATGCTCATTTCCAGTGATTCATAACGACAGCGCGTGCGGTCCTGATGATGGGAAAACAAGGGTGCTGCTCATGTCGGGCACCGCAGGCTTTTGTCTACCGACAGGTTGTGTGATTTTGAGCAGGTGTATGTGCTGCATGGTCCCATCTGGCCTTGTTATATTTCCCAACCTGCTATTTGTCCCGTTGTATACCTCTCGCAGGGAAACGGCCATGTGCTGGTGTGTGTGTGTGTGTGTGTGTGTGTGTGTGTGTCGTTTTTAGTGGTGTTGTTCCAGGTCAAGCTGGTCTTGTATAATCATGGTTGTGTCAGCAGCCGGCCCACTCATCACTGCACAAGGATACCAGCCTCTGACATTGACCTCCCCACCACCTCCCTCCTTCTCAACACACACACACATAGATAAACACGTACACACTTCCAGGGTTATTGTTGTGTGTGGGTGTGTGTGGGGGTGTGTGTGTGTGGGTGTGTGGGGGTGTGGGTGTGTGTGTGTAGGTGTGTTATTTAATGGACCAGAGAGCAAGGGTGACTTTGTTCAAGAATTGTGGACACACTTCCTGCCTCAAAGAAGCAGCGTATGAGTTAAGATGTGATGCTGAACTCGGCACATTGGCGGTTGGGGGTCTTCCACCAGTCGGTGTCCGTACCGCGGCCACATTAGTTGATCTACTTTCTTGTGGCCCAGAGATTCAGCGTGGTGCCCAGCGGGGGATTCCTAACTAGGGGTACTCGTACCCCATGGGGTATGGTGTGAATAGATTGTGGGGTAGCGCCAGATAGAAGTTATGAATTTGAATATATCCACATATTTTGTGTTAAGAAGAAAAAGTGACATCCATATTGGATTACACATTGATACGAACTATTCTGATCTCTAGAAAATGTATTGTCACAGTAATCAGTGGGCTTGAGGTTGTACTGTGTAGTCGGAGCGGCAGGACGTTTAAAATGCACGGTAGCTACCTGAGAAGTCAAAAGGGTTCGCTCAAGTTGATAAATGGTTGAAGTAATAACCTCAAAGTAATCAGTGGAGATAGTTAGCTAAAAGTAATTGATACATTTTGGGACATTTGGCTAATAATTAGCTTCAAGTAATTTACAAACAGTTGAAATACTTTGCTAAAGGTAGTGGACTATCAACTGAAATAGTTAGCTTAAAGAAATGGATTAACACTTGATAGTTAGCTAAAATAAATTGATATATGGTAGAAATAGAAATGTATGTGCATTTGAGCTAATTGGAAATGTTTGTTTGCTGCTGTGTATGTGTGCTTGTTGGTGTGTGTGTGTGTGTGTGTGTGTGTGTGTGTGTGTGTTGGGTTCCAATCGAGTCTGATTGAGTGTGCAGCTGCACGTCACTTGATTACCCCACACACACATACACACCCTCCCCTAAAAGTCATCAGATTTGTCTGTGCCTGTTTTTGTCAGTGAAGCTGTTTCCCTGCGCTTTTGTGTGTGTGTGTGTGTGTGTGTGTGTGTGTGTGTGTGTGTGTGAGAGGATTTGCCTGAGGACAGCAGTCATGCTCCATTAATTAGCGCAGCAACCTGCTGACTTTCAAGTGGCGGTGGCAAAATAGTCTGTAAGACCCCAGCACCGTCTGTCGGTCCTCGGTCTCGTATCGCTGCTGTAGCGTTGACGTGGGGGCTTTTTCTACATACGTGTATCATGCGTATGAACATCTGTGTGTACGCTGTGCTCAACATACATCATCTCTCAGCTGAGCACCTGGAAACAACTGGCTTTGAATCCCATCAGGTTGGAAAATGCAATCATAACAAAGTGGCAGCTACATTGTGTCATGTTTTTTTTTCTCTTGAGAGGTGTGGGGGGGGTGATGTGAAATAAACAGATTTCTGGTGCAGATGCAGGAGACTGTTAAATACTTGCTACATTAACATTTCAAATGTTAATGTAGCAAGCTGAAGCCTTCTATATTTTCTCATATTACACACCCTTCTGGTCCCTCCCACCAGTGATGATTATATTTATATATATATATATTTTTAAGTAGTGCTAGTTTACTGTTTAAGTGGCAGACAGTGACGTTCTACTGGGCGGGAAGTCAAGTCAGTCCCAATTAAAACTTTACTTCAGGGTCTGAAAGAAATTTCTGATTTTTGCATAAAATTCCAAAATACTTTCTAAAGAAGAAGTTTGTTAGTGTCACACCAGAGTGCAAAAACACAGAGTTGTTGGCAAGCTCAGAATACTGTGATCTGTGATTCTGTAAAGTAGGCCTAGAAATATTTAAATGGGAGGCAAACGTTTGAACACTGATGTGTTTACTTCATTAGTGTGGAAGCAGTGATGTACAATCATACTTGAGTTATATATATATACATATATATACATAGATATATACACATATATACATGCATATAATGACACTAGTGGTCACAGTGGACGCTGCTCAGCCAATGCTACAAAGTCTGACTTTTAGGTTTGTACCATTTGAATTAATTTGATTATTTAGATTTATCAGTTATTTTTTGGTAAATGTATCAACTGCTCAGCCTATAAATTGTCCTTTTTATGTCCAAAAGATCTAAAAACCAAACATAGCCGATTCAATTTACACCAGCATAAAACAAGGGAAGCCCCCTCACATTTTAGAGGTTGAAACCAGCTCATTTTTTGGTGTTGTGGCTTTAAAAACGTCCTCAACAATCGGTCGTTTCATTTCTTTAATCAATTCATCGACTAATTGTTTCCGCACTTCAAATTGGTTTTGCCACCGTTTGCAGCGCTGCGTCCTCTCTGTCGACGTTAAAGAGTCTCTGTGTTGATTTATCTGTCTGCTCAGCCACGGTCGGCCATCACTTTCCAACGCTATCTGCCCTGTCATCCCTTTTTTTTCTGATGCTAAACAATGCAGCGTTACTGCTGCTGGGTCCGTTGAACGCATCCCCTTCCTGTCTGCGAGGAGACGTTTTCTCCACCTGAGCGACAGCATGTCGGGGGGGGGAAAAAAAGCTTTAAAGCCGGCTATGGTTTGAAGAAGCGACAGGCGGTAATGAAAAGGGATATTTTCTCTTCATAGATTTTTAGATTATCGCTTTAAGTGTTTTGGCGGCGAGGCTGTAAATCTAAAAAATAAAAGCATTGTGTGTAGTGGCTCCATGAGAGCTGGTGTTTGGCCGCTGTCTGCTGTCATCAGTGGGGCTCTTCGGTGAGTGGCGCTGACAGTTGAGCTGGCCTGGATGCTGTCACATGTCCTTGTCAGTCCACTCAGAGTTAGGGGACGCACCTCGCTATTGTCAGCTTCTATTACCTCTGCACACACACACACACACACATTGTGTCCCCTGTCCGTGCCATGCACAATACAGTAAATGCTTCAAATACGCACACAAACGGACAAATCTCAGACTCTCTCCTCTGGCTGCGTGCCAATGGCGCAATAGCTCCTTCGAGTTTTGCTTCACACACAACACGTGCACACATATACTGTGTGTGTGTGTGTGTGTGTGTGTGTGTGTGTGTGTGTATATATATATACACACACACACACTTCCAGGGGGACCTTGTGACCTTCCCTGTCTGCCCCCATCCTGCCCCCGTCCATGTTAGGTGTCAGCCCTCCCATGCCATCGCGCCTTGAGCTGCGGCTCCCCTCAGGGCCGGGATCAGAACCGTCGTACCGGCCCAGCAGGAGAATCCTTTCTCCAGCGCTCCCAGCTCCACCGCCGCTCATTTACCACCTGCCTCGAAAAAAACAGCAGCGCCTAGTAGCCTCCACGTAATATTGTCTTTCTTTCATTCTTTTTCAAACACGGAGCAATGAGAGGCCCTGGGACGGAGGGGGAGAGAGGATGCTGTGCCTGGAAGTGCGATTGAAACAACCAGGGGGGGGGGGGTGCCCGCTTGTCGCCTGAGCTCATTTCAAGACGTTTTTGGCGTCCAGCGTTACGACAGCAGAGATCGGGCATCTCCTCTGGTGGAGTAGGGAATGTTGCCTTGTGTCACGCTGACAGCGGCGTTGTCGCATGCAGACTCAGGAGAAGTCTATAAGGCTGTCCAGTGTTTCACATGTCCCGCCAGTCATCCGATTGGAGCGTTGAGTTTCTTTTATTTTTGCAGCTTTAAAACCAAATGGTTTGCAGTTGTTGGTTTTCTTTTTGGGGGGGGGGGGTTGTGTTAGAGTTCAGTGTTTTCTCATTTTGAACAGTGGTGTTGAGTGTGCGTTATCACGGTGTGGGGATCTACAAAGCCTGGCATCCAATTTCCACACGCTTATACCTAACACACACACACACACACACACACACACACACACACACACACATTTTTGTATTTCTATTCACTTTTTCTCTTTTTCCAATCCAATAACTTTCCTGGTATGTCTGTGTATTTGAGCACTGGTCCATAACTTTTGCATGAATGACATTACTGCATGTTCTCGGTGCTCAATGGAAAATGTTTTGAGTTATAGCGCTGTAGATTTTGATGATCCAGATTTAATGACTTGGTGAAGGTATCTTTTTATACCACATGCTTTAATACAAAGCCATTAATTATATTGTTATGGTTTGAGTGAAGCCTTTTTCACGCTGAAGTGTGCACGGCGCTGTAGTGGCAGCAATTCTCCATTAATGTTAATGGAGAGATTTCTTTCTTTTTCTTTTTGTGAGTCGAACCTAAAATACAGAAGTGTTGGTTCTGTTCTAACATGAGCTGCAAACATTAGTCCGTCTAACTAGCTTACTACATATAGTAGTAACCCAACACGGTGTTACTTCAAAGGCCAGGGGGATTTCATTCCCTTATTTTGTGGGGTTACAAAAACGACCCGGGTTCCAGGTTTACACATTAGAAGCTTTGTCTGGCTTTTTGTTGGATTTGGGGAAGTTGACACTCGAGCAACCCCAGACAAACGTGTCCTCCAAGACGGCCCAACACATTGGCTAGTCATCACCCTGAAACCCTTTTGTCTTGTAACGTTAAAAGGGAAAATCTGACGTCTGTTAAGCTTATGTCGGCAGCCCAAAAGGGTCATCATTTTACGCAATTCCTTATCATACTTTAGATGTCGCTTCACACATGACATTTTACGTATGTCATCAACAGGTGACAATGACTAACTTTTCAGCTTTAGCACACAGCATGTATGTAGCCATCAAGTGTATATTTCATATATATTTTGATTTAATGCACAGTCAGCGCTAATGCACAATACGACGCAAATTTGTGTCCGATCTGCTTCCTGTTGTCAGTGACGTCCTGACTTTATTACATACGAGATGGAGTAATACATATATTGTAACCGTCTGTGGGCCTCCAGAGCTCTGCGATAGTACCTCATATTGAGACCGGATGTATAAACTGTAGACCGTTTATGTAATAAACAATAACGTTGCTGCCATATCTATGCTTTTTTATGTTATTTAGCTTAGCACCGATCCATCCAAACTCCATTCAGAAAACAAGCATTTTAAAAGTTGTTTGCGGACACAAAGCGTGAATTCAGACTTTTTACAAATCTGCGTCGTCATGTCGTTATTTCGTCAACCTTTTGGTCCATTTACTGAAATCCAATCTGTTTATATTGGGTTCACACCGCTGTACTAAACCCGATTAATGCGGCCAAACAGGACAGCGTTTGGTTACTTCAACATATCTGGGTCTTCCACAGCATGTACAAAGCAGCAGTGGTTATTTATTCCATGGTTGAGGAGACGACGTCGGTATCTACACGGAGGTAGCGAATGGACTCATTTCCACTCAATCTCTCAATATTGCAAACACATTTTTGCTTGAGGTGGACGGATGGAAGCGTCTGGAAATTAGGACGGAAATCTATTTGCTGTGCATAAACAACCGCTGAAGCGATGTTTGTCCCTAAACTATCTGTCCATTACAACCTTCACAGGGACGTCCTTCATGCCGTTGCTGCAGGTATAATTGACCTGTCACGGCTCTGTTTGCCATTAGTTGTGGCGACGGAATATGTCCAGACACATTTCCGTGCATCACTCCCGGCAGACGACATGAAATATGGAGAACATTAGCAGCAACGAACGAATGATAACGTGTCTAGTCCGCTACTAGACTCTGAAGTATCTTGTGAAGTCAGAATCTCTCTCCGACTACTGTACTTCCAGATCTGACTTCTGTTTGTTCAGCTCTCAGTTGGCCGTTCAACACATGCAAGTCAAAGCCAAATCCAATCAATCGTAGCATTTATCCATCTGATGAAAACATCAAGCAAAACATCACCAGAGATCTGTTTGCAAGGAAACATCCGAGCAAAGAATCCACGATTCTGGCTAATAATATCTTCATCTGGTGGTATCTCATCAGTCATCAGCCATCGCTTCACTTAATCATCGTCGATGTAGCCGATAAAAGCCAGTTTTGATGATTTGATAACAAGTGGTATCAGATCCCGGGAGAGAGAAACTCGTGTCGAGGAGAGATGTTCGGGGGAGGGGGAAAACAGAAAAAGAAGAAAAAGAAATACCCCTCAGAGCGACACCACAATAATTAGCATAGCGGGAGAGAGAGGCGCAGTGCGGGAGAGATAATCATAGCGCCTTAATGTCTGCTGAATGCTATTCATCAGCAGCATTACCCATAGTGCCCTGGCTTTTTCTTCAGTTATCTCCCCGACGCGGGATGATGATGAGCCTCCTCCCCTCTTGATCCCGAGCCGGTGTGTGCTTCTTATACGACATTACATTTAACGAATTTAAGTTTTACCCTGTGTTTTTCTGCGCCACCTGTGTATTCTCCCACACACATAAACACACTCGGAGGCCCCCAGAGGTCCATAGTATCTCGGAGTAGCAGGCAGGCATCGCTTCCTAATCTGGATAAGTGGCCCGGCGCTGCTGCACGTGTTGATCTGTTCTCCCACAATGCACGTCTCTGGATGGGTTTAATGGGCCGCTGGTTGCCTGGAGGTTGGAGTAACATGGGAGATTTGTGACCTGAAGGGGATCTAAACTGAAACAATGAGAGGGGGGATTTTTTTGTTTTTGTGGAACTACCCTCCCTCAATGTTTGCTTAATTTAGGGTTTTCTGACATGCAAACCTCAGAGGACCCATGTGGACAGGTTCCATTTAAATGTCAGTTTTCCAAAGTATTAGGAAAAATATGATACTTTGTGATTTTTCTTCTTTTTGACAAAAAAAAAGCCCTCGTACTGAAAACACAAGCTGTCTTCTAGTTTTGCTGATTTCTGGTCTAACGAGGCCACTGTCACTGGAAAACTTGACATCCTTTTCCATAATAGATTCCCCCCCCCCCCGCCCGTCATTGCTTGTCAGTAAGTAGAAAGAAGTCCTTGTTCTTTGATTTCCAGTGACTGACACCAAAACCTGGCATTCACTGAAATATTGTGTGATACCAGACTCCGTTGTGGCTATGTTTGAAGTATCTCAACATGATGTCATGTTCTCTGTTTGACCAAATATCCACACAGGAATACGCAACACACAAAAAAAAGAAAAGAAAAGAGAGAACTGCCACCGTTGAATGTCGGGCTTTGGTGTGGAATGAACCGGTGAAAAGACATCAGGCTCGACGTATGAAGATGTGACGGATGGATTGATTGATTAATCAATGCAGATGTGATTAATGTGTGCAGGATTTGGGTATTCAGGGGAATTGATTCCCTGCACCTCAAAGGAGAACGAGCGAGTGGTGTGCGTTTTGTTTACTACTCATAGAGGCTGACGGAGACGGATGTTTTTTCATGCTTCATGGTCCTAAGAGGATGGATCTAAAATATTTTGGTGATTCCCCTGACTTTTCATCTAGTTTTCTATTTCTGGGTTTGATTGTTGTGAAATTGGAAAGTTATTCAAGATCCCCAGAGGATAAATTGCTTTGGTGATCTCCTGGCGTTTCACGTAGCACCATCATCAGATCAACATTCGCCCAAATACTTTGGCATTAGCCTCAGTCGTTGTACATTGTGTTTAATGCTAATCAGCATGTGTTATCATGCTGCCGCACTAAACTAAGAAAGGGAAACCTGGTGAATCTTGCCTGCTGAACATCAGCATGTTAGCAGACCTATGCTAGCAATTAGCTCACCTCACTGCGGTGCCTGAACGCAGCCTCGTGGAGCCGCTAGTGTGGCTGAATACACATTGATGTTGTAGCGTTCCTGTCGTGCTAACACTCACCGTTGTACGTTTCCAGTGGGGTGTGTTCAAATACAATCTTAATGTTGGAAGTAGCAATAATATTCCATGAGCTATCAGTTAGTGGTGGTCTATTAGCTCTGTTGCATTATCTCGTTACACTCTCGTGAATACATGCACACAAATGTAGTTCACTGATTCATATTTATTTTTGTTGGAAATTAGCTTCAGAGGTCACATGGCACCATTGAGTTGAGTCTTCTTCATGACCTGTTTTACCTCTCGCTCTGCTTTCATTAGCCCCCCCCCCCCCCCCCCCCCCCCCTCTCTCTCCTGTAGTGCATCTGGGCCCGATCCACCTCTGCACATCATTTATCACTATGAACATTGCTCATTGCTCCCAGCGCAAATATGTTTATTGTTGTCATTCACTTATAGGCCATTTATTTAATGTGTTTTCTCTCCCCCTCCCTTCGCCCTCTCCGCATCTCTGTTCATTGTGAGGGAGCGAGTGCATTGTGGGGAAATCAAACACGTATTTAATGATAATGGCCTGATGTGTGAGTGAATGGCGGGGGGGGAAGAGATTGGAACAGAACAGCGTACTGGAAAATCAGATCCCAACATCTCCAAGGTGCAAACATAATAGGAAGTCAAAAAGAATGCCTTCGCGCCTCAGCTGTTGTGAATTCTCCCCTTTGTCAGCCGGGGCCCGGCCATCTCTGCCATTGTTCCGCTTTTTAGAGTAGGAATTGGATTTTTTTTCTTCTTTCTTCTCCTTCTGTGGTTTTTCTCCCCGTGTCAGCGGCTGACTTCCCCTCGCTCACCAACGGGCAACACTTAATTAGGACGTTTCTGAGTGATTTATTCACAAAAGGACACTGGCTGTACCTCTGACCAATTCATTTAGAATCGAAGAGGACAATGCCTTCCAGAAATTGCTAATGGCATGTAGGTGGGGGGTGGGGGGGGGGGGGGAGAGAATAGAGCAATCAAGCCGCTGGGCATTGATTTATCAAAACTGAATTCAGTCTTCAGATGAACTGTAGCCCTGTTGGTTTGCATCCTATTGGTTTTTGCAATGTGTTGTGATCACTCCAATGACGTCTGAGGGTTGTGGGTAAAACTACAAATGACTGGACCGGCAACAGGGACAAAGGCAAGGCCGCTGACATTTCAGACGTGTCATTTCCCTCTACACGCTTCATATAATACACACCGTAAAAGGATTGAGACGCTGCACGCATTTGTTTGTGTGTGTGTGTGTGTGTGTGTGTGTGTGTGTGTGTGTGTGTGCATACTCATTCCCTAAGATGACATATTGCCCTTTACCTCAACACACTGCAAATACTCAATCATGCTAACCAAGTTAATGCAAGTTATTACGGCGTTTTGCAGCTATCCTCACAAAGGGAAAAGGTCAGCGTTTTAATGGCTTTGCTCTCCGCGGTAATCGCCTTTTTAGGTTGTAGCCGCGCAAAAAAAAAAAAAACGAAATGAAAAGACGCCGGCCCGCGTGTGGGGGTCAAATCTACGGCGCTCCATTTCAATAAGCGACGTGCCATTAGCCTCGCCCTCCGCTGTGAGCCCCGTGGAACCGGGTAATCCACTGACTCACTCTGCTGCCCATCAGCGAGCACTTGGGGAGGGGGGGGGCGGGGGGGGATATTCCCCGTTAAACTCTAATTTTCATCACCATTATCTCGACGTGACTCTTTTACACCATATGGCTGAAGAGCTAGGATCATTTTGAGAGGGTGGTTGGGGGGGGGGGGGGGGTCAAGTTCATATGGATATTATATTTTGCTTTCATCATTACGGTACAAATGCGCCAATTTAAATCATTGTGAAACGGGTAACCGCTCCTTCGGGAAACGAAAGAAAGCACTTCAAGTCATGTTTAGTCATCAGCTGCTGAGTGACAGTAAGATGGTCCACAACTAATAGATCCAGAAAAGCTTGACATTTTGGGGAATGCACTTATTCGCATTCTTGAACAAAAACCTTGAATGAAAATGTAACCCTGGGAGTTTATTTTAATGGCGTGCCTCTACTTGGGAGGTTAAAAAGTGAACATGTGGAGCGCAGATGCTCAGGTGACAGTTTGCAGTTTGCCTTCCTTCCCTCACTGAAGAGTCTGGGTAAGACTAATTCCCCCAAATCTGCATTCGAGGCTCCAAAAAAAAAAAAAAAAAAGCCGAACTAATAGGAGTAAATAGACTCAGACGAGTCCTCTGAATGTAGGAAAAGTGCTCCGCTGCTCCCCTCCTGCCAACCCCTCAAACCCTCCCTGATTGGTTTACGGATGCACGCTCGGGCCGATAATCAGCACAAATCCATGCGGAGAATTTCACAAAGTCCACAAGTGTGCCCTTCAGGGAGAGGAGGAGGGTGGGGGGGGGGGGCGACGGAGGGGCTCCGCAGTCGATGTTGTTTCCACACCAGCCGGCGCGCGTCACGTCCTAATCCTTCCCCCTGGAACCCAGGCAGCGTTAAACTAGCTGGAATGAGTGCCATGCAGGGAGTAAATGGAGGGAGACGACCGTCCACAATGGCCCCGGAAAGTGGCTGCTCTTGTAAACGGGAGGATTAGAGGGAAAGAAATCCTCCTCTCCTTGTGTAGGCGTGCCCGCAGAGACAAAGCCCAGTGTTTACACTCTTTCTCTGTACCTGTAGTCCCCCCCGGCTCCGAGCGCACTGCGTGATCACCCGAGCGCCAAAGGAGTTAGAACCTATTCACTCCTTCCTTTCCTATTGACCTAACGCCTTTCAGCAACGAGGAAGCGCTCCATGCTCGCCGAAGTAGTCTGAGTGCAGCCGCTCCGAAACTTGGTTTGATATTGGTCATGAGTCTTTGTTTTCCTTCCCCCTGCACCTTGTGCTGACTCGTATTCCCAGCACATTATTTTCAGTGTCGTATTAACTCTTTATAGCGTGCTCATTAAGTAGTGGCCCTCGAGGTCTCTTTAGCTCAGTTTATACTCCGGCTCCAAGTGCGACCCGCCACAAAATGTAGTCACGGCCTCTGGAATCCCCGAAGGCTCCGCGAGTGGTCGCGCCGCTTGGTCGTGTACCTCTGAATCTTTGTTCACAAACTAGGTGCACACTCGATCAGAGCTCGTGACTGTCACAAATAGTTCACCGATAAAAGCAATATTTACACGTCTGAGGATTTTACAAATTAGTTTTTTAAATGCTTTAGAAACAGGGGGTCGTAAAAATCTACATTTGAGTATATTTTGGCAAACAAATCAAATTGTTTACAGGATATTCTCCCCCCATTTGCATTCCGCGCCTGACGCCTTGACAAATGGGGGAAACGGGCTCTCCAGGTAACATGGACGGGCATGACTGGAGAAAGCAGAGCATCCCACCATCTCCACTGCCCACAATCCCTCCCTCTCTCTCCCGACACTTCACTGACGCTCCACTCCTCTCTGCTCTGCCATGTTGCACTTTCACCTCCTCTTTGCTTTTTTTCTCTTGTCCAACTCCCGCCCCCCCCCCTCCTGTCACTTTCCCACTCCTGTCAGTTTGACTCTTACAGTATTTGTACTTTTATACTCCGTGTCCTCTTCTGTCTTTTTTTTTTTTTTTAATGAGTGGCATATAAGTGAGGTATGGCTGGAGTGCACCCGAGCTGGGGTGGGGGGGGTCATTGTTGTGTGTCTGTTCCTATATTGTGATCTATTTCGAGATCCATACAGCTAATTAACTCTTTGTTCTGAGGCCCTGCATTTAATTATGCTAATGTGTGGCTGGAAAAGGTGTGGGCCGGGAGCCGTGGGTGAGATTGTGGCTTGTGTGTGTGTGTGTGTGTGTGTGTGTGTGTGTGTGACTGTGTTCGGTTGATGGAGCCATTCAGTCTCGTAGAAATGACCCCCACCCCCCCAGAAATACAGTCTGGTAATATCTGTGCTCTTGTCTGCGACTGGACGCCGGGCATCCGCTTTTCTCGCCCCTTTCACATTTCCCCGCCCGGCAAACGGCCACGAGGCCTCATTCTCAAATTGAAAATGTCACACACGCAGCAAACCGCTTTCCAATCAAAACAGGCCTTGGTATTTTGAACGCGGGCGTCTAATCAGCGATGCTCGTCAGCCGTTGTCTAAAAGATTGCTTCGCAAACGTTCGGAGAGTTACAAAAGTATCGCGGAGCGAAGCGTCGGAACACATGTTCATTAATAACAAGTCTTTGGTGTAAATATGGAAGCTAATCAGACAAACCTCGCCTTATGAGGTAATCAGGAGAGATGTCGCCTGTGTGTGTGCGTGTGTGTGTGTGTGTGTGTGTGTGTGCGTACGCGTGCGTTTGTGTGTGTGTGTGTGCGATCGGGCTCCCAGGTAATTATAGCAGACAGCTGCCATGGCATCCTGGATCAGTCCCACCTCAACAAGCCGCAGACACACACCTTGACGTACACACACACACACACACAAAATAGGTCCCACATCAACATGGCGTCATTATTAGCGGGCTGATGCCCAGATTTGTATCGTTTTGCGCAGCGCCTCAGACAAGCTGTGTCTGCGCCGCATCCAGGGTCGATGAGACGCACCTGCCCGCGGAGCCGAGCAGAAGGAGCCGTCGAGATAGCGAGGAGACGATGATTTTTTCCGAGCTCGGGTGCGGACGCCGTTATTGCTAAACAATCGCCCTGCCTCGCGTACAGCGCAGGAGGTGGGGACAGAGGCTGGAAGCCCCTCGTCTTCCCACACCTGATCTTTCCCTCGATGCACCCTGATCTGTCAAAACACCCCCCCTCACCCCCCTGTCTTTACTCCCTGCTGTCTGTCTCCCCTCTTCTTCTTCTTTTTTTTTTCTAGTTGGTGCTGTGTTCGCCAGGCTCGGTGCGGTTTCATGCCTGCATGCATCATGGACCCGCTAACAAATTACATAGAGTAGCCACTCTGCTTCCCCTCTCACTCAGCTGTCAAGTGGAGCCACTGAAGCATTTTTCCCTCTTCTCCTCTCCCATCCCTCCCTCCCTCCCTCCATCTCACTAGCCAGTCTTCTCCTTCCCGCCAAGCTTCTTCGCCAGCTCACCCTCATGCCCCCCCCCCCCCACTTGCTATACCTGTACACCCATCAGAGACGCAGAAGAGATCTCCCTCCCCTTCATCATTCCCCTTCATTCATCCATCCGTCTCCCATCACTTCATCTCTCCCTCTTCTCAGCTTTCCACCCCCCCCCCCCCCCCACACCCCCACACATACTGAAGATATCTAGCAAGCATCTCTACGTTTTTAAGATCATCTATAGATGTTGTCCAGTCGAGTTTGAATTAATTCCAGATTTAAAAGAATACACCATAAAACTTCAATTCAAAGTCCCTTTTACTTGCCGGGGGGCGGCTACGCATTTTGATTAATAAATAAATGTCAATTAGACACAATATGGACATGCTACACATGGTTAGATTCTCTAAGATTCAATTGTTTTATTTACAATTGACTTCCATTATCTTTTATGAATTAAATATTGGTAACAAACAGAAGAGATGTGTCAACTGGAGGGTTACATTTCCCAGCATTGCAAAACACCAACAAGAAAATAAGTAGAATTGGGCCTGTAGCAGCATCCTCGTGGTAAAAACACTGAATTCAGCATGTTCTGAGTCATTAGACATAACTCACAAATAAATAATATAGACTCTTCAACCAAATCCTCCTTTAATAGGCAATGAGAATTCAGCTCTCGTACAAAAACAACGCTTTCTGGAACATGCGGTAAAACGATACATACATGTACTATACGTGCACGGTTACGGTGACACAAGATTCTGTGGCACATAGCGTTCTACTTCTATCCTCCCCGCTTTCCTCAGTGACTCCGTGACTTTAGCTTTGGTTTGGTTGTAGAGTATCATTGTGTCCATAAAAGAAACGTCGAGATGAATGTTGTATCTCGGTTCCAAAGTGTGCATCGTAGCGCAAAAGTGTGCATCGTAGCGCAAAAGCTTCTAGTAGGGGCGCAAGTCCGTGGCAAAAAAAGTTGCACTCATTTTTATACAGTTAATGTTTCCCAATGCTGAGTTTTGTGCAAAAAGCAAATAAAGGCCTGTCCCATGGACGCCTGTCCCACATATAGGCCTGTTGAGTTCAGCGATTGAACAAAGGATCGACCGCTAATTGCAGTTTTTCGGTAGTTCGCTCAATTTTTAACTGCTTGCTCCCAAAATACATAAAAACGCTGCGCCTCATAAAAGAGTAGAAGCAGCTTGATACGGTGGAAAGAAGACCTACTCCTCCTCTGCCTTCGTAATAACCTTTTTCCTGCCCGGCTGGCGGTGCGGGGGGGTGAGGAAGCACCTTCGTTATCAAGCACTCGCTCAAAGTGCATCAATCCTTCATTTATACTTTAATTCAGTAACATTTCAATCTTTAAATAACACAGATTATGGTTATTTATCAAGTGCTAAGACATTCACAAGCATTGATGCTGCTTTGGGATTTTACTACTTTTTACATAGCCACACACTGTATATGTCACCATTAGCCAGCCAGCTCACAAATTGGATCATATCTGTCTGGCTTTGCTCGTACTGGATGCAAAGCTGGTTCGGTCTGAAGGCACACCGCGGCATTTTACATTTTTTTTTTTCCTTTAGTGGGATATATTTGTTTGTCAACAGTTGTTTTAGTCATGAGCACTTTCACACAGAACATGAATATTATGCAGAGGAAAATTGATTTTTGTGCACTATATTGTGTAACAACTGGGAGGGCTGAGTGGTTGGAAGTCAGCACATTTTATTACTCCTTTCAACCTTGACATGGCAACACATAGCAGATCCACTTGCTGTTGTTACCTTTCACAATAAAAGCCCGACGGACCAAAAGTGGTCTGAAACCACTTCCCTCCTGTTGCGTTAATATAAAAGGGAGAACAGAGGCCAATTACAACTTCATTCATTTTTTTTGTCCCTTCAGCTTACAGGGACAACACCTTGTCTTGGTGTTACAGACCAATTCCAGCAGCAGTTTGAGCAGCTCACTGGGCTTATTTCAAATAGCAACCTGCCTCTCCTAAGATGCATTCAAGTGTAAATGGAGTATTGGACAAAAACAGCTAACCAACAATGAAAAAAGTGTTTTTTTTTCAACTTGCCTCTTTAAGTATGTCCATTGATTGTTCCTAATTATAGGCCAATAATGGGCTACTTAGCAGCTGATGTTCCATTTGATGAGCTGTTCGGGGAGTTGTCCTGCGACGGAGCCGACATGTGGGCAGTGAGCCCGATAGCTGGATGTCTAACCTGCCACTCAGACATCGGCGCTAAACACAGTGAGCTCTGCCAGTCTGCCTCCTCGGCGGCAGGGGAGCGTGACACGGCTGTGATTAATAGGCGGACGGTGGAGCCCTGACCTCTGAAGGTCGCCAGGTTGTTTCCTGTCTGACTAGCCACACAAGCACAAGCGCACGCACACACACACTTATTCATAACCATATACAAGAGCACACACACTGTCCAACGCACGGCTGCCTCCGCACCAATTCCAGCGAGACAATATCCTGTGTATTTACTGGCCACTGAAGAGCTTTGAATATTTGTGAGTGTCGGGTTTACTGGAGTGATAAGAAGCCTTGGCTTTCATTAGCATGTCACGGCGTCATAACACTACCCCCGCAAAACGACCAAGTCGAGATCATAAATAACTCCCGTGAGGGTACTTGGAACCAAAGCTGCTAGTTTGTTTTTTTACAGACAGTCGTTAATTGGTGCATAGCCACGTCCTCTTCTGTTGAGAGAAGATGAGAAAGACGAAGGCCACACCTCTTTTTTTTCTGCCGTAAGTCAAAGCCTAATGGTGGAGCCATCTGGTCTGAGTCATCATCCCTAATGCCCTCCTCAACCTTCCCTGGCCTTGGTGACAGTCAAATAGAACACGTCCTGCACCCCGCCCACTTTTTGATATGGAAGGTGATCTCCTCCTTTACCGCCTCCTTCATACAGTATATGTGCCCCATTGATATGCATTGCTTTACGCCAGAGAGCCGGTCTTCCTCTCTAGGTGCTGGTGGGTGGAGTGGTGCGGGTTGTGACCCCCAAATCCAGGAACAGAATGTGGGAAAAAAAACCTGCTGCTCCCAGCCGGTGTGCTCCAATTACCATCGAGTACAATTTCACAGAAACCGAAAAAAATGGCTTTTGTAGTTGTAATTTCTAACGCCGCAGAGTCCAATTGTTTTGCAAGATTCTGTTAAATTTCTTTACAAAATTCAGTGTTTTTCGTTTTTTATTTAGGCACATTTTGTCATCAGAAAGAGTGTCTATTCATGTGGCAACACTTCCATAAGAAAATATTCAAAGTTGAATGAATTTGATGTAACACAACATTGCACTAGTTTTTTTTATCAAAGAAAGTGTTTCAATACAGTTGTAAAACAAAGGTTTTCATCCTTTTGTAAAATAAAGAGCTATAAAGCTGTTAAAGAGATTCATTCAGCTTTTCGACCCCGTCCCCTGGTCTTTCCTCACCAGTGCCACCGGTTCGGCTCTCTTTGGCGGTAGCTCCTCGACAGGTCCAGATATTTAGTCTGCTAGATATCTGTTGTGTGTCTGTCTCCAGGTGTGAGGAATGCAGTGTGTTAGGCAGCGAGGTATCGGGCCCAGGGATACAGTCACGAAGATGGCAGCTAAATACAGCCTGAGGGGCTCTCCGCCAACGCGGTGGCCCTGAGGGATCGTGCACTGAAGTTCACGTTTGCGCACCAGTAGCTGTCAGTGCCACGAGCACACTGAGAGCATGGCATTTGTTTTACTGCTGTACGTCACAATATCTACTGCTGAGCAACCGGTGTGGACTGTGACGAGTGTATTGTATTTGAAACCTAACCTCTCAACCCTAATCCCAACCCTGTTATACAGCAATCCACCCGGTCACCCCGTAATTTAAAGGTTGCCACCGTCCTTTAGCTTGGTGTTCTTTTCTTCTTGCCTTCTCTCTTATTTATTTTGTACCTTGTCAAGCTCGAGACATCACTGTCTGGGTCTGATGTATGTGGTCACTGTTATCATAGCGTGTCTGCTGATGTACAGACAAAAACCCACTAGACTGCACGGAGCTCGTTAGCTTTAGCATCCGATCACTAGCATGCTCAGCTACTAGCTAGCTAGTAACAATAAACAATACAATCGTGTCCATGCGTAATTGCTGGCGCCTCTTAAGCAGTCAGTAACTCATGTTCTCATTGTTTAGCAAAGAACACTTTCATTATTTCTAACTCGAATCGAATTAGCAAGCTATCTATTTAGCATGGTAGCTAATCGAAGCTAATGATATGGCCATTACTGCATAGAAGCAACCCTACCCTACATGTAAAAGACGTGTCAAAGGGTAGATTCATGTGAATAACCCTGCCTATTCTGATGCACACTGTGTAGAATGCAGTACGGAACCATGTTGATGCGAAAAGTTCTCCTTGAGATGAGTTCATTCTTTACAATATTCAACTTCACTGCTAAATTAAGAGCAGGAGTGATTCAAATGTTACATATCGCACCTTTAAGCTCAGAGGTGTTAAGTGGGAACTGTTGACTGTTATGTGACTCACGTGCAACTCTGCGAGTTCCCAGAAGACCCGGCTTCTCCAGCAACACACTCCTACTGAAATACGAACAAAATATGAACAAAATATGTTGCGGCGCTGACGGGGCCCAGAATCTCTCCCAAAAATTGCCCGGTGTTCCCTTTTGTCCCAAGATAGCCGAGCCCGTTCTGTACGGAGCCGCAGCTGCAGGTAGTAATTACTGATAAGGCCGTGGAAAGTGGGGACGAATGCACTGTATAATCAGAGAGCCCGTCGACAGTGGGAGCCCTTCACAATGGCTTGTAATTAACAAGATAATTGGTGAGAGATGGCAAAGATTTCTTCAGTTCCTCCTTATTTGCATGTCATTTTGCCACGGAGTTCTTTATGACTTCTTCTTTTTTTTTCCTCCGTGAAGGTTGAGCCGCTAATGATACTGTGTCCGACGGTGCGACTTGCCTGTGTTGTGGATACAAAACTGAGCGCGTGCGGCCATGAGAGAGGAGGGAGGCAGCAAGTGTGGCGTGCACCTGTGCACCTTTCGTGAGATCCAAATATTTGTACTGTGGAGTAATCCGGAGCCATTTTCTAGTACAAGTGGTATTTTCGACATTAACTGATCACATTTGTGTGCAACAAGCCTTTTTAAGCATTACTTTCTCCTGTAAGAAAGCCCTAAAGGCTGTTGCTACATCAGAGTTCCTTCTTTTAGCCTCCCGAGGACATCTCCCCGTATGTATTCATTAGTGTTATTCTTACAATAACTCCAGTAATGAGTGCTCAGGCGGCTTCCTTTCAAATACCGTTCAGTACATCACACACTCGGATAGCAAGATGTTTATCACTCCTTTTCCAATTATATTTCTCCAGATTAAGGTGTCGCGGTGGCACTTGTTTCCTTGACAACGTCGTCGTTATTTCGCCCTTCTTCCAAGTGCCCTTAATCTGAGCGGATATGAAAACTCTTCATGTGTGTTTTTTTTCCCTCCCCAGTTAGCCACGCCGGCACCTTCCGTCCAACCTCTTAAGCCCGTATCGTGGGGTTTCTTTTCTGAGTGACTCAAACGTGGAGTGTGGTTTGACGCTCCCTCTTCCTCTTGTTCTGACTCTCTCCTCCCACCCATTGTGAGTTTGAAGGGGGCTCCCTGGTGAATTCCATCGGCTCTTACTACGTGGGATTTGAAAAGATGCACGGATGAACCATGAACAATCACCGTGTTTGATTTTGTCTTATCAAAATAGAAAGGGAAGGGAGAGCGGAGCAAAAAAAAAAGAATCCATCTCGATAAAATGATGAAGCATGAAGGGTGTTAATAATGTATAAGGTTTTCAAAATTCAATTTCGAAAGTGTGCGGCGCTAGAATCTTAAAAAAAAAGAAAGAAAACGACGACAGAGAACAGAGTATATATTTGACAGGTGACATGGTTTCTTTTTGTGTAATTGATTTGCTTTGCCATTTGTTTTCCCCCCTTTTTTTTCTCCATCTTTTGCGGAGCATAGTAGGCAGCTAGTGTGATAGATGAACCTGGTGGAGTTAATCTTTCCCTCTCCACACTGCTGGGTAGCCTCCAATGCAGCGAACACTGCTGCTCTCATGTGCAGGTTATGTCAGAATAGTAACGTTCTAAACTACTTACTAAACATGTGTCTTCCACTGTATACGGATCTCCCAGTCCGCTTTGGTATTTTTGGTTACCTTTTAGTTGATTTAAATTGTGATGTTTTTAATGATCTAATCATATTTCAAATGTTGTATTAATTGCTAATTATGTCAAAAATACTAAAAACTTTCTGTGTTTTTTTTCCATGCCTTCCTCGATGTTATCTTGAGCAGGTAAGAACTCTCCTTCCCTGTGTCTTTGTGTGTGTGTGTGTGTGTGTGTGTGTAGTGTACACATTTCATTACATGCGTTTCATCATGTCTGACACTTGAGTCAGTCGCTGACCTCTCACTAACAGGCCAAGGGACCTGTGTGCACAATCTCCCTGCCATAAACCTGAAGAGCGGGTCACCAGCACGTCGTCATACATCATATGCATCCCGGTGTGTTTGTCAGCTGCTGAGAATCATGCACCCGTAAAGTACACAGCGTATGGGGGATGAATCACCGTCCGCAAGAAAGTGTATAACGCACAGTTAGCTCGTGTTTTCGGACTCGGGCGTTATCCCCAAGGTTGGTTCTCATTTGACGTTGAATCATCCTCTCAGTCACTGGTGCTTGTTATTACACGCCTCCTCTCTCACCTCACTTTCTGAAAAGTTTGTGCCGTCTGTGGCAGCCACAGCTGCAGCGCACGCTCGGAGCTTTGAGTAGTTTGAGCATTTTGACAATTAAGGCTGAAATAGCACAATAGCAATTATTCACGCCCATTGTAATTCCGTTTTGTCAAACCGCACGCCTGTAGGTGATAGCCTTGCTGTCTTTGATTTCTCCCTTTCTGTCAATGTTTTTTTTTTCTTTCCTCTCTTCCTTTCGTCTGGAATACTCATTCAATTTTTACTGCTGTATGAGACTGTGAACAGCTTGCGGGGCGGGAGCGTAGTAATTACCACGGTTATGTCAGGCGGAGCTGAGGAACGTAGCCTGGGGAGGAGAAAGGCCACTGTGCGGTGATGGCCTCCCGAAATTAATGGAGAATTGGAAATGAATCAATAGCTAATGAAAATGTGTGTTCACTCTATTACTGCTTTTATGACGGCTGTAGCCTTGGGCGGGGCGCTTTGTCACCCCACTACACAGAGAGTGGTGGCGCCCATCTATGTCTCTCTCATCATATTCATCTCTCTTCCTCTCTGTGATTCTATTATTCTGAGCCTTTTCCTGCTCTCAGGCTGTCTTTCTTTGGTAACACATTAATTGAGGTATGAAAAAGGCTAGATTTCATATTAAGAGAGAACAAATGATCATATGGTCAGTGTTAAATGTTAAAGATGTCTGGCTTGTATTGAGAAAAGCCATATCTGCAGAATTATTTTTGTGCAGTAAGGGTAATTGGCGGTTTGCAGCCATGTCTAGAAGGTAACCTCCAAGTTGTGGAACTTTGGAAAGATGGTAAAGGTTAGTCATTGACTTCGATTGGTTGAGGTTAGACATTGACCTCGATTGGTTGAGGTTAGACATTGACCTCGATTGGTTGAGGTTAGACATTGACCTCGATTGGTTGAGGTTAGACATTGACCTCGATTGGTTGAGGTTAGACATTGACTTCGATTGGTTGAGGTTAGACATTGACCTCGATTGGTTGAGGTTAGACATTGACCTCGATTGGTTGAGGTTAGGCATTGACCTCGATTGGTTGAGGTTAGACATTGACCTCGATTGGTTGAGGTTAGGCATTGACCTCGATTGGTTGAGGTTAGGCATTGACCTCGATTGGTTGAGGTTAGACATTGACCTCGATTGGTTGAGGTTAGGCATTGACCTCGATTGGTTGGGGTTAGGCATTGACCTCGATTGGTTGAAGTTATGCTTTGATCTCGATTGGTTGAGGTTAGGCATTGACCTCGATTGGTTGAAGTTATGCTTTGATCTCGATTGGTTGAGGTTAGGCATTGACCTGGATTGGTTGAGGTTATGCTTTGACCTCGATTGGTTGAAGTTATGCTTTGATCTCGATTGGTTGAGGTTAGGCATTGACCTTGATTGGTTGAGGTTAGGAATTGACCTCGATTGGTTGAGGTTATGCTTTGACCTCGATTGGTTGAGGTTAGACATTGACCTCGATTGGTTGAGGTTAGGCATTGACCTCGATTGGTTGAGGTTAGACATTGACCTCGATTGGTTGAGGTTAGGCATTGACTTCGATTGGTTGAGGTTAGGCATTGACCTCGATTGGTTGAGGTTAGGCATTGACCTCGATTGGTTGAGGTTAGGCATTGACTTCGATTGGTTGAGGTTAGGCATTGACCTCGATTGGTTGAGGTTAGGCATTGACCTCGATTGGTTGAGGTTAGGCATTGACCTCGATTGGTTGAGGTTAGACATTGACCTCGATTGGTTGAGGTTAGACATTGACCTCGATTGGTTGAGGTTAGGCATTGACCTCGATTGGTTGAGGTTAGGCATTGACCTCGATTGGTTGAGGTTAGGCATTGACCTCGATTGGTTGAGGTTAGGCATTGACCTCGATTGGTTGAGGTTAGGCTTCGACCTTGAATGTTTGGCACCCCCACCAGTTGATAAATATAGAGGACATGGAACTAAAGGAGCAGCATTGTGTTTGTACTGCCGTGTAGAGCCTATTAACCCTAGTCTTACATAGAGCATGGTATGATAAGGAAAATCTACGATCAGACAGTTATTGGTTTATTGACATAACCCTGTTTGCATGCCTAGCTTACAGAAAAACATACTTAGAAAGCAAATCACTAAGGGTATGTTATGGGTTTAATGCTGAATTTTTCTTATTTGTTAGACATTTAACATTACATGAGAATAGGCTTTGGGGATAAGGATTAACCGACGTGCTCGGCAAACGCTATGATTGGACAATCGCTGTTTGGGGTAGGGGGGCAATTACCAGAGTGACTTTCAGACAAAATGAGGTTTTAAAGTCCCATCATGATGAATTCAGGATACAAACGGAGCTCTCATCTTTAAACATTCCAACCATTTTTAAGAGGTCTTCTGCCAAAAAAAAAAAAAAAAGCATAACATCTCTGACTTCATCGGACAATGACACGGTCTAAGAAGAAAAAAGAGGTTAGTGAATAGAGGAGGGGCTCTTTAATGTCACTTATCCAGGCTGCACAGGGCCACAGAGCTCTGTGCACATTAGTTCACTGCTCCCTAAGGATTCACAGACCATTTCTCTTCCCTGACTCAGTACATGCAGCACTGCCCTGGGGTGCCTGGTGGCGCGTGACATCGCCCCTGTGTGTGTGTGTGTGTGTGTGTGTGTGTGTGTGTGTGTGTGTGTGTGTGTGTGTGTGTGTGTGTGTGTGTGTGTGTGTGTGTGTGTGTGTGTGTGTGTGTGTGTGTGTGTGTGTGTGTGTGTGTGTGTGTGTGTGTGTGTGTGTGTGTGTGTGTGTGTGTGTGCGTGTGTTGCAAAGGGGCCAGAACATCAACCCATCAGCACCTCCTGCAGACTGCAAACCCTCAGGGCCCCCCCCTTCCCCCGCAGCCATTCAAGTGAGCTGCCTCACTTTGTTAACATGTTGTATGATAGTGTAGGTAAACACTAACTACATTTTCACAAGGTTGTAATGGACGCCATCGAATATGACTTTATTGTAAACTCTGCCTCAAGACTACCCTGCAGTGGTGTAGATTTCAAGTCAATGTAACACAACTTTGACTCGTTATTTACTGCTCTGCCAGACAATTAAATGTGTTTTATTGTTGCTGAGAGGTGTAAGCTCTTTGAATCGCAGGTAATTCATCACGTCTGAAGTCGGCTCGCTTACAGAACACTGTGTAGGATTCATTTAAATTAATTTAAAAACAGTCAAGCTATCGACATATTGCTTGAAATCAATTTTGGTTTTTCCCTGCCGTTCCATTCAGCTCACTTTTGCTGCCGTCTGCTGAAAAGCTCATTCTTCGAAAATAGTCAAACTGGTAGCCACGGCCTCCGTCAAATTTCATCCCGCTTCCAGCGGCATTATGCCGATGTGGTGCCGCTGTATCGTAGTCAGCATGGCGAACCGGGAAAAGCGTTGCCAAAACTGCTTGGGAGGAAGAAAAGAGCAGTATAATCAATTATATGGAACATGGAAAGCAGTTCAGGTCATTAATAGTCACTACATGTGAATTGGGTTTGGCAGTTTAATTCATTTCTAATTGATTTGGAAATAATCCGCACTAAAGTACAATGTTATTAACTAATTATGTGTGTCTTGTAGAGAAACCCTTTCTCATAGTTATAGCTATAGCACCTGGAGGTGTACAGGTCCTCTAGGGACGACAGATTGTAGCCGATCACCTTCATCACTGAGCCAATGATACGCTGCACTCTGCCCTTGTCATTGGGTGTACCAGACGGTGATGGAGGAGGTGAGGATGGACTCGATGGTGGCAGTGTAGAAGTGCGCCATCGTTTTCTTCGGCAGATTGAACTTCCTCAGCTGTGGCAGGAAGTGCATCCTCTGTTGCGCTTTTTCCCTTTGACCAAGGAACTGATGCTGGAACCCGGGAAGTGCAAGGCCTCCGCCTCTGTCAACTGAGGAGTCGCACAGGGTGATGGGGGGGGGGAAGGGGTTCTCTTACCTTTGACCAGAATGTCCGATAATTCAACAGATGATGTGGGAAATACATTTACTGGAATTGTTTCCCAGATGAGCTCCACAGCCGAATACTGAATTAGCGATGAGAATACGATAAAACAATTCCCACCAACACACCGCGGCAGCCATCCGCAGCGCCATCTTGACCAGAGGAGTCAAGGCATCAGAGGGGTCAAGAGTCCCTCAGGTGATGGAGTTAACCATTCACTGAGGAGGGAGAGGGGGGGAGGGGGGAGGGGGGGGTTAGCTACCTTATCATGCCACAGAAACCGGCAATCATCCTTGGAGGCAGATTAGTGAGTGGACCGGTGAGCCTGTGAACACCCTTCACTGCCTGAGCAGGTGGCCTCCCATACCAAGTACAGCACATTAATCCAGTCTGTTAACAAATAAGCAGCCAGGCTAATAGAGCACTGCCAGAGGCTTATGTTTCCACCATTACGGGGGGGGGGTGGGACTCGTTAAATTTGTCTCAGCTTTGGACAGAGCGAGAGGACGGATGGAGGAGGGAGAGAAAGTGGGATCAAATGAGGTAGGACGACGGGCATTGAGGGAGAAAGAGAAGACGAGAGAAGGGGGAGCGAAGGAGAGCTGAAAGGACAAAAGGAGCTGAGAAAGTGCCCAGCTTGGCGAGCGAGAGCAGGACTTAAACGGCTGGTTTGTGTAGTCAGCAGTATCACGCTCAGCCTGCTGTTCTCTATGAACGTTTGCCTTAACGTTGTCAGTCAAAAATGGTGTTAAGTGAACTGCACGTTTGGAATGAATCCACAAGACTTTTACTCCAAATATTACAAATGGTCCCATGGTGTTTTTCCAACTCCCAGACCGGACAACCCCGTGGTAGCGACCTGTAAAACACTTGGTAGCCACGCCGCAAACCATACCCCGCGTCATGCTCTATTTTACTCTAGATGGGACCATAAAGAACAAATGAACATCATGCTGTACTGAAGAAGACTTGAGACTAGAGATTGAGACCATAAACTCATGTTTACAATGTTTACTGAGGGAATAAATCAAGGGAGAAGTAAGGTTGTTTTCTCATAGACTTCTATACAATCAGACCTTGAGGAGTCGCCCCCTGATGGCCATTAGGAAGAATGCAAGTTTAAGGCACTTCCGCATTGATAAGATCAGGGGCTGAACAAACTGTGGTTGCCTACCTTGTTGCCAGACTCTGGTTGCCTACCTTGTTGCCAGACTCTGGTTGCCTACCTTGTTGCCAGACTCTGGTTGCCTACCTTGTTTCCAGACTCTGGTTGCCTACCTTGTTGCCAGACTCTGGTTGCCTACCTTGTTGCCAGATTCTGGTTGCCCGTTTTGTATCGTGAATCAGACTGTAGGCCTGTCCCACTTGTGTTTCTGACCGTGAGTAGCCGCGACTTGGGTGTGTGACGCAACTACATCATGGCAGGTGTATCGCTGAGAACAGAAGGAAGGGCTTCGTTGAGTGTGAAATTGTTTGTATTCACGGTTCTTGAGAGCCCAAGCTGTCGGCCAACTCAGAACAAACAGGTTTTCTACTTGCACTGCATTAGTGTTTATAAGTAAATCAAATATATATATACAACCCTCCCTCTCCTCCTCGTTATGATTTTTGTACTGTCCATAAGTGCACTGTATCTGATCTGTAAAGTTGCCCGGCAGCTGTGAGCGGTCAGTGATTTATTCGTGTCTCCTTGTGCTGCATTGTTTCCATCAGGATCAGTTAGAACAGCGTTTTACTCGTCTGCTTCCCTTTAGTCCAGGGGCAGCCACGCTCCCTAATGGGCCCGCTGACATGCGTTCAGCACTAATGATCACCTCCGCGAGGACAAATCAATAACCAGCCCACCGTCGCCACCCAGGTGACCGTTCTCATCTCGAATTTCCTCTTTGATTTGGATGAACGCTTCCAAACCGTCAATCACGGCCACTTTGCCCTCTCGTTTGGTTTCCCTCTCCTGCTCCGGCCTTTCTCTCTCCGACAAAACGTCTGAAACAAACAGCAGTTTCCTCGAAAGTTTTATTTGAAGTACATAAAAAAAAACGCCGGCGACAACAAGCAGCTAAATGTCAGAATGAACAGAACCAAACGCAATGCAGCAAATGCTCATATTACCATTTATGCCTGGGGGTTGTTTCTCCTCTCTTCCAATCGCTTTTGCTCAATAGTAATATTGTTTTAATTCATTCTACTGTTTTTAAAGGCAGTTGAAACTAATTTGCTTAAACTACTGTTGTATTCCATTACAGTAAACCTCTTTAGCAAAAAAAAAACAACAATAGCTCAGCCTGAACACTGCATTACTACAATGTGTGTGTGTGTATATATGTATATTCTCTTAATCTAGCATGGGAATGTCTGTGCAAGCCATTTCAGCAATTAGTTGTGGGCTGCTCATTGATTAGTAGTTCCATTCAGGGCTCAAGCAGGGCGTTTAGCAGGCCTCTCGAAAATCCCCTTGTCTTCATCAAGCCTTATTTCCAACTAATGACGTTTATTAGATTACAACTCTACCTCACACGTTTAACAAAAGATTAAATTGGCAGAACTCTGCCGGGAATATGTTTTTTATAATTCACCCGTAATGAGTGAAAGTTAAGGAAATGTGAAGCGCTAAGCGGGAATAAGTCATTGGACATGCTGAAACCAGGCCGGGAGGGCCAGAGCGCTCAAAGAGGCACGTAATGCTGTCGGATAGCCCCTAAATGAAAGTGACGTGACAGCGCTAATGAGACGGCTTCACATTATGTCTGACTCCTGCCTGAGGGACACATTATAGCCGACTTAATGAGAGGAGATATTGTACACAGGCACTTTTGTAGACCGCTAGCCACGCCGCCGAGCGACAAGCCACCACAGCAGGCAAGTGGTTTATTAAAGTGGCTGACAGGTTGAGCAACAGGGAGGGCACCGGCTAAATGCTCATTGCTGTGGTCGGGGTGAGAGCGGGTCAGGTTCTGGTTCATACATCCAGAAAACACTGGGCTTAAAGATAGAAATCCTGTGTGTCAGTCTGGAGAGAATTGTTTTTAATATTTTGCATCAAAGCTATTCATACTGGCAGCGACAGTTTCAGTAAAAGGTTTGAATAGGTTTGCGCAGACAGAGGACCAACTACCAGGATTCTATAGAGCGATGCAGGAATGAGACAATGAGTCATCATGTTTGTGGGTGGATGCCTGAAATAAGTTCTGTGGTTAACACAAGTTTAAGATGTTTAATTGTTTGTGTTCTATGGTATAAAAAGTGTCATTAGACAGATTTTGAAGCTTTGAAGTATTTTTAAAATAGGGGGATAGCTGACAAGTGGCTTAATGAGACTGCAAAATGTCATCACCACGGAAGTCTTCCTTCACAGCCTCGCTGTGTGTACTCGTAGTGTAGTTAGTTTATTGCTCTTTACTTGTGGCGATTGCATTTACACTTAAGAACCGAGTCAGAAACATATATCTCCTTCCAACCACTCCGGACAATGAGTATCACTATTACATAACATTTGACCATGACTTGTTAAACATCCTCAAAACCAGCCTGAAAATGAAGGAAATCCAAAACGGTTGCACGGGAGTCTATGAAGCACAGCTGGATAGTTGTCGGACTCGGGTCAGAGCTAGCCGATGCTACGCTACGATTAACCAGACAAAACAAAACTTTTTAACTTTCATCTTACTCTGTGATTAACAGTTCAACTGCTGACACGTTAACTGATGTTCCAGTTGTGCTCAGCTCCACTGCTTTCAGTGCTGATATTAAAACTGACAACTCGACTTCCTACAGGACAAACATGAAATGTGGTTGCTTTCATTACATTGACAGGTGATCTCCTCACTGGCCATTTATCTGCTTTGAGCCCTTCCCCATCAATTGTTAATCCAACTGCCTTCAGAACTTGCGTAACAACTGACAACGTCCTACTGGGCTAAAACATGAAATTCCACATTCTTTTAGCAATGACACTTCAACTGCTTTCAGTTCAAATACAATCTGACAACTCGGCACCTTTCGATGCTTAGAGATCAACTGACGGACCAAGCTATTCAGTGTTGTGTTCAGTGCTGCCCGAGAATATTTCACAAGACAATACTAACATTTTAACCTGTTTTCAGTGTTTGCACATGCGTTGTTTAGCGCGAGCGAGCACGCTTACTTTTTCTTCAGAAAATGTATCCTTTCCTAGTTTATTTGTGTTCTGGCCATCTGTACATTTGGCATTGTGAAGCCACTTTTCCCAATGAACCCAGCAGCATTTAACAGAAAGTATTGATACCTTTCTGAACGACACTGGGGAGAGAGCGTTAGCTGTGGCAGACCCAGCCATATGCAATGTGTTGACACCGTGCTCGCCGTGCTCTGGTCAGGCCTCAGTTGTTGTCTGGTGACTGATGAACCTCCAGCATCTATTGACTGGGAAGGGAAGAGGAGAGAAGAGAGAAGGTCACTGGGAGGTGTGAGTGGGGTGAAGGAGGGTATGATGTCTGTCCAAATCTCCACAAGACACAAGTCACACCTCATTAGTAGGTAGTGGAGAGGAGAACGGCAGTTATGTCTGCCATGAAAGCACCATCTCACACACAACCACACACACACACACACACACACACATTGACACATACTTCTACCCCAATTACCCCTGTCCTGTCCCTTGAGCGGACGGGTTGAGTTATGCTGACAGGCACCCCTCTTGAAAGGGGGAGGGGGGGGGGGGGGAATGAAAAGACGAAGGGAAAGACGGAAAGGAGAGGAAGAAAAGTGATGGAAGGGTGAAAGCTGGGGGAGTTCAGAGAGGGGAACAGAGGAGGGGAGAATAGACAGAGAGGGGAAAGGAGGGGAACGCAGCACGAGGCAAAATGAAACATGTCTCCCTGTCACCTGCCGCACTCTGTAAATGGATGGCCCCTGCAATCTTGCCATCAGCGACTTATCTCCGGGGCCCAAAAGTGGAAAAAAAAAAAACGAGCAAGCTAAAAGAAGAGAAACAAGCAAGGAAAATGGCAGAGAAGAGTTTCATCCGCCGCAAACTCACAGTAATTTGTTACAGTTTCTAAAGACAAATATGACAGGATGGAATTACTCTGGGTAGTCATTTGCAAATGCCATAAAGTGCAGGTATAAATCTCCAACCCGGAATCCACTTAATCTGAGGGTTCTGAGCTCTTCAGCAGCAGCCGTCTTGTCATGTGCTTATAGTGAAAGGTCTCTCTAGTTCTTTTAAAAGAAAAAGGGTTGGGATGGAAGTGGCTGGTACACAGCGGTGAATGATGCTTTCTTTTGAAAACAGGTCGAATGCTTCCGATGCTGCAAGTTGATTTTGACAGATGTCCTCGACTCATGGCGGGGGCTTTTCACAGGATGTATGCAGAATGCAACAACTCCAACTATTACAAGGAGAAAAGATTCTCAACATGCATTTATTTGGTGCATGGCTGCCATCAATACTTCGTGATTTTTATAATTTTTACAATATTCAGGAGAAAGTTGCGTAAAGAAGGTATGTAAATGGCAGATGTGTAGACTTGCTGTAAATTACAAGAAATGAGCACTTGAGATTTGAAACATCCGAGACTTGACTTTGAAACATGGAAAGCAAAGTTGAAAGTAAAAATATCAAAGTTTTGACCTTGGTGAACTCTTGATCGTGGAAACAGCTGTTGACAAAGCTGTACCCCACCTTAAGGTTCAATGAAGTGAAGTTGTTCTGGAGTTGTTCTGGGGCTTTCAGTCCTACTGTATGGTCTTCATCAGCAGATGTTGAAATGGAATTGTCATCCATGTTAGAAAGTTTTATTCCTATCCTTTTTAAACAATCTCACCTCAAGTTTGTATCTCCTCTGGAGCTTTTAATCAGGTCAATAATCTTCATCGGTTTCAATTTTCTTTTGTCTTAATATTGTCAGTTACTGCTTCGAAGGCATAGCTTCTTAAACTCTTGTTTTAAGCCAACATGGACTAGAAGGTGTTAAAGGCATCAGGAGAAAGTGGGAATTTGAACATCTGATAAATGTTACAGACTTTGTAATTTAGTTTACAAGACTTGTGACTTGACTTTGATTTTCCTTCAAAGACCCGAGACTTTGACATTGTCTTGTTCTAAACGACTTGAGATTTAATTTGAGACCTAAAAACAACGAAACACTGACTGCTCCTCTAGTATTTATGCATCAGTTAAATTGAGAAAGACACCTGCACACAGTTCCTGTTTGTCAACAGGTTTTTATTTCTCTCGAGCAATCAGAAGCACTCGTGTGAAATCGCAAGCCGCCGGCCATCACGTCGTGGTAAACATTTCACGTGCACGGCTGCTAGACAAAGCAAAACAGTGCAGGTGCGCTCGCCTTTTGAGGAATTAACAACAGCGATGTAAGATGATCACATGGCACGCGGTATTATCAGCCCATCAGACAGTGAGTGATGAGTACAGTCACTGCCTTAATTTATGCATTGCTACTCCGTCTTGTCTCTGCGGTTCAGCTCGAAGGATTTTACTTCCACCACGAGGAAGGCAGGATGGAGAGAGCAAGCGAGGGAGGGAGAGGGAGAAAAAAAAATAACAGTGGCAAAGCGTGGATTTTCTACTTCCTCTGACCAAATCCCACCATTTCAGGAGATTAACCTCGGCATGCGATAAATGTTCGACTTCTTCTTCCCTTCCAATTTCCTTGGAGCTAGAAACTCCAGAAGCCAGCGCGGCATGTAAGATAAAAAATGATCACCTAATTCACTCAAGCACAAAATACATTTCTGGAGAGAGGAGGAAAAGCGTCCAGAAGAGCGAGTGAAAGGGCCACGTGCACTACCTCACATCCACTGTTCAGAATGCTCCTCAATCAATTATTATTAAATGAAGCACTTATTCAAACGGACCTGTGTATGGCAAATGGGTCGTGGCACTGTGATTGTCTGTAGAATTTCTTCTTTTTCTCTTATCCAGAGGGATTAATCGCATTGTTCAGCTCTCCCCGCTACCCACAGTGCACCTCATATGGCAGCTGTGCTCAAACGCTGTTGATTGCTGAAGGTGCCCTCTGCAGATTGCTGCTGCCACTAAGCCAGTTAAATGGAGTTGTTAATAAAATGTAGCCATGATTGCCTTCCACTTCCCCTCATCTCTGGATTGGCAGATGGTTGTCGCAAGACTAATGTAGTATTTGGGTTAACCGTCAAACTGGAGTTAAATGTTAACTGAGATGTTCGTAGTCAACATTTTGCTAAGAAATTGGTATGTACGGTCTTGAATATTTTTTTTTACTTTTCCACTTATTTGGTCAAAATTTTTATTTTCAGATTTTAGGGTTTTAAAAAAATATATATATCTGCCCTCAGACAGCAGATTTTTGGTTCTGTCTGACAGTTTTGGTACTTTTTGAACAAACAAAACAATGCACAAAAAGACTACTAAGAGATACAAAACGACTACAAAGAGATACAAAACAACTACAAAGAGACACAAAACAACTACAAAGAGACACAAAACGACTACAAAGAAATGCTAAACAACTACAAAGAGACGCTAAACAATTATAAAGAGATGGGAAAACAAATACAAAGACCACTACAAAGAGACCCCAAATGAATACAAAGAGACACAAAAAAACCTACAAAACATAATACAACAACTACATAAATACATGACGTCTACAAACAGATGCAAAACGACTACAAAGAGATGCAAACACAACTACAAAGAAACACAAAATGACTCCCCAGAGATGCACAACAACTACTTGGATGCATAATAACTACAAAGAGGTGCAAAATGACGACACAGACACAAATGTTGTGCCCAGATCCTTTGTAGGTTTTGTTTTGCTTTCAGTCTGGGTGTCTTCCTCTTATTTAGGAGGGTTGGGGGACCTTTTCCATGTCTGTTCCTGTTGTCTCATGTCCATGTGGGTGACCAGGAACTAAAAGTGGTTGCAACTGACATACAGAAAGTTCACCAGCACGCGGGGGCTGACATCATAAATAGTTGATTATCTCTGATTTGAGCACGTTGTACATTACTTTGTGATACAAAAAAAAACAGTCCATCAGTATTTACATGAACATTTTAAGCTGACAATTGCATTTGCTTTCGACTGTCAGCACCCCTGCCTAAGTCAGTGACTTGTTGAGGAAACATTTAAAATCACTGCCACATGCCTATTCATGTCTTTTGAATTGGTCTGTTAAATATTCTTGTTTAGCCTGAATGTGCCAGTGCTCTATCATTGCTGGCAGTCGGCCACAGAGCTTCATCTAAAGCCTTGATTGGGCAGTTTATTACATCGAGATGTCATCCAAGACATTTTTATCTGCCAAAATTTGCCTCTAATGGTCCCTTAATGCTCGGGTATGTTTCTACACCAACTCTCGCCTTTCCTTTAGCGTTGATCAATGTCTGACACGTTTTTATTTATCTGATCGCTGAAGCGATAAAAATAAACCAAACTGTTAATGCGGTGGCTGTAGTCAAAAGAAGTTGGAGCTTTTCACACAATGGAAAGCAGCTTTCAGATGTGAATATGTAAAGGGTATGATTAGCTGCAAATCACTTCATATGGAGGCGAGGACTGAAGCAATCACACTTGTCTTTCAGGCTTTCCTTGGTCAAAATACCTCCTACGCAATTGAATAATGCATATGGACAAGTATTGGACTAATTAATGTCCACCAACCCACCTCCACCATAAAACAGGCTTCCCTTGACACGGCGAGTTAATGAGCCTGTCGGTGACGCAGCCACCAAGCGGTCTGTTATGGAGGAGGCGAGCCATCGTGAGTGGGTGGCTTATGACGGTGATTAGCACCAGTGGGTCAGGAGGGCCCATTGAATTGTCATCAATACCGACGAGATAGGATATCATGCTAAAGCAGCGCCGCATGTGCCACGGGCACACACACACACACACACACACAGTGCCAGTGGGCAGAGGTATTTGAATATTAACAGAGAGGTGGGAAATACATAAACACTCCATCTTGTTGGCAGAGTCCTGTTTGTCTGTCCCCGCAGAGTGTTGAACGTATGCCATGGCTGTGTCGGCCTGCATCCGTGTGATAAAAGGAAGGAAAAATTACACGGGCTCTTCTTTGGCCAGACGCTAACATATTCATTAGTGAGGAATGACTGACTGGGCTGCTTGAAATGTCACCGGGCCAAAGCGTCTCCCTGGAGTAATGACCCCCCCCCCCCCCCCCCCCCCATGTATGTGTTATATGGAGTCGTAATACTCTCGAGACGTCGGCTCCACATGACCGGTAGGTAGGTACAGTATGAGGCGCTGGGAACTGATTGATCCAGTACTCGCTCAGACGTTTCACTCGAAGCCACAAATGTCAACATCACGGTGGCGCTAGAGGAAAAAGTCCGCAGGATCAAGTCTTTAGGATTCACTGTTGAGGAATCGCGGACGTGTGGGTGTGTTTCTCCACGTGAAAACTTTGACCTGCTGATGGCGCTACATGAAAAGTCCGGTCGATCACTCAGTAACCGTTATTAATATTCTGAGCGCCATTGGGATTTCATGACAGAATCCTACAGTTGTCCAGACATTGAATCTCACTAAAATTCATATTTAAAATGTCATGGTAATCCATCCAATAGTTGTTGGATCAACCGTCCCTGGGCCATAAATAGAAATGCCAAACCATACGTTGTTCCAGTTATTATTATGAGCATTTGCTGCAATTCATTTTTAAATGTGCTGATTGACATAATCATCAGTTGCAGCGCGAAATAACATCTGCCAACTGTTTTCAGACAATTTATGACAAGTAGGAGATATCGGACTCCTACAAAAGACACCCACATGTTCCACTTGCAATTACCACATGATGGCCGACTTAAATGTTTCCCCGTGCAGTAGCTGCTATTTAAAGTAAATAACAGCCACGTAGGGCTATGGATGTGTGAGTGTGAATTTATCAAGTCAAAGCTGGAGATCTGCTGCCTCATGTCGCTCTCCAGGAGCCCGCTTGTGCCATGGAAACGGCTTTGAAGTGTCAGGAGCCGTGATGAATACCTCTAATGATCCAGCGTGTTCTGGGTCACGGCAGTTCAAATTGTACACTGTAGAACAGAACGCACCACTTGTCCTTGCCGACGCCACCGCAGCGAGGTGAAAGCCACGCGGGCCGCACGTGTTAATACAGCCGACGGGAGTGTTTCCCTCTCTCGCGCGGGTGGCTGCCGCGCCACGCCGCGCCGTTCCCTCAGACGCTGGAACCCGGGCGAGGGAAGATGCCGCTCTCCTCCCCTGTTGTTTTATTCATAGGGCTCGGGTTCATTTGCCAAGTCTTCTGTTGTAGATTTAAGAAGACAAACAGCGCCGCAAATCCACCAGAACGGTGTTCGACTAAATGACATTTTGCACTGCCGCCTGGCTAATCGTAAAGAAAACAGTGGCGGATCAGCGCTTAAACCTCGTGTCTTCAGGCGGATATCATGCTCAGTATCGCGGATGGATCCTTTGAAGTGTGTGTTGTCTTCCAGAGGGCCCTCACACACACGCACACACGCTTTTTTACACACAAGCACACACCCTGAGAGTTAATGGTAGGGAAGGCATTAATCAACACGCTCCTGTGTGTATTGGTGGCGCTGATGGTGAGGATCCCTCCACTGCTATGCTCTCGTCTCAGCAGCAGGATAACATGAGAGCCAATGAAAGCGTATTAAGCACATGCATGCACGCACAGCGGGAAGAGCAGCAGTAAAAGTATATGTGACAGGTTAATGCACACACAGATAAACACGTGATGTGTGTGTGTGTGTGTGTGTGGACCAGCGGACAAAAACGTGTATGTTGTGTAGCTCGAGGCTCGAGGCTATAAAAAGACATTAGAAAATGGAAGAAGCTTGCCAGGACGAACAGCGAACAATGCGGGGAAGAGAGAGCTGTGGGATGGCCCGCTTATCTTGGGTGAGACTCAACTCTGCAGATTTAGAACGAGGTATTGCTCCAAGAAGTGATGTATAAAAAAAAAAATTGTTTTTAGTCACGGTCGGCCAATTAGTTATTTCTTGAGTCACATCGGAATGACTGCCACGCGCCTACTCTTGGTTGCAAATTTAGCTTTAAAGACAGATCATGTGCAGAAAAAAAAAAAAAAGCCTGTGAAAGCCTACCTGTGCCAACATTGTACGAGTGCTGGGAGGCACTGGCAGCTGCGCCTTATGCTTTCATACGCTGACAAAAATGATAAGCTCAGAAAGTATGCGCTCAGCTAAATGGTTTTATTACTTTCTCAACAATGCGTTGTATTATAAGTGATTTGTAGAACTATTAACAGGTGCGCGAAGACGTGACACGGCAGTCACACTAATGACTGCGAGTGTGGGTTTTGGTTGTGTTTTCCCCAACCAAACTGGCAACCATCTCCCGGTAAGAGACGGCAGCGGCCGCCTCGGCCCTGTCTCACTCTTGTCAGCCTCTGACGCGCTTGACAGCAACAACTTTCCTTCCCCTGTTGTTTGTCTGTGGGCCTCTCCAAACTTAGCGGCATCGCGACGGTCACGCACCAAGTGTCCAATAAAGAGACGCGACGGCGGCCAGGTTGACACTTCCTGTCAGGAGCCAGCTGTTTGCTAGACTGAGTGTGTCTGCGCGGCTGTGTATTTTTGTATTCGTGTTCGTCTCCGGGTTTGTTTTGACAGAGACATCGAGGCGCTTGCGTATCTTCTGACTCTTTATGTGTCCGTCCGTCCGTCCGTCCGTCATCCATCTATCCATCCATCTATTCATCACTGTTATTTAATGAGATTGGCATCGCTCATCAAGGTCCATTGGCCGTGTGCAGATAAACCCAGATTTAATTAGGCCCCATCAGTGAAATGCCTTGCCCTCGCTGGCGAATCCACCGGCTTCACAAAATAATGACGCATTTACATTTAAACCATGTAACCTATGTCTAATTAGTCAGCTGGGTTTTGTGTTTTTTTTTTTTTTTTTTTCATGACGGCAGAAAGTTCAGCAAAAAAGACAAACTGATGTATTGCCATTTATTGCGCATTCTGAACAGCTCATTATTCCTCCATTTGTTTTCACCGTCATCCATCCAATTTGTACAAGTGAGCTTGTGTAAGCGAGCCGAGCGTCGGAGCTGGCACCATCTGAATGCCCCTCCTTGTGTCTCCACTGGCTCGGCAGTTGCACCTCCAGCCAGTTGAAATCAATGGGGCAGCGGGCAACTGTGGCTCTGTGCGGAGCAGATGGCAGAAGAATGGCCCTTCCTCCGACTGTGGCACGCTCGGCAACATACAAATGGGTCAGCTCTCATCGCCGGTCGCACAATATCACGGAGCCAGTGTGGTGGGGTCGTGTGCGACCAGGGAAATGCGCTCTCTTCGCACATATTTTCCTCAGATCTCGAGGATGATTACTAATCGGGTGATAAATACTCAAAACCGAAACCGTGGCAGCTAGTGTCCAATCCACTTACTGTATGAAGGGCCAAACAAGACCCACAAGAGGAGTCAGCACAGAATCACAGTAGTACACTAACTGCAGTGTGACAGGCAGCCGGTAAAGTTTGTGGAGATGTTTGCTTTCTTGAGGAAAGTTAGATGAGAATATACTGTACCACTCTCATGTCGATCTGTGTGTCAAAAGCTAACTTAGAGCTAGGAGGCAATTAGCTTAGCTTAGCATAAAGACTGCAAAAAGGAGGGGAAACAGTCGCACTTTAAATAAACCGGCACCTCTAAAGCTCAGTAGTAAACACGCTGTATCCTGTTTACCAAGCCAGCTGTTTCCCCTTTCTTCCAGTTTGTATGCTAAGCTAAGCTAATCCCCTCCTAGCTCTAGCTACACACAAGGGGAAACAGCTAGTCTTTTGTTTTTTTTTACTCTTGACGAAGCCGAACTCCATGCTAAGCTAAACTGATGCCTGCTAGCCTGAGCTACGTAGCGCAGACATGAGAGAGTGGTATGGATGTTCTCATCTAACTCTTGGCAAGAAAGGCAAAGGAAAATTTGAAACAGCTGTTTGAAGAAGACATACAAATAATTGGTTATCCTCAGTTTAGATGTTCAGGGAGTTGTTGAATGTCATGTTGAATGTTGTATTCAGGTGGATTTCTTGCGCCTGCATACATTCAGACATGTTTAATGCACAAAAAAAAATGTCCACCCTTGACCCTTCTGTGGGCTGCACTGCAAAGGCACATCAATATTTACGTGTGCATAATGAAGTCGAAGAGTGTTTCCTACGTCCGCTTGATTTATGGCTTTGCCACCGCGGCTGGGTCTATATTGCTTGACACACGTGTTAGTGTCAGCCTCGCTGTGGTGGATGGATGGCTGCCAGCGCGACTCCGTCACACATTCACTCTCGTGTGTTTTCCTCTGTTTGGATGTATATTACTTATTCCTTCACTCCTCCTCAACTCTGACTCCCAGTTTCTCTGCCTTCAATCATCTCACTGTCCCTGTGTTTCTCCTTCTCTGTTGTTGTTATTTCTCTTTTTTTTTTCTTCTGGGTTTCTCCCAGTTCCTTGCCTTTCTCATCGCATCTCTGCTCCCTTACATCGCTTTCTTCCCCTCTCTGCCTGTGCAGTCGATTGTCTGCCAGAGCAACATGTGGTAGGTGGTGAGAGGAGAGAAAAAAAAAGCACAGAGTGAGGAGGGAAAAAAGCACACTGACAAAAGCTCCTTCCCCCGAGCTTGCTTGTAGCTGCAAAAAAACCACATCAATTACCTCCGTGATTGAACGATGTTAGCACAACTCTGAGGATGTCGCCTCTGTTGAGATGAATGGCGCAGCTCGGCTCGACGTCGATTTCTGTGTCGACTCGTGTTTGTTTTCGCGCTCGCAGCCTCACCATCAGTAATTATAGCACCCTGTCGCCGCCTGGCTCGGGCCTGCCAATCAAATCATGAGAGAGTTGTGCACTACAACGCTGCAACTGCAACATCTGTGCCGCGATGGTGTGATCCCCGAGTACAGACTGAGGGAGCTCTAGTTTGAGATGAGCTGGCAATCCGTGCGAGCTGAATGAGGACAATAGCATCAGAATGCCGTCTCTCTGTCGCTGTTCTTGGCAACGTGAAGTCAAGGGGACAACGGAAATGGGTCACCGAAGGGTCAGAAGAGATATTTTTGGATCATTGTTGACACAAAAAAAAAAAGTTGTGCTTTATATTTGATATTTCCCGTTCTTCACTCTTTAAAACCCAGAACACTGCTGCTACGATGACTGATGCACGTGAAGACGAAAACTTACGAACTTACAAAACTAACAAAAATCTGATTTGCATCTGAATGTCGGGGGTTGAAGAAATAATCATTTGTAACACCCGATTGTTGTGTAAGAGGAGGTAACAACCAAAGTCTTGCCCCGTGTCCCATACGTTGTCACCAAGCGCTATCACCGAAACCCACAGGATCCAAAAGCACGTTGCTACAGATGTAATCCACATTCTGGACAGAGCTGGATGATCCGTGTGACAGATAAGAGAGGCCTGCCAGTAATGCCGTTCAGCTTTTACAAGACTCTTTTATTTCTGTATGCGTGTGGCCAAGAAACCGGCTTAATCTCCCGGTGTGTCTCGTGGCGTGTTTTTTGCCGCCTCTCACTTTGTCTCGCTGCCAGTCCCGCCCCTCTTCATTCCCGTTTCCCTCTGATCCCTTATTTGCATATCCATAGGTGCACACCCTCAGATCGGTGCCCGAGTCTGGTATCATTTCAGAGTTCAGAGTTCAGCGTGGGTTAGCGGCGTGGAATGCAGTTTTTTTTGTTTTCTTTGGTAAGACCGCTGTCTGCTTAAAAGTGACAGTCGGCGAGATTTGCCGCCATTTATCAACATATGTGTCCTTTTGCCTTCAGATGCTGCGGGGATTTAATGAACAGAAGGAGCTGCTTTTCATTCAGTACTCAGCAGCTGTGGATAACCGATACTGTAGCAATCACTCACATGCAATTATTGATAATTGATGACTGATTTACAGACGCTCCTGCTTTTAAACGGACCAGTTTGGACATTTTGTAGAACTTTTTAAAAGCATAGCCACTGTTGATTTAAATGCTTTAAAAAAAACGTAGCTTCTGTGCTATTTTTTCATGAATCTGCTCTGACAGACCCATAAATAAACTAATAATTGCAGTGATGGGGGGGGGGGGGGTCAATGACATAAAAGGCTATCGGGCAATTTACAAAAAAGAAATAAGAAATGTTATGGAATTCTATCACATACAATTCTTGTGCTTGATCTCAATGCTTCTGCCAAATATTGTTGCACTAAGCACTTACTTTACGCTCTCTATATATATATATATACAACATTTGACAGGTAGGAATGTTTACAAGAGGCAAATCTGGGAAATTACCTCAATCTTTACCCAAGCTGACGTTCAAAATATGCCCCCCCCTCCCTCCCTCCCTCCCTCCCGCAAGATAAAGCCTGATAATTTCAAAGACGGCTGCATTGTTTGCCAGAGACGTACGGGTCTACCTTTACCCACAGAATGACATTTCTGCCGTTCTCTGGCGTTATCAATGTGCTAAACGTCGATAAGGAAAACATGCATTAGAATGCCGACACACAAGGTAATGATAACCTATGCCAATCCTAATAGACTGTCAGAAATCTTGATTGAAATCTCCCGGTTTTCGCTCGCTCCAAAAAAGCCAATCAGAATGCCTGCGTTTTCCTCTCTCCCCCCCCCCCCCCACACCACACCGTTCCTTAATGCTTGCTTTTCAAGGTGTGGATGTTTGTTTTGGAATATGTGCGTGGCAGGTTTGCAACAATGTCTTGTTTACCAGAGAGGCTGAGGGGGGGGGGGGGGGGGGGGACATCCTGACATATTCTACCTTTTTATCGTAATATAGTGGAGCATTATCATCAGTTACTGTACGCACGGATCTGTGGGGCTAAATGCTGTGGTGAGCCAAGTAAATATAAATACAAACGCATGTGACAAAAATACGAAGTGACATTAAAGCCTTCATTGCTACATTTATTTTGAGTCATTACTTTGAAAGGAACAGCTGGGAAACATGCTGATTGAATAACCCCGCCCTCTTGTCCGTACAGTAAATGTGAAGCTACAGCCAACATGTGGTTAGCTTAGCTTAGCATACAGAGTTAGGCTCTGTCCAAAGGTAACAGAATCCCCCAACCAGCCCCTCTCAAGCTCATTTAATTACATTTCCCCCTGCTTCCAGTCTTTTATGCTAAGCTAAGCTAATCGCCTCCTAGCTCCAGCTTTATACTTAACAGACGGACATGGGAGCGGTCTTCTCTTCTAACTTTTGGCAAGAAAGCAAAATGTCACGCAAAGACAGATGTGATGCTGTGAGGATAATCAACTTCTGCCTGGAAGTGTTTAGCATCGTTAGCTAGCGGTGAGATTTAGGGCAAGAAATTTAAGGCAAATACATTTTTTTTAATTTAAATCAAGTGTTAGTTGTGTTTACTGACGCCAAAGCAAGAATCTCCTGCAACAGGGAGTGTTGTAAATGTGCTCCAAATATGGATACAGCAGTGCTAACAATACCACTGGCATAAGATAAAAGCCATATTCAGCTCAACCACGGATTCATTGTTTACACTAATTAAACCATGTTAATTGAGCAGTGATGAACTAGACATGAATGTAACACTGTTTTAGAGGGGCTACATGAAGTGTATACGCTGAATGTAATTTCCTGATGGTTCGTTTATCTCCTCTTCTCACAAGCTTATAACCTGTCATATAATCTATCACAATACTGTCTCATAAAGCATGATTTTCTTCTTCTTCTCATGCTGCCATTCACATCAACTCCTTTTGTTTCCCTCCTCTGTCTCGCTCCCTCTTGCCGCTGCTGACTCGGTGAAGCAGGTAAGACTGTTATTAGCTCTCCTTTCAGCTTGTGTGCTTTTTCACAGTACACGTAGGTGTGTGTGTGTGTGTGTGTGTGTGTGTGTGTGTGTGTGTGTGTGTGTGTGTGTGTGTGTGTGTGTGTGTGTGTGTGTGTGTGTGTCAGAGATGGGTTTAGCTGAGATGAGTAAAGCTGGGTCACATGCCGTCTCTGGTGCTGCTGATATTGCTCCGGCTGTAGGGGGCTTACAGGGGGCACTGCTGAAAGTGAAAGAATTATGACAAACCACACACACACACACATCCAATAACAGACTGTGGCCAGCAAAAAGCACCCACTATTGACGGGTTACAATTGGATTAATCCTGTGTAACATACTGTAGATCATTGGACCTATAGTTAGAGTATGACTCCTTACTGTTACCAGACCTATACACTATATATTATTATATATATATATATATATGACACAACAACTATAAATTCTCCATTCATTGTCAAATTGATAATTTATATATATTCGGGTTTCAGAAACGTCCCCTGCGCAGAGATAAGAACCCACACGATGAGTGGAATGAACTGTATGAACTACTGGTGTAGCGGACCATCGTCCCCCTCGGGGTTCGGCACCCAATGTGAACCGGGGGATTGACTACACAGTTTAAAGTTAACCATCACAGTGTGAAGTAAAGTTTTACTAACGATCGCTATCCGCCAATATTCAGTAAAATGTGCGATCAGGACATCGACATCTATGCTTCTCTAGTCGCTGATCTGTGATAATGATGCACTGTAAACAACCAATCCGTGTTTACGTTGACAGGAGCGCTGGTAACGATGGTATCGCTGGTAACGATGGTAGCACCGCTAACGGCCAAAGAACGAAGGTTCTTACATTATGATGTGTTCAGGCTCTGTTCAGTGAACATAAGTATCGGTTGAAGGTAATTTATAACAGCATCGTGATGTGTTCACAAGTGATCTTGAACTTTAATAAATCCAGTTGTTTGAAGGAGATGTTTTCACAACAACATAAATAGATATAGAGATGAATTATGAGCTGTTTACACTAAGATCTAAGCAGATTATAATACATCATTTAAACTATTACTGACAAGATTTGTTTCATCAATACAAATATTATCTTTTATTTCCTAATCATTTGAATTGTGTGTTTTTATGAAATAAAAAAAAACACTATAAATGACTATAAAGTAAAAGGATAACATTTAGAATGTGTGATGGTTTACTGGCTTCAGAGCAGTTAAAATGATTTTCGGGATCGGGGGCAAAAAAAAGAGATATTGTAGACCAGCTGCTATAATCAAACAACAAAGGGATCTGTATCAATGATCTGCTATTAGTGTATCAGCAGGAAAATAATCCTGATCAGGGATCTGTAAAAGTTACATTTGCTCCCTTTTTATCTTTATCAAACATAAGGTTGAGCAGCACACGCTACCAGTCCCAGCTGTGGAGACATTGGTACAGCTGTCTCTTTGTAAGGCTTTGCTAGGCCTATGTACTTTTATTGTTCTTTTTATTATTTGTCTTATCTGGTCCCCGAGTCTGAAATATAGTTTGATTGATTGATTGATTTTAGTGCTGATCTGTGATCCGATCCGAACCGTGAGTTTTATGATCTGTTGCACCACTAGTATGAACCACAGACAGTTAATATCTTTACATGCAGTCTGTGGTTGAAACAGATAATCACAGTTATTTATTATCTCGTATTATGTTATCTCGACGTTCACACACATATACATATATATACACACACAGTGATGTACATACCTATATAGTGTTCGAGCCAGGAAGATAAACAGGGCCCAGTCTCAACACCTACTCTTATGATACTGTATATATTGGCTGGTGTAATGTTTGACATGAGATAAATCAGGAGAAGAAAGACTGCTTTCCACTGAAGGGAACTGGCAACAATAGTTCTTTTCACATAAAAGGAGAGAAAGGAAGCTGCTTCGCGCATATGCACACACACACACACACACACCTCTGCTTGGTGGACCTGTCAAATTTCAATTTAAAACGGGTGCCATACGTTGTAACATTATTTCCCACCATAATAGAAAAGGCAACCTGAGGTTACAATCACATTCCAAACGCAGGCGAAGGTTTGAAGAGTTTTCAACGAGCCGCTGTTATTTCCTAAATGGTAAAGACTTTCTTTTCTATTATTTCTCCCCCCCACCTTTTGTTTCAGCGACGTCGTCGGAAGGTTGCGCATTGGGAAGGACCTTAATTAAGATTTTTGCGCCTGGGGCTCTGTTTGCAAGCTGTAGTACATCAGGAACGAGCCAGAGCCAGATACAGATCGTTGGCCACGTGATTAGGAGAACATATTTTCACCACGGCGAGGTAAACTCATTCACTACACTATGGCACAGCCACTTTTAATGTTTTAGGCGAAAGTGACCTTTAATTTGAAAAACAAACCAAACGTGAATAGGTCGCACTGTAGCTTTTCAGTGACGTGTGTGTTTTCTGTATAAAAGGCACATAAATACCACCGCTCTTAGGTTTATTGATCGACTTCTTGGGGAAACGTTTGTCTCTCGCCTTGATCGGAACTCGACTGCGGCCTAACAACGCGCTTCGTTTCCCAGCGCCCTCATTTCCACGCTGTCACACGGAAAGTCACGGCTGCCGTCGGTCGCCAATGTGTCGGCGACGGATAAACAGATAAAACATTCACACCCTCCAACTGCAGGTTAATATAGCCGCTGATTGACAGCTGGATCTCAGTATTGATTGAATCCGGAGTCTCTTTGTTTTGCGCTACCTGTCTCTCTCTCTCTCCTTCTCTCTCTCCTGCCTCCTCCTCCCTCGCTCCCCTTGCTGTTTGTTTGCTTTAGTTTTGAAATGCAGCCTGGTTATTACACGGAGAGGAGAGAAGGTTATTGCCTGGTGCGAGGGGGCATTGACTTATAGTGGCCACCTTCGGAGCAGCTCATCCGTCTCTCTCGTCTGTCAGCAGGCTGGCCCCTCCCCCCGCGCGTGCACTGGAGGTGGGCTTGTTTTGAACGCGGATCCCCGCTGTGGGGAAACGTCAGCTGATCGGAACGAGCACAATATCGACGCGCACGCCAAGCGCAGCTCGGGAACCTCGGAATCAAGAATGAGCAGTTTTCTCATCTTCTTTCTTTGACGAACAGTCAATGCTGTGAGAAATATCAATATCAATTTTAACATAATAAAATCCCACCATAATAGAAAAGGCAACCTGAGGTTACAATCACATTCCAAACGCAGGCCAAGGTTTGAAGAGTTTTCAACGAGCCGCTGTTATTTCCTAAATGGTAAAGACTTTCTTTTCTATTGGTTGTTAGATTCAACAAGCGAGGGGCCAAGTGAGGGAATTAGCCTATAATTCATCAGCAAACTGCCTTCTTGGGGAGTGTAATTGACTTCAACATGTTTTTTTTTTTTGTTGCTATATTGTCTGAAGCTTCTATATATATATATATATATATATATATATATATATACAGGCATAATGGAATGAGAGGTTGGAAAAAAACTGAAAGTGAGTAGATGGAAGGGTGGGGGCTGGCAGGAGCCGAGAAGAGACTGCTATTAGCTGTTAATTCTGAAACAAATTATGCAATTAGCTCTGGCATCAGGATGTAGGCCATGAGAGAGGACAGCGTAACCTTCATTTGATCTGTTCTGCGGCGAGCCGGGCGAGACACACACACACACACACACACACACACACACACACACACACACACACAGAGAGAGAGAGAGACCCATTTAACAGGAGACTTTCTTTTGCCCGAGCAAAACGCTAACAGTATCCATAAGTGCCACTTTAGCTTCCCTTTGAGTGCTTTCTTTTTTCCTATTTATGGAGGGATTTTCATACTGTGCAAGTGTTTTTTTTCTTTTTGAGAAATACTCATGTCCTTAAAACAAAGAGGTAATTTGTCTGTGCCTATGAGATAATATTGTCTAGGGAGCGGTGCGATTTGCTGCCCCTGCTTGACTGTGAAACAGAGGGAAGGTGTTGATTTCAAGGTGTATGTGTGCGTGCGTGTGTGTGTGTGTGTTCACCCCTCAGTGAGTGCGTGTGTGTGTGTGTGTGTGTGTGTGTGTGTGTGTGTGTGTGTGGCACCATCAATAAAGGTCTCAAACAGCAGCAGAACCAATCGTAGCTCTACTTAAACGGCGGCCCCGGTTCTGGCTGCGGATTGGTCGTTAGCCTAACACAATCAAATTTGTCCACAGTGAGGAAGTCATTAATTCTAAGTGGACCATTCATTTAATGTTGTTAGGAAGCAGAGAGGCAAGAGTCCCTCGCCATTAGCGTCGTGTGATGGAGCTTCACCACAACAAACAACCGCTAGATCACGATTCACTTCACAAGGTTACATAGTAAATACAAAAAGTGTGGGAAACCAGGTATTTATTGGGGGGGGGGGGGGAAATACTCCAGAGAATGATACTTTATGCAACACTTTATTCAGTTTTCATGACCCGCAGCTCGAGCTGAAAGAATTCTGTTCGCTGTAATGTTTCAGTTCTTCTGGTTCTTACTATTGGTTGCCATGTTTCCCTAAGTCTTTAATGAGATGCTGCCAACATACAGGAAGTACTTCACAAGCGCAACACACCTTTTAAATTCCTTTTCTACTTTTTAAGTCAGCAGGTGGATTTATTAGTAGTTTGGCCTTTTGTATTATTGCTCTAATCACATATCTGCTATCAGAAAAGATTGTGGTTGGTCTATTTTGTCAGGGTTTGCCTGGAGGCGGGCCGAGACGCTCGGCAAGAGTTTGATTGACAGCGTTCACACCAACCAGAACGAGAAAACGCACCAACAGTCGTTGGAAGCGAACCGTTGAGTTGTGAAAGAACCCGCTGTGTCTCGTGGCGACCAGTGAAACATTTCAACATTGAAGTGGTGTTGAATCATTGCGAGATGTTTTACAATTCCAATGCTTCCGCGCCGGCGACCGCCGTGACCGGAGTCGTTGTGTTTTTTCAGATCTTCTGTCCGGTCCCGTACATTCTCGTGAACGCGATATCTCAGGAACCCTTAAAGGGAATTTCTTCAGATTTGGCACAAACGATCACTTCCGCTCAAAGGATGAACTGATTAGAATTTGTTTTTTGGCAATAACTCAAGAATGCATATGCTGACGATGACAGTTTAACACAAATGTCTCGTTGGATAAAAACGATGTGTGTGAAGACATTTTGGACAGACGTGAATGTAAACTGCAACATGGCTGGTTGGCGGACGCTTACTAGTCTAGTTAATATGGAAACTGCTCCGTTCAAATATACGCTACACCAGGGGCGTTTCTAGGATTCAAAGAAAGGGGGGGGGGCTTAGCCCCAAGGGGAACGGCATGTTTGCGCGCTGCATGCGCGGCAAATTTTTTTGGGGCCCATTTGGGGCCGCGGATATCCATTGTTTCAGACAGTTTAGGCTATGCCTTGGAGTAGCCTAGGCCTGACAACAAATGCCTATACATTTCTACCACAGTAGAAGAAAATAAAAAAACTCCACTCGTTTCCTTCTAGACCTGTAGACCACTAACCTCCATCTCTCATCTCTCTCATCTGACTGGGCGGAGCTGCCACCTCTCCTAAAGAATCTTCTTATATCCATCTGGTCAATGAATTGGATGATATACCGGTACAATAGCATTATGAGGGACACTATGACATTTAGTTTTCACTAGCATTAACTGATTATAAACAACAACATTCTTATAGGGACTGATATTATTGTTTCGAAATACTAGAGATATATATTAATGAAAAGAATAGAGAGATGTCGATAGTTATTTCTTGTATTTCGAATTCGCTCGTTCACAGTCTTGCTCACTGGAGACAGTTTCTAACAAAATAGCTAGCTAGCTTGCTAGCTTAGTGTTAACATAGCCCACTACAATATTCCCTTTCATTTGCCTCAAGTAAACCTAAATTTAAGCAGGTAACAATCGTTAACAACTACAGATAGCCACATTCTGTAACTACCTGTACTTACAATTTCACTCCGTGCATCATTTACTTTGAGCTGAACTCCTTGGCTATAATCCTGGCTGTCGTTGACGAGAGACGTTACTTGGCAGAGTGAGAAAGCCAGCGCAGCAGCCTCCCCAAGGTCCTAGTGCCCGGGGATTATATCGTTAAGTATGATGATAGGCTATTGGATTGTAATTTGAAGGGGGAGAAAACATACAAACCAGAACGCACGTACATATGTAGCATGTTAGAGTTATAAATAACTTGTCCATGTGAGAAACAATAGTTTAATTTAATGACATCACCAAAATAAAAATATATTATTATTCTTTTTTTTTTTTTTTTAAACCAATAATGCCAAATTATTTTGGGGGGCTGAAGAACATTTTAGGGGGGCTTCAGCCCATCTAAAATAGGCCTAACGACGCCCCTGCGCTACACAGGTGTACAATTTGGCGCTTGGAGAAGCTTCATTTTACCCAAAAAAACAAACCAAACCTGTTTTTTTCTGAGTTTGTTTTAACCAGATGGAAGAAAACTGTCGCCACCTTTTTGTTTCCCTCTCTTGAACACGAGCGTGGCACCAATTCACTGCGCCCCGGCCCGTTTCTGAAAAGCTTTGTGCGACACAGGTTTTTGGGTAATGATTTGGGATGTTATCAGTGCAGAGCAGGAAAGTAAACAGCGGGCGCTATCTCCAAAAGGTTAGCCATATGTTAAATCAGTGGCAGGGGGACGGGAGGGAAGAACAGCTGCTTCCCCCCACTGCTATCTGACACACACACACACGTGAACACACTCGATGCTCACTGCTGCTGGAATCATATTGATTATTCCGCGTGCCTACGTGTAAACGAAAATGAAACGTCCCCGAAGGGAAAAAAAAACAGCTTTCCAGACAGACAGACAGACAGACACTTCATCTGGATCGCGAAGTGTAGCGCAGGCTTGTTTGGTGACTGTGGTCTCTGCATTGCAAAAGATGGCAGACACACATGTGGCCAAGACATCTGGAAAGCTGAGCAGACCAGTGATCAAAATCAAGCCAACGTGTAAACAAAACAAGGCGGCTATGCAGTATTAGCCGGCCAGCTGTCTGGATGAAACTTGTGCAAATTAGACTCCTTCTCGCAGCTTCCAACACTTTAATTATGTATTTAGCGAGACAGGGAGAGACATATTAGCAATACAGTAAACAGACAAGCTAATTTGATAGCCATTTTTTTATACTTTGTGGAAAACAAATGCGCGGGCGTGGGGGAGCATTTCGTGCGACGACAAAACAATAATCACACAGACTTCCCACAAAATGAATGACATGCGTAATTACTGTGATGCTTTATTTGAGTATTACCATACCGTTATCATGGAGTTGTCTTTCATGTCGGACGTTTCCACAGATGATTATCCAATTGGCATACAATTTCACACAGTAGAAAGCTCAAAGACTCCTATTATGCACCACTGCTTAATTAAAGTCGCACTCATGAAAATCCTGTCACCAAAAAAACCCCTTTTTCACAAGTCTTACACGCAGTCCTCTCACGCATAATTGTATTACGGACTGCATTACATTGTCCCGCTTTAATTCACAGCCCGCGGCTTACAAATTGTGAAACAAAAGACTCGAGCGTATGTGGGATTCGCTGGTTTCCCAGACTCGCTTTCTGACAGCGTAGGCTCTGATCATTCCCTCGATAGGCTGAAAGCCATCCGATCGCCACGGGTGTCAAAAGTCAAACTGTGCACCTAGAGGTCTTGTCTTGAGTATTCAGCATCTTCAGAGGACAAATGTGTACCGTAGTTTTGTACCGATGCCCATTTTCTAGTGCAATCGCACTAAATGCATGTCCAATAAAACCCAAATGTAAGTGTGCTTCAGATATAAATAGATAGTTCTCTGTGAATCCCTAGTGCATAGGTAGGCTATTCAAAACCAGTGTGGGAATGGCGGACCCCGCCGCTATCAATAAAGACAGCTGGAGAGAGAGGTAATTACTAAATGTAAATACATTTATTGGTTGTTTCAAAAACAAATGCCGACCATGAATAGTCTCAAAAATGTTATCTTAAGATATTACTTTTTGAGGTAGTATTTTTCAGGGGTTGGTTGTACACTTATAAAAAATACTCATTATGGGAAGATCAGACGTAGCTCTTGGATTATTGTACTGGAAATGTAACATCTCATGTAACTAGAGCATAAGATTGCTTTTATATCATTCTGTATCTGTTTTTTTTTTTATATATATATAAAAAAAGAATAACCATTTAATTCCCAAGTTACTTTCAGGCAGTGTATATTGACAAAAAAAAGACTAGGTCCCTTCTGGAAACAGACTCCACCCCTTTGCCAATTATCGGTGTGTCTGCAGCAGTCCAGCGAGCAGCAGCAGAGAATGTAACAGGCTTTGCCTCCGTGTGCCCGCTCCGCCACCGCTGCCTGTGCACCAATCCGCCGCACCATCCACACATCTGGCACCCTCCGCATTCACCACTTAGCTAAATTACATTACTTCTAGCCTGGCGCCTCTAACAAGGTGCTCCGTGTCTTTCGCTAGCTGGGGAAATCGGACGGGAACGCGGCAAGAGACAAAGAAAGTGGAGTAGCTAACACGGTGTTAACAATTTGCTCAGTGAGCTCCTCTGCTTCCCATTACACACACTTTGCACCTTTTTAACCTTGTTAGCGGGGCACGGCAGCCCGCCGCCCCAGAATGCTTGTTCCGTAATTAGGGGTGGCTCAGGTGCTAGATTTATGGAGATTTGCGGGCCTGTGATTAAAATTGAAATTTAATTCTGGTAATCTGGCCGAGGTGAGGGAAGAGGAATATTGAATGTGAGGGGGGGGGGGGGGGAGAGGATGGTTTGGGTGGTTGGAGAGCCACATATCAGTGGGAGATACTTCACACAGGCTGTTCAAACATGGACTTAAAACAGGCTTATCTCCCCAAAGGTTAATGAGGAGCGGCTGGCTGCGCCTGTTGCAAATGCACAACAGAGGTCTCATCTTCTACTGCACGGCGGCGTGTCAGTCACAGAAACACACACACACACACACACACACACATGCACAGGGGCTGGATAAGCTGCAGGCATCACAAGCCCTCAGCCCCACTGATAGAATTCTCGTTTCCAATAACATCCTCAGACGACTTAATTACTTTTTCCCTTTTGATGCGACTCACAAGAATAAGCGGACTCCAGATGGAATCTCTTCTTTTTCTCCAGTCTCTGTCTCTCTCTCTCTCTCTCTCTCTCGCCGCGTTTCTCCGTCCTCGGCGATGGCTGATAATTTAGCTGTGGCATTTCAGACGGCTGAGCATGACTCTGAAGTTCTTTCTCTTTTTTCTTTCCCCCGGAGTTGTCACACAGCTTATGGAGCACGCAGTTCACAGGCGGCGGGCACGCTGGTGGCGACGTGCATGCAGGTTTGCTCGGGCGGCGCTGAGCACAAACGACATGCGCACCGCTTTGTTGGCCGACGTGTGGCCTGTGGTAAAAAAGTGGAGCTAAATGAAGTCGGAGGAAAGACTTTTTGTGCTTTTGGACCTCCATGGAGACGGTGTCAAAGACGAAATAAAAGGAACACAAGATTTGTTTTGGGGGGGGGGGGTTGTGTATGGAGGCACAAACACACACTGGCATGGCTCAAAGAATATGTGCCCTTTCGCTTTTTTTGTTTTCTCTGACCAAAGTAAAAGTGTGCCACCGCAAGACAGAGGAATGTTCTATTTTACCTCCAGGTGCCCCATTTACCATTTTGAAGTAACCCTTTTATTCCCCCTGTGCATGTTCTATTGTTGCATACTGCAGATTTATGTTGATGCCACAGAGAGGTGTGTTGTAAAGGCAGCACACTGTGTGAGGCGCAGTGTGAGGATGTCTACCTTGTTTTTCACCTGCGGGGAAGCAAGTGGTTTCTCTGTCTTATCGGCACACGGTGGTGTTTAGGCCTGGCAGGGGGGTGTTTGTGTGTGTGTGTGTTTGTGTTTGTGTGTGTGTGGAGTGGCGGTTACCTGTATAGTTTCATACAGTGCTAGCAACTGCTCAGACACATAAGCTCACAGAACCACCGGTAAAATGGTGAATTGTATTTTATTTTTTTTTTACTTTGGTTTTTGTGCGGACCAAAAGAACAAAATGCGATGTCTTAATTAGTGAACTTTAGACGCGTTGATAGGCCGATTTTATTGTCAGAAAATGGCAAGCTAGCTGCTTCCCCCTGCTTCCAGTCTTTGTGCTAAGCTAAGCTAACCGGCTGCTGGCTGTAGCCTTGTATTTAGCTGACAGATTTGTGAGCGGTTTGAATCTTCTCATTACACTCTCCACTTAAAAGCGAGTAAGCGTGTTTCCCAAAATGTCCAACTGTTCCTTAGAATATAAATTATTATTTAATTTTCTAAATGGGACCATTTGAAGCAATGCAACCTTTTGACACCAGAGATCAACCCATATTCTTTATGGTAATTTTAACTCTCTGTTGATTTTATATGTTTCTGCTCCTGAGTGACGAACCACATTTCCTCCTACATCTGTGACGGAGAGTACCTTGCGTGCACGTGAGCGAGTTTTGTGTTTTTTTTCCTCCCGGGACTTGGCTTTCGCAGCGGCGGTGGCGCTGGCAGCAGTGGCGTCTCTCTGGCCGGGGTTGTGGCAGCTACGGAGATGAATAGCCCTCTGCTCTCGGCCCACTAAGTAATCCAGCCAATGATGAATCGCTGCTCTCACTGACACCCAAATTGGAATCATTGGGTCCAGGAGCCAAAACTGGGGGAAAAAAGAAAACACACACACAAAAAAAAAGAGAGGGCCTCTGGCGGTGGCGTCTAGTCATCCGTTACTGTGATGCTTTCCGAGGCCGCACAAGGTATCCCCCCCCCCCCCCTCCCCCTCCCCCTCCTTCCACCCCCACGCTGTGTGCTCAAGGCCTCTGATAAATAGAAAAACAAAGGGCCTCTCAGCAATGTGTCACAATGATATCCTTCCCCATCAAAGTGGTGCTAATATGATATTAGAGCTGCAGCCAAGGCCCCTCATTTCTTAAGGTTTCCCCAAACATTTGAGATGCTTTTTTAATCATTTAAAAGTTGCTCGTGCTATTTCCTTCATTCAGAGACTGCAGCCTCAGTTAGCCCACATTCTGCCAGCGGTGGCCCGAGTCTGCTGGCGACGCATGTAAAACAAATCCCCCAACACAAGGAATGACTTAATGAACTTAATGAGGTTTTCTAATTACAGAGGGAAGTTAGCCCATGTCAAATGGGCCTTTTCTGCCTTCCTTGACACGGATTAACCAGCCCGGACTATTAAATCCAGCCCTGCATTACAACAGAAGAGAGAGAGACTGAAACACAGTCAGTCATATCTGCTGTAATTCTGGCCTACATTTAGGGGCACGTTGCTTCATTTGAAGTGAATGAAGCTTGTATTATTTTTTTTTACGGTAGCCTGAGCGAGCCTTAGGCACCACGTGAACCTCCACTTGAACCCTTCTCAGGGATGGGGAATGGGGAATAAAAACAGGAATGCTTTAGTGTCTGAACCATGAAGGCCATAACCTTCATATTACCGGGTTTGATATAGAATAGACATTATTTCATGAGTTTGAACTGTTACTCTGCGATTTATTCCCTTCACACTCTTTTCTCCCCGTCCTCTTTTGACTCATTCGTGCTCTTTTCTCATTCTATTTCTGTCTCTTCTTCCTCTCTTTCTCACTCCTCCATGGCGTGGAGGAGGATTTACTTTGTCATCATTAACACATCAAAAGAGCCGAGTGTGTATTTCAAAGTCATCCGATAACTGATACTCTTTAATGGCGCACTGGAACAGTAATTAATTTCAAAAACATCCCATTTATTTGTTCTGGAAGTGAATGCTCCCGCCAAAGCGGCATAAATCCTGTCTGTTGCCGCAGCTCAAATTAATTTACGTGTTGCGTCTCCTCGCATCCTTTGAGAATTTAATTATCTCGGCAAACAGGCTCTGGGTGTGTTGAATATACATTCTATCAACAGAGTCGCGCTGACGCCGAAACAGTACGGAGACATGTTGTTTCATTAAGACTCTTCTGTCCTTCCAGACGCTTTGCCTTCGAAACATGAGGACTAAACTGTAAAAAGAAAAAAACGGATGAAGTAGGGATGATATCGTTGAGTGTTGAATTAACTCGGTGCAAAGGCGGCCTCTGAATGCCACCCATCCGTTGCTGAGCTACAGTCCCCTCTTCACCTGCCCGTTAGCACACTTCATCCGAGTCGATCTGGAAGCCTCAGTGCTCTGGATTTCTGAGAGTAGCTTTTGGCGAATGGGGGCCAGACCCACTCAGATAACACCCTGTGATAAGTGACGGATGGATTCGGAACCGAGTTCACAACGGGTCGACCGAGGTGGGCTGGACGCTCGCCATCACCCATAAATGGTCGGTCATCGTCGTTGCCATCTGTGCTGATGCGAACCGATCAGGTTCAGACCAGATGAGTTGCAAAGCCTGGACCTCAACAACAATTGAGAGCCTTGTTTGAGCTGACAGGCGATTTCTGTCTGTCTCCACATTCAAACACACGAGGGATGTCCCTATCTGATCTCAAACGACCGGTAACGGGACCAATAAACACGTTTATATCCGATTGGTATTGGCTATATCGAGCCGGATCTGATCCTTTGTTTTACGTCAGCTGTCACACTGGTGTTCTTACTTTTGGAGATTTTCGCGCAACGCCATGAGCGCAGCCGTCGTTAACTCCCCCCTCACCCTCTGCTGTCCGTCTCTCCTCCACCGGCTGAGCCCCGACACCACACACCGTAAACGACAGGAGCGTGAGACGGTTCACTGAGCTAATCTATGTGCATTCGGTTCATTTCAGCTCAGATCATTCGTTCATTCCGATTCATCGGAACATACTCTATAGTAGATGACTCGGATCGGGAGCAAAAAACAAACTTAAAGGGGACTTCCCTAAAACAAACTGGTTAGGTCGAAACCAACTCTACAAGAGGGGAGTAAACAAGCGTCCCCTCCCTCGGGTGGTACAGTCCAAGTCCAGTCAGTTTATTTTGATATCCCGAAATCACAATTTTCCCTCAAGAGTTTTGAGTTCTACCTCAACCAAACGTCAAAAACCTGCATGTGAAATTTGTATTCTTTTGAGGTTTGTAAACTTTGATTTAATTTCGGCTCATATGTATTTCTTTATGTTATTTTTAGGCTTGTTTGTGTTTTTAAAGTTGGGGGTTAACAGTGATAGTTTTCTAGATATGCATCAGATGAGCAAAGCTTAGGGAGAATCATCTAAATTGATTGAATAACATAAAATATGAAAGACACACACTGAGAAACGGATTTCTGGCTTTTTCTCACATGAATTTCATCAACCTATAAGTTGAGTTAGCGATACATTGCGCTTTTACTCTTTTATTGCATATTGATTTCTTCTCTCAACGAAAACCTTCCCTTTACGTTGTTTCTGAAAGTGCAATTCAAATATTAAATCAGGTGTGAGTGATGTACAGGATGTCGAAATATGGCAATAAAAGAGTTACAGCTCCCTGTCATCTTTGTTTTGACAGATGATCCTGGCACAGCACGCACATACAAACAGCCAGACAAACACACACGCACCAACACACACACGCACACACACACACACACACACAAAGTCAGCATGATTCGTTGGGGATTTTCTCACAAATCGGGCCCCCTAAAGGGAAAGAGGCCGGCATAAATCAGCTGGTGTCAGGGCTACAGACACCCACGGCTCCTTATCACCACACGCAGGCGGACACACTCACAGATTGATAGGTAGATAGTCATTCTGACAGGCAGGGGCGACAGGCAGCCAGGTGGAGAGGCTTACAGCAGCATGCACACGGGCGGAGGGAGGAGGTAGACGGAGGGAGGCAAAAAACACGGAGCAAAGGCAGTGATTACAAGGACACGTTGACTAAACGGTCCTCGTTAAGAAAATATGAAATTATCCATTATCTTCATTATTACCTTTTCCATTTATTCCTCCGAACACAACAGGAAGTACAGCCTGCAGCCAGTTCATGAAATCGTTTACATGTGCTAGACGATCCCCCCCGCTTGCTGACGAGATTTCCGTTTGTTCTCGCACGACAAGTGCAGCTTACAACGACAACGACTGCAGATTTACCTCTCAGAATTCTTAGTGATTTTTCAGACAGACAAAAGCAGTCTTCAGAGTACTAGCCTAGAAAATGACAGCTGTAGCTCTTACTTGGAAGCTTAACTTGCTCGCATTGCGGTAGTGTGAACTTCCCCCAAATCCAATAAGGATAACATAAGACACCACCCTCCTATCCCTTTAAATACACAGTACTGCTCTTACTACAGCCCCATACACTGTATAAAATAAGTGGACGTTTTAGTCGTGACGTCACCCATTGGTTTGTGCCGCTTTGAAGCCTCTATTTCATCATTTTGGCCGTGGCCATCTTGGTTTTTTGCAACCAGTGAACAGAAGAACCCATATTTGGACTGCTGAGAGGTAACGTAGAGACGCCGTATACAGCTCTGGTAGCAGCAGAGACCTGTCAATCACAATGTAGCCCCGCCCTAAAGCATACCCTGCTTGACTCTAAATGGACCATAACTTACTAAATGAACATCATGCTGCATTGAATAACTAGTGATTGAGACCATAAACCCATGTTTACAATGTTTACTGAGGTAATAAATCAAGTGACAAGTGGGGTCATTTTCTCATAGACTTCTATACAATCAGACTTCTTTCAACCTCAGGAGTCCCGCCCTGCTGGCCAGTAGAGAGAATGCAAGTTTAAGGAGCTTGCGCATTGGCTTCACTTTTCAGAACCGGAGGTTGCCGTCTGCTACACCCGCTTCACCGAGGAGAAAAACTAAACGATTATTTTCCAGCTGCTGGAGAGGGAGGGGTTGCGCTTAACGGTCACCTGCAGTGCAGGACAGGGAGTTGTATTTCCTTGGATGCAGACAGCAGAACTTAAACAAAGCCGAAGGCCTCACAACACCAACAGTGTGTGCTGTAAGGATGTGGCGCTCTCCTCCCCTCCGATCCGTATCGCTGCACGGATCCAAACAGACAAAGGCTTGTATTACTGTCAGAGAGCATTTAGGACACACTGTATCATACGCAGCGATGTTGGGTAGCAGTGCCAAACTCCATTTGTTTCCACGCATCTGAGTCTACTCGAGCAATACTAAGCTGGTGTTCCATTTCATGCGCTTGTCTGTTTTGGGTCATGCACCAGAAGATACACAGACAGCGGATAACATCTCTGATTCCATTATTTACTCTGCGGAAGACTTAAACATTCCCTCTGAGGGTGTGTTTTGTTGTTGTCTATTTAGAATCGCTTTTCACCTGATTATACTGGGGATGGTATCACGACACTCTCTTTCTTTGTAGTTCACGAACAAGTGCAACCTTAGAAAATGACTAAATGTGTGGTGTTATCCTAGAAATAGCAGCTATCCACTTGAGAGCAGAGGAAATGAAACCGCAGAGTGACTCAGAGCAGACATGTGAGCGGGGAAGGAGGAAGGAGTTAGATGACTTCTAACTTATAAAACACCTCGGAAATGGTAATAGGTTGCATCACAGGTCGCCTAGCAACCACGCCTAGCGTCATGGAGGTCCCTTGGTGATTCAGCTGTGCGCAAATAATGAGTAAGAACCGGAGAAGTAAAAGATGTTGAATCAGTGTGGGTGCAGCTGAAGACAACTGAAAGTTCATGTAAAAGACTGATGGTGTTGAATTGTTCCTAATTAACCTACAAAATGTCTTAAAGGGACAGTTCACCCAAAAATACATATCTCTCCTCTTACCTGTAGTGCTATTGATCTGCTATTACCAGACCTTGCTGTGAATTTAAAAGCAATTTAATGTAGGGCCTATTTTCTCTCTACCGAACTACACCCGCCAACCGTATCACTGCAACGAAGTAAGCGTGTGCGCCTACTCATGGAGAGGCTTATGCTCGTGACAGCGCAAGGTACCTACGTCCTTAGCGGTGCTAGGTGAGCTAGCAGTCTGGAGTACAGATGCACGCTTCCTTCTGCGCGGGGAACCGGTTCGCAGGTGGAGGGTAGGTAGAAAGAAAATAGTCCAGACAAATAGACTTTGAGCACTTTGAGCACCACAAGCCGAGTGCAATATAGTCCCATCACATTGGAGAGAAAGCAGACATCTCTATGGGCCATATCTCCAAAACTAGGCAAGTCACACCAAAGCAAACTAGATTGATTAACAGCACTAAATGAGGAAAAATGTGTAAATTAGATTTTGGGATGAACTGTCCCTTTAAGATGTTGATCTACTAAAAAAGAAAACACTTGTGGTGTTTGAATTGCCTCTAGCTTCTATTTGATTGACAGCAAGCCAACGGCTATGGTTAGCTAGCTTAGACGCTTCTTTGAAACACTAAATCATCAGTGGCAAAATACATAACAGTACGTCTATTTACATCTTTTGTGCATTCAGAGTGCTGACGTCCAATATGGCCGCCATTCAAAACAAGACATACAAAACAACACAGACCTTCAAACCCCCATTTATTAAGATTATGTAGATTTACATTTGTCGTGGAGCCTACAGTACTTACTATGTAGGGAGGTAATATTGGTTATCATAAGATTCAAATCTCATCTTGACAAATCTTTCAAAGATACACACACATGCCCCTCCGTCTGGCCCCTTCTCTCCCGCGCCCGCAATGATGAACGCCGCGGGCAAGACATCGCTACACAAAAGCACAAACGTCCCATTTTACCTCCCACACTGCTTCCATCCAGCATTTGTAGGGAAGCATTGTGGAGGCCCCCTCTCAAAATAGATCAGCCTGCTTTTGGCTTCGAAAAGACGAAAAGCGGAAACGAGCAGAGACACCAGTCTCCCCACTAAGAGTCAGGTGTGCCGCACACTTCAAAGTCAAAGGGAAGAGTCGTGAATGCGGCACAAATGAAGCCTCCGGCGCGCCGATTGAAACTTCCACGCCTCGATAATGACCTCACTCTCCGTACACGATTACTCATCATTCATTCAGCCTCGGCTGCCGTGGTGGGAAGGCAGTGCCGGCTTGTGGATCCGAGGCTCGCAGAAGGTGACGGGGTGGGAGGGGGGGGGGCGGCTCACGTGAATGAAAAGCGATTTTGGAGTAGCTGGGATCAGACTTTGTGATGCCCCCCTCAGAATAATAGTCACTTTTACCTCCATGTGACGTAGGCCTTGCTGTTTGGCTTCACTCGCTCCTTTTTATATTCAGTTTAAATGCGGTGTGATTGCTCCTTAAGACAGTTTCATGCCACCTTCAGTAACACTGTGAATTCAACTTCTAGTACTTTGTGTTGGCCTGAAAGAGTGATAGACTCTATTTATGCGGCTGAATTTGGGTGTGATTACCCACCACGATACTGATTCATAAGGTTTTCATATATGTGCTTTAAAGATCCCCTCAGCTTTCACAAACAAACTCCCAAAGTGTTTTTTTGAGTTGTTGTGAAGTAACGTTTGTTTACGTAACTTCCGTAGTGTACTTAGTTTACATACTTCTCTTAAGCACAACCATGATGTTTTAGCTGAACTTTTCTCAGTGCTATTGTTGCCTCAACCAAACATAAGATTCTTTCTGTGGTGGCGGCGGCACGTCATTCTAAACTCATAACGTTGTTTATCGGTGGAGGGAGGGAAATAAGGAGCTATAATTCGATGGATCCAGCCATTCAAATGTTTGTTAGATACTGTTGGAAACAGTAAAGGGCATCTCTCACTGTTGTCTGACATTTTATAGACCAAAGTGATGTTAATCGAGGAAATAAAAGTAGTTGCAGGCTCAATATATATATCTTTTTTTTTTATTAATTTGTTGATCTTGACATTAACTGCTGTAATTAAATGTGATGCCATTATACAGCACAATTTAGAATAAGGGAACAGGGAGCCGCGAAGTCTTGCAATGCTATATTTTTTGGGGGGGGATTTTCCAGCTTGTCGCACAAATGTAAATCAAAGACCTTCCGCTGTCTGGCACCGTGACCTTTTATTGTTCAGGTCAATATGGATATCATTGCTCATCTGCCAGAGAGAATTAAAGCTTCAAAACGTGGCGACGCAGAGGACGTGGGCTTCAGCACACGGGGGACAGAGAACATTAAAGATTGCGATTCGCGACGACACAACAACACACCGTCATCTCAGTGGCACCGAATCAAAGCGATACAGCGAAAGCCTTTTAATGTGCGTGCGTGTGCCCACAGCCGACCGCTCCGGTGACAGTTTGAGGACTAAATATATCATCTCTGTTGTTCTCTCGTTCTCTTCTGCTTCACTGTACATTTGTTTCATGCGAAGGATCTGAATTGTTTTTATTTTTATTTTATTTTTGTACGTGTTTTGTATTAAACCAGCTGTGCAGTGATGTGCTCCTGAATGCCACAGGTTTCTCTGTGGAGGCCTTTAAATGCACAATAATTCAATGAGTCAAAACTGTGGCCATGTTTGTTTGTGTGTATATATATATTTTTTTTTTCTTTCAAACACTACGTGAAGAATCTTTCAGAGAACATACGGTCTCTCCCGGTTGTGCCAATTCTTCCCCCCGAAAAAAACCCATTTCAGACCTTAAATTCAGTCCATTGAAGTACAGGAAATCATATTTTCCTGCTCTACCCTCTTATGAAGTTTCCAGCTTTCGCTACATGAATTTGGGCAAATTGGAAAATGTTTTTAAGTTACTTAGGACCAGATTGGGCTAACGCGTGCGCCGAGGGAAAATGCAGAATCCTTTTTCCTTTTCAATTCACGCAAAGGTAAAACTGATATTTCTAAGATACTGAGTGCCCTGGAACTTTCCAAGTCCCTTTGCAGCCAGTATTATCACAGTCATCCTCCCCTGCAATATTAATGTCATTCTTAAGTAGCCAAGGAAAGTGCTTGTCGACAGATAAGTGTTTTTTTTTGTTTTTTTTTCTCCCTGAAAAATATATTTCTGTGCGAGCGCCGCGCCATTTACATTTCACTCAAAAGCCCCACTTTTCCTGTCCCCCTTCCAGTCTTCTTTCATTTTAAAGTCTCTTGGACAAAAATATATCCTCTAAAGTGTCTGTTTATCCTAAACTGAGTTTACAATACTCCCTTCCTATCTGCAAATAACAAAAGGCAATCTTTGCAGCGAAGCTACACGGCCTGTAGGAGACTGTTGGTGTAAAGGCGCACATGAAGATCAACACTGTCAACTAACAAAGCAGACGGGTGCTTAATTTCCAAGTCTGAACGCATCAACATCAAACAGTTCTTTAATTGACTTAGAATCACACTAAATGTAGAGCATAGAATGGGAAAGCGGATATTATGAGCTGTCAGATTGCATTCATCACCTTCTTTTATCTTTTTTTTCCCCAAACTTCCCACAACCAGTCGTGTCAGGGTGTGAAATGTTGTGGCACGTGACAAAAACCAGCAATTCTACAACCAAAGCTTAGCAGCCGTAACAAGGCATGGCACACTTAGAAGGTGGTCTGTGTTTGTACCTTTTTTTTTTGACGCCCCCATGAAAAGGGCAATAATGCAAGGAATGGATTAAACTGTTCATGCGCTCGAAGGTAAGCAGCAATTGTTAGCATTTCCAGCTAAATAGCTTACTGCCTAGTTGTTTTTTTCAAGCCCACGGAGCCACATCATTGACTTTGTAGTGTTTCAGGTTACGTTACGTTTACAAAACAAACCTAAACATTCTGTAAATAACCTAATTCTCACTGTTTAAAAGCTGGACCTGGATGCTAACAGACTTCGGGCTAACGTTAGCAGCTCGAAACAGTAAAAAAAAAATCAGCCATAGCAGCATTTTCATGTTTGCTTAATGAGCTACTATGTTAGAAAACGTCCGACTGAAAGTTGTCATTTCAGCCCTAACATTGAGTCCGACTGATTGAAGTTGAGGACGCGTTGTTTCAGGAATGACGACACATTGTGAGCGGTAAATCTACCGCCATTTCCATTGTGAACCGCAAATGTGCCAAGAACTTAAATCTTGATACTCCTAGCAACAGTAACTGTTACTCCCACTCTTTTTTTATTTTCCCTTCCCTCATCTGCATCCCACTCCCCCCCCCCCCCTCCCCCTTCTCGCCTTCATTCCAACAGTCAGATGGCTCCTCGTGAGCGAGTCCCAAGTGGCCGGCCAGCCAGCCGGGCCGCCTGAAACTTATGACTAGCCATGTTCTTCAAACATCATGCCACAAACCAAAGCGTGGCAGGATGACAGATAGTCCCTTCAATGTATAGTGACAAACAAATTAGTGCAAAGATGCTTCTCGCCGCATACCAGATGTGTTGGGCTCCGTGGTACGGAACAGCCGATGAAAAACTGTCCACGTCCCATCTGTGCTTTCGGCGCGACCATCGGTGCAGCAATTTGTGCTGAACAAAGTAGTGCAAACAGCCAGCCTGATTATATGTGTCATAATGCGAGGCGTGGAGCACTACTGGGGGAGAAGATCACACAGAAGCTGGCAGGTTTATTTGATGAGAGGAGAGGGAGGCTGTTAAAGCAGAGAAAAAAAAAGGACGGGATGCAGGTGAAGTAATGGAGAGAGAGAGAAAGAGAGAGGTTGAATAGATAGGGTGCAGGGGAATAGATGAGCTGGCTTATAAAAGTGAAATAACGAAAAACTGGGGGAAATAAAAGTGTGAAATACAAATTTCTTTCAGCCCCACAAACACATAAATTGTAGTTCTTATTAAGCTGCACCAAGAAAAAAAACACTCCTCTCAGCTATTTTTCTCCCTCACACCTTCGCAATTGTTGCTCTCAGTTCCGGCCGCCGTCCAGGCGACGAGAACGGGCCAATTTGCGTCCAGCCCCACACCTGCCGATTGACTCCCGCACACTTCCAGATTGGAGACCACACGCCGGGGTGACCGCGTCGGCAACACGGTTGCGCACTTACTGCCGAGGAGGGCGAAAGCGACACAATGCACCGTCGACAGGGTCCTCAGCTCTAAGCACACAAACACGACGGAAGTTGAGAGAGCGTCAAAAAGGCTTTCGAGGACGGTGGCGGCGCTTGGCGTTCCCGCTTTGCGGTCGGGGCCGCAGGCGGCAGCGCCGCGCATACGCGTCGGGGCCGCACGAGGAAGCACATGCCTTGTGACGGAGGGAGGGATAACAGCGAGAAAGAGATGAGCAACAACACGCCGGGAGGCAGAGACATTCCTGACCTGCTTAGTGTCATTACACCGGCAGACTTATCTCGCTCGCTCTGCCTTGTAAATACACTCGAGTGCTTGTTATCAAACGAGCGAGGCGACAAACCCCATCCAGGTTTGAGTCCCAGGCTTCCTCTCCATGCTTGTAAATGAGTCATTCTCATGGATGGCAGCACGCATTAATATTCTGTTAAGAAGGGAAGCGAGTGCGCATTAAATCCGCCACTTATCAGGTAGCGATCGTGATCTGTGTGGTACTTTGAAAAAAAGGTGGAAAAAAAGAATAAAGTCATGCCTGTTTGCTTTTAATTGCCAAAAGGTATTCGGTGGGGGGGGGGATGGATGGTGACAGCATATGGATCTCATATCTATTCCTACTCCATCTCCAGGCCTCGCATTTCAACAAGTTCCTTTTTTTAGGATGACATGCTGCTTGTGTGTTTCTTACTACCTGCACTCTTTTCATAAAAGGCCTCCACAGCACTTTCGGGTGCCATTGTTCAGAGGCCGCCATATTAGCGCTAAAAGCTTTCGCAGTCGAACGCAAAAGCGGCCCGACGGCAGCACGCTTTCCATTCCAGGTGGAAAGGAAAATGCGGTTAAAATATTTATTTTTATATATTTTATGTTCCATGAAAACGCATCTTTTTGCTCACTTCAGGCACGAGGGATGACATTAAAAAGCTTTCATCACGACTGTGTTCTCAAGTCTCCTCCCCGCATTGAAAGTGAGGCTCTCAGCGGTGTGAGTGCTTCGAGGGGATGCGTGAGAGGGCTGCTGAGGCGTGGTCGGTGAACCTGTAGCGGCGTACGCAGGGCCTCTGTGACAATCCACAGCCGTCACAGAACTCTGAGCAGGTTCCTCAATGACACTCATGGCAGGTCGCCTCTCCGGAGCACGGGAGTGTTCTCTGTGTCTCGCTGTCGAAATGGAATAGCGGAGAAAAAGTGAGAGAGAGAGAAAGAGAGAAAGCGGCATTGAATTTTCCCCTGCGCCACAATATGATTAAGCGATTCAATGTCCACTGGAGCTCTTCTGCTTATACACTCCACAGTGGGATGCGGTGTTGTGTTCTGCTGCCACCTCGGCGTAAAGTAGCCTTCGCTGCCCATGAATACAAAAAGGCTCTGAATCGTATCTTTTATTGTATCGCATAGTGCGGGGCAGCAGGGCCCACATGTAATATTACACTATGTAATGGAGCGAAAAGTAATATAATACAGCAAAAGGAAAAAAAACGCGTGAAGTAGAAAGAAAGATTGGACTTGAAGTACGGGGGAAAAGCAGTATAGTATATTAACAATAATCAAATCACATATACTGTACAATATGTTAAACTGTACAGTCCAGTAGCCTTCAGTTTGTGGGAGTATTTCCCTCTTATGTTCTCAGGTCATTTAGAGATAATGCTGCTTGAGAGATTAACCAATTTACGAAAACATGTTTTCATGAAAACATGAAAAAAAAACGTTTTGGGCTTCTTTCACTGGCGCAAAAAAAACCCCTCAGCCTCCATTGTCTGCCTACATGTCTTAATTATAGCATTCTCTAAAGAACGGGCCTATAACTGTGTCTGCATGACAACGAGCCGTAAAAAGGCATCAACAGGAATACCGCGTGTCTCCACGTACATTTATGTGACAAAGCTCGTGTTGCTCACAACAGAGACATCTGCTCAAAGAGACGGCGTTCACAACACTGTCTGTCCTTGGCACCCATGTCCACGGGAGCACATGTAAAGCAGATGGCCTGGCTACTCCGTCCTCACTGCCGCTAATCAGGTGCTAAATATCCATCAGTCTGTGCTAATGCATCCCCCTATACCTCTTTCCATCCAGCCCCCCCCCCCTCCACTCACTGATCAAGTGTAAGTTCATTCACATTAAGTGCTTTTCTAGTTTCCTAGTTCATTGGGACTTCCATGTGCTTAAGAGCAACAACCCAAACGACAACACGTCCGTCACGCACAGGAACGCTCGCACGTACGCGTTGACAGGCGGGAGAGATACCGGCGCCTGGAGAAAAAAAGAACAAACACACACGCATCATGCTAGTAATTATCACTGTGCGGGTGCCGTGAACAGGTTTCCCCAGCGCTAATGTTAGAACGTGCAGAGAATGCTACGCTAATTGGTCTCACGTTTAGTGTTATTTGTCGTCGGAACTAACTTTTGAGCTTTGGAGCTAAAAGTGAAAACAGTTGAACTGATTTAGAGGGCGTTAACATTCCTTTATTTCATTAGGTAGATAAGTCCCATGCGTTTCATCCCACAACGTTCATATTTCTTAGTTTTAAATCTTAAAAAGCGGTTACTCTTTTAAACACTGAATACGCCTCACGTTTACAGTGCACAGTCCCCGTCCTGCACCACAGAACGCAGGTGCATCTCAATCCCCTTTACCTGCACCTTGAGTCCTCCCCTCACGTCTCAGTCCCTCCCGCCGAAGACTCGAGGAAAGAGGAATAAAGGAGACTCAACTTCAGAGGCATGAGATCCGCTTCTCTCTCTGCGTGATGGTGTTAACAGCTCTGTGGTGTCTTTTGATGCTCTGGAGTTTGTATTTGCACATATATGTGCTGTCCATATAACAACCAGGGAGCACAGTTGCTGCTGCAAGAGCTGTTTTTTTATTTCTATGTCCTGCCAGAGGTGAATCAGTCTCTGCATGTGATGGCTAAATAGCATATTTAGATACATAGTAGGCCCCGGATGTACGAGTTCAGAAGTGAGAGAGAGAGAGAGTCGATGATTTCTCCCGTCGCTCATCTGACCCATTGGTTATGCTGAGCCGTGGGGAAATGTGATTGGGCTCATTACCCTTCTCCTCAGAACTGATACAGGAAGTGCAAGGAGAGCGAGATTCTCTTCTCCAGCTCATTTTGAATGGACACCGTCGCCAGCGTTGTCACTATCAGGAGTGCATGGCCATCTGCCAAGGCTCTCCCTATCTAACCTGGCTCTCCTCTGCCTTCCCCCGCCTTTTGTGCGCTGGAAACAAATGAGTCCGAGCGTCCTCTCCTCCTCCTCCTCCTCGCCGTGTCCTGGTGCAGTGGGGGATGGAGACTATTGGCATGCATTGTCTCGTCCGTTCGGCCGGCTGGAGAATAAGAAGGGATGGATGACAGATACCGTGAAGGGCGCGTAAGGTAACGGTGTCCACACCAGCGGCGGTGATCGGTGGGTTTGACGAACTCTGGCACCAGGCTGGGTTCTTTCCTCCCAGCTTTGACAGAGGCCATTGTAGATTCAACTTACTTGCCCCAAATAACACTCTGATGCCATGTGAGGTCACTGCGTTGGGGTTATTCCATTTTTCCACTTTTAAAACAACGAAGTCACATAAAAAAGACAAAGAAGAGTTAAAGATAAAAATCGATGGATATCTTTTTATCGAAGGACATTGTTTTTTTCATACAATCCTGGTACTAAATATAGCAAATAAACAGTTTAAATTGGTACATTTCCACTTAATTACGTCTAATTAATTGCTAATAACCTACAGAGACTATGCGGTGCATGGTAGGTCAGTTCGACGCACCAAAAATGTTGAATGTCCTCTTAAGTCAGCATTCAGTTAAACCAATATGATGTATATTTGCTTGGGTTTAAATTACATAACTATTCTGCCAAACGTACTCCCGTTTCCAACGGGGCGTTGGCATTATTGAGGACTGCTTGTGTGTTTTCATTCATAAAAGGCTGAAAATATGCTGCGTCTCTCTTTTGGGAAAAAAAACCAGCCGCGCTACACAAACTGTAAACTCCGAACACAAACTGCCTCTGACGTTATACACAGCTCACCCATAAATCAGAATGAAGTGTGTTTGTGCCGGTGCTTCATAAAGCTATCAAAAAACGATCAGAGGTGGCATTTGGAGGATGACCTCTAAACTGCACCGCTTACCACTGCGCAGTTGATTCAGCATCCGAGTTATTGAAAGCGTGATGATATTTTCTCCTCAATAGCCACTTCCTGAGACGTTTGAAATGAACTGCGGTCTCATTGAAAGTGAAAAGGATTGTTTTTTTTGTTTTTTTTTGTCACTTTGAAATTATGCAGACCTGAAGAGCCCTATAGAGAAACGCTCTGTTCTGACTGTGAACTTATAAGAAACGCTCTGAATACAGAATGAAAGGGGTCTATTGAGGCTTTTATGCAGCCCAGCGATGGTGTCGAACACTGGAGCAAGTGCATAGAATTAGTTTCCTCTTTAGATCATTGGCCTTTTAAAGGGGGGGGGGGGGGTAATAACTATTGAATTAATTGCCATGAAATTATGCGCAGACATTCATGTTTCCCAGACGGATGTAAACTGTAACAACCTTGGTTATCCCTTAACTTATTCACCTGGTGAATAGCGTTGACCATCAGGTCAACACTTTGTTTGATGGCCGAGTACCCGCAAAAATGTTCAGCCTCAGCCTCAGCGAGGGGTGTCACGGTTTCGATTCTAAATGTAAAAAAAATCGGTCGATATAAGCTTTCAAGTCAAAAGCAGGATCGGTGATTCTACCCGTATCATTTATTTTCTCTGCCCCCGCTTATTTGCGTGTTTCCAAAGGGGGAAAAAAAAACACTTGACACAGCATGACTTACCTGTAGCCTGCTGCTACACTGGGTTTTCCGAGACACCATGACCACTCCCGGACCATTGACAAAATAAGACCCGATTTCATTGCTGGCCAGATCACTTCTATGTTTTGTCCGGCCCGCGTTGGTCGATCTAACTCTGCTAACTCTTGCGTCCTGCATGCGTTTACACCTTGCATTCGTTTTTGTTTATCCTTATACAGATACAGATCCCATGTTAATGCCGGGTGTCTACCTCTTGGGAACCTTTTGACCTGACAGTACATTTATTCACATCAGCGCTCAATAGAAAGAGAGGCTTATTAAGTACAGTAGCAATTTTCTCTGGGAGGTTCAAAAGGCAAGAGGTAGCGTCGGGGCCAGTTCAACATACTTTGAGCCAATACTTACTTATCATCACAGCGAAAAAATGATAAACCTTTTCTGGTCATATTTTGTGACCAGATGTTGAAAAACCTGCCACTTATTGAATTTAGTGTGAAAGATGCTTTTTTTGTGAAGGTCTTGCTGGGGATGAGCAAGATTTCTGTTCTCTTCTCAGATCTTTATTCTCACGAGACAGAAGTAAAGGAGATCGATACAATATCAGACTGCTCGCGTCTGCTCGTGTGCTCTACACACCTGTAGCTTTGCCTCTGACACCCTCAGTTTGTTCTCTAAGGAGAATGAATTTGCTCATGCTCATAATATTGTACACACTTGCGTGCATCCGGTCACACCAACTCGTGCCTCATTGCCCAGTGGGCCCTTTGACTCGGCAGAAGCTGTTGAGTGGCTGGTTTTCGACCCCCCCCCCCCCAAATATACATTGCAGACATGTCAGCCTGCAGTGTGAACCTCCCGTTTGTTAATTGCCTACAATTTCATGCTTGATGTGAACATTTGTCTTTCACGCTACACAGGAACTGTATACATCTTTGTGTAACGAATGCAAGAACCGGTTAAGATGCTCTGTACAGAACCAACAACCTCTAATTTTGCCGCCCTTGTAAACACACCAGACAGCCGCGTTTCGTACCGTAAAAAGGGCCTTCAGGGGCTTTAAAAACAATACAGACTGATTTGAAAATGGTCCGGGTAATGACCTTGTTGGCCGAGGGAGTCGTTTAGCGCCAAATTGCTGCTTGTGTTGGGCTTTAGTCCGTAATTAGGTCAGAATGCAAATGCTTGTATTGTGATGTTGGCCCGCGAGGACCAGCTCCAGCCTCGGTGTTTAGAGTGTATCCATGTGTGTCAGAGTGACTCATTGAGCCCCTCTAGTGCTGTTGAGCTGTGAGGAGAGAGCGAGAGAGAAAGAGAGAGAGAGAGCAAAGGGGGTCCAGCTCATTCACAACCCCGCGCTCTTATCAAAGCATGTTTATTGCACTGTAATGTGCCCCTCGGGTTATGCAGCATTAAGGACTGTGGTGGAGAGAGGCGGGGAGCTTGGAAGGCGTCTTGACCTCGGGCTCGACCTCTACCCTCCCGCACACCTACACAAACTCATCCTAGATCATTCCCTCCTCCATCACCTCCCCCTACGTCTGTCCACCTCCAGCTCCTCTCTCTCTCGCTCTCCTTCTCTCTCGTTTGCCTCTCCCGTTCCTCTCTCTTTTATTGATCATTAGCTGGTGTTGGGGGTGCAGAGAGAGAGAGAGAGAGGGGGGGGGGGGTGTAATTAAGGAGCCAGACTGGTCTGTCAATTCTGCTCAGCGCTGCATGGAGTGCACCAGACCAAGCGATGGCCCTAATAGGGCTTCATACTGTAAACAACACGCACACCTGGACAGCAGCAGGCCCCGGGGAGGAACGGGAGAAAGACACTGTCGACAAGTTAGCCCTAATAAAGAAAGGAAGTTTAGCACCGAAGATGTACTGTGTGTGTGTGTGTGTGTGTGTGTGTGTGTGTGTGTGTGTGTGTGTGTGTGTGTGTGTGTGTGTGTAAGATTTCAAATGCCCAAATAAAATCCAGTTACACAAAAAAATGAAAGAGAAATACAATACACATTGTTAAACGTATTTTCTCTTCATGTGTGCGTTCGGTGCGTCATCTCAGGTTTTCGTATCCACTGACAGTGAATCGCTTGTCACTGTGACATGGATCTTCCGCGCCACATTAAAACAAAGTGGAGATAGCGCTACAGTGCGGTCCATCCGAGAGCAGCGTATTAGTTTTCATGAACAGCCGCAAGACAGTTTATTTTTTCCGTTTTAGGACCGACGTGCAAATGAAAAGCAATCACGAGCAGCCATCGGATGAATAAAAGTGAAACGACAACATGGGTTTTCCATTGAATCATGACACAAAAACATTCACCAATTTTCTCTCAGATACATACGGAATTCACGAGGGATCCAGACCTGTGGTAAAGCTCATGTACAGACAGTCCGCTTTCTTCACAAAGACAAAGAAAAAACACTAATTTGACCTGAAATCATAATACACTATATTCTCTCTTCTAATATCTGTGTCACATGACTGCTTTAAGACTATATAGCACTGCTCTGACAAAAGCATTGAACAGCTGTTCAGGTCCTCTAATACCTCCATGAAACGTAACTGAACGTAACAATTTTAGTGGCGTCAGTCATCAAATGTCAAAAGCGTGAACAACTTTGTCCAGTTAAGATTTATTTTCAGTTAAGTTTGGTGAATCCGACATCTGAAGGAGCACAAACGTCACCGAGAGAGAACTTTCAGGATTAGGATAAGAATGTTCTTGCAAGAGGCCCAGTGTGTATTGTACTTCACTTCATGTCTTTTGTTTGATTTTTGTTCATGAGTTCTTTTAAATCGTCCATGTGTGTGCATGTGCATCTTCCTCTTGTGGGGCGTGCATGCGCACCCGCTCTGTCGCCCGTGCGCGGGCCGACACCGGTTCGCGCCTTTGATCGATAAAACTATCAAAACATCTCCGCCGCTGCCCTCTTGTTGACTCTGCTTGTCTCTTGTCTCTCTCCTCCAGAGAAAGTCAGTATGCTGTCAGCATTGATCGCCCCCTTCAAGTACATAAGCCCTGGGACCAGCAGCACAGAGGACGAGGACAGTTTAAGTAAGCTGCCGCCGCTTTTTCTTTCTCTCTGTCGGCGCGCTGCGCTAATTCCCTCGCTGGCGGGCCTAATATGGAAATGATCTGTCTGTCACCCACGTAATTAATTATTTGGGAACTGGCGTCTTTGATTACGCACGGATGTCAGCGTGTGTGTTAAAATCTGTATTATCTTTAGCTGTTGAATATTAGATTTGAGTGTGATAAATAAGTCATGAGATAGGTGCTTTGCGCGCCTGCATGCGCTATCATCTACAAATCTGCCTCAGCCCAGCCCTGAATGTCAGCACTTGATCCCAGCCTCCCATCCCACCATTAACATTCTTGTGGCAAGACCCGAACAGCCCATTTTTGTTCATTTCCCATCAGAAATGCAATACGCCACCACTTCCCCCGTAACTAGGTTTGAAGAGCGTATCACAGCTGTTCAGGCTTTGCTCTCACAGAGGACAGAAGTGTGAAATAAAAGCGGGCTACAGACATTTTATCCTTTCATGGAATGTCTGCCACTCGACGTGATCCCCACCCCCCATTACAAATAGGATTGATGCTCTGCATTGGCCACGGGGGCCAATGGTTCCCACTTACGACACAGATTCAGAACCAATTTGGAGGCAGATTAGGAGAATGATTTGGCAGATAACGTCGCCATTTTTAGGGGATTTGTGTTTGGATTTTAAAACACTTAAATATGATGGAGCCTCGTGGTATGAAGTGGGCTCGGCTCAGGGAGATGATTGTAGATTTGTTCATTACCATTTCATTGTGTATGAAGTGGCTGGTAGATTTCCCCTTTTGTTCAGCCAGGATACATGCAAGTGTCGCGCAGTAATAGTTGCTTTTTTTCACTTTGACATTTCACGTTGTTGTTTTTTTTTTTTTTTTTTCAGGCACCAGCAGTGCAGAGGTAAAGGAAAACCGAAACATTGGTAACTTAGAGGATCGCTCCATTGCATCTGCAGAGTGCCAGTCGCTCTTCTGCTCCGACTCTGCAAGAAGTGGCGGCTCCGGCCTGAAGAGGAAGCGGCCGCTGGAGGAGGACAACAACGGGCACTTGTGTGAACTCCGCCTGATCTATAAGAAACTGTCCTGGTCCGAAGCTCCAAAGAACGCCTTGGTGCAGCTCAACGAGCTGCGGCCGGGCCTGCAGTACCGCGTGGTGTCTCAGACGGGACCGGTCCACGCGCCCGTCTTCTCCATCGCCGTGGAGGTGAACGGGCTGACTTTCGAGGGCACGGGCCCCACAAAGAAGAAAGCTAAGATGAAGGCCGCCGAGCTGGCCCTCAAGTCCTTCGTCCAGTTCGCCAACGCTCCTCAGGCCCACCTGGCCATGGGAAACATCTCAAACCCTTCGGCCGACTTCACCTCGGATCAGGCGGACTTCCCTGACACGCTCTTCAAGGAGTTTGAATCTTCGCCGTGCTCCGATGGCCTCTCGCTCTGCGACTCAGCAGCGGAGAGCGATCTGCTGTCGAGCGAGCTGCTGAGACATGGACGGTTGCTCCGCCATACCTTGGACCTGATGGTGCAGGCTCAACAAAGGCTAGGTGGGATTGTCCCAGATCCGGAGGCCCCCAAGAGTCCCGTGGCGTTGCTCAATGAGCTCCGGCCGGGCCTGCGCTACGCCTGCCTTTCGGAGCGAGCTGAGGGCCGGAGGCTGCGCAGCTTCGTGATGGCGGTGCGCGTCGACGGGCGGATATTTGAGGGCTGCGGTCGCAACAAGAAGCTGGCCAAGACCCAGGCGGCCCAGTGCGCTCTTCAGGCCCTCTTCAACATCAGGACGGCCCCAGAGGGGAGGACAGGCCTCAAAGCCAGCAGGAAGAGCTGCCCTCATTTACCCCAGGTGAGTACAGACACATCCCCAGCGCCTGTCTTCTGCTAAGCTTTGGCAGCTCCCTCCACTTCCTACAGGGGCCTGTAATGACCAAAACAGCAGGCGCGCAGCGAAAAGCCAAACACTCTCCAACAAGTAATTAAGGAGGAAAGGCGATAGGAGCTAAAAAAAAAAGAAAGAAAGAGTGGCAGCACTGATAAAGCAAGCTGGCATTTACGTTGTGTCAAAATATAGTGAAAATACAGATCACAAATATGTGTGCGTGTGTTCTGCAAAGCCTGTTTCTTTATCTGTTTTTTGGTCTATTTAAATAAAAAAAGCGTGTAAATGTAGGTACTTATTGTCCTTGTGCCTCTGACACGAGAAATCTGCATCGCCACCCAAATTAGTTTTTTTTTTTCTTTTCCTCCTCGTATGTGTTTGTAGAGCTGTAATTGGGCGAGTTTTGCAATTTTGCAAGATCTCCTGTTTCCTCATGTGTGGCATCACAGTGTCTACAAACATTAATTCAATCTGTTGCCCAAAGGAGATAGAAAAGCAAAGAGCAAATCGACAAACAAACCACCGAGCCCAATCCCATGCTCATTTACCCAAATATGTAAATAGCAATCAGAGCCAGGAAACTAGTTTTTGAGAAACTTGAGGAAATTGGAGAGCCTAAAGACATAGTGGCTGGATTGGCTGGCACTTGTTGACAGCCATTTAAAACTTCATTCCAGAAGAAGAATTTCATCGAAACGTGAAACTGCCCTGACTAGATAGTCACACTGAGTTTGGTTGTTTACTATTGTCTGCATAGAGAAAATATCCAACCTGACCAGGTCACTGGCATGATGGCAGCTGAAAATCTAAATTGTAAAGCCTCCACTGTCCTAATACGACACAAAAGAATGTGCACCACGCTCTTGAAGTCTTGAATGGAAAAGAATTAAGCCCATCCGTAGAGTGCACATCCAAAGCGTCCTTTCCCCAAAGTCTTTCCTCGAAGCCTTCTGTCGACACACGCGCCGCCATATTGTGCTCCCGCGCCTCCTGCAGGGTAACGTGTCGTATCAACGTTCCTCTTCCAGCCTTGAAGTAATAGACTGGCGAGGGTGTCCTTCCCCAGAGCACGACATCAACCCAACAAACCTGCACATTTGCCTGGGAGAAACTTTTTTTTTTTTTTCTCTCTCCCTTTTTCTCCCTGCTGCCACGGTGTCTAAAAGGATTTTAAGAGGATTTGCCGCACCCGTTTAGTTCCAGAAAGCACTCGCTTGTGGAAATTTCTTGAAAGTCAGCCGTGCCGTCTGCTTTATTTTCACTGGTAAAGGACAAAAGCGCACAAACAACATGTATGCGTGCGTGCATTCGTGTGCGAATAAACGTGTTGGTGGATATGATGGGTTACATGTCTGAACTGTTGCGTAATGTCAGTGTGAAACCCCTCCAGCTCACGCACACACACACACACACACACGAGCCAACCTCTCCTGCCAAGCACTGATTGCATGGGCAGTGGTTGACTACACTGCAGATGTGAAGCGTAGTGCGGGGGTGGTTGCCAGCTGTAGCCTGAGAGTAATGCAAATGTTATGGTGGTTTGCCAAATTATGTGTGCCACATTGCTCCGTTCTCTCTTCCCAGAAGTCCCTCTGGCTGTACCTGTTGCAGGATAAAGCTTTGTTGAGAAGAAGTTAATGGGCCTACACAGTATAGAGCATCGCCCTGACCTTAGAAGTGTATGGTTTTATCGACAATTTCCATGACACTATTAAGTTATACATATGTTGTATGAGTATATTTTTTGTGTCATGGCCTTATAATTAAAAATATATATATGTTTTATCCCCAAAATCATTCTCTAACCTTATTTTAAGGTTTTACCTGTGAGGCCAAACCTCTTTACCGTGTTGCTCTAAGCTTAAAAGAGAGTGTTCAATCTGTGGTATTAAAAATCTTCCAAATTAATAATTTTACCAGAAACCTTATAATGACATTGTAACAAATGCCAACTAAGCTGAGCAATTTTTACCTTGTTTGAACGTGATGAAACGCTGAGTGACGTCACGGTTTTGAAACCCTCGAGTTCGGCATTTTGGCCGTCGCAATCTTGGATTTTGTCTTTGTCGCCATCTTGTTTTTTTGCAACCAGGGGACGGTTGAGGAGTGATGGCGCAGTGGTGGCGGCGCCGTATACGGCTCTGGTAGTGACCTTTTGATCACCGGGGAGCCAGACTAGAAAGTGGCGTTGAGACCATAAACTCATGTTTGCAATGTCTACTGAGGTAGTAAATCAAGTGAGAAGCAGGGCCATTTTCTCATAGACTTCTATACAATCTGACTTATTTTTGCAACCAGATGTGCCGCACCCTGATGGCCATTAGAAAGAATGCACGTTTAATGCACTTCCGCATTGGCTTCACTTTTGAGAAGCAGAGGTTGCCATCTGGTTTTACCGTTAGCCTCCGCGCTAGACAGCTAGCTTGCTAATATTATTTACATAGCGTGTGTTACCGTTTGTTAGCAAAGATTAATGTTATTATAAGTAACTCAAAGTTACAGTGATTAGTTCAAAGACGATATCCAATAAGACCAAATTGTGGTAATACACAGGGTCAGAGGACTGCTACATCCTCCTTGTAAGAATACGTGGGGACGCAGAGAAGAAGAAGGGTTCAACGCTTGAACACTGTATATCGATGGAGGACAATGGAAGTGATAGGGCAAGACTGGGCAGTAATATGAGGATTTTGCATTAACTCAACAGATTGGAGCATAAGGATGAGGAGTCCTTCAAACTTAGCTGAACAGGATGACTGGTAGCTTGAGAATTCAACCCCCCAATGAAATATTTAAACTCTCGGGGACTGCATGGTGGTGTATTCTGCTTCGCATACATACTAAGGAATAATACAGCGAGAGTGACAAGACAAGCATACTAGTGCACATCCACACAATGCAATAGACTTTTTTTCCCTGCAGTAATGCAGCCTATACTTTCCTCTATGCCTCCTACGCTCATCGGGCAGCAGTGTGCTTGACATTAAAGAGCTATTTATCTTTCAGCAAGGGCTTTAATTTTTGGTTTCCTTCATTTAACCTTTATTTATCCAGGGAAATCAAATGAGAATGCATTCTGCAGAGATATCTTGCCCTACACTGACTTCACCCTACTTATTCATAGGTGAGTGATAGGCCCAGTACAACCACAGTCAGCTACATTAGGCAGCTCTCCTAGGGCTGTGTCCAACAAGACGTTTTATAGCCAGGTGTATTATTTTGTGTTAATTCTTTGCGATGAGCATCGCTGAGCATCTATTTTGCGCTTGAAAAATGTTCAACCATGCGTTAAATGCTGCGCTCGTCCTTGTCACTCTTCTTTTAGCCGGGACAGACAGGCTAAATGGTAAATGGACTGTACTTGTATAGCACTTTTCTAGTCTTCTGACCACTCAAAGTCCTAAAACACTACATGTCATCATTCACCCATTCACACCCATTCATACACTGATGGCAGGAGGGTATCCATGCAAGGTGCCACCTGCCCATCAGGACTCTAACTAACATTCATACCCATTCATACACCCACATGCATGCACAGCTAATTTGGGGTTAAGTGTCTTGCCCAAGGACAAGGACTAGCGGAGCCGGGGATCGAACCGCCGATCCTCTGATTGAAGGACGACCCTGCTCTACCACTGAGCCACAGTTGTCCATACGCACCACAAAGACTTGATCAAACGTGTTCTACTCTGCGTACGTAAGCTTCTTATTGTGTATGTATTGTTTTTATTGTTGTTACTGTGGACTTTATGTTTTCTGGAGCGCTGGAGCGATCAAATATCCCCCTGTGGGATGATAAAGTTAATCTGAATCTGAACCGATCAAAACGATGGCCCACAAAAACTCATGAACCCTGTCAGACCGGCATGTCCGTCCTCTCTCTCTCTTCGTGAGTCAGCCTTCCTTTCAACCAGAGCAACAGCTAGAGCCATGACACAATAACGCTGTGCCTCCAAAGGGCTCTCAAGCACTCCCAGCTGGGCGTTATCAGAAGAGCGACAAGTGTTTATAGCTGGGAACCTTAGTGCCATAGGGAGTTTACTGCCTTGCTCAACAGCACATGTTCAGTAGGATTTCAGGGAAGCACGATATTCCTAGCTGATCAAGGGATTCAGTGTGGGAGCCTTCTGACCACCAAGCCCAATTCTCTAAGGGACTGTACCAAAAGGATTGTGGTGAGGCTGAATATTGAATTATTATTTTATTTTTTTTAAACAAGACCCTTAACAGCATTATGTATATTTTTTTGGGATCCTCCCCGTCATTTCATCTGTAATAAAAATTTGACCTGTTTAATCCAGTTTAAACAAACTCCGGTCCGTTTGCTTGGTTAGTCGTAGTTTAGTTGGTTCGTTAAGGCCGGCGTGAAAGCTGCCAATCGAACCCCGGTCGGATCAACAACCCAATCGGTCTCGGACCGAGGCGGCTTGAAAAGGTGGTCTCGACCAGCCTCCAAGCGGACTCTGGAGCGGGTTCCTTTGTGGTTGGAAAGCTAACAAACGACTAATGATAATAATAACTAATCTGCTCATCGTGAAGTCTGTTCATGAACACAACCTTAACATTGATGTATGTATATAACCTTTTTATGCAAGTCAACACAAATGCGCGTCATTTCTTTGATTAGTAGATCAAAAGCTGTAAAACTGCTGTGCTTGTATCCAAATGTGTGCACTTTGTCAGTTCATTAAGTCCTTTAAAAAGTGTGTGACAGCAATCCCACAGTAATAGGCCTTTGAATCATGTACAAGGCGCCTCATGCAAAGGGAAATTTGCACAGGCCCGTCTCTACGGGTTTAGTTATTATTCAGAACACGCGGTCGATTTGCATTCTAATAATACTAAGAATGCTTCAAATCATTTATTTCTGATGATGCAGGACGACAATCGCCAAAACTGTCTAGTCAACACGTTACATGTCAGTTTGTATGAATGTTTACTCTCCTTGGTTGGTTTGTAATAAGGCAGTGTGAAGAGGAACCCGGACCAGAACTAAAATGCAACAATGTATCATTTTCATCCCTCTCTTGGTTCGGACCAAATGAACCGAACCACAGGTGTGAAAGCACCCTCCGTCTTCATTATTAGTCGGTGAGTAGGAAGCTGTTCTTGAATCGTGCCCGTGGCACTCTAGTTAGCGGGAAATGTCTTTGCCCTATTAAAGCCTGCACAGCGAAGTGAGAAAGTGCAGCAGTAATCCCAACACCCATTTCACCAAGTGGAATCATTACCCCAGTGTTCGGGCCTTGATTGGCCACTTAATCTCCCCTCGCCGTCACAATGCACTGCGTTGTCGAGACTTGTGTGCGGCGGTGGGCCGGCACAGAGTCAGCAGGTCCACGTGGAAGGACGACAAGGGGGGAGGTCAGAGGTCAGGACGCCGCACTTCGCCGCTACCGTGGATTAAGGTCCATCTGAAGAGGGACATGTGCTTGGTGGCGGAGCTGAAGGAAGACCGGGGTTAATGGGAGAAAGCATTAAAGAAAAAAAAAAGCCAGCGTGTTGTGGTTTAGTACAACCATATGAAACACACCAGAGCATTTTAATTTCTCATCATATCAGCAGGGATCAAATGCGACTGTAAATTGCCTTTTAGTTTATTGCGGCGCAAAATGAATTGATTTAGTTATCTCCAAACGTGAACCAACACAGATAGAGAAGGATACAAGGCTGGTCAAGTGGAGTAATTTTCCCCGCCTCCGCCTCGGCAAATTGAATATGATTTCAGACACGTGAAGGTGACCCCTGTCAGCCGCTGAGCCGCTCGCAGATTGTTTTCTTTGTCTAATCTCTCCCACTTCTAATCTGTCTCAATATAAACAGCTGTGACAGGCTGATCATTAATTAATATTGCCACAACAAATTAGCGACAGCGATCGCCCAGCCATGCGCCACTGTCTAAGATAGAAATCCACCAAGTCAGAGAGGGAGAAGGTGTGAACAACACATTAGAGAGGAGTTGATTAACAGCTTCGGAGAACTTGCAGACAGTGTTACAGCCTCGGCATGTAGACGGTGACAGCGACGGATACACACAAAGTGACAGCTACCGCGGCACACTGTACCCACAGGTTCAGCTGCGATCGACGCCATAAGTGGTGCAGCGCAAATTGACTGATGAAACATCTGGATTCATCGGTGCTTCCTGATTCAGTCAAATAAGATTCCTCTTGCAGTTGAATATTTTATAATGGTTAAAGGATGCTCCTCTGGGTTCTTGTTTGTGGGTTATTGCCTTTGTGTTCATCAATAATAATTACATTGTACTCACTAAGGTTGTTGCTGAGATTGGAGAACATGACGATTAGGCTGCGCAAATAGTTGTACAGGTTTTAAACAAACCTCAAGGTTAAGCTAAACTAACTTGGAAGAAAAAACAAAGGCAACCATATGAAACACGATGACCGAAAGCGGACGTTTTTTTTTTTTAACATCCTGGTTCAACTTTGATCCACCGGACTTACCATCGTTGTGCGCTCATACAGAGACTATATATGATAGTCGATGTAATTGTTGAAGTCATTTTTCAAGAAAAACTACCTATTGTTCCCTTGTTCCAGATTATCTCATGAAAGGATTTGCTTCATTATGAAAGAAACCCATTTGCACTCTTGAATCCTGACTGTTCATAAAGCGTAGAAGAAGAATCAGCGTGTTCCATGTGCAAAAGCGGACAAAATGTAGAATAATAAAACAATAATGTGACAAAAAAAGTAAACCTTTAGGTCAAAGGACTAAGAGACAAACACAGAGGCAGTGTTTTGTATGAACTCATCAGCTACCTGGGTGTGGTCACATGACCTACAAGGATACCAGAATGAACACAAAGACAAAACATTTGTGTGCTCCCACCTATGAATGAGTATTTTAAATCAATATGCACACGTGTACTTACTCAACAAAAACAAAACGGAACAGATGGGCTGGCTTGAATTTAGCAACAGATGTGATACAGTACGTCATTGCGAAGAAGAAGAAAACCCGTCATTAAGACCCTCAGGATGTACAGTAGTGTTCTCATCGACTTCACCACCTCTGAGTGCTTTTGTAATCCGCTAAATGGCACAGGATGTCTCCGTTTTATATGATTGAACATTGAATACCTTTTGGGTTTAGGACTGTTCATCACGAGCAAGATGTCACATGTGGCCTGAAGGCATGGTGATGAGCCTATTTGACTATTTCTGATGTTTTATCGCAGGATGGATAATGAAAATAATCATTAGGTGCAGCCCTAGCAATGACACCATGTTTCCAAATGTCAGCACTTGACCCTACGCTAAGACCCCCCCCCGAGTGTAGAATGGCCAATCATAGTCTAGCGGGAGACGGCTCCATCCAGGCTCTGACAACTGACTGGCTCTGCTCCACAGACTCTCATGCTGTCATTTCAGATTGTCTTCATTTCCAGGCTGGTTTGGTGGATTTCGAGCTAGTCATGCTTTAACGTGGTGTAATAGTGATACTTGGAGTGCTCCCCCTACCTAGTGCTCAGATGTTATGCTGAAGTCCTACAAGGCAATAAAGTAGACTATAGGCTACACGCTTTGTACGCCAATAGTGTTAAAAATGAGGCCACTCCCACAACTACACAACCACGCCACACAACTACACCCTGCAACAGAATAAATGGCAATATAGAGGAAACACCACAACAATTATTCATGTTTGTGAATAAATATTGTATTTAAATAATAATTACTGCTGGACATAGTACGTGTTTTAAAGACATATTAGTGACAATTGAAATTGAAAAACCTGTGGAGTTAACATTAACAAAGTATGCTAGCACATTGCTAACTAGCCTTAGCTCGTCTATGCTACGCTAGCTACTGAAGTGATACTGATGTTTTTTTTTCTGTCTGCTGCTCTCTGAAATCACTTTTTAGTTTTTTCCGAAAATGATATAACATTTCTTCAGTGAGTTAGTGACAGTGTGGGCTCTACGGTAGCTCTGAAGGTTCAATTACTTTGGTGGGTACAATATTATCATACCTGCAAAAGTGGCAAATAATAGCCCATTTGTAATAAACTGGAATAATCTTTTAACGATCACCAGTAGTTGTTGCTTTATTTTTTTAAACTAATCCGGATCTTTGACCTTTGTAAATGAGAGCGATAAGGGAATTCCTTCCGTGCATCCATAACGTATCTCATTACAATTTGTCCACTTAGCGTACAATAATAATTGGAGGCAAAAAAAGCCACTGTTTGCTCCTGGACTGTCAGTCTGCCCTTTCAGCAGCCACTTACCTCATCATGTGGTATTTAAAGAGGAAGCAGCATGGGAGAGTGGAGATTTGGGTGTGAAATTACTGAACAATAATGTCTCCCCGTCTGAACGGGAGCACCCTGTACATGGAAAGGTTAGAATCCTCCTCAACTGTCTAATATGTATGCAAAATATGACCTATGAGGCGGCAGGCTGTTGAATGTAATGTACCACGTCAGCATGCAGCTTTGAGGGAAAATCCCTTCGCAGGGAGGAACAGAAATGGGGTTCGGTCGGGTCAAGTCACCTCGGATACACAGCGAAACGCCCCTGTAATCTGTTCCAAAGGAGCGAGGCGCTCCTGTCGGCTCCTCCGCTCGCCATACAGTATCCTACACCGTCTCCATTGTTCATAACAGTCCTCCATTCCTCCCTTTCCTTCCCTCCACAGCCTTCTAGCCGTGAGCCGGAGCGCGGCTATAATCGTTTCTGAAGAGCCTCTCACACTTCATTAAAAGCATAATCAAGTTCATTACAATTTCATAGGCGTTCAGGTACCAAATGGCTTCCGATAAATCACGACTATTGGTCCTGTGTGGCTGGCATGTGTAGGTTTATCTCCGGCTCTCAGGCAGGAGAGCGGCGAGGAGGAGGAGGAGGAGGAGGAGGAGGAGGAGGAGAGGAGAGGTCTGGATGTCTGGCCTTTAAATGACCTTCCAGCCTGGAGCAATGGACCGTTCTGTCATACACGCTGGACGCCCAAATCAGCACGCATCACAGCTGGGAGATCAGATCGCTCACGAAGCCAACTCGCTGACGTACAGTCGGCAGATCAACAGATGTGGCTCCATAGTACTGTTTTACTTAATATACTCTGTTATCCATCTGCTCTGCTCTTATTAGGGAGAAGACCAATATTTATACCTTGAATATTAGAATTGATATCGTAGACTTAAAGGAGAAAAGGAACAGTGTCGTATTGATAGATTAAGCAGACACATAACTGTGATATTGATCATATTAGCATTAGCTGACACTTGGCAGTGGCTGATGTCACATATTTGCGCCTCTCTCTCTCTCGGCATTCTGGCTCAGAGGACTGACAGTCTTTTTAAGGTTTTTCCACCACAGGATCGTTCCCAGGGGACCAAGAATCTTTTGAAAAACTCGCTTCTGCATGACAACCGGAGGTGCCAGCGACTAAATTCAGTTCCTGTACGATAGTTTTTGGTTGACGAAAAGGTCCCTAGTACCTCCTCATCATACAGGAATATATCAGAGCGGAATCTGTCAGGGCTTTGGAGTTTTCCGTCTCTTTTTCCCCACCTCTGCGTGTTTTAAGTACTTTCTCAAGCACATTAGAGAAAAAACTCCGAAAAAAACAACAGCTGCTTTTGAAATGTTATATTCAAAAGCAGCTGTCGTTTTTTTTTAATGTGTTATTGCTCTAAAGTGTCTAAACTTCATGGTTCTGCTGTTGCGGGCGGAAACACAAATATGAATGCGGAAAACAGACTTTTAATTTGGTTCCATAGATCCTGGATCTGTTTGGTTGAAAGAAGCTGTTCATTGCGCAATCATTCATTTTCGATGAACATCAGTCACGCAGCAGACTCCGCGAGAGAAGGTGGCCTGAGAAGCAGATTTTGTCGATATTCCACAGTTTGTTTCTTTTTATTCTAGTAAGTGGATTGTTAATGATTGATGTTGGTGTTTTCTCAAGTGTCTATTTGGAATTTGTGAATGCTGTGACAGGAAGCGTTGGGCTGACTCTGGGATGCATTCCTCACTACAGCCAACAATGTAGAAATGTTTTGATAGGGTGAGACAGACGAAGAGAAAAATCCATTATCCCATTTGCAATTACACATATGTCTTTAAATATTATAACAGCTTGCCTTCTGGTCATAAATCAGTCCATCTAGCTATCGCAATTAGTCTACAAATATGGTGATGAGTCATCATCAGCCGTGAGACCTTTTTATATCCTCGAAAACAAAATGTCCAAAACGTCAGTCCTGTTCTGCTGCTCACACATTGACACAGCGACTGTCCCTCTCCACCCACTCACATGCCTGGCTGATCACTTGGACCCTCTGGGCCTCCCAAACCTCTGTGGATGTCCCCCCCCCCGAGGGTTTTCCTCCCCTCGCTTCTATAGCTGAGGCAACACGGCTTGTGTTGCTGACATGCTCCGCTTGGCTGCGGGATGGAACACGAGCCAGGGTGTGTTTTCTTTGTGTGTGTGTGTGTGTGTGTGTGTGTGTGTGTGTGTGTGTGTGTTTTACGACCCCTATGTTAAAATACCTATCTGTACATCAGTCTGGTAACACCTGTATCGATACAAACAAGCTTCTTTTTCCATCACATCTGGAAAACACATCCTCTGTCAGTGCATCAACCGCAGTGAAATAACTTATCGACGACACAGAAAGGTGCTCACCTGGCATGCTGAGAAACACACAATGTACTTTAAGGAGGACCTGGTTACCTGGCAACTGCTCCAGCTAAAGAAATAGTCTGGCCCAGGAGCCCCCTTTTACACTTTGTGTGTTTTTTTGTGCACATATTTGGTGTTGTAGTTTGGTCAGAGCCAGGCTAGCTGTTAGCCGAGCTAAGCTAACTATCCGCTGGGTGTACAGACACGAGGGCGGTATCGGCGTCTCATCCAACCCAAAATGCCAGTTAAGGTCGCAGTAAACATCTTTGCCTTATGCTGCTGCTTATTGTCTCCACTGGGTCCACGCTTTTGCATCGTGAAAACCATGAAAAAGCCTCATGTGACCATAATTAGTAGAACACTGGGAATAAACGTAATAACAGTCGTACGTTTTTGTCTGGACTAAATTACCCCAAAGATTGAGAAGAAAAAAAAAAAAAAAGCAAAACATCTGTTACCCCCGTTCTGCTCTCTGGGACTGTGCCGTGCCTCCCTTGGGGTGGGGGGGAAATGAAATGGGAGAGGCTGGAATAAGGTGTATGTATGAGAGAGAGAGAGAGAGAGAGAGTGTGGCGAAAAAAGGAGGGGTGAAAAAAAAAAAAAAAAACAAGCTGGCAGGGGGAGGGAAGAGAGGCAGGCAGTGGGGGTGAGGGGAGGTGAGGATGGATGGAGTGCAGTGGCGGGAAAGAGAGGAAAAACCTCAGCGGAACAAAAGACCTTCAGGATTAATTAGGCGTCAGATTGGTTGCAGGGCACAGCGGGAGGGGGGGGGGAGAGAGAGATATAGAGGCAGGGAGAGAGAGAGAGAGTTTAGCATTCTGGGAAGACCTCATGTCCTCAGCCCTCATATTTCAACCTGCCTGCCCATGAGTATACAACAGCCAGCTAGTTAAGGCCCGCGCTGTGCCTGGAACCACTGTCCATTGGGTTATGGATGGAGCCCCTTCTACATCTCCATGTATTTTTATGTTTTCCCACCGGGCAATGAGAGGAAACACAGAGGTCATATATGGAACGCATAATGTTTACATGATGGTTTTCACCCCCCCCCCCCCGTGTTAGGGTTCTCCCCGCATATTCAGTAAATGCATTAAGGCGTGCATGCCCATATGTATGTATGTGTGTGTGTAAAGTTGCAGGGAAATATGCCCAATATTTCATAGTATTCATTCCGTAGAGCAGCATTTCCCCTTGCCCGAGTTCCCTTTCGCGATAGCTGAGCCCGGCCAAATTAGGGTGAGTGTGAATGCACAAAATAGGTGCAGCTGAACTCTTACTGAACTTCTTACTTTCTCTTCTCTTCTCAGCTTTATTTTTTGTAACAATTGCTCCCAAGAATTACTGATTCGGGTCACAGGCGTCACCTCTAGATTTGAGAGGCGGACCCGGAGCTGCCTGTTAATACCGTCTCTGTTGTCATTGTCACAGAGGGGATGTTTCCCGGGGCGACCTTTGATAGCGCCCCCCCCCCCCCCCCCCCTTCCCCCCTTTCCAAAGAAGGAAGTGCTGAACCCTGCATGCAGATGGATGACAGGCAGGGAGCGCCGCCGTGAGTCTAATATCTTCGCCCGACGCCGTCTCCTCGCAAAGCACTTAGCGGATCAAATGGGAGCCATTCTGGAGGCGAGAGCGAATCATGCCCTTAGAGCATTTGTACCAATCATTCACACGATCATGGAGGTGGGCTCCTTGCGTATCTCGCAGCCGCGTGAACTTTAGAACAAAGTCACCTGGGTAGATGGGCTGATTAGCCGTTCGATTGGCTTCACAGAGCGAGTGATAAAGCTTTGACAGATTTAGTTATACGGAGGGGGGGGGGAAAAAGGAAATATGCGGCTCACAGCATGAATAGTTATGATATGCTTTAGTCTGAGCCTGAAAGGAAAAGTTTTTCGTTCCCGGTGACTTTTAAGCTTTTAGACTAAGAAATGTTTGACCCCGGCTCGCTGTACTTATCCGTCACATTCGGTAAAAAGATGATGAATTACTAATCGCGTCGGCAGAGTCGTCCTCACGGTTGTGTCAAACTTTAACTGCCGGTGCAGGACGCACGCCTTTGAACGCATTTCTGCCGTCGCTTTAGCACCTGGTTGCACGTCAGCAGGTACATGACAAATCCATTCCCGCTGCCCTGTTTCCTGTCTCGGCGTCCCGGCTGCATTTTCAGGGCCCGTTTTTTTTGGACTCTCCTGTGCAGGATGATGAACTAGCACTAGCTCCTGCTGACGGAGAAATGAAACACCGCGGTCACCGGTTGACAAGGAGAGTTTTACGCACCGAAGGCATTAACGGAAGTAGGTTCATCTTAAAACACGCCAGTGGTGTGTGACGTAAGTGTGAGGATGCTTTTAGAAGTTGGCATTTTGAAGAAACGTGGTTGTGACGGGACTAGAACCAACGATCTGCCAGAGGAACACGGATCATGTTGGTCTCATCGCTTCTTCAGGTGGATTGTTTCTAAGTGCTTGGTCTCCTGCGGTTTTGTTTTTTTCCAACTGCTGCGAGAAAATATCAGTGTTCAGCATTGTGACATGCTGCACTGCCTCATGTCAGTCTTCTCAATCGCCCACAAGCAGGTGGTTCTCATAGCGGCATGAGCACACATGCCTTAGACATATATATATATATATATATATATATATATATATATATATATATATATACCGTATAAATGCACAGTGCACTCTACCCTTTCTCTCCTTTCGACAATTCCTCCCACTTGCTTTCTCTTCTTTTCTCTTCTCTACAACAACCCTAACGTCGAGCATCTTCCTCTCGAAACCACTTTGCGGAAAGACATTTACAGCTCCGGCTTGTTTCGATGTGGCAGCTACTTCACACAAACAGAGCTGACATTCAGTGCTCTCACTGGCTGCTGTCATCAAAGCGGTTCAAGAAGATGCGTCCACAGATTGTGAGTGTGGAGAGCTGACGATCTCCCCCTTTCTTAAGGTGAAACCCCCTTATTTGTCTGTTTCTCTTTCTTTTGTCGTCTTTCCCCTCGCTCTATCACATAGCGCCGGCGTGCACCGTGAAGGCGAACGGCGTGTTAGATTTCCTGTGCAAATGCTTCGTAGCTTGGAGAGCATTCAAGTAAAAGTAAAAAAACATGCACGCACGTATGCTCACCATAGGTATAGACCTTGTGTGTTCATCGCCTTTCTTTTGCTACTCTGTTTGATATTGACTCTCCTTTCAGTCTATTGTCACGCCTCTCCTGCTCTCTCCGCTGGCCTTCTGCAGGGGCTTATGAGGTGTGTGTGTGTGTGTGTGTGTGTGTGTGTTGTGCACGTGCACTCGAAAGGTTTGGCGGAAAGGAAAGAAAAGGTGACAAAAGGGAGCATGTGCATTTGTTACAGTCTATCTGGGGTTCTGCCTACTCTGCAAACGCCACGTGATGGATTTTTAGCAAATGTTAAAAGAGCAGGGGCCACAGACTGATTTCTCCAGCACGCTCAAAAGCCTCTCGCACGCGATTATTTGCATTCATTTCATCCGCGGGCTGTGAAGTGCATATTATATTGTGTGGAGAAGGCTGTGTGTGTGTGAGAGGGATCATGCTCTGTTTAAGCCTCTTCTGTCAGGGGATGTTTGTTAGAACAGTGCAGAAATAAAAGCAGCTATATTCTCCAAAGGGCAGGTGTAAACGTATAGCGACTGTCTGCAGTATAATCGTGTCTCTGTTGTGGGGAGAAAACCTCACATCTCCAAAATGTCAGCTGACCGGCTGCGTGTGGAGTCTGACATCCATGCATTCAGTTTGTCGAGGGGGGGGGGGATTTGAAAGGTTGTCATTTGACCCCAAATGTGAACTTTGCCACCCCACAAAGGAGCATGAACTATGGCAATCAGTGAATTTAACGTTCCACCCAGCAGTGATCGTTCAACATCTCACTGGTTCACAAACAAGGCCTAAGCCTGCATGAAGGGTCCAAACCAATATGGATACCTTTAAGGATATGGATGGATACAAAAGCGAACAGCATCCAAACGATACAACATTCATCATCAAAAGCTTTTGAACACTTTTCACCAGATTTGATTTTCAGTGCAGGATAACACTCAACTAATGTTTGACACCTTGCATGAGTTTACAATAGACAAGAAACTCACAAGCTGAAGTTAGGCATTAGCATTCCATATTGTTTTACAACACCGTTCTTTACAGTCCCTTCAATCCACATTTATTTTCATGTGATTCTCCTCTTATTGCATGCACACTATTCTTAAACATATGTTATTATCATAGCTATTATGGTGCTGTTTTTCCTCATATAACAGTCATAGACTCTTCAGACATCTGGGCCTCCTACATTTTATGCACAAAAAAAATCATAAAATATGGCCCAGTGCTGTGACTTGTATGGTCAAAAATGGACACAGTGACAGGTCAATTTCAATAATGAATATGGGGTTGTTTTATAGTTTATTCTGATGTCAGAGTATAACCCTATGCCAATAGGCTTGCTAAATGACGGCCCAACAGGCTTTGTCCCGGTACGCCAGATGGCCAGCACCGGGATTGAAGTGAAAGCAAACCAGCAGCTTTCTCCAGCTGCATAGTTTAAGTAGATAGTTTTGGAAATTGTGGGCATCTTGTGCACCACAATCCGATTTGCCCGTTATATTGGAGAGAAGGCAAGACAGCTCTACGGCCGATACCTCCAACACTCTGCAATTCACACCAAAACAATCTAGATGAATAAATAGCTCCACGGGTAAGAGGAATGAAATGGATTTGGGATTTTGGGGTGAACTGTCCCTTTAACATATTTGTGTTTATTTTCTCATTCAGCTATGCTAATCTAAGGCAGGCTTGAAAAAAAGTTATGAACAGAATTTAAATCTGAACGAGAATGGATGCAATCTTGAACTGTATCACATCCTGCCTCCATAAACACAAACACAATCACACACCAAAGGGCCATTAGCTCGAGACGAAGTTCGCTACCTCTCTGAACAGCCTCCATTATTTTTACCACTTTCCCTCGTGTCATTGAGGCGCCCCAAACCAACACAACATTGACATTTCCCTGTGATCCCTTGTTGACTGTTAGGAATTCAAAAAGAGCACCCAGAGCTATGAATCAAATGTCAGCCGTGGCGCTGTGGTGGAACCGTATCAATACCTGATGATGTATGGCTGGCTGCAGGGCCTTTTGGCCACAGCAGCACCCAACAGACATGACACAGAGTCCGGTCCACACTTAGTCACCAGCAGAGGGAAGGCCGCAGGATAAATGACTCCTTCAAAAGCAAATGGACTCGCCACACTGCAAAACATCCAGCTGAAAAAGTCAAACAGCCTTGTACTCAGTCATCAAAACTATTATTTTTCTTGAAACACGGAACAATAATAAGTCAAAGTTTCCCCTCCACGGCTCAGAGCAGTGCTGGAGCGGGCTGGAGTGTGAATGTAGAAAGGGAGCGGCGTTGTGAATCGGAAGAATAAAGCACGGCGGTTACGTTCTAAAGCACAAATAAATGCGCCTACTCCTTTGCACAAGTCTGCAGGAAGTCTGCCGCATTCATTTTTGAATGAATGCGGCCAAAAAGCCCACGATTCATTGTGCCGCTAGGACCTGTCTGCGGCTGACAGACCGATAGCAGCACACTCTGCCAAAAAGGGTTCCTTGGTGTCAGACTCCGACAGATGTGACCGAGGGGCCGTATTTGACGACCTGGGAATGAGAAGGGGCCGCACACCCAGCTCGCTGTTGTTGGCTGAGGGGTTTACACCCCCACGTGGTGCCTAAAGACTCCTCGCTGATTCCCAGAAACAGGGCATGATCTCTGCAGAAACAGACACTGCGATACACTTCTAGTAGGTCATAAGTGATTGAGTTGGATTCATTTTTAATTAGTCTATTTCTTGTTTATTTGGTAAAAAGCTGCATATTATACCTTTAAGATAAAGGACTTACTTATTCAAGCTATTATTTAACCATTATATGGGAGACTTTGCTCTGAATTTGTTCTCATGCATGGTGTAATCACGTGGAACAGTAATGTATATTCATGTTGGCATCATTTGAGCTGGGTGTGACGTTGCATTTGTGTACAGTAGTGAGTGTGTTGTAACAGGCAAAAGCCGACATTGCTTGACAAGGAGACACAAAAGCATCTGAAAGCACCAGTGTTTCCCCTCGTCTGCGTCTCTAATCTCCGCGCCGAGAGGAAAGCGGTGCTTGGCAACAGACGTTCCCGGGCGCCGTTCAAAGGGCGACGGCGGCGGGGGGGGGGGGGCTTGAAGCCGCGCTGATTGCCACGGTGGAGCCCGCCAAAAGAGCCACGGCAGTATCTTCAAGAGCAGCAGAGATTGGAGGCGCGGCCGCCGCATCTGGGCGGAGGCCGACACAATCGGCCCACCCTTCGGAGGGAGCCATCGCCAGCGCTTCAGAGGGAGCCGTTTGAACGGCTCGGCTCTTTCAAGACATGAAAAGCGATGCTCGATCCTTCCGTCCTCCCAAATGTTTTAAAGCCGCAGCAGCCTCTGCTCATGTCGACAATGGCAAACACCGGTTTTGTTGTTGTTATTTCTGTGGCTCTGCTCTGACCGGCGTAAAAAAAACATTACAGATTCCAGACAAGAATTCACTGCTGGGTGACACATCATGCCAAAATGTGACTTTTTTTTTTAAAAGGTCAGTGTCTCTCTTATGATAGGTCTCTGACCACATCGAGTGCATATTATTTGTTACGATTTTTGTTTAATTTCTCTGACACTCACACTCTCAAACAAAGCAATAAAACACGTAAAAGTATTCAACCCAGAAATCAGTGACACAGGAAATTCCCTGGTATTCATAACTGTTGACTTTTTTAAGCAACAATTAGTTGCAGTTATTGGAGAGCTTGTCCCTTCAAAGTAGCTAATAAATCTCTTGGGCGGCTGTTCAATATCCTTACAAGTCTTAAATTATTACCGATGTGCAGGACTTGCATACTTCACTGTGTGATATACACAGTATATACAATTTCTCCCCTGACTGATACAGCAGATTCACACTCTCTCTCTCTCTATGCTGAATCATGTGCAGATTAATGGGAGTTATGTGGACTGTCCTCAGGGGCCTTTGGAGTGGCCTCCTCCTCCTCCTCCTCCTCCTCCATCCTCCCTTGGTCAACTACGTACTGTAGATGATAGACTTGTTAAATCCTCATCGCTGACCCTCTTATTTCCACCTCTGTCTCCATCCAGCCTGTTTTCCTCTCTAAGTGCCTGCCTGTTCGTCTCCCCCCTCTCTCTCTCTCTCTCTCCCTCTCCCCTCCCTTCCCTCTGTCTCTCTCGGGGGTAGGTCATGTTATCTTTTCGCAGGAGTCCCTCTGCTGGCCTTTGGTGCATAATGTATAAAGCTGCCGGTGTGTGTTTTACACTGTGCCTGACATTATTAAGTCGTTTCAGGCATATCACTGCTTTTATCTCCACCGTGGAGGTTAATCAGAGGGGATTTACACCGGAACGACTTAGACGTGCTCCAGCCGTCGTCACCCCCGAAACCTTTTTCTTCCCCTTCTCTCGCTCTCTGAAATATTCACAGGGCAGAGGAAATGACAAAGACAGATTTCAGGAATAGGATGTTTGTCTATCAGTCACTTTAAACTTTGAAATGTCAAGTAAAGCAGAAATTACACAACATAAAGGCCAATTCCTCAGTAATGCTTGATGCGTTTAGCCTCGAAATAACACAAATTTACCTATAAAACAAAAACAAGTGAAACTGCCTGTGGTGGCATTTACCTACAGGAAAACACAATGCAACAGAAGTGCATTTCTAATTTCCCAGTGATTTAAATACACCGGGGGGGGGGGGGCTGATATTGTGAAGGTTGTTTGGGGACCTGGCAAGCACAGGTTACAACCACACCAGATATGTCCACACACACACGGGCCAGGCCCTGATAAGCGTCTATGTTGTCATAACTGGCGGTGCTTGTTTGATCAGATGAAGAGAATTTAGGCAGATAATGAGTTTTAGAGTCAGTCGCGCTTAACATCTGCGATCGGTGGTTACGACTCAGTGGCTTCGGTTCGTTTTGGCTCGAATGTTGGGGTTTCATTTCCCAAATGAATGTTTGGATTTAGGCTTAAGGGCATTAGTGGCTTTCAGCAGTTGTAACCAATCAGGGGACATATGAGGTTAGCTGTGACCAAAGTTTTGGTTTTTATTTTAGTTTTATGTTTTCTATGAATTACTGGACTTTGGCAAAAACGCATTTTCTCATTTTCTTTTTTCAATGTTGTGGCATTGTCATAAAATGTCTGGTTGTTTTCTGAGATACTACTGTATATAGATACTGAGTAACGAGCTGTTATTTCAACATGATTTGACATAAAGACTCTAAAGTGTGGACATTTATTATCTCACGTGGCGTTAAATAGTCTCTCCTGCAACTGCAGTTACAGTATTCTATCATCACTCTTGTCTCATTAATACCAATATTAAGAGTCTAACATCAGCATGCTAGCATGCTCACAATATCAATGCTAACATGCTAATGAGTAGCTGGTGTAATATTGACCTGGATCACCAAAGTTATGACAATTCATCCTGAGGGGACGTGCATTTCTGTGCCATATTTTGTTGCAATCCGTTAAGTAGATGTTGAAATAAGTGAAAATCACCAACGTCAGCAAGATTCATCCTCTGGGAACTATGAATGTCATGGCTATCCATCCAATAGTTGTTGAGATCTTTCAGTTTGGGCCAAAGTGGACCAACTGATGCCATTTCTATAGAGCCAATCTGCTAGCATGGCTAACAATCTCTTTGTGTATTCCAAGCTGTCTGTGGTCTTTGTCAGTATTTAGATTTACAGTTATGATTGTTCCTTCCAGAAGAACTGGGCCATAGGGATTTATTATGGCCCCAAGTCGAGAATAGCAGAGAAATAATGATCCACTTCTATGTTTAGCCATCACCACGAGGAAGTATCGTCCTTGATTTTTGGATGAGGCCGTCATTCTTGTGGTAGCTCATCCTACACTATGATCCTTCCCACATGCTTGTCGTCTTGGTCTCCACCTTTTCAAGTCTAATGAGGAATCCCTGCTTGAGCTCTGCTTTGCTGTCGGAGCACCTGTGGTGCAGCATCCCGTCTCCCCCGCCTCACTCCGCGACGGGGAAAGGAGCTTGGACGAGGTGTGGCAAAGACAGATCAATGGCAAAATCGCTGTCCCTTGCTCCGTCTCTCGCGCTCCTTCATCTGCCTTTCTTTCTCGCTCTCCAACATCAAGCGTGTGGTTTTAAAGGGAAAGACCTCTTCTTATGATGATGACGGCTGCGTGGTGCAGCCCGGCTGCCTGATCTGACTGACAATACCCCGCCGTTCAAGCTCAATTTTGGACACGCACGCACACACACACACACACACACACGCACACGCACAGAAATCTGTTCCACGTGCTGCAGGGCCATCTGGCCCATGACACGGGAAAAGGTTGGATGTAGTTGGAGGCGAGGGGCTGGAGTGTTTCGCAGCGCTCCCCAAATTTGTACAGTGTTCAACTTCTATGTGTCGCACTTTGTTGTCATCTCATGACACAACGGCATCTTTTACTGTCGATAAAAACGCAAGACAACAGAACAGCCACTGACAGATGATCGGCGTGTACAAGCACCGACATATCTGTTTTTTTTCTCCTCCTCTGATACAGATCTGGGGGACAGACAGAAGGAGCAAAATATTTAGGAGTGAGAGTGATGCTATGTGTCATATGGAGAACAAACAAGAGAAATCTGTCTCGCGGCAAGGAGTCTGGCTCTTTTGAGAATCTAAAAAGCCCCCAGAGGCAACGCTTCCACCAAATGAATAGATATCCATTTTCAAAAGCCTCGTGCTTGGCGGCAGACGAGGGACTGCGAGAGGGAAGGGTGGGCTGGTGTGTGTGTGGGGGGGGGGTTGGAGATATCTAGGCAGAGGGCAGACACTATTAAAACTCGGAAGAATGAATTGTTAAATACCTCTATAAAGAAATATAAGACATGGCCCCGTTTTTATGCTGCCTGGGCCGCTCTGCAGGCGGGTGATAAGGTGGTGAGGGCGGTGGGTTGAAGCGTGCGCGCGTGTGTGTTTTTTTGCTGAGGGCGGGGTAAAAGCAAGCCCACATCCACCCCCCCCCCTCCTGCCACTCTGCACACGAGCAGTGATGTTCATGAAGGAATGACACACATGGACACACACAATCAACATGGCTGCCTCAGTTTAACACTCCACGTTTCACCGAATTAACTGAGGCACAACGTGTGGAGCATATGGAGAAGGTTATGGAAGGCCTTAAAATGCAATCACTAATGAATCTTCAGTCATCATTTCCCTTTAGGGCCTTCATGCTAAATAATATGTAATACAATTGAGCGTTTCCTTCCAACACGCACACACTCGCATTCACACTCGTACCCCATCACCCGCATGCACAGACTTCTAGGTCAGGCCACAGCTGAGAGAATTTCCCCGTTGACATTTTGTGTTTCTGGCACAATATTGACTTCAGAGGGAAGGCAGCAGGAGGATTGTTGGTGACATTCCACATTACCTTGGAGATTGATGCTGAACTGTTTACGTGCACAAACAGTTTGGGCGGGGGGGGGATGATGAGGAGGCAGGTAGGGAGGGATGGATGGACAGATCAAAGTAAAGGAAACATTTGAAATAAAGGCCAGCAAGGTAATCAAGATCCTTATCATTTAAAAAAAGCAATTGTTCTATCGATTGCTCAAAAATATTCATTACCAGAACCTTAGAGCACAACAAAAGCTTTCTACTCCAGTCATGTGGTTGTTTGAAATAAAGCGGCTATAATCATTTTATATTTTTATATATACAGTGAATACTACGACTATATGTATTTGAGAGAAGCCCCTCATAATGACGAACTAACAGAGGATGTCTCTGCAGCTCCCCTCAGCCCTACAGACCCTTTTAGCATCTTTTAGCTCGTTGTTTTGTTTTTTCAGCCCACAACTTCACCGTTTCGTTTCGCGCTCACCACTTCCTGATAAACTGTACTTATCCAGCACAAAACGGCAGACGTGCAAAGTTAGCTAGTAAGCTAGCTGGTGAAATGTAGTCTTAGCATTGGGAGCTAATTAGCAAGATCATTTCCTTAAGAAGAACTAGTTGAGACCCAAAAACTGAGCTAAAAGGAAAGTGAAAATTCAAATTCATCAGTTGGCCAGAAACCTGACTCCAAAGAAGTACTAATGTTGCTTTGTGTTTGCTAGCGTTTGTTTGCTAGCAGGTTCACCAACACGGCGCTGTGTTTATAACTTGTTTCGCTGCCTTTATAGCAGGTTTAAGAATGCAAAGCAACTTTTTGCCTCGAAATATTCATGCAAATATACCAGTTGAATTTCTTTTGCAGTCCATGTGTTTTCACCACAAAGAAGGTACAAGCTGTGTACATAAAAGATGTAGCTATCGAGCTATCAACCTTTTAGCTACCATGTGCGTGCAGACCGTTCCTGTGTGTTGATTGTGAGAACTCTTGTGAGACCTAAAATGTATTTCTCTCCACTCATTTCTTTTCATTGACTCACTGTCATTCCACCTCTAAAAACATATCTTAAGATTTTAAATACCCAATACCAGAATTATATTTTGGCCAAATACAGAAATGCCCCAGCTCCATTTATCATTTTAAATTTCTGATATGTCTGAAAGCTATTTGGTAAATGCCAAAAACACCAGATGAGGAATAATTTGTGGGCTCAAGCAGCAGGCTACAGTAACAGCATTTATATGTTTGCAATAACAACTAGCCATAAACTAACACAAACACATCAATGAATCACATTTCTAAAAAAATACAAGCAAGACAAAAGTGTTATTGCTATCCTGGGCTCTCATTCACGCCACTCCCTCACCCGTACAGATCATACGGTGGTTGAACTGATCAGGGTTCAGCTAACATGTACATCAACTCAGAGCGTCTTCTGTATGACGGTGCATGTTTAAATCACTGCAGACAATTTTTCCTGTAACTTTAATGAGAAGAAGGATGACATCTATTTTCAATCCATTATATTTAGCTCCTAGCTATCCGATCTGCCTAAGATGCATGAAATGACTAAGTGTAACTGCTGGCAAAGGTCAGTGGATCCGTTTTAAGGTTGCGCCGTACTTCAACACCTCATCTTCATTAAGGCTGATCGGGGTATTTCTGCGATATATATTTCATCCCTTGCAGCTATAGCAGTTACCGAAAAAAAAGAAAGAAGTAAAACAGCTTGTTTTGTCCGCCGTGAGGAGGCCCAGAGGAACTGAGAGCTAAATTGGTCAGAACTAATGCAGGAAAGACACCAGGTGGGGTGAGTAACACGACAGCCACCACAGCAGTTCCTGCTCTGCGACGTATTCCGTGTGGAGCTTACATCAGTTACCTGAGACAGATTTTGAAATTCCCAAATGTAGCCGTATGGAGCAACGACAACCTTGATGCTCATCCAAGAGGAAGCCAGCCAGCCACACGCAGCCCCCCCCCCCCCCCCTCGCCGTGTGGCAGGTCGCACTGATGTTCTGTCTGACTGAGGAACGAGATCCTTGGCCCCGTTTTTCTGCCACATTAGGCCCACACTGAAGGTGGCACTCAACTCCCCCACTGAGGAAAGAGTGTGTGTGCGATGTTAAGAAAAGCCGATGTGGAAAACTATGTGAGGAATGAAGGTACAGGCAGGTGTGTGTATTTAGATATTAGCTGATGTCAACAGAGAAAGACAGAGAAAGTGGAAGGAGTGTATTTGTTGCTAAGGGAACCACAGCTGTAAATCGCAGCCTATTTTCCTTTTGTGTCAGCTGATGTAGATTATGTTGTTTCCCCACTCAGGCTCACAGGATGAGGAAATTATAGGCTCTGACTCACTGTTGGCTTCTTAGTCCTGCCACATCACTGCCCTCTTATCACGAACCAGAACGAGCGAGGGAGAGAAACCTGACAACGCGGGAGGAGGAGGGTGAGGAGGCAGGGTGGTTAAAGGGAGGAGAGACGGGGGAGGATTGAAAGGCGAGACCAGTATCTGAAGAGTCAGACATAAAAAAAGATGCGAAGAGAACGGGAGGAAACGGGAGTTAACAGAATGGGGATGGGAGGAGAGAGAACAAAGGGGGGGGGGGGAGGAAGCCGGAGGGAGAAAAAGCCGGGCCGTGTGCCAGGGTCTATTCCACCTTTGCTCTCCAGGCCTTTCTGAGCTGCCACTTTCTCTCACCTCTGTAATGTCATCAATGAAAAGGCCTTTAGGAGGGATGGAGGACTTGACACGGGGTTCAGACTGTGACCGACACCAGCTGACGCTGCCAAGCCAAGCAGGATTCTGTACGAATTAATTGGATGTCACTTTCAGGTACAGCGTACAAGGCAGGTTTTTTTTCACATTTGTGTGACTCATGCTCCTACAGAATCAGAAAATTCAACATTTGGACTGATGAATAATCTGAAAACAAGGCTGTTTTTCTCGATACCTGAAAAGTCGACTACCAGGAGGTCCTTGATTTCTTTGTCAGTGTGATTAAAGAGAGACAATCCATTGATTTTGAAAGACTTTGGTGATAGTGTTCTATACTGCCCCAACATACACTGCATTAAGACTCTGCTGTCGTTGACTTACCAATTAATAATTTATTCTGTAAATAAATTAGAAGAAACAAAAAAAGCAAAACAAATGCTGGTCTCCATTGATGTCTTGTTTTGTTCCATCAACAGCCCAAAGTTATACCAAACTTGCAAATGTTGGTTATTTTAGTTTGATAAACGACTGACACAATAAATTGTTGATCAAAATCATTGCAGATTTTTGAAATACGTAATAAGTAGCAAGGGAGACTATCCTTAAATTTTGGATTCCTTAAAAAGTCTCCCTCAGTGAAAGACTGAGGGAGACGAAGTTTGTGGAGAAATTGCCACACACCCTACATCTATCAAAATATGGCAACCAGTTAGAGCCGCAGTGGACCCCTCTGAGGACTTACAGCTTACACGTTAGTATTTCATAAGATAACTCACTTTCACGCTTGCGATCATTTTGTCACTTTTTTTTTTTTTTTTGCTAAAGGTGAATATCTTTGTAACATAAATTGACCTCTGAGCGTCCGGGGTCACACTGAGTCTTCTGAAGGTGTGGAGAATCCACCCACTCTGTTCATTTTGTCCCCGTCACTGCATCGTGAGCTGCACTGAGTCGGGGCTCGACTAACGTGCTCTTGGACGGGATTGATCGCTCAAGCATAAAGTAAACAACATGAGGCTAAAAAGTTCAGACGACAGCTCTTCTCTTCCCCTTGTCCGTCTCGCCAGTTGTTAAAGAGAAGTACATTCACCACGCAGGTGACCCGTCGTGTAACCTTTAGAGCTTGATTAATGCGTCGCTGCAACTCCTTCAAACAAAAGTGCTGAAAGTTAGTCACTGCTGACTTTTCGCAACACCTCGTAATCATTTTTTCTGTTCCATTCCCCTAAAAAGGCTTCCGGCTGGCACATTCGGAGCAACAATATGTGCGTTCATACACATGGACACACACACCACAAGCTGTGAGCACGTCGACCGCCGGTTCCAACTGTGAGAGTTTTTCACAGCCCCGACGAGGGCTGTAATGTGCAATATGCTCACTTGTTCAGTCACCCTCTCTCTGTCTTTTTTTCGGCCCTTAATCTCTCTCCTTTCCCTCTCACTCTATGCATCCTTCACCCTGGCATCTGTTGACGTCCTTCTAGCTACCGGGGCCTCAATCTGTCAAAAAGGCCCACTCTGCTGCCACTCTGTTGCCATCTCCTGGTGGTTCATTTGTGCTCTACAGGTGGCATGAAGCTCAGGGACTAAGTCCTTAATTGCCACTAGAGTAAAGAGCATGAAAGGTTGGGAGAGTGGTGGAAATGATCCACCACTGTGTAACACTGTGTATTAAAATGTAAATGTGGTGAGAAGTGCGGGTTTGGCCGGAGAGATCGGTAGCTAATCAGTTGATAAATCCTGAACAGTCTGCATTTTATATTGTGAAAGACTTGGTGAAGTTAGTGGTGAATCCAATTGGTTGCTTCATGGCACAAACGCAGGTTGTTTACAGCATTAAACTGTGACGCTGTGCTGTTCTTACTGTGCAAAGGGAGCGACTGATCGAAAAAAAACGGATGTAAAATGAATGTCCATAAAGAATACGAGGCTACCAATTAAACCAAAGAGTAAGCACATCAATGGTTATGTCGATGTCAAAATATTGATGTCATGTATTACATTTGCGTGGGTTTGGTAATTTACTTCAAAATGATCAAACCCACGCAAACGTAGTTACACAACACGGTCAGATAATGTGAGTGACAGCAATAGGCAACATGTAAGTATGCAGGAAACAGTTTCTACATAGGGCTTCTTTTGTCCTTTACGTTTTTATTTATTTATTTTTTGTCAAAAAGCAGTGTTTTACTGCCCTCTCAGATTGAAAGTTTCAAGGCTGTTCCACCGCTGACCACAGCCAGCCCCACTGATGGGTCAAGGGTTTCTAGATGGATGGTGTCATATTCAGTGTATATACAGCCCCTTTGATGTAAAATAGTGATTTTGGGGGCCGTACAAATAAATCCGCCTCGACTTGAACAGGTGAAGGGGACAAAAAAGACGAGACCAGACGGAGACAATGTTAAACACTTCTAGTCTGTAGTGTGGCTCAAGCTCCATGAAATGCTGGCTTGTACATTCCCCAGGCGTGCAACTCAAGAGCATCTTTCATTTTATACTTCTGTCTCTGAGATTTTAATTGTTCAAAGCTCTCTCCATAGCAACAGAAGACATTATACAACTGTTTTCCCCGGGCCGTTCTAATCTCAGGATAACCTTTTGGACTGAAGTACAGATCATTAACACAAAAGCAACATTCCTCCATAAAGACATACATAATATATATATAGATGGATACAATATACAGATAATAAAGTTGATGCCCCTTTTGGTCGTCTTAACCTTTAAGTGATGATAATGTGAAACACTAGATCCACTGTATGTGTCCCCTACAGATACACTATGTTGAGTGATAGTAGGAAACTGTCTGTTTTGTGCTGGGTGAATACCAGGGGTGTACTTTCCCTGTACGTAAGTAAAGTAAAGTACAAAAAAAAGTCTTCCCCAAAGGCAGACTGTGTGCAGACTGAAATCACAATACACTAGAGGAAAGCATCACTTTCTCACCTCAAATAGTTCCTACAGTGATCTTTGCTCCATAAAGTTCTCCATAGTTCTTTATTTTGTGTAGCAGTATGTGCAGTTTGTTTCTGTTACAACACGGCAACGTGTTGTGCTGTATGGTGGCGTTGGAAACGTCTCTATAATGATGTACAGAGAATGACTGAATTTCTTCATGCGCTCATAGCTTAACAGGTAAGTTGACCTTCAGGTCAACCTCCCAAAAAACTCACTGCATTACCTTACCTGAACCGATTAGGGGAGTAGAATATGACACAGCAAAATAAAAATAAAAAAAACCTGTGAAGTCGAAAGTTGAAATTAAGGGAGCGATTGTGTTTTTCAGGTCTTTGCCGATTCAATATTCCACTTGGTGAGGGAGAAGTACCGGTCGCTGGTGGGCGGCTGCAGTCCTGCGCACGCTCGACACAAATCCCTGGCAGGCATCGTAATGACCCGAGGTATGGCAAATTTCATTGACTTATATATATTACTTTGAATTATTGAAGTGGTGCAATAATAGAGAGAGTGAGTAAGGGAGGTACAAAAAAAAGAAAGAAAAGTGAGATGGGGGAGGAGAAATAGGAAGGGGGATGGAATTCTAGATTGAGAGGGAAATGATGAACTCAATGTGGGAGGAGAGAGAGAGAGAGTCTCGAATCCTTGCTGTACCTTGCGAGTACATCAGCATACCTTCCTGATGAATTATTGACTATTCAGAGTCTCTGAGGAGAATGCGACACGGTAGTGAGTGTCAGTCATCCCCACTGCATGCCGGCCTTGCTGTGCTCAGGCAGCTCTGACAGGAGTTCCAGATGCCACAGTGGAAGTATTAACTAGATCAGCTCAAAACTTAATCTGAAACCCGACTGAGTGACACACTTAAGGAACAGTGAGGAGGAGGAGGAGGAGGAAGCTTCCCACTGCTGTTCTCCTGCAGCGTGAAACAATGACTTATTGCCACACGTTCATCTTTCATGTGTGGTGTTTGTTGCGCGTGACATCAGGGCCTCACACACACACACACACACACACACACACACACACACACACATACACACACACACTGACCCATACAGTACGGAGAAACCTTGACTCACTCAACATGTCTTGTCACACAATATGTGCACTGATGCTCACATACAGTAAAGCCCAGAATCGTCTCGCGTGAAATTTGTATAAAACAAGCTGTCATGTTTTTTTTGTTTTTTTGTATCTGTTTATGAAGCATTGGTGAACATTTCAAGTTGACTTTTTAGCTTTGTGATCGTTCAACTCGTGTACAATGTAGCACAGTGGAGCCATCTATCACTAGAATAAAAAACTTCTGCCGGCGCTTATTTATATGGTACAAAAGAATTATAGTATGTCAAATGTATTCTACAACTTGTATAACTCACTCATTGATGTCAAACTGAATTAAATAACTATAGAATTAAAAATAATTAAGAAGTAGTTATATTTTTTGTAAGCAAAAAATGGAAACATGCTATTGGGCTTAACCTATTTTTAGCTGTTATTAGCTAGCTTAGCTGTTAGCTGTTGCTGTTAGCGGTTGTTATTAGATGTTGGTGAAAGCTGGCTCATCTTGATATTAGCTGTTTTTGATAGTTGTTTGCTTTTAGCTGGTGATGTTTTAGGCAGAAGTGCATGTTTTGTTGCTTGCTAAGGCGAGGTAGCTGAGGAGGATTGTTTGGCGTGTTTGGTGGGCTAGGCTATCGTTGATAGCAACATTCCTGGTAGCTTAACGTGTTAGCTAACATGTTATTAGGCGAGGATGTTAGCTGGTGATGTTCTAAACAGATTTTAGTGAATGTAGGGCTGTGTTGAGCGTGTGGCTGCAGGTAAAGAAGGGGTGGTTCTGGGATGCTGTGATTTCAGTGTCGTGGGCCTGAAACTCAAGGAAACACTCTCATTCATTGAGACGGTGTCCACCTAAAGTAGCCGACACACTAAATCGTATTGAAACAATTTTTCTTTCTTCCCTGGAAAGACAAATAAATGGACATAATTCATGCATGGAATAGCGTCTCATATCAGAGGTCGTTGCTAATTATTGGCTGTTTCTAAGATGCAGTGATAGTGGCTGAACAACTGAGCGGGCAATGGCATTCAGATTATGCCCATCAAGCTAGTGGGGCCCGCTGTTGTAGTTTGGCATCAGTAGATACAATATAGGTGTCTGGTCAAGGAGCTGAATACTTGCTTTTTGCTCAGGTGAGAGAAGGATTCAAAGGCAACGTCATTAAGCATTAACATTGGGCACATTCCAAAATGGAACCAAAAACTATAATCAACAGACGAAGCAGCTTTGCTAGCTAGAAAGACATACAGTCTAAGTAATGCTACAAAACATGGAGCCTTCATTCTATGTGGGATATAATACAAAAAAGGACCGGTCACACTCAAATGCTCACAGGTCTGCACATGTGGAGTCCTGACACTCACACACACACACACACACACACACACAAGTCCATGCACACACTCACAGATGAGTGTTATCTCCTTGTGTGGCTGCAGCCTGTGTGGGTGCAGGGGGTCAGTGAGGAGGGATTGGTATCTCTGCTGTCTTTGGAGGGCTGCAGCTCATCAGTTTATACTTCAGTGAGACCAGCACTCATCCTGACCTAATCCAATCCCTCTCCTCTCCTCTGCCTCCCAGTAATTGCTTCTGTTTGTTTATTAATAGCGCGCGTTATCTTCAGAGATCCAGACGTAGGGTTGCCAAGTATTTGCAGTGGCGCAGCAGCAGCAGCAGTAGTGCTGTGGTGGCCAGCGTCCATGCAGTCAGACACCAAACTTGACAGGAACACTGGGGAGTCCTGTTCTGTTTCTCTCTCTCTCCCCCACTCTCTCTCTCTCTCTATCTGTGTCTCATGCCTCTGCTTTTGCCTCAAGAATATTAATCCGAGTCCGTCTTTGAACCACAGACAGACAGCGAACAACCCCCCCACCCCCCCACCCCCACCCTTGCTGAAGCCCCGCCGAGACAGTTGAGCCCCAACCTGAGTGAGATTAGCCTCGCCACCAGGCTGAGAGTTGCGAGGCGACCGGCAAAATAAACCGCCAGCACACATTGTCAAATAGTGTGGAAAATCTCATTTGAATCGATCTGAGATAGCATTGGGGTGTTTGGAGATGGTAAACAGTGTTCAGATGTGCTCAGAGACATGAAAAATTGCGAACGTCCAAGTGGAAAAATGCTTAAAAAGACCCCCCCCCCCCCCCTTCCTTCTCCTTTTTTTTCCACTTGTTTGTTGGATGGGATGAGAGAAGCTTCTTCTGAGGCTTTTTTTTTTTTTTTTATTCAGCAGGGTAATGAGACTCAGAGTGGAGAAAAATACCACAGGGACTCAAAGAAAGAGATGAGAGCAAAGGGTTTCAAACAAGTTGATTACAAATGACGACTAAGCTATGGTTCTTAGTCTGCATATCCATTTTCAAACAGGGATTTTTCTCCACTCTTTATCTGGTTTTCCGGCTGCCGCAAACTTTAATGTTCAATAATCACATCCGGCAACGAAAACAGCTTGCTAAGAGGCAAAGAAATGAACAGAGATGTGCCCAGGGTGTGTTGAAGCAGAGAGAGCGAGAGAGAGAGAGAGATTTGAGAGCTTCAGCAGCATTTCACAAAGACATCCTTATATGTTCAGAGCAGTTGCCTGTTAAAGCTAATACAGATTCAACAGGGTGCAGTCTCTGCTCTTGCCAAGTTCTTTTTTTTTTTTTTTTTTCCTCAGCAAGTGTAGAGCATTTCAGAGATTTTTCTGTTATTCAAACGACACGCATTGGATGACATTCAGTGTAATCATGCAACATCTTGTGGTGAAAGAACACATGAAAGGATTTGTGGAGCTCAACTTAAATGGCATGAAATAAAGTTTATGAAAACGTGACCTTCAGAGCTCATTCTGCTTCAGAAGAATGTTTTGATGGTGCTCAGAGATAATGGGGGGGCTTATAAGATACTATTTTACCCTGTTTTATAATCCTAGAGAATAAATGGATTCAGATAATAGCTTTGCGGTGTCTGTCGATTGCAGTTGCCTTGTGTAAATAATAGATCACTGTAAATAAAAGTCATGGTCAAGTATACATATGGATTTCTCTTTTTGACTCCTCAAGTGGTTCTTAGTTATGATTGCCATGAAGGTCTTCTTAGTCATTTGTCCTCACCTGTTTGCTGAGGCTGTATTCATAATATCTTGTAGATTTATGCATCAGTTTATCACGAGGATCAGAATCAGAAACTGTTTATTGCCAAGTACGTTACACATACAAGGACTTTGGCTGGGTGATTTGGTGCGTAACAGTAAAACACAGTGCAATAGTACTGCATAATTTAATGTTTCTGGAGTAGTTCACAGCGGCTCACTGATTAGAATTGACCAAGCCTGGCAGGATCAGCTGGAGCCTTTGTGTGGAGGTTATTTGCACAGGTATCTTGCAGTGTTTGGAAATCATATTCAGATCCGTTATTAAACATTATAAGAAAACACTACAAGTAGAAGTCCTGCATTCCAAATGTTATTCAGCAAATTAATAAAAGAAAGCGTTCTGTTTTGACGGTAAAAATGGCGGTAAGGCAAATGGTAAACCAAAAAAAAAGCGAGTTTAGTAGAGCGGTGCTGTGCAATTGAGAGGAAATGCGTCATTACACCGACCCAAGAAAGTGGCCTCAGAACTGGCCTTGGTCCCTGTGTGCTGCACTGTGGCTGCACTGTGGCTGCCCACTGCTACTAGGATGACTCCATTGCAAAGGACACATTTTCTCAAGAAGACAAATGATCTACAACTTGACCATAGAAGACTGTAGACATTATTGGGAGAGAGGGTCGTGTGACAGACGAGGACGGTATGGACCCCCCCCCCCCGAGGTGACTTCGAGCCGTCACTGCTTCGCCGCCCTTTTTCCGGTGAGAGCAACAGCCCCTCGAAATGTATGCGTACGTCCCTGTTGGCTTGGGATTCCTGTCTATTTTTAGTGGATCTCCACAAGTGTGGATAATTAATGTCCTTATTAGCATTTCTTGGGTACACTACTTGTTACAGTGTGTTTCATGCCATTAATACACCCTAACGTTTTAATCATCATGATCTAAATCAAGCTGAGGTTTCTCTCCTATAAAAGATAAGGGAACCGTTTGGTCCAGCATTGCTTTTAGTGTCGTATGTGACAAATTAAAGGGGCACTCCACCATTTTTACACACTATGAGCAATTAATGTCTTCTGTTGCTGTCCCCGGGGGCTTTCCGATGTTTGAAAAAAAAAAACTCCTGATGACGTCATCAATTCAATAAAGATACACTCTACCAAATGAGTTAAACTTGTGCTTACGTCTGTCATCATTATTTTGAGCGTCACATCCTCCGCAAAAATGACCAGATTTACTATCAGGAGGCCAGACTTCATAGCTGGAGGGGAGAAGGAGGACAATTGCTTTGAGAGGGAACTCTCTGTAGAAGACTGGAAATATGAAGTAAGATATTACTATTACTGCTCTGAACTTATTACAGTTTAAGAAACTCCTTAAGAAATGATCCGTCTTGCACTTAAAGGTGTTTACTACAGAATTCATCAATTCTAATGTGTCACACTTTAGTGTTGAAACAGTTAAATCAATTTTTCCGCACACAGCCGGTGTTACTACAGCCACCTTGGCCGGTAGTGGGATGCAGCCTGGCGGCGAGAGGCCATCTTGCCAACATGCAGACAGAGCAAGTGGAGAACCAGTGTGGTGTGGTGGAAGTAATGAGACATGCAGAAACACTGAAGTAACACATTTTGTGTCGCTTTTCTGATAAATATGATGACACTGGTGAAAAAAAGAAACTGGTTCAGCAAAAATATTTACATTTTTACCCTTGGTCTTTACGTCTCGTATTGTTGTAAAGCCCTGCTTTGTCACACTGGGTCCTATTTGTGTGACTCGGTGGCACGCGGCACAAAAAGGCAATCAGTGGCACACAGTGCAGGTGTGCAGGGCATAGTTATGTGACACAGTTGGAAGCAGGGGAAGATTATATTTAGTGTGTTGACATCAGTCAGGACCGACGAAATGACCCTCCCTTCCTTTTTGTAAAAGCAGCATGTCTTTGCCACAGCACTCGAGCATGGATGGAGCGGTGTGGACTGGATCTGCCACAAAAGCACCTCTCAGATGGAAACCAGAATCCCCACGGCTCAATTGAATGTAGATGCAATTAAGCTGAACTCGCCAGCTTGGCCTCAAATAAGGCTGGTTATATCTTGAATATGATTTTTTTTGTGTGTGCGTCAATCACTTGAATTTGAGAGCAATTTGCTCACACTTTTGACTTTAGTCGGCCGGCAATGCCTGAACAAATTCCCTTTGATAATTGACAGGGAAATTGCACTCTTTTGCTTGATTGTTACCACACCCCCTAACTTACTCCCCCCCCCCCCCCCCCCCCTCCACTTAGGTGCAGCCGAGTTCAGGGCCAGCCATCAAACTTCTGTGTTAAATAAATGCCCATGAGCACCTCTGCTCCATGTGCTGTCACAAAGTGCGTTTGTCTGCTTAGTTGCCATAGTGAAGGCGGCGTGTGTGCGTCGTCTCCCCTGCTAAAAGGCCGCTGACAGTATTGTGCGCTGAACAGTATAGTGCAGTTGCCATAGTGAGTAGTTCCAGGTCTTCGTCTGTGATGTACATGCTTTTTGACAGTGCTGTTATCGCGGGGTGTGACATCTTTGAATCACCAGTAACAGATGTATTTGTGTGTGAAGAGTGCCTCAGGCCTTTGACTCCACTCTACCTTGTTCCTTTTGACCCTCTCTTTTTGTGTTTCTGTGATGCAGCTGATTATTCCTGGTTTAAAAACAGCACACTGCCTGTGGGGCTCTCTATCTACTCTGTGTGTGTCTCTCTTTCTACCTCTCTCTCTCTCTCGCTCTCTCTCTCTTCCATTCATCTCTTCTCCCCCCCCCCCTCTCCTCTCTCCTGCAAACTGAAGGCAACCTCGGTGCCAATTTCATGGCAGGGTAGTGAGCGGCGCAGCAGAAATTATCCACTGCAAAATTGATCTAAACAATCGCAAAGTGGAACGGCAAGGGAAAGCAGGAGAATGAAATTGGTTGAGTCTGTTACCTTTTAGGACTTGCTTTATCACCGAGAAGGAATTGGGGGTGCATTGCTTACAGGGAATGCCAATAGTTGAACTCGTGATATAGAGATTTTTATGGCGCCGCGCCGTCATGAATATTGTATGTTTTCTGTGCAGCAGCACAGTAGGTTTAACTTTAATAATTTACTACTCCTCCGTGAGTGATATGACAACAAAAGCTACTGAAAGATGTTTCACGTTTAGTCTTAAAGTGTTGATAGGAATCATTATCTCACTGTCGACACATTTGATTAATCACTGCACACATCGGCGTGAGCACAGGATGATGTGTTTCTGAAGCTGTGTATGGAGAATATACATCATTCTGTTAATGACCTGTTTGCACCCCAACAAAGGTGTGATGCTAGTAAAGTGCATGTGAATAAATGTATGATTAATGACTCACTACAGGGAGCAGTGAACAGTGAACCATTGTTATTTACAACAGCAATGTTTACTTCTTCTGAACTCGGTGCCCTAAATTGTTGCTTTGAAGCCTGTTTAAACATTTGATTTATAAAAGGGATAGATCCAAGTCCTGAAAACAAATCTGGCAGGAGGACTCTTATCATTTCTATTACTGGCAGTCTCTATTGTTGGTACACTCTTACTCAGAATGAAGGAAACCGATCCAACATAGTGACAAAATCATTTTTTTAAAGCCGCTAAAAGCAATATCTTTATATTAACGATGGATCCCATGACTACTTGTATATGAAAGATGTCACTGGTACTGATGCACCCGTGGATAATAATCACCTGCCTCTGCAGTCTCCTCAACTCTATGGAGCGCTGTAGCGCTTTCAGCTTATTGTTTTGGTTTTTCAGGCCCGCAACTCTGCTGCTTTGGTTCACTCTCAGCGCTCTCAACAGAAGCTTAGGTACAAAGCTAGCAGCTAGCTGATGAACATAGTGGAGCATTCAGCAGCTAAAGAGCCGGACATTTCCCTCAGGAGTTGGTGGAAACCAAAAGCAGAGCTAAAGGTAGAGTGACTATTGGACTTACATTTACCAAGTGTCCAAAACACGACTCCATTTGAAGGATGATGAGGCTCTGTATCTACCTCATGATCAGATCCTCATGGGTCTGTTTGCTAGGAAAATCTCTCCACTACTCTTTAAAAAAAATGGCAAAAATAGGATACGAAAATGTAATTAACTATACAATAATGTTTACTTTGATTCTGTTACACACGCTCCAAATGGTACGGTACATTAATTTGAGATTTTAAAAGTCCATACAACATAGTATCAAAGATAAATTATTTTGAGTTCTCCGGTAGTTGGTAGAGTAAAAGTTGAACTTATTCCACCTTAGACTTTCCTTTCTTCTTCTCTATGCTCTTTTTTTTGCCCACACACACACACCACACACACATTCCCCCCCCTCCCTTAACTTTTGCCTCCTTTGCCCTCCTTCCTATTCCTCATCATTGGAGGTGTCAGGACTCCACCGCCGCAGTGCCATCTGGGCCGAGGCTGATAAAAGCTCATGTGCCGGGCTGGCGGTGCCTGCAGGTCTGCCAGAAGCCAGCGAAGCCTGACTTTGAGAAGGCGATGGGAGAGATTTGTGGCAGCCAAGGAAGGAATGGCATGCCTTTAACGTGCTGATCCAGCCTCTACCCCCTCTGCCTATCTGTCAGTCAGTGGGGCTCTCACATGGCCCTGCACTGGCCTGAATCCTCACTGAGAAAAGTGTCTTTTTCTCAAAAGGAAAAACCAACACATCACAGGACGACTTTGTGATCTGTGATCTCTCTCATAGCTTGTACTTCATGTCTCACGTTGAGAATGTCGCTTCAGTGATCTCTTTAGAAGCTTCTATCACGCTGTCCGGACAGAACTGGATGGAACCGAGCGTCAGGCACAACACCAATGCTCATTCAAAAACCTCTAGCTCGGAAGATTAGTATTGTACTACTTTCAGGTGAGGTAGAATAAACCAACTTAAAATTAAGTTTCCATGAAAAGCAAAAGAGAAAGCAAAAGAGAAAACACTCCCTCTTTCCCAAGAATTAGCAATACCTCAGGTCAGTCAGTCCTTCTGGAACATTTCATGGCCTCAATCTTCGGTGCAGCTGTCACACACTGTAGATGCAAAACAGTTGAAACGGAGGTAAAATTCTGTGACAAGGTGCATGTCATTCACTCTTGTGGGTCAATGCTAGACATGTGACAGACACTCATTTATGTCGTTTTAGGGCCCCGTTTCCCGCAGGTCCATGGTGTGTATATATAGAAAATATATTGTTTTTTTTCCAGCAGGGAGGCCCATGGAGTGACCAACCTGCCTCCAGTTCCACTCAGATAGAAGAAGCATGAGGGCTGATAGCCTTTAATGTGGAGAGCAAGCCTGGCTCTCTGCTGGGTTTTCTATACCTTTTGATTGGCTCACTTCAATTAATGTTATAGATGCCTCTATCTGTATCCCAGTATACCATCCACAGAGGACTCACCAGGTTTGCCTCCCAGAGGATGAATCAGCATCTAGTCCTCCAAAGTAAAATACACTGAGGCAGTAGAATAACCGCTCACTTGGCTTCTACTCTTCCCTTCTCTCTGTCAAAAAAGATAGATCTAATCTCAGCCCAAATTCTCCACATGTTTATATATTCTGCTTCAATCCATATTTGTTGGTGTTTAGCCTTTGTAAAAAACAATTTATCTGCGGTCAACAAACTCGCGGGGTGACGATGGGTCGATCTGACTATGGAGACGATCGGCCAGCTGTAGTGCCGGCCCAGTTTATAGGTGGAGGGTGTCTTCCCTGCTTCACTCCTTGGATCCAGCTAATCCGGGCTGCTGTGGTGTGATAGGAGCTTCTGAAGAGACGCTTACCCATGCTACTCAGAGAACTGTGGTTATGGAAATAACCCAAAGTTGTCTGTCAGAATGACCTTTTTACCCCGTTCTCTTCTTATGCTTTTTTGTTTTCCGTTTTCGTTTCACTGTCTGATCAAGTTGGAGACTAACTTCGGCCTGAGCTCTATTTTTCCACCCATTGCTGTTAATGCATTGTATTCTCTTTACTCTATTTTAGTTTGACTTATATTTTCTCATTAATTCCTGCCTTTTATTGTATGCTACTTTACTCTAAAAATACTTGCCATGACATGAAAATGTTTTATGCAAAGTAGTGTTATGCAGTGTGCAAAATACCCGGTGGCAACCCACCCACCTAGTGCTCCAGTATTATTCTCAAATCCTACACAGACTCAATACGCAATATACACGATTTGGTGGATGCAAGCCAAGGCAACTAGGCTGTAAACACTTTGCAAAAACATCACTGCGGCTAATGTCGTTGATAATAAGGCCTCTCACACAACTAAGAAGAGCAGAGCGGATGTCCTCCTTTAATCCGGCTTCTTACGAAAAGGCACTGGATCCAGTTTGTCCAAAGGGGGACTAATTAAGTCCTCAAACAGACGTGAAGACAGCCTGGCTTCATGCAACCTGTTGCAGCTCTGGCTGGCTGTGTCATTTACGGCAAACAATATGTATGTGTTTTGCGCTCACTGGTTATTCTTTTTTTAATGCTTTTCAGTTTGAATAACAAGTGCTGAGCATTAGTAAGCGTTTAAAAGACATGTTAGTGACAGTTGCAAGTGACAAATATTTGTCTCTTGATTTTAGAGACCCCCCAAAATTGTGCTATTGAGGCTTGCAGGGGGTCTAAAGTGTCAATCAACAAAATCCGACAAAATGCCTCTCTCAGGCAGAAAGGTGAGGACGGGCACGCGTTAGGGGGTTACTGTTAAACTCTTGGATTAAGGAATCGATGCAGTCAACGGAACATCTGACTAGCAAAAGAAGGTGAACATTTGTCTGTCTGTAATCGTTCCAACAGGTCTGGACCTGAGGCACGCCCAGGTGGTGGCGTTATCCACGGGTACCAAGTGTATCAACGGGGAGTACCTGAGTGACCAGGGACAAGTGGTCAATGACTGTCACGCCGAAGTCACGGCCCGCAGAGCGCTTCTACGCTTCCTCTACTCTCAACTTGAACTCTTCTTAAGGTAATAGATCTATCTTCGGCTGCATCTTAAAGACACACAACCATCCTTCGAGTGCTCTACTTACATTTCCGGCAGCTTTGAAACCCCTGTGGCATTTAACATTCTTGATCTCCTGAAAAATTCACATTTACTTTGTACCGATTGATTTATTTACTCATATTCAGCTTTAAAACAAAGTTCATATTGATCGGCCTCATATGTAACTGTGCAGCTGCTACAGGTTATATCACGGTTATGTAGGTTGTGATGAATTCAACCAGCGGCGGAAGAAGTATTCAGATCATTTGCTTAAGCGAAAGTAGCAATACGACGGTGTAAAAATACTCCCAGTACGCAAAGAAATGCTGTATTATCAGCAAAATGTACTTAAAGCAAAACTATGCCACACTCAGGGTTATGCTGTTTGCTGCAGTAGCTCAATGCAGCAACAAGTTGGTCAAAACCATAAACAGGAATTAACATTCCAGTATATGATACATACAGTATATAAGCATAGAATTGATTTGATCGGCCCCAACCCTGATTCAGCTGTGTGAGTCGGTACCGGCCCGATATCAGCATCGGTGCATCCGGCTTCATCCGCTTTACTTTCCAAGGTGCCTCCGTGTATTTTAACATGCAGTTCATTACATTATGCATGACAGTGTGCTTAACAGCGTCAAATATCTTATTTGTTGTGACCTTCTGCTTCAGTGCGGCGCCAAAGAAAGCTCTCTCCTCTATAATAAGCTCCATGGAAACAGCACTGCTTTGTCTCACCAGAGATCTTTTCGATAACCAACGAGCTACATGGTGGCTGTTCTCTCCGTGTAACGAAGCGTACTATCACACACTCAACTGGTTCAGCTCAGGGTCTCAATGGTTTTTATATGTACCTACATTGTGTGCTCCGGTGCACACAAAGCTCACCACGATTTGAACCAGTATCAAGAGACGGCCTTGATGAGTTTAGACTCCTGAATTCCTCCAGTACATGTGCATATATTATGTTTTTGAGTTCCCGAAGGAACTCGATGGCAAGGCTGATTCATCAGATTAGTGGCTCCAAGTCTAGATCGTTGAATGTCATATTTGCATACCACCGCACTGACTTTTTTTTTGTGGTAGCACAATGCTGGGTGGCAGGTACAGAGACTTTGCAGCTGAGTAAAAATGGCTAATGGGCAAGATAACTCATAATGAAATGAACAAACAAAATGCCACAACTGCCATATTTACGCTCGGTGAAAGGACATCGGAGACGGAGGAGAGGTTATATAAAGAGTGCAGCCGTGCTTTGCATTGTGATGCATAGTTTAGGTATACCGTGTGTGTGTGTGTGTGTGTGTGTGTGTGTGTGTGTGAGAGAGTGATGAAATCCTTATTCCTGCTCACAGCAGAAACAATGACCCAGATTTTAAAGTTAGACTATGTGTGTCCTTGTCGGCCATAATGCAGGTTTTCAGCTTATTGTTAATGGATGGAAAATAACTTTTCTAAACTTCTGGATAAGCTGTATTAAAAAAAAATCACTAATATTTATCTAGTTCTCAGACGTCAGCTGTGACGTTTTCTTGAATGTTAGTTTGGTATTCAGCCATTATTTTAAGTTCTTTTGTTGACCTTCATGGTGTCACTCTCAACGTCTCCAATACAAAGCATGCGTAGACGGGCGGGTTAAACTCGCGCTCCCTCGTTCCCCTGAGACATGTGGGACAGCCTGAGTAATATCCAGGAGTCTGGTGTGACAGCAGGAGAATGGACTGTGGTCAGTGTCCATCTCTCTCTTCATGCCCGCCACACTTCATCATTGGAAAACAAAAAGTGGAAATCTATTTCCGATGCTGTGATGAATGGTGCTACCTTTTCTCATCAGTCTCCGTGTTGTTGTGTTTTTTTTTTTTTTTTTTTGGTTCCTTTTCTCTTTCAGTAAAAGGCCGGAGGACTGGGAGGAGTCGATATTTGTGCGGCACAAGGAGTGCGGCTACAGGTTGAGAGACAACGTGCACTTCCACATGTACATCAGCACCTCGCCGTGTGGGGACGGGAGGCTCAACTCGCCCTATGAAATCTCCACTGACTGTAAGACACCGCTTTCTTTTTTCAAAACATAGGTTGACAATGCCCAAAAGAGATCAAAATAACACTCGCCGTGCATTTCTCTGTAGTGTAATCACTGCCACATTATCTCTCCTCTCACTCATCAGTCAGTCCCTCAGCTTTATAGAGAGATCATTTTCTCTGGCAGAGTATTCTGAAAGCCACTGCCCTGCTTTTTTTTCCTCTTTTTTCACTCTCAAGAAGCTGGCATCCTTTTCATGTCACATCCCGTCTTTGGCCCCTTTCAGCCACGCTGTGCTGACTAGATGACATTTTATTGCCTACCCACTGAAAATAAATTGCATATTCATTTAGATGGTTTGCCCAACGTTTCTTTCTGGTGGCCTTACGAGTCCAGAAATGTAATCCTGGACTGCCGTTTCCATCAGTGGAATGTATATATTTCCCCCCCCCCCCCTCCCACCCTTTCATCACAGACTGAAGCTGCTATTCAGCTCTATGAATATGCACTACAGTTGGGTGCATGGTGAGATTTTCATGAAACCAGTGAGGAGGGAAAATGCTGATGCTGTCACCGGAGAAGCCTTTGAACTTGACGTTTGTGGTCATTAAACCTCTTAAATGTTCTGCAGTGCGCTCTCAGAGATTAGAAAATGACTAAGTACCTTTTCCTGACTGTTCTTAAACATTTCTGAGCTGGAAGTCGGGGGGCTTAATTTTTTAGCTGCTTGTCACATCAGCCCGAAGCAACAGCCGCGCAAGAAGAGAGAAGGAAGGAGAGTTTAAGCCTCGAGAATTAAGAGGTTATTAAAACAAAAAACGTGATTATTTATGTACACTTTGTCACCCTATGGGAGATATCCATATTGTAATTTGTACTGAAAGCAAGAAGTACAATATCTATAAAATATATGTGGATGTTTCCGTCTTCCTGAACGTGTGGAGTTTCTTCTTCTGATACTATGCAGACTATTTACGAATATCGTGTACTTTAATCAACAACATTAAGGTCATGCTGCCTTGCACACACCACATGAAAGTGGTTTACACAGATCGAGGGACTGTGCTCTGACTAGCGTGGTTGCATTGTCGGTTGTTGGTACAATACTCCGTCATACCATGCCTAATATAAAGTGTCCCACGTTCATCAAAGCGGCTTTATCCAGTAAAATGGTTCCTTCTCCTTCCTTCCAAACCGCAGGCTGCTCCGTACATCCAGCAACAATCCAGTCAAACGCTCACTTCATTAACAATCAGGCAGTCAACGGTCCCAAGATAATACATTTAATTCCCCAAATGAAGCTGTTAACCTCATTTAAACTTTTGCTTGAAAAGGAATTGCAATGTGTTTGTCCTTTCGCTCGAAAACTGTACCCGTCATCTTATTGAAATATATAACAGTAGTGTCTTATTGTTTATCAGCTTAGCATAATATCTGATGAACGTTTATTTCTTTTTCTAATTACATGGAGCTAGTTACACATCAACAGCAATAATTAGTCCCGGAGAACATCCCTAATTATACGGAGAATGTAACACTTAAGAGCTAATGTGTACTATATAATGGATTCTTTTCTAAAATATGTAAAAAGCGATGCTGGACAAATGTTGACTGTTTCCACTTGAGTTCACCTGGTGTCTTTGTGGCCCGGTGCATTTTTGGTAAATTTGATTAGAAGTCTCCAAAATGAATCTTTGCCGCGTATTGATGTGATTAGATCTGGAACTGCTTTGTGTTATTTAGAAATAACAGACTTCATTAATAGCTAATTAGATTGGGTTTCCAGCGTAGCCGTGTAATAAGAAATGACATAATGTAGACTGATGAAGCTCAGGCTGAGGCTGTGTGTTGTGTTGTGTTGTGCAGTACACAGCAGCAGACACCTCATGAGAAAGCACCGCGGCCACCTGCGGACCAAAATCGAGTCAGGCGAGGGGACGGTGCCGGTGCGAGGTCGGGGGCCCGTCCAGACGTGGGACGGCGTCTTACAGGGCGAGCAGCTCATCACCATGTCCTGCACCGACAAGATCACCAGGTCAGTGCTCTCAGATGTTACCTCCGGGTTTAAGACGTGTCAGGTTGCATTTTTCGTCATCTTTTTGTCATTCTTTATGATCTAAATCAAAACGCTCCCTTTATATTCTGCCTCATTTCACGTGTTGTATTTTTTTGTCTGTCAAGTGGGTCAAAGCTAAATTGGACAGAAGCACCTGTCTGTACTGCTGTCAGACTGAACATCCTACAAACTGATTCATACCTGAAAGAGCCTGGCCTCTCTTGGCGAGTTTAAACTGGAAATTTGTTTTCTTTGTCAGATAAAATGCTGTCCTTACCGTCTTTTTGTTGTGATGACGCAACAAATCTTTGATGGACGACATAAAAGATGCTACTTTGCTCTGTATTTGCAATTTGGACTACATTTGTCTGAATGCAAAGAAAACCGTCAGAGGAGCTTCAACACCACTGGAGCCAAATTCATTCAATATATTCTTCTCATGTGAGCATTGCAGTTATCAGTGCAGAGATTGTGTTGATTTCACTGTAAAAGTCACAAACCATGTGATCAACACATCCTCTCGCCCAGGAGGGTCTCCGGCCTATGTGTGAGAAAGGAAAGGTAAAAGGATTGATTGATGGGTTAGCTTTATGAGGAGATTATCTTCCTTACGAGACGGAGTGATCCCTGTTTAAATAAAGCACTTCATACCTGCTTCAGGAGCCAGGTAGAGCTTTGTCTGTGATATTTACCGTAGCGCGTCTGTGTATGTAGGTGCATGTTTGCTTATGAAATCCTTTGTAGTCCGGGTGGTGAATATTGATTTCCCATAAGTAATTTGAACAGGTAATCCCGTTCTAATGAATTAGTGTATTACGTACCGCGTCGTTGTTTTAATACCCGCATCTTTCGGGCTGACTCTCCTCTAGCGAAGATATTAGTCACACAAGTTATTAAGGCCTGTAAATTCTAACGCACATTCCTTTATCTTTTTATCTAAAGCTATCTTCTAACGAGTACAGGTAGGCTGTGGACAGTAACCACAAGGGGATGGAGTAGCCAGCTTGGTATGATTCCTTCCCGGTGAAAAACAATGTGGCCGTTAAAGTCCAAATTTGCCATCTGGCACCTTGTACACTGATCTATATTATTGCGTATTTTAATGAGTTTGCCTACCTGATCGTTAACATGTGGTGAAATACTGAAACTAGAATTTTCTCGCCCTTTTGTCTTATCTGTTGATATACTCCACAGCTAAATACTCTCTCCCAGTCACATCACTGGTCCCATTGCTCTGAAACAGCAGCGCCAATCACAGTTAAACAGGATAACGCCAACTTAGCGATGAAGGCTTTACCCCCGCCCCTAAAACATGAGACGCTACTTTTGCTTAAAAAGAAAGTTGGAAAAGAGGCTATGATGAGCCCTGGTAACTGGTAAAGCCTCATATCTAGTTATTACCGACCAGTCTGATGTGTGTAGAGGTCTGCGTGGAAATACTGGAGCAGCTGGTGTTTTTTTTTAGGAGGTTTAATGAAGGAAAACACGGTGAACGGCCATGTGTAACAGCACAGCGCTCTGACGCAGCACTTCTCAGGCTGGGGATTTATCAACATATCAGTCTCAAAGCTCGTCTAACGTTTGATAGGGTGGTCAGTTATAGTTGACTAATGTTGCCACCGATCAAAGGTTACGTAACCCCTGGTAGCCAGCTGTTTGGCCGGCAGCCGAAAATGAAATACTTATTATTTTTGACCCAGGGCACAAGGGGCATGCCCGGAACCGGCCTTGGTACACGTCTAATTGTAAGGACATGGTTTCTATACGGGACTGTCACAATAATATGCTTTAGGTTTGCTAGCAGGTTGGTTTAGAAATATTTTCATTATTCCAGTGCAGTGTGAGTGTAACCGAAAGAGAGAGAGAGAGAAAAAACAAAACCGCAATGGAGCCTGTTTATGTTCTTAGATTGTTAATGTGTCGTCCGCATGTTGGCAAGCCTGCACAGGACAGACGGCAACGCTAAATCAGGACAGCTCTCCCGCCTCCGTTTTCACACTGTCCTCGTGTGAGGAGTAAAGGCATCAATGTGTACACACCGGAGCATCTTTACAGGGAGAAGGAGACATCTACACACACACACACACAGTTTGCAGACCACGTTTGGATTTAACAACTGCGACACCTCCCTCTAAAAGCTACGGGCCCCTCGATCTCTACCACGGTCACCGTTAGTTTAGTGTGTTAGCATGCTAACGTTTGCCAATTTACATTACACACAAAACAAAGCTGAGGCTGCTGCTTTTTAATAAACCTAAAGTACTGGAAAATGTTGACCTGATGATAGTGCGTCCATGGAACCATTAATTATCTAAACATTTCATTGTGGACCAAACTGGTGGACTGCCAACCAACCGACAGACCAACATTGCATCCTTAGAGCCAGCATAGCTAAAAAAAAAAAAAAATTACTCAGCACACAATGAAGGTACTCAACAATAGTAAGTCTGTACTCCCACCCTTGATGTTGCATTTTGTAACATATCTGAAATCGATTTTTAATATAGTCTCAGTTTCTCTGCCAGGACTGGGCCTCGACAGGAACTGAACCCATGAATTTAGCTTAGCAAGCAGCGCGCTGTGCCAACTGAGGCATGCAGGACTACAGCTGAGCCACTGTTGTGTGTGTGAAAGGACCGCCGGCACCAACACACACACACACACACGGAGGGAGAGGTGAACCCTTCTCCTGTGGAGCCGCTGTTAATTCGACCAATTTGATTCAGTTGGCCAGGGCTGAAGATGGTGTGATTAAATCTACCCAGGTCACCAACAGGGGTGAAAGCAATTACTTTACAAAAAAATAGAGTGACGTGGGGAGGGGGGGGGGGGGGGAGGAAGGGAAGGGACACCCTGCTCTTCTTCCCTTACACCCCCCCCCCCCACCCCCCTCCATCCTGCCAGGCCGGACGGCAGACGCGCTCTCTTTGCTCCGCAGCCTCCTCTTTCCGTTTCTTTTTTTTTGAGGGGGGGTTTATATCACTGTAAATGATGGGTGGCCGTCGTTAAAGTGAGTGGGTCACCAAGGGCCAGTTTATCAAGGTCAGGGTGGAGGGTGGAACTGAGAGGAGCTTAGGACGGAAGACTCAACACACACACACACACACACTCTGCTGCAGTCTTATAGTGATCCCCTGGATACTCTTCTTGTCCTCTGTCACACTCATTTTGCAGCCTCCCATTACTTTTTTATTTCCACACTTCCTTCAGTTCCTGCACATAATTATAGTTAGTTCAGCCTTGACCATAAGGGATTTTAGGATCTTTGCTCTTATCGTAAACATTTTTTGATAATGGCCAATGTCTCACCCCATCATTGATTCACCATTGTGTTTTCTTAAGCCAGGCCCTACGAAGGCGCCTTTGCTAATATTTGATTTGAAGTCCACAGCTGGATTTAATTGAGGGGCCTAAATGGCTTTCATATAACGATGATGTTCTCCATTCCACTGCAGTTTTATGCAGATGAACATTACTTTAATGGTCTGCGTTTACCGGGGGAGGGAAGAAAGGATAGATGTGGAGAGACGGAGAGCGAGAGAGAGAGAGCGAGAGAGAGAAGAGGTCTCTCCCCACTCCTCTCTTTAAATGCACACACCCAAGCCAGATGGCTGTCTTTTCTTGCATGAGATTAGAAGATGTTTCTGATTCACGGTGTCGCTTTCTGGGTAAATTAATATTTCAGGCTAAACTATTTCTATTTCGGTGGAGCACTGGGTTTGCGTACGAGCGCGTGTGCTTTTTTTTTTTAAACAAAGCTCCTCCTCTCTGTTTGAGAGGGAAGGACAGATCTCGCCGACAGATTGCAAGGTAAAGCGGAGGCAGGAGGTTCGGTGATTCCCACAAAGCCTCTGATGTTGATTGACTGCTCGGGAAGCGAAGGGAAGCCGCAGTGAGTGATTATTAAGTCGGCGAGGAAAACAAGGAGCCGCTGTAATTGCATCCGTGATAAAGAGACATTGATTAACAAAAAGAACAATGATCTTAAAATGAGTGGCATAATGTGGAGCCTTTGATTGTGACTCACATAAGTTCATTAGTCCAGTGAACAGCTCAGGCACACAGCAGGCTCTCTCTCTCTCTCCATGAAGGGCAGGAATGATAATAAACAAGGTAATTATCATTTTCCATCCATAAATTAGCATCTGCTGGTTAAATACTGTAGAGTGGGCTTCAGCAGTAGGTGGCACATGACCAGCTGGCTACAGTATCGGGCGTCGGTGCGCCTGGCAGGATTAGCCCTGCAGTGATTTTGTGTCACACGTGGATCCCCCTAAACAAATCCGGAGGTGATTGCCCCTCGCGTTGGAGCAATCGACGGAAGCTTGCCTGCAGCCCCGTGCAGTGCATTAACCTCGATGGCACTGATGAATGCACACATGGTAATGTGTTGTTCCATGTGGCGAATGCTGATGGACTGACCTTTGGCTGTGTTGTTGTAGGTGGCGGTGATGGTTTGTGTCGCTGAACCAGGGAAAGTGGGAGAGGACGACGAGTGGGTCCGTCAGAGTGTGTGTGTGTGTGTGTGTGTGTGTGTGTGTGTGTGTGTGTGTGTGTGTGTGTAGGTGTGTGTGTGTGTGTGTGTGTTGTCAGTCCAGCAGCTGTTATTCATCACGTCCCACATCAAGATAATGATCAAATTGTCTCTACCTGTCATTGAAGCTCTCACATGTCTCTCTCTCTCTCTTTTTTACCCTTCCTCTCTCTGCCCATCTCTCCTCCTTTCCTGCCCTGATTCTATCTCTCTTCCCACTTATTCCCCCCCCCCCCCCCAAACTGTTGCCTTCCCTCCTTCTTTCCTTTATTATTTCCTCGACACCCTCCTCCCTCACCCTTCCTTTCTCCATCTACTTTTCAAACCATCACACCGCTCTCTCTCTCCCTGACTTCCTCCCTCTTTGCTCCCTCCCCTCAGATGGAACATCCTGGGCCTGCAGGGGGCGTTGCTGAGCCACTTTGTGGAGCCGGTGTACCTGCATAGCGTGACCGTCGGCAGCTTGCGCCACACGGGCTACCTGGGCAGAGTCCTGAACCAGCGGCAGGAGCGCCTCGGCCCGCTGCCCGCCACGCACAGACGCAACCAGCCCCTGCTCAGCGGTACGACCACAGCGCAGACAAATTACATTTAGAAATACATCTTTTCAATATAGATGGTGGTTTGTGGTTTCTGAGCCGCCAATGATGGTGAAATTGTGCAAATTTGCATGTCAAAATTCACAGAAAAACTTGTTAAACTTGAACAAATTGACTTGACTTTGAGCACATCTACTGATCACCGCCTGCACTGTTAAGTGATCCCCAGATTACCCATGTGACCCTGCTGCAGTGGACCGTGCTTGGTCTCAAAAGTGATACAGCATTTGATTTGAGTAGTGATTTTATACTACTCGTTTTGATATCTTAAAAAGGCAGTACAGTAGATCTGAATACGAGACGCAATATTTCATATCTGAAGTCAAATTATATGCTGTGTTGAACCAAAAAACAACTATTTTCCCCTTAGTTGGTCAATTACATTTTTTCTTTTTGAATATTCTTTGCTACTTGGGGGCAGCAGAAACAAGCTGTGAACAAGCATCGATGTACGATCACTTTTTAAACAGTCGCCTATTTACATATCCAGCCGATACGGAGCAACATTGTCCTTCATGAGGACTCGTGTCTGTGTCCACCTGATGGATGTAAGTCCAATATTCACTTTACTGTTATCCCTGTGTTGCCCTCTACCAAGTTAGATGAAAAACACTATTTAAACACACTTCACCAGGAATTCACAGGTTAAATGATGATTTTTTTCGGCTCTCAAGTGGTCTAGTAAAAGTTTTTTATTTCCCTAGTTTTTCATATTCCCCTACTGAATGACAGCATTTTAGTATGTTCAGATGGGGACATAATCATTTATATAATCAATCACAACACATCGCACATGTAACAACCCAGTCCCCCCCGACACACACACACACACACACACACACACAATGCTTGACAGTACCCCTGCTTCGCTACACTTACATTGTGCCAGCCCAGACAAGCAACAGCTATGAAGTTGTCTGGCACGTCTGCCTCCAGGGCTCCACTGAGACCCGAGGCGTTCGTTTGTAGCGAAGATGAATGCTGGATGAGGATCTGAATGACACCCAACTTGTAGAAACTGCATCAGCCATCACTTCAGATCTAGGCCAGCCGGAGTGGCTGAGCGACAGAGACGCACAAAGATGTAGGGCACATTTTGTTTCTAGGGATCTCTAATGAGAACATATGTCTGTGTATATATATATATATATATATATATATATATATATATATATATATATATATATATATTCTGGTTTTGCTCTCTTAGGCGGAGCCTCTCCTATCAATTTAATGTAGTTTGTTTTTTAAATGAATATCTTTGATGGGCCACAAACGTGTAATTCAACAACTCTCTACCACTGTAGAGGCCTATTTCATTTATCTATCAGCTTCTTCTTGTGTTAGCCAACGCAATGGACCCGTGCAGCAACCTTCACGAGGCTATATGACATACACAAGACCATGAGAGCACATGTATATCTACTGAGCTCATTAATGAAATGGAGGTGCAAAATAAGAGAAAGAACTAAATGAGATAACACGATGCCTTGTGTTGCCTTTCCTCCCGTCCTCTCCATTTATTTTGAGTCACCAGCGTCCGATACATTCTCCACACCTACCATACTTTTATCAGCTTTCAAGTATGCTTCTTGAAGGGCAGAGGAGCTCTTTGCAGTGCGGGGCTGCGCTCCGGGTAATAGGGTGCCATGAGGATGAATATTCTGTGAGGCCTATCCTCATCAAGATTGATAAATGTACTGAATTGTCCTCTGGTGATGATAGTTGGGACAAATTTATCGTTGAATCTTCCGACCACGGCCTCGGCGAGCATTTCTCATGATTTGTTCAATAGCTTTTTGAATTGGAGTCATTTGAGTTGTCTGCAATGGAGTTTTTGGTTTTGGATATTATCGCTGCAGTTCATATTTGGAGAATTGTGCTCAGGTAAAGATCCATTTGTTCATCAATCATACTTATAATATTACGTTATTCCTTCTAACTATAATAAGCCATGCAGTGCATCATTTTTTTAAATGATTACATAGCTTATAATGTATGATGCTGCACAATGTCCCTTACATTTTTCTTGAGCGTCTTCTTCACTCAAAACAGAGGTGGCCTCCTCCTGAAAATGCCCTGCCCTCCCCTCTAACACGCCTCACAATGAGGTTTTCTGTCTGTACGCACATCGCAAACTGCACCTGCAGTACCTCGAGTTGCTCCAGTCTATTGAAGGGTAGAAGGGCGAAGGGAAGGGGGGGAGAGGAGGAACGATGGACAGACCGTGGAGATGGCCCTACACCAAATCAATGTAATCACAGCCCTTATCAGACAGCCATTCAATCTGAAGGGAGCTCGGACAGAGCGAGAGAGACATGCTGAGGGGAAGAGAGGGAGAGACAGCAAGGCAGGATGGGAATAAAGAGAAAGAGGACTTCGGTTGCATTCAGATGTCTGTGTGCGTACCTTACCCCCCCCCCACCACCTCTCATCTCCTCCTCCGTCCTTTCATTGGCTCTGATGAGCTCCCCGGCTATTGTGTGTCCAGGGTTATTTAAAAGAAACACCCCCAGAGGAAATTCCCGGGGATCGCAGGGCCCGGTCTTATCACGCTCAGACAAAGCAGCTACACCTGAACCCCGAGGGCCAAGCGCATCGACGGGCTGACTTGTCCTTCACTCTCGTCCTGCTGTTCACTTCCACCGCAGCGTGAGCGGAAACTGCGGCAGGGCTTTAGGCGTTTCGGGATAAGAAGAACCCCCGACAACAGTACACACAGGAAACGTGAACACAGGTCGTCCACCAGCGGTTTTGCTGTTTATTGAGGATGCATGCTTGTTTCCTAGCTTACACCCGGCTTAGTTCACAATTTCAAATTCAAACTCAAAACCTGTGGCGTATTACAAAGTAATGCATTACCGCCCAAATTCTTGCATCAGACGGCAGGCCTGTTGGTTTTATATGATGGAAGGTTGCGTCAAGATTTTGTATGAACTTTTATAGGATGTAATAGATAGACTTGGGTTGATTGTTGAATTATTGGCCTTGTGTGACTATGTTGAAGAGCTGCACACCTAACAGGTGGGCAGAAGGTAAATATCATACATATCGTATGCATTTGTGATTGATTGTAGCAGTTATGGGCAGGTAAGTGATAATGAAGGCGAATAGAGATCACTCTTAACAGAGTGTTTCAGAGATTTGAACTGGCAACCTCTCATCCACACTACTACATTTCCATTTTAAAACGCACATCTTTTGCTACGTTTGCGCTGAGCGTCCACACTAATCCAGACGTTTAAAAATGCACCCGAGGCCGGATAAGTTTGGAAACTCCGGGGTTACCTCAAAGTGTGGACAGGCCGAACGTCGATGATGGAAGCGATGGTGAGGACACCGGCATTCGCTACTTGATTGGGTCTTCGCAGTCACGACGTGTCCTTCCCTGATTCGTCACGCCCTTATCACATGAGCCACAACAGCCAGGTCTACCAGTGATTCGTTTCAACATGGATAGCTATAACATGGATAGCGTTACTGGCCTTGTTGTCTATGCTAGCAGCTGTTATTGGAGCGATTAGCAAGCGGCGTATCCAGCGGCGTTATCAGCCCTACGGAGCGGACGTCTGAAGTCACGGTTTGCGGCTTTGAGGAGGACGATGGACACAAAGCGGAGGAGCTTTCCTTTTGTTATTAATGCTTATTTTGTTCTGCACAACTATTGTGAAGTTAACAAAGAAACTGTAAACGAACAAAAGCTTAAATGCTCTCCAGTAAGACAGACTTCAGCCAGCAGCAGAGCTACGAGTGAAAGAAACCAAGAAAACGAGTGAGAGACGTGTGTGGACCAAATTTACTGACATGTAATCTAGCAAACTTTGATTTGTAAATGTTCATTTTAAAGTAAATTTGATGCGTGTGAGAGACAGATGGAGCAAGACCTGCAACCTTGTAACTTATTAGTCAATATTTGTCTGAGTATAAAGGGGACGATTATAGAGGAAGAACTTAAGTATCAAGCACAACCTTTTATTATTAGTACTATAATACTCGTAGTCGTATTTTCAACCAATCTACTTCCTGTTTACATCGGCACCCACATGCCCAGTTGTACGTGAATAGTCATGTGATATTTGTTTTCAGGCGGGCTAGTGTGGACGGAAATGCTGCTCCACCCCCACGAGGAACCCTTTAGAAAACCCTGCAGTACTGCAGTGAGGCAGGATAGATGCAGTGTGTACACATAAACACACAGGTGGTGCTGTATTGTGGCTCTACAGAAGCCTCACAATATAAAGTGTACTGTACAGTTATGAATCCCATAACCAAAGGCTCTAATTCTGCCTCTTTCATGTCTGTCAAACACTTGTCAGAAGAGAAATTGATCAAGTCTTCATTGAGGGGAAAAATCAAATTGGCTATTACAGAAACAGAGGAGTCAAGTCCATTGAAGGGATGAAATGAGCCATGAATGGAGCGGGAGAAAGGGAAAAGGCAGGATAGATAGGGGGGGGTCTTTTGTTCAAAGAGGTGCGTCTCCACAAGAGAGAAGAGATGGGTAATACGAGACTTGGAGGATTGTTACTGTGGCAGGCAATTCATTCCAACTCCAAGGAGCTCCAGAAAGGAAGAGCTGAGATTGGTGAATGGAAGAGTGAAGACAGGAAAATGAGTGTGGCAAAGGAGGGAGATGATCTGCAAGGCATGTATTGTGGTATTGTACATCAGGTATTGCACTATAACAAGCTGTCTGTCAGACGGTGAGATCAGAGGCAACTGTTGTTCACCCGTCGCACGGATTTTCTGCGAAGGTACCTTTCAGATATAATGATATAATAAATATCTGGGTTGGAAGTCGAGATAAAATTCAAGACAGCGATTCCTTTCTGGCAGACAGCTTTACAGATTTAGAGTGGATATGATGTTCAAGCAGATGTTAACTCGGGTATTATCTACCTAACCTACCCTGGCAAACAGATGAGCAATTTGCACTCGTCACTTCTTTTCATTGATATTATTAAATAGTACGACATTTTGGGAAAAACGCTCATTTGCTGGCCAAGAGTTGGATGAAAAGATCCCACTCTCTTGCTAAATATGGACATACATCCAGCCACTGGTTAGCTTAGCATAGCATAACTACTGCCCCCCCCCGCACATAAACATGGTGATCTTTTTTTTTTTTTGTCCCTGTAAAAATGTGCCTCTTTATTACTGCTGGCAGGCCTGTTTTCTCACTCCATCCCCAAGTAGTATGCGTTTCAGCATCCTCTGCTGCCTCAGGCCATACAGTCGAGTGTTTTTTTAAAACTTCAAACACTGAATCACAACTTCTTCATTCTTATTCAGAATATAACTCAAAAAATAAACTAAACTGGCTTATATGACACATCCACATTTTTTTCCGTTTCTCACCCTGTTGTCAGCTCTGTTTGCACCATAGGGCACCGCACCTCTGCCAACACCTGTGCTTTCCATGCAGACAGCTAATTCTCCACGTGCAACCCAATGTGACAGTCACCTCCACTTTCCCTCTACCTCTGTCTCTCTTTCTCCTTCCTCGACTGAGCGCTTTGTGTGCTTTGCTAGCGGGGCTAATTATTTCAGAGAGAGAGAGAGAGAGAGGGCGGGACAGAGAGACAGACAGTCCAGTGTATGGGAGGCTTCGTCTTTTTGACTGGAGATAATGTTTGTACATAGCTGGTAACACTCAAACGCTGTTAACTGCTGGGACTCAAGAGCCAACAAGCATTCACACAAAGGCAGGAACATGTTTCTTACATGCTCTCTCTGAGGGTAAATGAAAGTTTCGTATAAACAGCCATGATGTTTCAGGCCCGGGTTGACTTGGCTTTTTGCAGTGCGGCAAAACTTGATGTCTGCCCTTAGCCTCAGGGAGAGACTGAGGGAAGGGCGATGGAAGGTTGAACGAAACAACAAAGTGGAGGTTTGACAGAAAAGAAATTCCTAATTTCCACTCTTGTTTTACTCATATGTGCATTACATTTTGAAACACTCTTAAGAAGTGTTTTGTTTTACAGATTTAATGTAATTTGGAACAGCTATTGGGGAATACCTTGAACGTTACGGAGATTAAACCCCCCTAAAGTCAGTCTCTCTCTCCCCCCCTGTGCTGTCGTCCTCTGTAGGGCTGAGCACTGATCAGCAGCCGGGGAAGGCCTCGTGTGTGAGTGTCAACTGGACGCTGGGTGATGCACAGTTGGAGGTGGTCAACACAGCAACGGGACGGAGACGGGACTCGGGGACACCCTCTCGTCTCTGCAAACACGCCCTCTTCACCCGCTGGAACAGACTTTACCGCAAGGTGAGGGCATCCACGGGCAAGGTAACGTCGGGGCAGCATGGGTTTAGCTAAATGTATCGATGGGGAGAGAGAATAGGTGAGAGGCTCTTGTGAAATACATGGACAATGTGATGGGTCATCGTGGTATTTAAAGCCATCTGCCAGACCACACTGACAAGACTTCTGACAAACAAAGTTGTTTGATTTGTTTACAAGAAATGAGGATTTCCAGTGGTCAAAATATTGAGGAAACCAGTGGCTCCTCCCCCTCTATCGGCTTTTTTTTTCTCAGCAGACATTTAGACTTTTGCGTCCTGGTAGATAAAGCACAGGTGTGACATTAATGATAGCTCTTTTCCATTTAAGGATGCACAGTACAAAGAGCACTGGCACAACCCAACGGAACACTGCCATTATTAATATTATTAATTACACCGCGCTTTGCTTGTTGTGACTTGTGAAAATGTCCTACTAATTTAAATGTTAATTAAAAAACCACCTTCCACAGTGTATCTTTTACTCGCTGGGAAAAAAAAAGGAATATTATGATGTACTATTTAATTAATCTGAGTCGGAACAATAGTCACATTCTCGTATGAATAAACGTCTGTGTCACCACTCTGCTCTACTTGCTCGTTCATGTAAATGCTCCTCTGCTGGAAAGCAAGAGGCATTACTCAGTTGAAAAACAATGTGCAAGCCTTTTCCCATCAGGAATCACAGGCAAGCACATACACACAGTAATGCAGAGACGGTAACTGCACGTATGCATGCCAACAAAAGAGCACAGACGCATGTGTTAACATCAGAGTCTGCAGGTGAGCGCTCTGCGGAGAGAGAAACGTGTGGAAGTTCCTCTCCGCCGTGGATAAATGTGTCGGCCCCGGCAACATCTGCTCTCTATGCGGCTGATCAAAAACTGGCAGCTCGGATCTTTAACGTCAGCACACAGACCCGCTGCACTTTCATTTCCATCCCGAAACTTTATGTAACAGACAGTGCCTGCATCGCCAAATGGCGGCCGTTAAAGCATAATGACTATGAAACCATAATTATTTGGAGAAGCACTCGAGGAGGCCCCCACCCTAAGTGCTCCCTGCGCGCAGTATATAAGGGCCACGGAAGAGCAGTCGCACTAATCTCCAAAAGAAACTTTTGCTCTCTCTCTCTCTCTCTCTCTCTCTCTCTCTCTCTCTCTCTCTCTCTCTCGCTCTCTCTCTCGCTCTCTCTCTCTCTCTCTCTCTCTCTGTCTCTCTCTCCCCACTTGTCTCTCCGCGGATCTTCATTGTTTCCCCTCGCGACAATAGGAATGCACAAAAAGCACAGAGAATGTTCAATTGCTTGTGAAATTTAAATGGGGAGATTACACAGCTGTTGAAGCCCCCCCACCACCCCACCACCTCCCAACCCCACCCAAATGCATTTGTGCCGGCTCATTCGTTTTGTTTTGCTCGCTCTTCTTCTTCTCTCTCCCCCCTCTCTGAAACCTTTAGCCTCTCTGCCCCGACTTTATACCCCTCTATTTGTTTTCCCTTTCTATCTTGATCTCTGTCTCTGTGTGGTTTTTATCTGACTCCCAATTGCTCTCTTTCTCTCTCTCTCCCCCCCCCTCACCTCTCTCTCTCTCTCCTCTTCTCTTTCTCCCTTTGCTCGCTTGCCCTCTTCAGTCGGGGATCCACGTGTTCAGCTCGGCGGACTGCCAGCTCATGTACTGCGACGCCAAGATGGCGGCACGTCCTTACCAGACAGTGAAGCAGCAGTGGTTCAGATCTCTGCAGGAAACGGGCCTCGGGACCTGGGTCAAGAAACCGCCAGAGCAGGAACAGTTCCTGCTGTCGGTCTGAGGAAGAGAGAGAGAGAGAGAGAGTCTGTGTGCGTGTTTGTTTAACCTTTATTTTTTTAGGGTAAGATGACTCCATGCTCTTTACCAACATCCTGCATCCTGCTTCACACCTTCATACCTGGAAGTTAACCAGTGTAACCTCTAAAGTCAAGGCTATCATCACCACTGTGTGTGTGTGTGTGTGTGTGTGTGTGTGTGTGTGTGTGTGTGTGTGTGTGTGTGTGTGTGTGTGTGTGTGTGTGTGTGTGTGTGTGTGTGTGTGTGTGTGTGTGTGTGTGTGTGTGTGTGTGTGTGTCATCCTGGATGTGCCGCCCATCCACCCGACAGAAACGCGACAAGAGGAAGGTCAGCAGGACGGGCTGAAAGGAAAACGGACATAAAAAGATGGACCCTTTCTTTTTCTTGCCCTAATTCAAACGCACAAACACACACGTTTAAGCAAACGCACACCTGAATACCCCCTCTTCGGCTGTCAAGGAAGGGTGGGGTAACCTTGAGCAGAATGAAAGGCAGCCGCTATCTTGTCATCAGCTATTTCCGGGCCCCAAGGCTCCCGCTGAGGAGCCGAGCCATGGGGGAGAGAGAGAGAGAGAGAGAGAGAGACAGACAGAGAAAGAAAGGAAGGGAAAAAAGCGCGCGCGAGGTCCACGTCCAATTACTGGCCCTGTCAGGGTGACGGGTGATAGAGGAAGAGGAAGGGAAGAGTGAGGAAAAGAGAGGGACACACCATTGCATTCAGCCCGCCTCACCTTCACTCTCTCATCTCTATCTTTGTCCTCCATCTCTGACTCACCCTTTGACTCCTGACTTCCTCCTCCTTTTGTCTCCATCTCTCCCTCCTTGCCCTCCTTTACATTTTCTTCAGTCCTCCACGTCCTCTTTGTCACTCTCTCTTCTTCGCTTGCGTCTCCCCCCACCCTACATCCCCCCCCCCCCCCCCCCCCCCCTGCCTTTCCCTGCGGTGGAGGTTAACACGACACGACCACAGGTTAATACACCCTCTTTTTTTCTCCCCAACCTCAACCCAATGCGTGTAGAGAAGGTGAAGAACTGAGGTGCCTATACGCAGCCATTACTGCTTGCCTAAGTACAGGTGGAGGTGATGATGGAGGAAGGGGAGTGTTTTTCTCTATTTCCCCCCCCCCTCCCTTTCATACACATTTGATTTCCTTTCTCTTTCTGTCTTGTGACCTGGCTGACCTCAGGTTTCAGCCCGCTGGAACCGATAATAGTGACTTTAGGTCGTGACTCATTAGCAGGGCCTTGTTGACCTGATCGACTTGCTCTTTCTCTCTGTGGTCATGGACCGCCCTGAACAAGATCGTCACGGCGGCGAAACGTTTTGTAAACCCGCCCCCCCCCCCCCCCCCCCCCCCCCCCCGACTGTGAGCGCTGTGGTCGACCTTATTTCGAAACAGCTGTTTTTCACACACCAGTTATGTATGAATTAAAGATGAAAAAGCAGCGAGGTAAATACAGACATCCCTGATCACTACCATGTACATTTGTACCTCACACATTTTTCTATGTCTCTACATATTTCATGATGTAAACATAAAACGATTTTTTTTTTTTAATGCAGCCAAGTGTTGATATTCATTGTTCTGTCATTGCTGTATTATCTTTCATTTTAGAGGAGCCGCCAGCTCAGTCAGCAGTAAGAATGGAAGTAATGAGAGTGACATCTAGTGGTGGTTTTCGGTTGTTGTTTCCCTGTCCTGCTCTTACTGAGCCCCCCCTGTTGTGGCTGCATCGAGTGCTCCAAGTGAGGATACAGTGCCAAACCAAATTGTTGACTGCACACAAGAGAGAACTTGACCCACGTGTGACCCGGGTCTGGCTTCCCATTCACTAGGCCAATGTTTCCATTTGGTCTTTAATAGGTCGAGGATGTTGGCCAGTCCTGCATCAGAGCTGTTCATGTGATATTCTTTGTTTCATGACAGTTTTGAAGCCCCTGGAATCTTATCTTTGGTTATATTTCACCGTAGCTTTACTTATTTGTGACTTATTTGTCAAAAGTTAAATTATTTATTGAGTTTAACGGTCACACACTCGGCTAACCTGCTTCATCGCGGCTGTGTGTCTGATGTGGTTGTGTTGACAAAGACCAAGCATCCCACCAGCTGTGATCAGATTCTGATTCAAATGTTGCCAAATCCTGACTGAAGTATGACATGACCTTTTTCCTCAATGAAGCCCCACCCACTTTAAACCGGTGAGATAAAATACAGACGTTTCACAAATATAGAAAACGCTCATGTGAAATAAACAAGACTGTCCTTTCTGTAGGGCCTCATTACTCGTAGTAAGACAGTAACTTACCGTCCAAAAGGCCCCGATTGAGAAAACGGGGCCTTTGGATGTCACGATGTTATTGGTTTAAATTGATTGGTTCTAGCTTATGTAGGCACACGCCATACTTTGTTTCACAGGATGAAAAGGTTAATGGGTTTTCATATATCCATTTTGTTAAATAGGTGCACAATTTGACAGGGGATGTGATGTAAAAGGGTTTGTTCATTTCACCTAAAGGCATCATGACGAGGTTAACACTTACTGTCTGTGTGTTAGAGGCGTAGCCAGATGAACCTTTGTCGGGCGCCCTGTTGATCTCCGCCCCCGATTTCAGGAACTCATATTATCCGATACGTTGTTTACACTTTAAGATCAGATTGAGTGACAATCTTGACTGCGTGTATCCGAACAGAGATTTTGTGTACGTTTTTCACCAACACGTGTTGCAGATTTTCATTGTTTGAGTGGTCATCGTCCGCCCACACTCCATACCTGTCGACAGAGGTAACAGCATTCCTCATTGCTTCACACCACGTTTCATCATGGCTGTATTAGCCCGAAAAACAAACGTTTATTTTGAGAGACAATAAATATAAGGCATGTCTGAATGGCAATACTGTATCTAATAGTGTACATATGTATAAAAGATGTTGACGAAGATGTGAAAGAGATCCTAAAATGTCTAATTATCATGTAAATTAAAGTATATGAAGAATTGCTGCTAAGGTCTGTAAATTGCACTTCAGTAACAAAAAGTGAATGTTTGTACTGTATATGTGAATAAAACCACAAAATCTTGTAATTTTACCTTTTTTTTGATAGTTTTTTTGTTTAGTCCGATTTTGATGTCAGAACATTAAATGTATAATATTGAATCTGTCAATACAAGTACACAAAATTCAGATAACGAGCACTGATATTGGGCAATTTCCACGTGTCCATAGCCAGCGCTGGCCCTCAGGAGCATCCAGAAGAAATATGAAAGAGGCCTCCCTCCCTCCTCCCGTCTCTCCCAGGGGAAATCCGTGGGGAAATGGTTATCTCTATTTGGCTCGGTGGCAGGTGTCGCACAGACCGGCCACCAAATTAGCCTGTAGGAAGAATGAAGCGAGGAAGAAGGCGAGAGAGGAGAGGAGGGGATCGAGGTATGCCTCCTCAGCAGCATCCACCCTTCCCCCTGAGGCCACGGAGTCGACTGTGTGCTCGACAATAAACATCATAATTGACAATTTGCTCCAGTGGCTGGTCACGGCCAGCCAGCTATAATCTAATGGACGAGGACAGAGAGGTAAAACTCGAACCGAATATTCTGTCTCCCAGTGTCATGCTGTGTCTCTATGAAATCTAAGAGCCACAACACACTGAGTATGACACCGTTTCAACATGTCGCCTCATGCTGTGTTCCAGACAACTCGGAGGTCGGAGTTTCCCCCGGTTTCCTTTGTGCAGAGACGACAACTTTCAGAGATTGTTTACCGTAACCAGCTACCTAATAACGTTGGCAACATATTACGACATCAATTTACACGCAGAACAAGTTTACTACATGATAGTATGTATTATCTTTGATTAAATGCAGATAAATATACTTCATGTTGCATTTTAGTTGATGGTTCACCATTCACAACGTGTGCTTCCGTTGTTGTGTGACGTCAGAGAGACGCTTCTTCTTAAAGTCAGGGTAGATGAAGTTTACTAGTAAGAACTTCGGCCCAAACCTCAATGTCCCCCCTAGGGCCATAAACCCTAAAGCCTCAGGGACTTACTGACTTTGACACACTATAGGCTACTATTACTTTTTATTACTTTTTCGACATACTATATAAAAAGGTTATGACCTTTGCTTTTGACATTCTGTACTGTGACTTGTTTCTACATTCTATACTTTTACTTTTTATGATGTTATTTCAGCATACTATTACTTTTAATAGCTTTAATATGACTTTTTATTTTTACATACTATACTATGACTTTTTTCATATTTTTCAACATATAATACCATTACTTTTTTCGACATACTACACAATGGCTTTTTTTTTCAATTCTTTCAACGTTCTTTCAATTACTTTTTTCGACATGCAATAATATGACTTTAAAAACAAATTGCTACATATAATAGTATGACTTTAAAAACAAATTGCTACATACAATAGTATGACTTTTTTAAAAGTTCTTTAGATGTACTATGGCTTTTTTCAATTATTTTGACATGGTATACTATGACTTTTTTTCATATTTTTCAACATATACCGGTACTATAATTTTTTTCACTTTATTCGACATACAATAGTATGACTATGACTTATTTCGGCATACTATACTATGACTTTTTTCAATTATTTGGATCTACTACAGTATTATTTTTTTCACTTTTTTCGACACACAATAGTATGGCTTTTGTAGTAGTAATAGTAATAATTTAACTTAACCCCAAAATTGCTCCCGTAGCTGTGCCTACGGTGTAGAATTGTGATAGAATCTGAATTGTAAGTCGCTTTGGATAAAAGCGTCTGCTAAATGACTGTAATGTATAATAGTTATACTTTAAGTACATTTTACTGCTAACACTCAAGCCAATCATTGAATGCAGGTCTTTTAAAGTGTGGTATTATCACTTTATACTACGTAAAGGGTCAGAATACTCATTCCATCACTGCAGTACAAGGTTTAATAGACGCAGCAGTGGGTAGTAAAGTGACCAATTAGACCTGAGCTCTAATATCTTCATATATACAATGAGAGCTTTTTAGAGCTTTACATATATTGGAAATGATTAGTTTTTAGTAACGCCTGTGATTTTCCTAATATGACAAGTCCAAATGTCTGCTGTGAAAAAGGCCCATAGAAACCAAGTTATGCTTGACACTATATCTTAAAAAACTTAAGATAAAAGCTATCGTGCATTTTTAACTCGCATCAAACTGGAGGGTCTCTCCAAATAATAGACAAATACGTCTCACATGCTTACGGTACTGTATCTGTAGCTGCCATGTGGACTTCCCTTAAGCCTGAGGACGATTTAGCTACAAATCTCCACACAAATTAAACATATGAAATATCATATCAGCCATGGGTAATGGGTACTGTTTGAGTACAAATATTCATACACCTTATGGTTCCCCTTTCATTAACACTAGACTTCGTTATTCCAACCTACCAGATTTACATCCAGATGAATGTAATTTCAAAATGATACACATCTTATTGAACTGAATAAAAGGCTGAGGGGGGGTTTTGTTAAAGAAGAGGAAAAAGAGAGACGAGAGAGAGACTGGGAAAGGAAATCACACATTTTAATGGAAAGTGTCAGAGAGCACGTTAGCTATCACAAGAAAGTATGCAAAGTAGATCACACAACGAACTTTGAGGAATACGACTCGCTACAATGAGGTAAAGCCTGTAGGGGGGGGGGTTTTACCCACCCCTACAATCTGACACGCGATCATTTTATGTATCAATCCAAAAGAATCTTCCTTCAAGTTGGAATTCATATGTGTGGGCGAAAACGGGACTTGCCTTTCTACCTGCAGATTAAAATGACATTGATATCAGTGGCCGCGAGATTGAGTTTCCCTAACTGAAACAGGAATAAAACTTCTATCTGCACAGTGCAGTGGAACACAATTAGTTATTCAACAAGCATTGGGAAAAGTGCATTGATGCTGAGGTGGATAAGGCTAATGCACCATTTTCAAAAGGCATTTCAATATACGTTATTACATCTTTACCTTCATGCTGCCTCAAAATCCACCCCGACTATTGTTGGTAGAAACAGCAGTAAAATGTGAAGTCTGACGCCAACTTTGGGGTAAGTTATGCATTAACTACGTACACTGAGCTACATCTACACCAGTCACACAAGCACATTACATCTTGTCATGGGGGGGTTTAACAGCACTGGAATAAGTTAAACGTCTGAAGATCAAAAACTACAGCACGACTTCATGTTTAGGGATATTGCACGAGTGTAACTTGAACTGAGATTCGGTTTGTATTACGAGCCATATTCACTGATTTACAAGACAGAAATGGGCTTCACTCAGAAACACAAAGGAGCTGGGTTATTGCTTCTGAATTTGGATAAAGAGTGTATTTCACAGACTTTAAAGCGCCATCAACAACAAAAAAAGTCAGAGAGGTCACACAAGACTAAGGGTTCAATGCAAATACACTATAAATGCATATTGACAGGCTGTTACTGAAGCACAGAAATGACCAGTGAACCGAACGGTTCACTTGGCGGACGACACATTACAGCAGAACAGGGCTCTTAGTTGGCTGAAGAGGATGGGTCTGTATTTAACCGACACTGAAGAAATACGAGCGCTTAATATGGCTAAAAGTAGTGACTCCTAAACCTGCAACATATAGGGAATACTCAGTTATGATACTGTTCTGATACACATTCACAGACCAAGTGCAGTCGTTTTTATTGCTATGCTCTTGACACTTTGCAGTCTGACAGAGAGACAGAATAGAGCAACACGTCACAAAATAAATCCGACTGTAAACACGGAACAAGGCAGAGTCACAGAAACATTTGAAAAATTGAAAACAAAAATGTGGAGATATGGAGGCTGGCTGTGAATTGAAAGCAACACAGGTGAAGGCGAGGACTCGGATCTTCAATCGGTGAAAACCTTCAGACATGACGGCAGTTACTGAAACATTTGAATACAACTGAACGCTGTTGCAGGTCATCTGGCCGGCCTGAACATTATAGGTTTTGTTCCATGATAAGAATATTTCAAGTCGGACTAAAAGGATAAAAACATTTCACAGAACCTCACTATCTCTGCTGAACGCCACCTTTAAAAAGGTAGATCACTGTAAGACACTTAATCCATGAAGTGGCAACAAACTCAGGTCACTTAATCAGGCCACAACACAATATATACACATACCTTCTTCACATCCTATTCTACTAACTCTCCTGGCCTCATCGCGGTTCTCTCACATCTAGTCAAGTAACATTTGCAAACCGAGATCATCTACATGCAAGAGCAACGCACTCAGCAGCAACTAAACAACAGTGATGTGAACAGCAGCCTGTGACTGTGGAGTCAAATATATACTTTTACACTTTTAAAAACAGAAGAGGACTGATCACGAGAGAGTCGGCAACGTCACGGTTCACAACGCATGCTAAATAGGTTGAAAGGGTGAAATACAGGAGAGCAGCTCTTTGGCCTCACACACACACTTTGGACTTTAAAATGCTGGAACCACGTCAGTCATTTAACAAATGAGTTATTCATCATTCACCGTGTAAACACTTTAAACATACAAGCGTGTGCGAGGCCAGAGATTTGCAGTGTTTGTGTGTACCGCCTCCTGCTTTTCCGTGTGTTTTTGTTGTGTGTGTGTGTGCGCGTCAGTGGCTTCACTTCTCCTGCAGCAGGGCGGGGATGTTGATGTTCCAGCCGATGGCCTGTCGGTCGAAGCCACAGCTGAACAGGTTGCACGACTGGTTCTCTTCATTCCACGCGGTACAACACACCATCCGCCTGTGACCCTGCACACACACACACAGAGAGAGAGAGAGGTCTAAAATGTAGGTTTTACCGACGCCGATTGATCTAACGCACATCTTTGTTCCCTTCCTTACCATTCTGTTGCTGCGCGGCAGTCTGGCCAGCCTCACTCCGCTCATGTCAAACAGTCGGACTTGTCGATTGTCGTGAGGCAGAGCAATGATCCTCTGGTTGGCAGAGACGCTTATCCTGAAAGGTCAGATCAAGTCCACTTTGAATCGAGGTCACATTTGTCTTAATACTTCCAGATAAACTCTTCACCTCTACACCCTCAGTCTTCACTTTCATTCTACACTATGTCAGCATTTGAGTCATCGGGTATTTTACTCGATTTAAAACACAAATTCATTTTCTAGTTAACATCAGCTGCCTCTGGAACCTGTGTTCAAGATATTTACTGTTGTAGATTGTAGCAATACTTCTGCGACAGTAAGTGTACATCACAGTAACTAAAACAATTTAGATATTGAGCTTTAAAGTTTGTTTTCTTGACCCTAAAGTCCATTAAGTAGTTGTTCTGGAGCTTTCGATCACGTCACATGATCATGCGTCAAAGGAAGTGTTGGACTCCTCTCGTTGCTTCGTTCACCTACCTGTTCACAGCCGAGTCAGTGCGGATGGTCGCTATAGGCGACCTCATGTTCTTCAAATCCCACACCTTGACGGTGCGGTCGTCGCTCCCCGACACCACATTGTCCCCCACCGTGAACACTGCCGACGTCACCGTGCTGCGAAAGATGGACACACAAAAAGAAGTCTGTTGTTACACAAAGAACGTAATACTCTCTCTGATAGGAAAGTTCTACCAACTCAGGAAAGCTCAGGAGTGAATATTATTCATAGCCAGTGTGGTCCCCCCCCCCCCCCCCCCCCCCCCCCCCCACAGATAGGACCGATCCACACATGCGTCACAGTGCATGTTAAGACACGTTATGAGCGTTGACACTACGAGATCCTTTGAGGATGCATCAGGTACGACATCAGTAAGTTAACACTGCGTGGCCTTTGGCTTCAGATGTGAGGCATCACCTTCCACTTCACACTGGAAACGAAGTGAACGTTGGCAGCATCACACTCGTGCTGCCTCCTGTCGCAACGGTGTAGCTGTCGCTGTCGGAAAAACCTGATGGGTTAAATAACGACTCGAACGTGTTCAAACCATCGAACGTGTTTGAGCTGTTTGAGATGGCGTGAAAGATGGTTTCCGCTTTGCACTCTTATCTTTACTGTAATGCAGCCTTTAAAACCAGGAAGATACAACACTTCTAAAGAAAAATCTAATAACTGGATTATTGTGGGTAAAGCTGTAAATCAAGCAGCAGGACTGATTTATGGCAATATTGGATTTACATATTTGGATTTTTGCAGATGAGCTACTGTGATGTGACAGCATTTAATTCTGCCAAAAACAAACATTTCCACTTGTTCTTTTATCTATTTTTCTTGCTCATTCTCAACTGAACTTCCAGTTGTTTTTTGCAATCAGCACCAAACCCCAATTTCCGTGGGAGGCGTTTACCTTAAAGGTAAGAGCAAACCATGAGCCATGGTATCCCGTTTACTTATTTCAGGATGATTACTAAAGGTCTGACGGCAGCTCACCTCCAGCAGTTGAAGTTGGGTATGGTAAGAGGTGCACAAGACTTGAAACTTTATACGATAAGGAGTCAGTTTAAAAGAAAAGAAAAGGTTAAAAAGACGTTACCCTTGTACTCTTTAAGTCTAATGCAGCCCATCAGGAGAGAACTGATCAAATTGATTAATGATGCCAAATAAACGACATCATACCAGCGGCTAAATTGGGCACGATGGAGGCAGAACCGTTCTCTGTATGCGTATAGCGTCGCCCTCCTCCAACACCCTTTACCCAGCCAGCCGTGATGCTCCACACGGTAGCACTACGCTCAGCCACTCATTTAATAGACCTTTAATATTTCCAATCAATTACTGGACGTCAGTCGCTCCTGTGAGGATTTTTTTCTTCTTTCCTCTCTGATTCATGATTAAGATCAGCGTTGAGCAACACACAAACACACACACACACACACACACACACACACACACACACACACACACACACATTGTCAAGAGCTCCACATCTAGTTTTTCTTTCTAAAACTGGCTCACCTCTTAATTTAACTTGACACGGCATTAGGGGCTAATTAGGGGACTAAACTTTGTCCTATTAGAGGGTCGGGGCTCAAGGAAACCGCTGTATCGTTACCGGCACCTTCTGACATTGCAGGGTACAGCCCACCTGGGAATACAAGCGCTGGAGTGAGAGACGGAGGGAGAGGGAGAGACAGGAGGTGTGCTAGGTGGGAGTGTAATCAGACAAGGTAATTGATTAAAAGCTTGATTAAGGTTAAAGGGTTTTTAGAATGGGTGGTGAGGAGGGAGGGCATTATTCAGTGTCGCTTAATCGCATCTCTGCAGTGTGTCTGACAGCCAAGGTCAAGACTGGCTGCGATCCGAGACTTAGGGAGTTGGGGAGAGAGGGAGAGAGGGAGAGGGAGAGAGAGAGAGAGAGAGAGAGAGAGAGAGACATTCAGAGGGGATCGTTGAATGAATCCCTAACCATGAAGAGCAGAGCTCCCTGAGCCCCATCGCGGCGCACATGAGGTCAGATTTGTATTTTTTGCCTCACAACACTCATTTGTATGCATTTCCCACTGCTTTAACACAGGTGTGTTAATGAGTGCAACTATCTTCAGTTGACTCAGTGATGATGTCAGAGTTGTTGGTGTGAGGGGAATGAAATGCTGTGGTCAGACAGGAGATTTATATTTGGACAGTTTGAGACATTTGTCCAAATACATAAACAATGAACTGTCGAAACATAATTTCTCTCTCATGAAGGCCTCTTGTAGGACAAATACGGTGCTATTCTGCAAAGGGTGATGTGATAATTGCAGTGCTCTAAATTCTACGGGTTTCAGAAAGTGTGCTTATAAATTGAGAGAAATTACCGACTTTGACGAATATCCAACAAGGGACAAATAGCACATCTCATAAACACTGGTAAACAATCCACAATGAAGAGAACAAGAAGAGATTGGAGGCGATTAGCGCTGCAGGACAGTTCTTCGGCGCGTCTTTATGCCACATTCCCTGCCTGCTTGTTATTTCTTTACCTATCAGACGTAAATCTGCGAGGCTTTGATCCTTATCCTCCATCCCAGTGCGAGTGCTTCTAATGACTGATGTTTGAATTCATGAAAATCTAAAGGAATATTACAATATACGCATTTGTGAGAAGATGAGCGTGTAAGCCAAATGACTAAAAAGGTGAAATGTAAATGAAACAATTCAGGTAGAGACGACTAAGAGGTTTTAGAGCACCCTGTTATTTCGCTGTGCTGCAGCAAAAGTGAGAACCTGTTAAGTGCTGGTGTATTCCTCCAGAGACGGGATGTCAGATCTGCATACAGACACCACACACACACACACACACACACACACACACACACACACACACACACACACTATCAACTGCAATCAAGTGTCCCCAAAAGCCGTCGATGTCAGGAGAGACAAACGTGACATGGCATTCCGTTTGCAGAGCAAGACCGCTGTCACTTCTCGTTTGCTCCGGGCTGTTTTGTTAGCTCACGGGCAGTTGTCATTACTCTGCAATTACAGCGGGGTGGAGGGACGGAGGTTTTAGCTGCCGCGGTTCACTGACAGGAAGCGTTAGCTGGAAGTGCCAGGGAAGACTGTGGAAACAAAGAGGCCGTCTCCCCTCCAGCTCACACCGGCCGCTCCTCTGCTCCTCCCCTCAGAACCAATGTGGAGATTGTGCCGCTTATGCCATGTTGGTGATTATGGAAAATTAGCGAGAGAGAGAGCGATGGCAGGGAGACGGCAACATGCTATGGTTTCTAGGATCTGGTTAGGAAAAATATGGATTTGTTTTTTTTTTAGCTTTTGGTTGGACAAAACAAGACATTTGAAGGTGCCACCGTGGTGCATTAATTGATAATATTTGATAAATAGTCATTAGTTGCAGCCCGATCACACACACACACTTCATGTCCAGGAAATCATGCACATGTCCAGTGTCCAACAGCATAACTGGAGCTGTTTTACATTATGATTATGGCAGCGTCACTGCCTTTGGAAAAAGATCAAAATGATGAGACTACAGTTGCAACGAGTAGTCGATCAACACAATATTAATCTTCATTTGTTTAATAACTGATGAATCACTGTAGTTTATTTTATTTTTAAGCTAACGATGTCGCACATTTAATGTTCCCAAGGTGTCAAATGAGGGAATTTGCTGCTTTAGTAAATTGAATATCTTAGACTTGTTGGACTGTGGGTCAAACAAAAGACATTTGAGGTCGTCTGTGGCTGTATTATACAGTATAACGACGGCACTTATTTTGATATTCTGTAGAGCAACAGATACATTGTAAATAATCGTGAGTTGCAGCCCTAGATGTAGAATCTCTTAACGAACAATGAATCCAGTTCAGGTTAGTTGCTCATTAGTGTCCGTTGACACTAGCTACGTTTTTGTTCCGTCTTTCTAAAAACAGTTGTTCTCCGTTTCCTCGGCTCGACAGCAGTCTGTGGAAGTTTGCTGCTTTAATAAATGCATCGCCGAAGGGCGAGCGAGAAAGTTCTTACTTGAAAGACCATCAGTGGCCATTCACAAAGAGAAGAAGAATGGAGGCCGGGAACGGAGAGGAGGAGGGCTGCTGTTAACACTGGTGCTTAATCTCATTATACCAATTGTCTATCGGAGAGAATGAGAGCGGGATCTGCAGGAATTATACATGTTGGGGTCGTACATAATGAGCTCTTTGTAATCCCCCCACTTGCAATCAAAAGGCTGCCAGAGAGTGCCAGCCAGCCAGCACACGCATGTAGACATGCACCTAAAAACACACGCACACACACAAGAGCGCTGCCGTTGAAAGCCACAGACAAGCCTGACAGTCATCATTTTGAAATGAGCGTCTGCAATTGAGTGTTAACAGCGAGCGAAGTGCCAAATTATACAGAGTGGCGGATTAATGCAGAAACGGACAGATAAATGAACAGGAGAGCGAGGGAGAGAGGTAGGAAGAGAAAGAGACGCAAACCGCCGAAGTGGGGAGAAGTGCTCGGTAATGAATGAGAGGCAAGTGGAGGATTTGGCTTAGAGCAATCGGGTTTTGTAAATTAATGTGGCACTGAAAAGGAAAAAAAAGGAGAAAAAGCTGAAAGTTCTGGAGGGATTGACAGACCAGAGAGACCAGCACCACCCTGTGGGCAACGGAAAGACCGCAGCAACTCAAACTGTTGAAACTTAAAGAGACTCACTCAGTGTGGCCCTGGAAGACGTTGACAGAGTGTATGGACGGGTCTCTGAAGTCCCACAGTCTGAAGGTGGTGTCTCTGGATGAAGTGACCACCAGCCGCTGGGTGGGATGGGTACAGCAGTGGGTTAGCTCCTGGTCGTGTCCTGCAGACACAATACGTTTGTACATCTTTAAATGAGACACACGGTTGCTACAGTAAGACAGCAACAAGAGCACGAGAGTCAGAGGTCCACCTCGTTGACGCAGTTCCTTTTAAAGTGATGAAAATAATGATGTTTAAAAGTAGCAGAAGAGACACAATCAGCTCATTAAAATGTCTCTAACCAAGTCGTGCAGCACAGTCTGCTTGGACGTGAGTCAATTGTGTAGTCACATGAAGTAGAGGAAACAGTGGCTTCTTCCTGTTTAGTCTGGGAACCAAGAAAACAACTGCTCCATAAAATGAACAGGGAGCCCATTTCATCATTAAGCTCAGCTACTCGTTACCTCTTCATGACAAATATATAAAAAAAGATATGTCTGCTGTGCAATGAACAATACATAAATACTCAAATATGTCAGATATGAAAAACCTAAAACTAAACTCCAAATGTATCTGTACCATAAGATACCTGAGAATATGTACCAACAGATGAAGATAAAAGACACCATATTGTGCTAAATATATATAAACTGTGATATCATTTGTCAGTTTACATACCAGTGAGTGCATGAACCAGTTCAGACGTCTCCACCTCGTACAGGTTGGCAGCACGATCCCAGGAAGCGGTCACCACCTGTCGGCCTCCCACCAGCCAATCAGCTGCAATCACGACACCCTGGTGGCTCTTCAGGGTTGCCGTAGCGAGCCGGACGGTGGGGACCTCGCAAGGGCCCTCGCCATCCACCTCACCTTCTTCCCTGTCTGACGAGTCCTGGTCGTCGTCACATGGAGCCTATGGGTGCACGGAAAACACAGTAGTTCAGTCAATAAAACTGTGACTAGTTTTGGTGTTCATGGGACATTAAGTGACCAATTTGTGAATTAACTTAATATTTATTCAGAATATACACCTCTCAAAACTCCAGGAGGTTCCAGTAGGAACTCAAGAGAAGAAAGCAACACAAAGCTACTCACACTGACATCTGGTGGTGGCTGGGGGGCAGGAAGCTGCACCATGTAGCGCCAGATGTGAGCCGTCTGGTCCCCAGAGGCTGTGGAAACATCAGCACACATCAGCAAAAACACACAGCACATTCAGATCTACAGGAACGTAACGGCTGGAGACTACAGCGGGCAGGGAGAAGACGGTCAAATAGTCATGAAGAGAGTTAAGATGTTGGGACGAGAAATCTAGCTCATTCAACACAAAAAATAAAGAAATCACACATACCTGTGAGGGCCATCTGCTCTGTGGGGTGGAACTTGATGGAGTTGACTGTGGGCGAGAGAACAATGGTGAGACATCTGTTACATCACTTATTACAATTAGAGGAAAAGCCAAGAGCCAAATGTGGACACACTGTTTTATTTAACAGTTACATGCAGCATATGTTTTAGATAATCCCATCATGCACTGTGAAATGTGTGCATGGTTGAGGACATTTTTACTAATTATTACCTGATCCTGCATGGCCGGCATACCTCAGCAGACATTTCCCCGTCTCTATGCTCCAAAGTAAAGCCGAGTGATCTGTGAAGGAAGAGCAGTGAAGGACAACATGACACCATTGGCTCCTCAGTAGTAGTCGGGTAATGATTTAACAGAGTGATGTAATGTATTTAAGTGACTTGGTATACCTGCGGAGGCGGTGCCCAGGACCACTGGCTGAGTTCGGGTGATGCTGAGATCCCAGATCCCGTCCCGGTGGCCCACGTACTCCTTGAGCAGCTGACACAACGCTCGAGAGCCTGCGGTGGCTTTAAAACTGGACACAATCTGAACGGGGAGGGAGGAGAGACGCGGCCATGATGGACAAATAAGAGATGGATGAGCATTCGTCCTGGTGCTGAACCAAAGTCTAACCAAGACTCAGGGATCAGATCAAAACCTGTCGTAATGACGCAAGTTTACAATTAAGTGAGACGTAATTTTAAAAAAGCAAGAGAGACGTATAAATCGGTCGAATCGTCTTTGCTTTCCGTGGTAATTATGTCAGAGATAGAAGAAACATGTTTCTGCGTAATGATGTGTCCGCTCTAGACTTAAAACAAACGAATGAATGGCAATTATAGCTGCATATTAATTGTGCAGTTATATGGCTCATCATTATTAATAGTCAGCCCCGCAAGCACTGGTCTCATATTAGAGGATGTTTCTGGAACTGCCGAAAAAAGGTTTATAGTTTCAAATTTCACCAAACTGTGTCATTTGAGTATTAATATTAAGACTGTGTCAGTGTAAGGAAGATAGATCATCACTCGCATATAAACATTGAGCGGTCTGGTTACACGTGGCCGTTAATAAAACAACATAAAAAGGGTCAATAGTAGTAGTTTCAACTGTCACAGAGCGCTCACAGTCTGTACGGTGCATGCAGCTGCAAGCAGACAGCTGACCACAGCAACGCGCTGACGTCACTGGTAGTCATTAGATGCAGCAGCGAAGCATCTGGTCCCCTTTGTGTGAGACTGTGTTAATGCATCGTCTCATCGTGCATTCACATTACGGCACAATACAATCGGATTTGTTTCCCGTCATTGAAACACAACAAACGATGATAAAAAAAAAAGGTTCCACCCAGTAGTTAACCAAGGACACAGTTAGTGCAGATCATTAGTTTCAAGTACGGTCAGTCTGAACAACATTAGTTTCCGGTCATGTTTCTTAGCCGGCTGATGGGTTAGCTGTATATTATAGAGCAGCTAGTTCTGTTAGTCTAAGTCCTCCCTTGATCCCGTGTATCCTCTTTTTGACTAAGTTACCTACATGACACTTCAAAAATACAGTGTGCTCTTGTGAGAAACTGCAAAAAAAAACATGTTTTTTTTGTTTTTTTTAACAAATGCAGCCGTTCACCCAAACGCCTTCTGACAGGGAGCAGAGAAGAGACGAGGAGTCAAGGTCGGACTGTAGTTAAAAACAGACAGCAGCCGTCCCTCACAATGCCTAGTGACAAAACAAGAGCATTCAGGAAGTTACCCATGAATCTCCTCCCCACAACTCCCACGTGGCCACACTGAAGTTGCGAGGTCCACCTATTTTACCGTGGGACGTGTACAAGCGCTGCGTCGGCAAGAGATTCAAAAGGAAGAAGTCAAGGGAGATGTCACATTGTGATAAATCAAGTTAACTTCAGGCGGAAAAATCGTTAAATAAACAGCAACTTATCATGACCTCAGAGGAAGAGAAGAAGACTTCCTTCTCCTCTCTCTCTCTCTCTTTTGGTTTTGTCTGTTACCATTTACCCCCACAGCTCAAACAATTACACAGATGACAGACCTTATGGGCTCTATAGAATAATAGCTGGAGGCAGGTACCTTGCTGGTAGAGGCTTTGTAGGTCGTCTTCAGCTTCTGTGACAGTTGACTGGTGCTGTGGCTGGCTGTGTGATGGAAAGACAAAGAACAATGACTGAAAGTCTCCACTGAGTGACAAACTCGCCGGCTGCTTTCACTGCAGCACTAACAGGCTAATAAAGTGTCAAAGCTGTTAATCACGCACACGCCGTACCGGAGGGTCGTTTCATAAAAACAAGATCGCCTGTTTAACCAGACTTACATCTGCAAACCAGGCTTATTTTGAGGAAATGATGTTCAATAAAGGAGGTTTAATATGACTGACTCAGTGCACAGTATTCCAGTCAACATGATGTGCTTTTGAATACACTGCAATTAAAATGAAGCTAGTTGTTGGTGCTTAAAATCAGATGAAAACTGTTTATCCTTCTTGTATTTTGAATATTTTGAATACAAGAATGATCCGTCAGCCTGAAGGTTATTAAACTGTGTCCAATGGAGGCTTCTCTATATTGCAACTTGAGCCACCATGGAATGAGATATCTGCTTTCACTTTAAACCCACACAATCAATTTCAGCAATATTCTTCCATTTAAATGCATCTCTATTGAGGCATGCAACAGATTGTGAAGGGAACACAGTACCTTTTGTTTTCAAAGCTCCCTTGGTGGGGTCTCCTCCCTCAATAGTCTGTCCATCTCCGGTCAGACGCTCGTTCAGAGAGTCGATTTCCCGGCGCACTGTAATGTTAGCACATGGTTAGTCAATCAGCACCTGAGGATCAATACCGTAAGGCACATGTGCCCAACAAACCTCAATGCATTTGCTCGACTCTTTCGATCCGTTACTCACGTTCAACGTTTTCAATGTAGAGATTTTCAAACTCGCGCTCAATCTGGCCAAAAAGGTCCAGAAGGTTGTTCCGTAAGGAGGGGGGCAGCTTGGAGTCCTGGACAGACCACAAAGAAACGACAACGCTCTAATAAACCTGATGGTAAGCTGACAAAGGCCTACGAATCAGGGATCACAGTGGCGTAGGGAGCAGGGCTCACACCTTGAATTCCCTCCAGACCCGACTCCAGTGTGGTTTTCTCTTTTACATGTAACGTCACGTATACTGTATGCTGTGCTTAAAAATCAGAACTTAAAAGACCATTTAAATATATGTTCACAAATGAAGATGTTTAAACCAAACCAAGAAATGCTGCAGACCGGCACAAATACATTTTTACAATAACAAACAAGCATGTCATATGTTATCACTATTCTAAGAGGCGTTTGAGTGACTCACAAAATACACTTAAACAAATCAAATGTCAAACACAGCCTGCATGTTTACCTGATCTAATCAACCACTAATTCAGTTTGTGTAAAAGCTCCGCTACATAACTACAACAACTATGTACGAACTACACAACAGCCGGGGGTCCGAGCACTCAGACTCATTTCAACCGACTTACCTCCATGGCGAGCTCCTAGAAGTACCCAGTAACCAGGTGACCACCGGTCTACAGCAGACTAGCATGCAAAGAGACGCAAGAAGCTGCCATGAAAACAAAGGACTCAAAAGGCTGCGTTTGACAGCTTGCCTTGAGAGCTGCTGCTTTCTCTAGCCGTCTGAAAGACGAGGAAACCAAACACTCGAGTGTCACTCTTTCTTCTGGCACGCGTTCAAAACCAACAGTTTGTCACAGCGGCGTTAACCGCCTGACCAGTCTGTCTGCGCCCCATGACAACACAAGAAAGGGAAAAAAAAAGGTCAATTAGCAAAACAACAAGCGGTCTTTATGAATTCAAAGCTGCTTAGTTGTGGCCCTAACACCGGCACCATACTCTGGCAAATAATGACAGCATTGAAAGTTGGAGTAAATTGCATTCTTTGTGTTATATATGGGTTTACAAAGCTGTGTGCGTGTGTGTAACTTGTGCAGTGGGGGGTAGACTAGGTACATAAACAGAGCCAGCATGTCTTGGCAATAGACAAAAAGGCCTGGTGAAAAGACTAATCAGGCCTGGACAAGCGGCCCATATTAAAACTTGATGAGACGACAGGACAGTTGCAAGCTGAGCTCTAGTTTTAGTGGCTGATAATTCAAGGACATTGTCAAGCAGAGAAAGTAAACGCTGAAGGACTTCTACGGCCAAAACTAGGGCTGGGCACTAATAAAAATAAAGCATTGCATTATTTCAGACTGAATACTTTGATCCAAAATGTGGATCATGAAAAAGGCAAAGACAATAGTTTGTCTTTCATTTAACCAGTTTGATCTCCGCGACAGAAATACATGATACAAGACTTGACAGTCACTTCGCAGAGATGCCTCTAAAGAGGGTCATTCAACAGCCAACTCCCAAAAGTTAACAACCAGGAGGTTCTCTTCTTGATCAAACAAGAGGATTTTATTATGTCCGTAGTGAAGTAGCTTGACGGTTTGGCACAATTAGATTGCATCAGGAAATGGCGGCTCATGTAAAGGCTTACAGTCCTCCCTTTCTGGGGGAAATAAATCAATTGTAGCTCTAATTTAAAGACCCTGTTGGTTGGGAGATAGTTAATCACTAACGTGATGGGCTTAAGTCACAGTAGATCCCTTTGTTTCAACAAGAAGCAATCAGTAACCAACATGCACATCCACAGCAGGCAGTTTAGAAAGGTTTAGAGAATGTAAAACCTAGGCAGCATTAACACAAGTTTATGCTAAAGTAAAATCATGTAGCTCCCTAAAAAGCCCTGACTTCTCCCCCCAGGGGTAGAAACTACATCTCACAATTACATAAAAGCAATGCTGCTCAACCAGCTGGTACTGTAGTCTCAAGACTGACAGAAATACCCATCCTCAACCCCCAACAAAATAACTTTCAAGAATCTAACTGATAGAAAACATCCTGGTATGTATTTTTTAGCAGATCCACAAGAACTTTGAAGGCCATGTCTACAGATCATGTTATTACATGTCGTATACGCTTGTACGTTTGCCAAAATGCTGGTCTGCAGCTGTCAGCTGTGCATGTGAGAACAAGAAGAAAAAATAAGCATGGCCGTCTGTGCATATCCCTCACCTGTCCCTCCAGCATGTCTCCTCTTTGGAAGCCTGGAGGCCTGTCCTCAATGCTGTTGGTGCGCCGGATAGACAAACTGTGAGCCTTGCGCTTCTGCTTGGGGTGACGGGCAGCCGAAGCCGAGCCGCTGCTGCTGCCACCCTCCACAGGCATCCCTCCTACCGCGCGGGTGGCCCTGCCCCCTGCTCACCTCTTAACCTGAGAAGCAGGTAAACAAAGGGCCAGGCTCGCTCGTTGGCTGGTGGGTGGAATAGGTCGGTCTGTTATCACCACCTTTTCTGCGGGTAAAAAGGAAGAGAAGTTCAGGTTCACAGCCATTGCAGGAACTGCTCAAAGGGAAGGGTATCCTTCCCCGCATTGATCCAAACGACTATAAATAGATATTCAGAGTTATAGTGCTTGTTGGTGGAGCGTTGCCCCGTTACCTGCTGCTCTGAAACAACATAATTCCAAAACCAATTTAAAAAAGAATTCCAGTAATTTAATGCTGATTTGCTTAGCAGCAAAAAGTATAACATTACTTTGTAGAACCTGACAAGATATTTTGTTTAAAAGCAACATTTTTCAATAAAATTCTCCTTTCAAGGTACTTCATCTTACTGACTTCATTGGAAGAAGGCTGTGGTATAAAAAAAGAAGCAATTAGCAACCCACGAAACCTGACAGACCCACAGTCATCTTCTATACTAAATGTACATTTGCCAACAGGCTTTCTGACATTATATTCACAATATTAATGACGTTCAGCGTCACAGACGACACGTTTGGGAATTGTGCTGGCTTCGTGTTATCGTTATGCATCGCGGAATTAAGCTAGTTTAGCTTTATACATTTAAAAGGAAAAACGTGCATTTATTCAACGTTATACCAAATACCCAAAGCAAAATGAACAATTATGCTATCAAGATTAATATTCGGCTTGTGACCCATGACACAATAACAAACACACTCACCTCTGTCACTGCCTCACTGAACTCATTAGCCAGCACGGAAGTCTAGAAACGAGATGAACTACACGCTACGAGCTAACTGTCACCACCACATTCATTGCGACATCTAACAACAGCTAACGTCTGTGCACAGCAGCAAACCTCAGCACGGGCTATAAGATAGCATGAGATGTAGCATTAAACCTGTCACTTTGTAACTGTGAACATGTAGTCGACTTTTGACAGTGGACGTAATGACACGTTACACTCTGACACCGATCAGATTTTTCTTTTTCTTTTTTATCCAGATTTTGACACATCACGTATTTTATTGGCGCACCGACTTCCGTATCACATGGTTAATGTTTGCACTCTGTGAGCCAATGGGCTGTCACGTTGTTGCCGAGGCAGCCAATGAAAACCCGTGACCTCAGAAGCAGAGGGAGTGAAGCTAGGTGGTTCGACCACAGCTCTGAAATATCGTCGTAAACAAACGCAAAATACGATAAAAGACGAGATTCGCCCCCTTGAAAAAGGAAAATAGTTTTGTAAGTAATTTAGCGTTTCACTGCTTTCTCTGTAGGTTGTGTATGTAGCAGACAATGCTTACTTCTGTTCAGCTGTCAGAGGCCTGGTGGTGCAGTTGGTCTGATGGCGTGTTGACTGTCGGTGTGAACACGGTAACACGAAGTGGATTAAGCGGGAACGGGATCTAATGTACCACTGTATGCTCTCATGTTATGCATCATAGATCATAATTTAATGATATACTAAACAGTAGTATCACACTCACAGGGAACGTTTCGCTGCTTTGAGTAATTAATGTATAGCACATTAAGTAGGCTAATAATACAAAAGCAAAACAGCTCATTTCGTTGGAAATACATTCATGGCTTCAACAATTTGTCAATGATTGTATTTATTTGGTCAATTAATTGATAAATCATTAAATTGACAAGTTTTATAATTGATTAGCTGTATCAAGCAAATATCTACTTGTATGACACGTAGACAGACTTTTCTCTTTGACATCGGAAGAACAGAACAAGCTTTTCTGAAAACCTGTGTTTTATAGATAAGTCATGAAGGTACTACTTAGTTACAGTCATAAACTGTACCGTAAAACATGTGTGTAAGGGTTGAATGTGTTATATAATTCAGTCTATGTACAACCTTGAAAAACTTAAATGTTATGGGCATTCGTATCTTCCGATCCTGACTCGCTGGACTCCTGTCCATTTTTTACCTCCGCCCACACCATCAGACCTTGTGATTGGTTTTCTGTGTCGGTCAGGCGATGGTGCGGGCTGTGTGGGCGGTGCTCCGGGTGGTGTCTTGCGAGGGAGCCGCTGTGCTGAAATCAAACAAACCTCCTCGCGCTGGTGGAATTGCTGCACTACGGCACCGGTGTACCCACGAGCCCATCACTTCCGGCTACAGAGCTCTATCAAGGTAAACTAGGGGTCTTAATGCTTGAAGTCGTGGTTTGAGTTTAAAGAAGGCAAAGCCAGAGATAAGCCTGTTGACCTGAAGCAGAGGAATGGCGTCTGTCCGTGCTATTGATAGCTGAGCTCCAACGACTCATGTCTCTTCCAGTTAAATGTCGTTGTTTCATAAGTCATAAATACTAACGTTACTTTAAAAAAAGTAGTTAATGTGGCCTTGCGTATTGGTTAAATTGCACGGTTTTTAAAATAGCAGCTCAAAGTCTGAGTATATGCTCTTTAATTCAGCATGCACATTTTGTAAACTTTGAGGCCAAGTCAGAAGATAAAGGCTGTGGCATCAGCTGAACTACTTTATCAAAACTATTAGTCCAATAAGTGATTAGCAGTAATGTTAGTCCAAAAGAATTTAGATAGTTAATTGTCGATGTCCTGCATTAAGAAAGTATACCAGCTTCTCAAAAGGAACTATTTGCTCTTTTTGTATTTTATATTATTGTAATTTTGTATTGTTTTTATTGTAATTGACCCTTTGTGTCAGACAAAACCAGCAAATTGAGGACCTCCCTTTGGGTACTGGGAACTTAAAGGTGCACATTGCTTTTTTTTATTGTATTGTTCATTGTAACGTGTTGATAAGACAGATTATTCAATAATTAAAATGTGTATAACTTATATAAAAACAGTAAGACATATGTCCAGGGTAGGCACTTTTGAGTATGTTAGTTTGTAAAATGTACTCCCTACTTGAGTATGAAAGTTAATTTTTTAACTTCAAAAAACACGAGTTGTTACTAGCTTTTTCTAGTGCATCTCGTTATTTTCCTCAGCAGGTGGAGTTTGTTTTCCATCCACTCGAAAAAGCTAATAGCAGTAGAATTTTTGTTCAGAATTTCCTATTAAAAGTGTCGACTCCTGTTTTGATGTGAATATGCACTAAATCATCAGCTGTTGTCCCTGCAGCGAGGCGAGACGCCTACAGTCTGCAGTCAGAATGCCCGAGATATCGACAGATAACCTGGACGAGAAGCAGGTCCGGCTGCTGTCGGAGATGTGCATCGTCATCGACGAGAACGACGTAAAGATTGGAGCGGACACAAAGAAAAACTGCCACCTAAACTCAAACATCGACAAAGGTACCCTTATGTCCTGTTAAACTGCACACACACACACACACCCATCTCGCTTCTAGTGCACATCTCTTTATTTCCCCTTTGTCGTTATGGTAAATTGTCCGTTTGCTTTCCCCAGGTTTGTTACACAGAGCTTTCAGCGTGTTCATTTTCAACAGCGAGGAGAAGCTGCTCTTACAACAGAGGTCTGACGCCAAAATCACATTTCCAGGTCTGTGACAAATCCTTCCACCACCCAGTTTAACCATTCTCCAAAAATAGTCCTGTGGTCCACACTACACGTCGCATAACAAGAGAACTAAACACTAACGTTAGGCACTGGCAATGTGTTGAACCATCCCGTGTCTGTGTGCACAGGCTGTTTCACAAACACATGCTGCAGTCACCCTTTACACATGGACAGTGAGCTGGAGGAGAAGGAAGCAATCGGAGTGAGGAGAGCTGCTCAGAGGAGACTCGAAGCTGAACTGGGTATCCCCATGGAGCAGGTATACTGTGTGTGTGTGTGTGTTGAAGTCCTGGCTTCTGCATTTAATGGAAGAGGATTATTAAGGATTGTGGTGGTTCTTTCTCCTCAGGTGACACCAGATGAAATGACGTACCTGACAAGGATCCACTACAAGGCCCAGTCAGACGGTGTGTGGGGAGAACACGAGATTGACTACATCCTCTTCATGCAGAAGGTTTGTGCTTTAGTGTGTGTTGGACTTAAGAGTTGAGTTACATATTATTACATTATGGACAATAATGTATTTTTCTCTCTGAAGAACGTGGAGTTGAGCCCAGACCCCAATGAGATCAAAAGCCACTGCTACGTGAGCAAGGAGGAGCTGAAGGAGATGTTGGAGAAGGGCAAGCGCAAAGAACTGGAGATCACACCCTGGTTCAGCCTCATCGCAGAGACCTTCCTCTTCGAGTGGTGGGACGATCTGCAGAACCTTAAGAAGTTCATGGATCACAAAAATATCCACCGCATGTAGCAGGATCGGGCTCTACCTTCAGTCATGTCAAACCTGTGGTTGTAGTTATACTTGCTTCACATGCAAGCATAGCCAGCTGAGCTGCTAGAAAACGTGTAGGACCTCTACGCCTTAAGAGGAGGCGGAGAATGTTTACGTCTTGCTAAACAGGGTGATGTGGTTCATCGTGGATTTGTAGCTCTCGAGTTGCATTCAGCTACACAAGTTGATGCACGTAGGGCTGGCAGGGTGACTCTTAGTCTTAAGTATTTAGTTCACAAATAGATTATGAATCAGTTCTGGTAAGCTGCACACTGGATTTACAGAGTGAACTGAAGTAAAGACGTTTCACATCTTACTCTACTAGGAGACAAAATGCAATCTCGTTATCAACTTAATGAAGAGAATAGCCTATTTTTATATAAAAACTTGAAAGTGCCTGAGTACAGGTTATTAGGTTGGGATGTATAGTGTCTCCAAGTAGTGATGTCACAACAACCAATGTCACCTCTGTAATTATATCAGTTAACAAGCTGCTTTTGCACTCTTTTACACAATAAAGTGTTTGATTGTGGTCGGGTGGCTGTATTTACATGTATGTGTATAAAAGAACGCCTTGATATCAATGATGTGATAATGAGATCAAGTGTGCACGTACTAAAGGTGTCCCCATTAGGTCACTGCATTAACACTTTTCTACAACTTCACATTATCAAAACACAATCACACATATCGTCTCTTATGTATATTCATATGCTGCAATGACCACAAGGAATAGTATACAAAGGGCTGTTTAATTGCTGAAAGTTGTTAAAGAAATGTTAAATTAAACTTGTTGAATAAGAGATGCTTTAATAGGAACGTGATGTACTTTATATTGACACAAAGGCACATTTCTATTGCAGCACTAAAGCCGATACATCAGGTGCATGTTTTATAGCGTTCATCGTGCAACCATAAAAACTATCCGTGCACAGATTTCAGTAAGCAGTACTGTATCTCGTTTCTAGGGTGACAGCATGTGTAATACTGATAAACAGTCACATATATGGAATTGAGAGTCTTTGTCCAGGAACAGCAGCAAATTAACCAAAAGTAACTGGCACAATGGTAGACCACAGTAAATGTACACGCATACAAGTCATGAGACTGGCACAATACCACCGAATCAATGAGACCACTTTCTAGTCACAATATTTCATACTGAAGGTATAAACCGCTCTGGGTCTACACAGGTTTATAACCGACACACACAGTTTGGCATTTCATTGAGTAATGAGAAAAAACGTTAGAGTGCATAGAGAAGGATGTGCGTCCATTAATATTAACAAAGCTACTTAGCTATTTGTACATAATTATGCTACGAGCAGCGCTGCAGCTATTCCACTGAGGATGTAAACATCGTATATGGACGGGGGGTCCAGTACCCTATGATATACTGAGTCACACCAGTTTCCCATAATTAAAAGATCCTCTTTGTTATCTTAATGCCTAAAAGCCGTTTACAAAACTATTGTAACTGCACACTCCGAATTAAAAAGCCTGCAGCAGACGAGTGTACACACAGTGCATTGTTTCTGCAATACTTCAGAAACAATGTGTATTTTTAATACCTTCTTTAAAAAAATAACTTCTTAAAAGTGCAATTCCCTGCCCATCAAGTTATATTTTCAACAATGACGGAATGATTATGTTTGTTTCCTATTTCTAATATGCAGTAGCACTGAACAGCTAAAATGAACACACATTAATGCTAATATCTAACAAAAAGAACCAAAAGCTTTTGACACTTAAAAATACACAGGTTGGTCATGAGTGTGGATGTATTGTGTGTTTGGGGGGGTTGTTTTGGACTAAGCTGCATGCTGGTATTTCCTTAAGGTGGTGAAATCAAGGTTAGAGAAAGGTAAGTGTAGGAAGGACTTTTGTCTAATTGTGTGATGATCTGTTTTATATGTGCAGCAGATGAGGCGGGTCTGTGTCTGGGTTCTTCCTCGTGTTATCAGATGGTACCTGCAGGCTTTGGGTCAGCATTGGATTTGGGTGGACTCAGCTTCGTGGCATTGCAAAAGCCCACCAGCTGACCTGGTACTTCTGCCAACACGCTCTTTGCCAATGCTTCTCGAGGACCCTGAAGTGCAAAAGGAAGAGAAAAAACGTTTAAAAAAAAAAAAAGATTTAATTAAATTAAAAGAGTTCATGAATGAGAAGTAGAACGTCATGCAGATGAAGACAGATAAAGGGAAAGTTACAACCACCTTTGCTTTTCACTATATTTCCAGAGTTATTTTGTCACAATGCCACTTTTTGTGGCAAACTCCAGAGGAGTTGCATTTATAGATGGAGTCAGCAGCAACACTATCGTTTTGTCAATTCCTCTTAGTTTTGTCTCGCTTCCACCCTATTCTCTTTGGAAAAGAGCTGAAGATGCAAGTGTTGATGACTCTGGTGACTACAGTACTATGTACTACAGAACAATGGATTAATCTGCACAAAGTGCTTTTGAGCAGAGGAATTTTCCCTTTAATGTAAACAAGAATATGTTTCTGAGATCGGTCACCAGTGCTTCATATCCTCACACAGAATGTGTTGCACCATCTCCCCCACTCAGCACTGGTGGTGGATCTTTAGCGAAACAAAGTTGGAAAAGAATGAAAACACGAGGATAGCAATCACTACATGCGATGACTCGTTCATATCGGCCAAGCACAGGCTAGGGTGGTGGTGAATTTTATGAAGAAATATTTGGGGTACCCCTATGAAGCATTCGGATCATTGGGAGGCTTCAGTTTGAATATACTGAAGAAGGAGGCCACTTGCTGAGGTAGCTCGGCCAATACGCTTTGGGCAAGAGCCTGGCTGGGCGCCTGAAAAGAGATAAATACACAATGCACAGACGTAAGCTAAGTGAGGGCTAAGCTGATGGGCTGGGTTGCCTGGGTTTGGGCATGTATACTGGTTTTAGATCGGGACACTATATATATATATATATATATATATATATATTATGTTTGGATTAGAAATTTTTAAGCCAGTTAAACCAAAAATGATGCAGTGAAATGCTCCGAAAAAAAGTTTGAAAGGCATGCAGTTTTGTAAAGAAATGAATTGGCTTATTAAAGACATGTTTCATGAAATGAAAGCAAACCCTATTCACAAACGCATAGCTTCTATAAAAGCAATCAGTGCTATAAAAAGGTGATTTTTTTCACTCTTGAGTTACATTTTGGAACTGCCGGTATGGCACGAACTGGACGATGTCTCGCATGGCAGTCTCGCCGGTCTGAGAGCGCAGACGTCCATCGTCTCCGTCCAGGAACTCCATGGCGCTGAAGTCGGCCCCGCCCACTCCGATGATGATGATGGACATGGGCAGACGGGAGGCGTTGATGATGGCGTTGCGCGTCTCATCCATGTCAGTGATCACTCCGTCAGTGATGATCAGCAGAACATAGTATTGCTTCGGGGAGACGGCAACAACAGAGGTAGTAGATCAATTATTAAATGGCTGAACTCTGTGCAAGTTTATATTCACATATAAGAGTCTGTTCATTCTTGGTTAAAGTCTCTGGTCTCGTTGACCACTTTTCTCTATTGTGAGAACGCCATGTGAAATAACTTCTGACTCACGTACTATTCTACGACTACTAGATCCCTCGGCCCGTCTCTCACGTGTGTGTGTGTGTAAATCTCACTCAAGTCGGGAAACTTATCAGAATACACACATTTGATTGGCTGAGCAGCATCACGTGATGTGATTTACATGCATGTAATTGGTCGGTGTGTTTCCTGCACTGCTGAACGAGTGCCGTAAAGGCTGGAAAAGCTCCACCAGTTCAAATAGAAGGTTTTAGGACCGCTGGATTCAACTGCGTCTGGGTCCGGATCCAGTCCGCCTATAAGTGACCCCTGATGTAAACAGGCAAATACTCACCGATGCAGTGGTCTGCTGGAGGGCTTGCTTAGCAAAGCAGGCTACATGGTTGATGATAGGGGAGAAGTTGGTGGGACCGTAGAGTTTGACCTGGGGCAGACACACCCTGTAGGCCTCCACCACACCTTCAATGCCTACACACACACACACACACACACACACACACACACAGTAGCATCAACACACTACACATTGTCTATAATTGTATATGTAAATAACCGTCTCAATGTACATACAGTGCAATGATTTGCATACATACCTGTACAAAATGGATTTGCTGGGTTGAAGTTGAGAGGAAACTCATGGGAAACCTAAAAGAAACACAATACCATCAGATTTCAGTTCCTGTGTCAAACTACTGTATGACTTTTCAATCTGATTCAAACAGCAGTCAAATCTTTTTTGTGCATTTCGTAGTTTTAACAAGTCTTACCTGCCATGTGGGAGGGATTTGTGCTCCAAAGCCAAAGGCAGGAAACATCTTGTCACTACACAGGAAGGAAAAACACATCACGAGTACATTAGTGACAGATTATTATGTCTATTAAAGGCAAACCATTCCAGCCATAAAGAAATGCAAGCTACGATCCAAATACAGTTGTGTCATCGGGTCATCTCAAGTTAGGAAAAGCTTTATATGCAAATGATGGGGAACTTTGGTGACGTGGTATTTCTTCACATGACGTTGAGACTGCGTTTCACGTGTCATACATACGTGTCATAGTCCTGGATGACGTTGCCCACGGACCAGATAGCAGAGAGGTACTCGTTGACCCCCTGAGGACTAATGTAATGCAGAGACTGAGGAGACTTGGGGTCCCCGTTGGAGCCTGTGAAGTCAATAGCCACCTGCAAAAAGCAATCAGGGAGCCGGCAGACATGCGGAGCTTATTAGTGGTCCAAGAATACAAATGAATAACAAAAGAGGCATTAATAGAGAAACCAAGACTTACAGTGAAGTTGATTTGACAGCCTCCCATAATATAATCTAGGAAGGTATACTCCTTCACCACCTGAAAGATAAAATATATACGTTTTATAAAAGAGTATTAGAGAGCATGCAATCTAATCACACAAGAGAACAATGCAACAGTCTATACCTGGCACAGCTTCACGCTCACAACACCAGAGTTCTTGTAGCCTTTCTTCTTCTGTTTCTTTTTACTGTTGACACAATCAAACTCTGCCTGAGGACAAAACACAAAAGCGTGGGTGTGAATGCGAGAGGCGCCTTTAAAAGTCAAAGCTGTGTGTTTGAAATTGACATTTTACTTGGAACTACACTAGTCGGTGCTCTTAGCGAGATTAATTCACAAGGACTATCCCCAAAACCCAAACTAATTATAATAACACCAAATATAAGTAGAATAAGCAGCTCCAAGCTGCTTGAGAATGTTGAAATATTGGTTGTTGCACATCCAAACAAACAATGTAAACACACACACTTACCGGAGACGATCGTGACGCTTGCTGGAAGCGTGTCATTGTGGTCTCAAAGGCGCCAATAAGATCGTGGGAGCCATCGTTGTCATAGTCATAACACTCAACCTGGAAAAAGGTAAAGAAAATATGATCCAAACTATCTGGACAGCAGTGATGCATGGTATTGTTTTATGTGTGAACGTAGCCTATTGTTTTTAAACTGGAGATGTAGAAAACAGAAGAAACAAGAACATGCAAAAGTGAGATTCAGAACGTAACTCTTTGTAACACTAGCGCACTAGACAGACGCAGACAATCAGATGACTGAAAGAGGAATGTGTGGTTTCAGACAAATCCGTTTCATGAGACGATCGTGTTGGATGAAGGAAACTTGGAGGGCATCGTAGTGTACCCCCCCCCCTCTCTCTACTCCATTCACAAACTTCACCCGTTAAGTGATGGCAGGATGAAAGAAGACAAACACTGTAACACACTGGGTAACTCACTTGTACTGTATGCTTGAAAACAGCTTCCTTCCTGACATGTGCGCTTCAGAAGTTCAAGAAATATATATCATCAAGCTAGTACTAAATACACTCCAACAATGCTTTGAGACATCCGAGAGAGACTATTCACAACCTTCCAGAAGGGTCGTATTATGTCATGACAGTGAAAACACAGAGTGCCACTCAACCAAAAGGATCACGGTTAGAAAGTGTATTCCGGGTACCTTTATAGGTTTCTCCAGGTCTCCTCCGCAGAGAGACTGCAGGGGGATGCGAAAGGGTTTCCATGTTGGATTCAAGTTGTTGTTCACCACCTGAGGACAGAATTTATGAAAATCATACCGGTGCAGACTCCATCAAGAACTAACTGATATGGAACCGATGCAGATTCTTAAAAGGCAACTGAAATCATATTGAGTTATCGTTTTTGCAGTCGGAAATATTGTCCAGATGTTTTTAAACCTATTGTTAATCTACTTTAACATTAAAAGGGGGAAAAGGGGATTCATTAGCTTAATCAGTGCACTTTTTCCCGGTGAATGTGTATTTGGCAGGAAAGGAATAAAAGGTTATTATGACAACGCTTGTTTAAGAGTTGTAACTTTCTTTCCACAGATCTCTGTCATTCGTACCTCGGTCCTGTGAGCGAGTTGCCATCCAGTTGCTGTCTGCTTGTAGAATTCCAGGTACGGGTCGGACTTCCCAAAGAAATCCTGTGAACGAAAGAAGTAATGAAACACAATAAGTATAATGTACCTGAATATTTAAAAATGAATAACAGCCTGTTATACTTCTAAAAGAATCACCCATACCTTGTTATCTAGTTTCCTTGCTTCAACTTCAAAGTTCGCCACCCGGCTATCTTTTATTTCTTCTGCACTGATCTGTGAAGAGAAGAGAAGATAAACAACAGAGGACAAACCTAACAACACGGCCACCTTTCTCTCTGGCTCTCTGCATCACTCACTGTGATGGTCCCTTTCCCTGCAGGGGACTTGTTCTTCAAGACGAGTGGCCGGGTCAGTTTCTTACTGGACACAACCTAACAGCAGATACAAGAGCAAGTTAACAAAAGAAAGAAGCAAAAGCAGCGGATGAGTGCAACACAGCAGCCTCCTACCCACGAGGCAAGCATGCAAAACAACCAGGCAGAGTGAACATCTGGGGTCAGATTACACTGAGAGGCCGAAACAGCAACTGTTTATCAGGGATGTTAGTTCTTGATGTGTAACAGTTGTATGTTATCACAGCACACAATGTGTATGGCACCCGTCTGACTGACTGTTTTACAGATCTGTCGATTACATTTATTAGAGGGTTAGTTGACTAAGAATTTCTTTGGTCGGGGACGGCCATAGTTATGTAAGTTTATAATGAATCTTTATACTGATTGGTTACCAAAAATGTACAACCTTTGTTCGGTGAAACTTAAAGTAAGGAATTGAAACCTTCAACACAACATGAAGCCAAACACTTACCTGGCCCAAGGTGCACTCCAGTTGCCCCAGGAAGTCGTCATCACTCAGGTCAACAGTTTTGTTGTCGATGTCATAAATCCCAAACTTCAGTTTCTGCACTATTTCAAAGTAGTAGTCGATGACAAATTTCTTTGCAAACTTTGGGCAGAGGCAATTCTGGACTTTCTCTGTGCGGTCCACCTGTTGTGAAAGGTCAGATTGCTTTATGCTTCGCTACGTGCACACATTTAAACAGTGGAATGTATTGGCCCACATGCACTGATGAAACAGGAAATGGCCATGATGTGACTGCTACTGATTTACACAGCACTGACTTTTCTATTTGGGGGTTAACGATTAACACTGCTCTGAGATTTTCCTCTTACAGGTGCAGCAGTGACATAACTGCCACACCTACGTAAAACCTATAATTTAAAATATCCCACATTATCTGTTTCTCAGAGTCAGAGAAGTTGCTTAAGAATAATTGTTTGCCTTTCAAAATAAATGTTATTTTGAAACACCCACTGATTACAATGTGTTTGATGTTCAAAATTAAAATCAAGCAGAATTAAGCACCAGGGTTATGATTAGGGCAACAGTTCACTAATAGAAACTATAAATCTATTAGCTCCCGGATGTTGAATGAATCCAGATCCAGACATCCTACTGACCTCGTACCACTGGGATTCAGAGCTGCTCGTTTGAAGCACACACAGGGGGTCAGACTTGGAGCCGATGTCTTTATCCAGGAGATTCTCACAGGACACCGTCAGCTCCACCTTGGTCACACACTGGGTCGCCATGTCTGTCCACAGACTGTCTGTCTGACTGGTAACGAGCTGGAGAAGGACACGCAGAGAGGGACGTTACTGTGAGAACGTCACGTTATTCAAATGCATTGCTTTAGGTTGGTGTAAGCCAAGATTGAACAGCCTGGAAAGGCGTGTAACCGTTCAACACTGACGTTACCACTAGAAGGGAACTTCCATTAATAAAACATTTTGTTTTGGGGGCGGTAACTTCACGCGAGCTGGCAACACGGTGACAAGTAGTGAAGTTATGATAACGTACGTTACGCCACAAATATAAATTGTAGAGTTTTGACGCTTCAAACATTGACACCAATCCGCGGTGCCTCACTCAAACAAGGTGTGGTGAACCAGCAACCGTCTTGTAAGAAGTGTAACACAATACCTCAGCATTAATGAGTTCCAGCCGGAGGGAAACAGCGGTGGGTTGACGTTACAATAAGATAAAGTACAACGACGAACGCTAGCGAGCTAACCGGGCTGGTTATTGATAACTTAATACATTGATAAACAGCTGGTTTGGCTCGTTAACTTCCACCCAAATAGTAGTTGGTGATTTAAATTCAAACTTACCGTTAAAAGTGTTTGGACTCACAATAGGAAAATACTTTGTTGGGTGGTTCTAGTTGCTCGACATGAACGTGACAGCTTAGCAGGATGGTTTCGCCCTCTCGAATGTAAAAGTGACGCAATGACGTGATGTCTGGGCTCTCCTCCTCGAGCTCTGACGTCAACACGGCGAAGTTACGTCTGCTACAACAACAATCCAGCTTCAAATAGTCACGGCGCATATTTACCACCTGACTGTTTTTAACTTTTATCTTTGATTTCTTGGAGTTGCATCGCTGTCAGGTTTTAAAGTTTTATTTTGAAATGAATGAAGATTCAGTAGTGTGCACATAACCGGAAGTCTTACTGTATTACTCATGGTCACTTTATCAATTTAATATTGTTCTGCAGTTACACACTGTGGCCAATGTTATGTGAACCCATCTCTATACCGCGATTATATGCCCATCCCCCCACATGAACCACACCTTCCTGACTAAACAATGTTTCATATCTTCTCACTTTCCCCCTTTATAAACCTTTATTTGTGCCTTGCTCTCATTTTACTCTGTGAGCACAATGAGTAGGCCACTGATGAGGCGATGTTCTGTCAGAGAGGCTCTGGACCTAACTTTTTAACCAGATGAAGAGGAGATTGAACCGGAGATAGAGGAAGATGTCTCAGAAATTGAAGGCAACATCGATCCTGATTTCGATCCGGACTATTATGAGACTGACCAGTCAACAGATGGCGAGGAAGTAGCACCAGAGGAACAGGCACCTGAGGTGACATTCCAGTCCAAGCAACTTGCTCTGGTATTCATCCTCCCATGACAGAGGAGGCAGAGCGAGAGTTGAAAACATAATAAGGATGACGCCAGGCCCAACACGATACGCAACATCTCGTGTGGATGACTTCAAGTCCAGCTTCCAACTCTTTTTACCAGAGTCCATTGAGGGTGTTATACTGGACATGACAAACCTGGAGGGGAGGCGTGTGTTTGGGGACACGTGGAGAGCATTGGACCAGGTAGACCTCCAAGCCTACATGGGTCTGTTGTTTCTAGCAGGAGTATATCGGTCAAACAATGAGGCTAGAAAAAGTCTGTGGGATGCGGAGTCCGGGAGGCTTATATTCCTGTCAACAATGTCCTTACAACAGTTTCATTTCATTTAGCGATACATTTTAAGTGTCTATTCTTTGTATATTCACAGCAGTTATTCATGTAAACCACTAGTCTGAGACATTGTTTACAGCTTAAAAGGGTGCTAAATAAAATTTGGTGATGATTAATGTTTTTTGTGTTAACGTAAGAGCAGTTAAAACAGACCGGTCAAATTTGACCGGGAACACTAAAGTAAGGGGAAAGAAACGAACACGACAGGAGGGTTAAATGATCTAATATCTTTATTTAAAAAATACTGAAATAGAAGCTGGTTATTTTCTAGGTTGACTTACATTTTGTTTTGTTTCTTGCATTGCATATATTTACATAAAATATCAATAAAACAAAGTCAATGACAAAGTATATTAAGGCAATGCCACAGTGCATATTAAATATACATGTACACTTATTGAAATGTATTAGGCCATTTTCCTAACAGTCAGTAAAGTGATACGTTTTACGATCTCTGAAGACGGAGTGAACTTCTAATGTACATACAGCTGCATGCATGAAGCGTACTGACGTAATCAATCACTTCTAGGGATTCTCATGGTTAACACTCAAATAATATGTTAAAACCAAATGTGGAACAGAATTTGTAAAAAACTGACTGACATACAAAACAGCAGCAAGGGTACAAAATAATTGTTTTGGTAGCGTAAAACCTACAAAAGTTAAGAATTTAGGCAAAGTTATTCATCCATTATGTAAACATTACTGAATTGTATTTAATATACAGTATATATATTGATCTGTCCAAAAAATCCATGATTTCAATGGAAACGTATGCTTCATTTCCCAAGGAAACATGAAAGTGTGAGAACCAACATACAAGTGGTTATTATGCAATATGTCGATGCTGGAGGAAATATAAGCATAAACACGGAGAGCCCTTTCATGTACACGTTCAGACAGAGTGATGAGATGGCTGAATCAAATAATTAACAATCCTGGCACTTGAGTCACATAGAGTCACATAGAAGTGTCACAATAAATGTTTGTTAAGTACATGTTAGTAAATGTTAGAACATGTACACAATATCTGTGTACTATGGCTTTATACTATTGTTGCATAGTATTTACAAGTCGTAGCATGACTGTCAGACTGGATGCTGCATGCTCATGTGGTATCCTGAGGGGAGAAGTTGGTCACTGGGGGGGTGCGGATGCTGAGAGGTCAGGGAGAGGCGTGTCGCCGTGGGGGGGCTTCAGACTCACGGTGTTGAAGAAGCTCGTCACCTGACCCGGGACTTCTGCCAAGACGCTCTGAGCGAGCAGCTCTTGAGGTCCCTAAAGAGAAGCAGCAGAGGAGAGAACCAAATAAGAGAAGCGGTGAGCGGCGGAGATGAGCTGCAGGAGTCTGCGTGTTGCACTGATTGGATTAATATTAAAGTATGATCAGGATATGAATGTTTCCTAGAGGTCAGTTCCACGAGTGAGGAGCTCTGGAGTACGCAGGTGAACGCTGCACTTCTGTTTCTACACTGATGGTGGCAAATAACCTGCCCAAATAAATGATGCTAATGAGGTCAGTGACTACACTAGCACAGATTATATACAAGTGTAATGTCAACATACTTCCCACAACATATTAATGGTATTGGAATGTATTCTGTATGCAATGGTTGGACATTATGTGAAATATGTTTTATCAATTTCAGCCAGAGAGTTAGATGAGAAGATTAATACTGCTCTCTAACATCTGAACACTAACTATACGGCCGGTTAATTTAGCTTCACATAACACAGGAAATAGGTGGAAAAAGCTTATATGCTCAGTTTATGTTATATCTTGTTTGATCTGTACAAAATCAATGTGTAACAACACCTATGGCAGTAGAGACTACAGGAAGTTATGAAAACCCCAGAAAAAGAAACATGGTGGTTAATTAAGCGAACTAGGTTGTATAATTACGCTCCTACTGAAATGCATGCAGCTTTGGATCAAATGCGGGTAAGAAGGAGAGGAATGGGGGGCTGGGGGTGCTCCTACATTTCTAGGAAGGACTGGGATCGTTCGGGGGCTTCAGGTGAAATAAATTGAAGAAGGAGGCCACTTGGTCAGGCAACTCTGCCAGTACGCTTTGGGCAAGGGCTGCACTGCCTGCCTGAAATAAGATGTATAACACATTTAAATGTATGCATTACTTAATGATTTTTTTTTAAAGAAGCTTATGTGGCGCATGCCTACAAAGACGTCGCTTCATGACGTAGCTTACATTTTGGAACTGCCTGAATGGCACGAACTGCACGATGTCCCGCATGGCAACCTCGCCCGCAGCAGAGCGTAGATTCCCATCGTCTCCGTCCAGGAACTCCATGGCGCTGAAGTCGGCCCCGCCCACTCCGACGATGATGATGGACATGGGCAGACGGGAGGCGTTGACGATGGCGCTGCGCGTCTGATCCATGTCAGTGATCACTCCGTCGGTGATGATCAGCAGAACAAAGTATTGCTGTGAAACGTCGACATGAGAGGGAACAACACAAGAAACAGAACGGTTGGTATTGTGTGGAAAAGAAGAAGCGATCGAGATTATGTTCCGTTTAGTAGCTACTTCAAAACCACAGTGACAAACATTTGCACACAACAGACACAATTATAATATTACTTCCAGCAACTCACAGAGGCAGTTTTCTGCTGCATGGCTTGCACTCCAAACTGGGCTACGTGGTTGATGATCGGGGAAAAGTTTGTGGGGCCGTAAAGCTTCACCTGGGGCAGACACTGCTGGTAGGCCTGGACCACACCCTCTATACCTAAAAATCACACACACACACACACACACGTGATCAGAACTTCAGTCTTATGGGACATATTGATTATCATTATATACATATTTGACTGAAATTCAGCACGATCGTAAATGGACAGCACGCTGCCACATGGCGATCAAATTTATGGGACAAGGACAAACTGCTGAGCAATGCAAATTACAGCTAATGTCCCGTTCGGTCTCATTAAACACACAGCAGTGTGAGTTCACAATAGCTTCAGTCTATCATCACCTGCACAAAACGGATCTGATGGGTTGAAGTTGATGGGAAACTCGTGGCTGACCTGCGAACACAAACAAGTTTTGACATGCATCAGAGAATGTATTGAAAACATATCCAACGTCCAAGTATGTTTGAACTGACACAAACAATCACCTGCCACGAAGGAGGGATCTGGGCTCCAAATCCAAACGCAGGGAACATCTTGTCGCTACAGGAAGTGAAAGAAAACAGGTGTTGTTGTCGTAGTAAGTTGAGATATACAAAGGATTAGACGAGAGCCCTTAGGAAGGCATTCATGCTCCTCACAGCTTCATTCAGACATGACGGGACGTTTACGGTAAGAGCTGTGTGCTCTGAATGCTCGTCCCTGCATCTCATATTAAATAGGTCGATACATTTCGATTGTATCATTTAACTTTATGAGAGAGCAAATTCTGTTGATTGTTGTACAATAAACAATAATACACAAACATGGAATACCAGGATGTAAAGTTGGGACATCTCCAGCGTCGGAAATACACGAGGTCAAAGGGCAAAACTGCCCCTAAGAAATATAATTTTGCCCCTAATATCACTAGGAGAGGGGCAAAAAATGCCCCCATAATTTCCTCTAATAATAATGATAATTTAATGAACTTGTCAAAAACATCGTAGCCTATATGACCCGGTCCAGTTGCCATAGAATGTTTTTGATTTTCGCCTCGACTGATGTTGCGTGTGCGTGAAGAGCCAGCCAGCGTTTCTCAGATTGGAGTGAGACGAGGAGAAAAGGTGATGTTATGATCTTCGCAATAAAACATCTTTGACGTGTCGAGTCTTGGCCAATCAGCGTTCAGATGTCTACAGCGTCTTCATTTCCCTCCGTTACAGTTAAAGTTCCGTCATGTTCCGTTACCGTTCAGACTTGCTGGTTAAGTTAACGTCCACTGCATGCGGAACTCTGTCGACTGTTAACGTTCGTCATTATCATGATTTAGGAGGAAAAAATGTAACGTGATGAAACATGAAGCCTCTGCTCCAAGGAGATAAAGTACAGCAACAAGGGCGTGCCCTCTCATCACACTGACCGACACTGTTCACTGTGATGACCACAGCCAGTGGACTAACAGTCCCACGAGCCTGTATCCTCATTTCAGCGGGTTGCTAATGCAGAGGTGTGTATAGATCACAGCTATTATTTTACTCTTGATCAGCTACTTTAGCCAGAGTAGATTATCATTTTCATTTAAATAATTGAACTGGATTGAATGCATATTAATTGCAAATAAACAGCTTTACAGTAACAGTAGAAGTTAATATGAAGACATACAGTAACAGTAGAAGTTAATATGAAGACATACAGTAACAGTAGAAGTTAATATGAAGACATACAGTAACAGTAGAAGTTAATATGAAGACATACAGTAACAGTAGAAGTTAATATGAAGACATACAGTAACAGGGTTCAATGAAAACTAATCACTTTATTTTGTACAGGCGATGGTTCTCACTACTCTTGCTATCTTTGTTTTTATTTGACTAAAACTTTTGAAAATGAGACCTCGGTCTCAATGGATTTTGTCTAAATAAAGGTTAATAATTATAGAGCTGAAATACTGATTAATAACTGAATAATAAATTAGTTTTTTGCTTAAAGTAAATGTCTTATCACTTAATTTTCTTCTCAGAGTACAGAATGCTACATTTTAAAGCTCATATTTAAAATAAAATTCTCCCGGGTAACCGCCCCCCCAATTATTAAGTTATAATTATAAAAAATTAAAGAAAAAAGTTATAATTGTTAATAGTTGTTTAAAAAAATGTAATAATAACAATAAATAACCACAAAGAAATAAGAATAAAATTGAATATGATTGTCTGATTTATGTTTTCTGTTTGTTTTTTGTTCAAAAAATCTAAGAAAACACTTTGAATCTGTAGACTACTGCCTAATAGTCTTATTATTGCCATTTGATGACAATTGCTCATATACTGTAAGCCTAAATAAGTATATTCATTATTTTGAACAAAGGTTAAATGATATTTCACAAATTTCAAAAAGTGCCCCCAATTTTTTCTTAAATGCCCCTGGATTTCAGTCAGAATTGCCCCCTAAAAATATGTAAATGTCCTACCCTGGACATCTCCCTTCCTATTAGCTCATGTGCTGCAGAAAGCTGGTCTGATTATCACTGTAGTACAGGCTTCTTACTTGATCTGCCCGGGATACACTGTGAGGAGAATAGTTCTTGTAGACTGATCTGGTCGGACTAAAAACAGATTTTGTGCCTGAGAGATGATGATTGCAGTGATCTTAGGAGACAGTATAAGACGTGCTTTTTGCTCCATCTCTGCATGTTAAACCTTGTGCTGCTGCAGTCTTTAGAATTTATCTGACGACTTCAGTGAATCCACAAAAACCTCACATTCACTGTTGGTGTTTTGACTAAATTTGCTACAGGAAGAAAAACACGATTTATGGTGTATTGTTCCTCTACTTTGTTTACCAACGTAAAACTTTATGTATAACAATCCATGTACCTGTCATAGTCCTGGATGACATTACCCACTGCCCAGATAGCAGCCAGGTACTCGTTGTAGCCTCCGGGGTTGATATAGTGGAGGGACTGGGGAGTGCTGGGGTTCCCGTTAGAGCCCGTGAAGTCAATGGCAATCTGCCCCGGGGATGGATTAAATCAAATAGGATAATGCTTTCACAACGTCATAATAAATGCTTCCTGAAAACATTAAATCCTCAATATACAGTGTCATTAAAAAATAAAAACATAAAATGTGAATATCAGGGATATTTCTTTCAGCGCATCTTCAAAGATTCATAAAAAGATGCAGCACTCACGGTGAAGTTAATCTGACAGCCGCCCATTATGTAATCCAGAAACGTGTAATCCTTCACTATCTGAAAATAAATATTGTTGACAGAAATCACAGAACTGTTGCAAAAAACGGATGTAGCAACATGCATGCTGAGGTACTGCATTGTAGTGGTGTTTGAATGTTATTACATAATAATTGAGCACGTCTGAATACGATGTTTTTGATGTACAGGTAGCGTCTACTGTCATCTGAACATCTCTAAATCACACAACTGACTTCATGTGGAGTACGCATGTACTGAACATAAAAAACTTCAGAAAGAAAAAGAATATTCAAACCACAGTACCTTGCACTGCTTTACAACGATAACACCAGAGTTTTTGTATCCTTTCTTCTTCTGTTTCTTCTTGCTATTGATGCATTCAAACTCAGCCTGAGAGGAGCACACACACACAAGTGTACAGGAGCATCACTGCCAAGCTTCATACAATGCTTGTTATGAGAAAGAAAATGTGGGAGAGAAGCCTTTTTTTGTTTGTTTATGGTTCAGGAAAATGCCAACACTAACAACCATGTACACATGAACACACAGACAGACAGAAGGAGAGAGAGAGAGAGAGAGCTCACCGCATATGTTTGTGATGCCTGCTGTATTTGGGAGAGTGTGGTCTCAAATGAGCCGATAAAGTCGTGAGATCCACTGTTGTTGTAGTCATAACACTCTACCTAGGAAACACAGACAGTCACGAGAAACAAGACAAATCCAGTTAATTCTCTTGAGCGGGAAAGAATAAATAATAAATGATCATCACTGTGTGAAAATCAAAGCAGATGAGTCAAAAAAAAGAGCATGCTTTGGGGGTGAAGCTTCGAATGCGAGACGACACCCTGATATTGAAGAAATGTAACAGAAACACACACACACACACACACGCAAGCCTTCTAATTGGCTAAAAAAAGTAAGTCACACAGAGTACCTGCTCAGAATCTGCACCCTGCAGCTTCTGAGCACCTTCAGTGTTAAAGGAAACACGTCTACACACAGCATGGAGCAACCAGTACAGGTTAGACAAACCGTGTGATGCTACAGTCTACGAGATGATTAGCTAAGAACGGCAATGGGTAACTAAAGAAGGAATCCATCTTAACAGAAAGCGTCTACGTTTTGGGGATTTTTCCCTTTGGTCAACTTACCTGTTGGAACATGAACTTAATGTAACATTAAATACTGAATGGAGCCAGGTTTATTGTGATCAACAGCACATTAGCTCACAGTGTTCTATCACACATAAGCTTCACATATCATATGTAAACAGGGACATTAGTACACGTCCGTGTTGTATTTTGTTAACTGACAAAAACTACCAGACCTATCTGGATATCTTGACTTATAATGTAGCTTTACAAATACTTCCTGTTCTTGTTTAATCCATTTTTAATGAATGCTAGTTACCTGTTAAATGATGCTCTTATCATTTAACAGGTAAGTTGACCAATGAGCCAAACTCCTGAAATTGTTGACGTACTCCTTTAAGACAGACGTAGATGCGTTAAGGACTCGGGCCCGTCCCGTCAAAGACACGGCATCCTTCACGTGAAGAGCACTCACGGTGGAGACAGTGAACTCACTTGCACCGTAGACTGGAAAGCATCCCTTCCTGACAAGTGTGCTTTTTACAGGGTTAGAGGATTGGAAACAAAAAAACAACACAAATAAACTAATGCTAACATACATTTTCCTTATTTGTGCCAAGATTATCAGACCCTTAGGTGTGCACAAGAGGCAATCAATAAAACATGGGCAGGCTCCTCATCGTGGCCTTGATTCAACCCGTCTGTGACAACATGAAAAGGCTTCAGGGATCAAACATGTGTGCTTTTTGTTGTTGATGTTTAGCTGGGCAGAAATAACTTCTTCCATATTCATGTATGAGACAAGCCGTGAAAATGCATTTGGTCTATTCTTTGAGATTATCCCAGTTGTAATGTTCCCTGTATCGGTTCTGCCTAATCTCACAGGACCTTTGCTTCTGCACGGAAGAGAAAACAACTTTGGAAAATTCAAATTCATTCAGTAAAGCTAATCCGTCACTGAACGAGTTCCAGTCACCATTTCATTTACACATTAGGTAACACTACTTAAGCCAGGATGAGACAGGAAGGATTGTAAAATGTCCCCCCAATAGATATTACGACATATTACGACACGCAGCGCGAAAGAACACAAACAGTAAAAAGGCCAACATTGTGCCATCAGTCACAATGTGTTACAGTCAACGTGTGAGAGAGTGTGTGTGTGTGTGTGTGTGTGTGTGTGTGTGTGTGTGTGTGTGTGTGTGTGTGTGTGTGTGTACCTTTATAGATTTCTCCACGTCACCTCCACAGAGCGACGGCAGTGGGATTCTGAATGGTCTCCATATTGGGTTTAGGTTGTTTTTCACCACCTGCACAGATCAAAAAGCATTTGGACAGTTGACATGCATTCACCGCTTACACTTCAAACTGTCAATACAAATGTAGTCACGGCTCCACTTGCCCACGCACTGTCCAAGGATCCTTGGACCACATGAGGACACAATGATTAGATCCGTACCTCTGTCCTGTGAGCGAGCTGCCATCCAGTCTCTGCCTGCTTGTAGAATTCCAGGAACGGGTCGGACTTGCCAAAGAAATCCTGGAAATAAGTAAGAAAACAATATGAAGTCAGTTAAATCAACGGTGAGTATGTTCACTGAGCCTTCATATTAATCCAGTGGACGTAGAGATATTAATGCATGTATATGCGGATTGTGCACATTTATCAGCCACAGTCAGAACGGGGAAAAGTGTCAATAAGTGAACACAAGAAAGTTTTCTTTAGTTAATCGTTTGCCAGACTTGCATTCCCTTAATGGATGATGAAGTGGTGTTTAAAAGCTACATTTTAAATGTATTTGTTCAGCTTTAATCGGATGGGAACAAAAACACGTCGGCCAGCAACTGAGTCCCTTTCAAACTACATTCTCCAGCTGCACCACAATCCTGCTCACTCAGAAATATTAATATATAATCTCCAGTATTATGGGAATTATGTTCCCTCAGTGCAACCAATCACATCACGAGATGATAGAGAGAATGATTCATTAATCCTACGTATCCAAGCTACAATATCTTATTATTTCTGAATTTCTAAAAAAAGAATACAAATGTGCAGTAGCAATCAATACCTTTTTATCCAGTTTTCTTCCCGCAACTTCAAATTCCACCACCCTGTTGTCTGTTCTTTCTTCAGCACATATCTACAGAACATGAAACAGCTTTGTGTCAAAAATATCAAAGAAGTGCAAACACAAGTACGCCAAGGAACACATCACACATCTCGTAATGTCATTGTCAACCTGAACGACAGGGACTCACAGAGATGGTTCCTTTCCCTGCAGGTGTCTTGTTCTTCATGACAAGCGGTCTTGTGAGTTTCCTTGAGGACACAACCTGGACACAAAAAAAAATCAAGAGTTATCTTATCGACCCAGACCACAACACCACTTTATGCTCAACCCTTGTGAAAAGAAAGAAGCATGGCGATTAAGCATGTGTGATGATGACTTTTTGTGCTAAACAAAGTGCACTAACCTGTCCCAAGGTACACTCCAGTTCTCCCAGGAAGTCAGCATCTTGCAGACTGCCGTTTTCGCTGTCAATGTCGTACATTTCGAACTTCAGTTTCTGCACCATCTCAAAGTAGTAGTCAATGACAAAAGTCTTGGAAAACTTGGGATTAAGGCAGTTCTGGATTTTCTCCGTCCGGCCGATCTGACACAGATACACGTTTCAGAGTCAACGCCTATTTCTGCACATAGTCAAGACACTCTTTTGACTCACAGCAGGTGTTTGACATTTCAAAAGTGACAGCAAATGCAAGTTGCGGTATCTATACAAGATGAGATTGGATTCTTACCTCACACCAGTGAGGCCCTGAGCTGCTCATGAAAAGCACACACAGAGGGTCAGACTTTGAGAACGCATCCATGTCCATCAGATTGTCACAGGAGATGCTCAGTGCCACCTTGGTCACACAGTCAGGGGCCCTTGGCCCCGGGGGTACGCCTGCTGCCATCACAGCCTGGAGAGACACACACTCACACAAACTGACGAAGAGAAACACAGTTACACACTTTATACACCACACCCATCGTCATTCAAAGTTACCACTGAGCGAAGGCTTTATACTGAGAGCAGCAGCCATCTGCACTTTGTAAAACATGTGCTCCATCGCCGTCTGTTTAGCGGACGTTATTAGTGTTTACTTGTCAAGTTTAACTAACTTTGCCTCAATGTAGTTTTACAAAGTTTGCCAGTTGACACGCCCAAAATACGTGGAGCCTATGAAGGACCCAGTAAACACGCTAAGCTTGTTATACATGTGTTTATTAACAGTTAATAGAACTGTATCGCGAGTAGAGCACATTGTATGATTCGTTAGGGATATTTTGTAAATTCGGCTAACATATGATGTACTTACAGCCCCTTTAGTTGTAATAAAACGTAGCTGCTGGAATGCATCTATAATTCGCCACATAGTGGTGAATCACAGTAAAACATTCGCCGTTGCATCATGTGGTCAACCATTATAAAGAGAATTTACTTACGTTGACGTAATTTAGTTAACGTAACGTTAATGGAAAAAAACTAACTGACCGAGCTGTGGCTCGTTACCGTTTACGTTACTAACGTTGGCCAACGATGCAGCGGAAGTCCGTAAGACACTTCACTCACGTTTGAAATATAACGGGTGTTAACTAGCGTTACTAACGTTACCCAACGTTTGGCTTAGCAATGCTTAACTTGAACGAGTTGACGCCTATTTGTTTCAGCTAAAGATCCCGTGATACTAATAAAAGTTTAACACGGTAGCAGTCCTGTAGCTTTAAGTAACGTTTAAGTAGTAACGTTATTACTTAAAACCTTTGTCTAACGTCATATTTACTTTTACGACAAAGAAAACAGCATATTGTCAAAAGGAGTGTTCACTTTATACGTCCTACCTTGTGAGCTAGCTAGCTGTGGTGTTTGGTGTTTGCTGTCAGTAGCAGATAGACACAGAGGAGCTCGCGCTGTGTGGGCGGGGCCCACTGCGCTCGTCTGCAGCCATCAGTCCGCTGCAGCGGAAAGCGATGCACCCACCGTTTTGTCAATTTAAACTAAATATAGTGAAGCTGGTAAACTACGTAGCTACATATAATACATCATTAGGTTTAAACAATGGTCACAAACACCAACCAAAAAAGTGGACATTTTATTAAATATTAAAGCTGTGGAAAGACTTCCTATATATATGCAGAAAACCCAAAAGCCTACATTTGCTAGTCATGAAAGCCTAGTGGGCAGTCAGACAAAAACTGGAGCATCAACAGCATAAAGACGTCTCAAACACCCACTATAAGAGAACTGTGGTTCAGTGTTCTGGACATTCATGGACACAGCGTCCAGATTCAATCAAATCAAGAGTTGTTTTTGTTGTTGTTGATTATCTTTAGTGCTTTCTTCTTTTCCAGCCCAACAGTTTCAATAAAAGAATCCAAAAGACTACACTAAAGTATAAAGTAATGTCACTGAATGAACAGCTTGAAGAAATTCATGATTCACAAATGCAGTGTTTTCTTAACCTAAGTAAAATGTTTCCCTCATCAGAATAATGCCACAGTGCCATAAATCAGTGACCATAAATCTGAAAAAACTGATGCGGGTGAAAAAAAAGATACATTTGGCTACAAACTATTTTCACAGCAGGGGGCAGCAGATGTTTATCTAATTGACCTCCAATGTTACAATAGCTGAAACTGAGATTACACTTTTTATGCTTACACACATTCCCTCAAAATAAGTCAACATGTTCCACAATATCAGACAAAAAGCTCAAACTCTGTACTAAATTAAACAGACAGAAAACACCATACACACTATATTTCTCAGATGGTCTGGTGATTAAGACACAAAACGTGTCTCTAAGAATTGTAGCATAGAGAGGTTGTGTAAAGTAACAGCAGAGAAGAGGTACTAGAGGGGAAAAGAAAGAAAAATAATGACATGAAATCAACAAAGCGATACCACCATGTCAAGTGTTACATTTGCAGGGTTACATGCACTTTACAAGCTATCGTGTCTCTTGGACACAGCAAATCTTCTCCTATGAACTTTAAAATCAAGTCAAATCATATATGCTTGTCTTTGTTACCCACATCCATTTAATGGCATTCATTTGTGCCATTCTATACAGTAAATGCAGAAAGAGGGTGCAGGAGATGCAGATAAGTAGGGAGGATGTGGTCGTTGGGTTACTTTAACCCAACTGTCTATGACGGGTCAGAAGCACTGAGTATATTCGGGGGTTTCAGCTTGTAAGAATTGAAGAAGGAAGCCACTTGATCAGGCAGCTCCGCCAGGACGCTCTGGGCAAGTGCCACGCTGTTTCCCTGCAATGGCAATGTTACAAGAATAAAAGCCTTAGCCATGTTTGGGACGATGGTACATTATTGTGAAGGGTAATTAGCAGGGAGGAGCAGTGGGAGCTGCCCGTCAACAACAAACGTAATACAAAACTGAATTGTGTAACGTGTGATATTAAATATATTACATTTACTTCTAAATCAGTAAACACCCGTTATATACAAAGTGATAATTAAGTGGATTAAGAAATATTCTCCAATTAAGAAATTAAAGGTGCGATATACAGGATTGGGAGCATTTCTATACGTCTCTCAACGTGGCTACAGCTGAGCCGGCAGCTTGCAGCTAACAGTGCTAAATGTAGCTGACAGAGCTAACAGTGTTTGCCTGAGGGGGGAACCAGAGGGTGGGTGCGTATGAGCACCGTGAGCTAGCCAGAGAAACTTCATTCTCCACTATATCTTTACATTGATAATAGTTTGCTGCTATATTAATGCTCTGAATCGTTTATATTGCACCTTTAAAAATCCCTTATATGTACATACAATGACTCTGTTATGGCAGCATAAAGGTATGGGCTGCTGCTTACTTGAAAGTCTCTGAAGGGCACAAACTGGACGATGTCTCTTGAGGCGACATCACCCCTGGGCGAACACAGCAATTTGTCATCACTGTCTAGGAACTCCATTTCGCTGAAGTCCGCCCCTCCCACACCCACTATAATGATAGACATGGGCAGACGAGAGGCCTCCACAATAGCAGTGCGTGTCTGGTCCATGTCTGTGATCACTCCATCTGTGATGATGAGCAGCACAAAGTATTGCTGCAGATGGACAGAGTGAAAAAAAAAGACAATGCCAGATATGAAGTTTACCATTATTAAGTATCAGGATATTATTTGTTTAACTAAGAACTTATATTATCGCTTTCAATTTGAAGTTTGTTTGGACCATTAGGACACATCTTATTACTACATACTGCCTGAACAACATTTTTTTTGTGAGTGATCAGAAGTTCTCTCTGACAAAGACATTGAATCCTATAATGTGAGATTTACGTAACCAACTGTGCAAGTTTGTTTACCTTTTTATCAACCAGATTTGACTAAATAAATCAAATATTCTTCTCACGGAGAATGTTTTTGAAGATATCGAGGTATCAAAAAGTGAAATATGTTATTACAATATATGCAAGATGAACTGAAAAAAATGTTTGTGGAACAAAATCAGTAAAACAACAGGTATTACCTATTAATTAAGGTATTGTTTTTACTATCAGCTGGTCTTGCTCTCAAAACTGAATGTAAAAAATGTTTGTGTCCTCAGATTTCTCTCTTTTCTTCTGGGAAAGGAATGTGTCTACTTACTGAGGCCAAGCTCTGCCGGAGAGCTTGTCTGGCGAAGCAGGCTACATGGTTGATAACCGGAGAGAAGTTGGTGGGGCCCCAGAGCTTCAACCGGGGTAGACACTGCTGGTAGGCCGCCACCACACCCTCTATGCCTGCAACACACACACACACACACACACACACACACACACACACACGCAGCACCAATGCTGCCTTACTGAACAACTTATACAAACTAAACACTTCACATCTTGTGATAAAGTTTGACTTACCCGCGCAGAATGGATTTGTTGGATTGAAATTTATAGGAAACTCATGGGAAACCTGTAAGCATGAATTAAAGATAAATAAAAAAAATAAGAGCTTTACAATACAGTCCATGACAATTTTGCACCAACTTCTGAATTTTAAAATGGAACAAGTCAGAAAACACATTATTCCTATGCCCCTTAATGTTTATCTTCTTAGAAACAAGTAGTTTCTAATCCTTACCAATTTTATAAAAACAATGTCATCCTCCTGATTGAGTATCAGACCAGTTTGTGACATCACAATCAAATCAAACATCTTGTTATTAAAGGGTTCAGAACCAAAAGTCGTTCATGAGGAAGTTTGTGCCTTCTGCTAATGACGATAAGGATGTTTAAGGCCTTCTACAATGTTTTCACACCTGCCAGGAGGGAGGGAGCTGGGCTCCAAAACCAAAGACAGGAAACATCTTGTTACTACAGAAAAAGGACAGAACAAATACAGGTATAGGTATAACATTAATGACACTACACAAGGCACATCAGTCAGTAGAATAAAGCTATAAAACTAAGTCCTGTGGAGCGTGGTCATTGTTATCAATCAAACCTAATCCTATAAAAGTTTTCAAATCAGAAGTCAGAAAACAAAGCATCTGTGCATCCGACTGTCTGAACTCTTGCTTGGATCTGCTTCAACATTCTTATTTTTTTTCCAAACTCTGCAATAGAGAATTGAAGTGGTAGTTTTATGTAGGATGAAGCCGAGTTTGTGTTTACCTGTCATAGTCCTGGATGACATTACCCACCGCCCAGATGGCTGTCAGGTATTCATTATAGCCTTCAGGGTTGATATAGTGGAGGGACTGGGGAGAGCTGGGATCCCCGTTAGAGCCTGTGAAGTCAATGGCAATCTGGCCAGAGTCCAAGAGAGGATAAGATATGAGGATCTGCTCAATGGCCAAATGCAAATGAGAGTATATGTATATAAAAAGTAACAACATCTTGTGTCTGACATTTCCAAACTCACGGTGAAGTTGATTTGACAACCACCCATGATATAATCCAGGAAGGTATACTCCTTCACCACCTGAAGGAAGGTAAACAATACGTTAACTGTGTGCAGCAGTGCACAATGTACAGTGATGCAATAAAGACTGCAGTAAGAAATATATTGAAATCAATTAAGACTAATTTAAATTGTCTTCAATTTCCTTTCTTTCTAAATCATTACCTGGCAGTTCTTGATGTAAATGATTCCAGAGTTTTTATAGTTTCTCTTCTTTAGCTTTTTTGGGGTGATGCACTCAAATTCAGCCTGCAAGTGAAATCATGAGTCATATTTATGCCAGTTAAAATAAAAAAAACAACAACAAGGCTTTTATTGATAGAGCTGGAATCACACACACACACACACACACACACACACACACACACACACACACACACACACACACACACACACACAAAAGTCTCACAGGAGAAAAGTGTGTTCCCATCTGCATCTCAGCCAGTGTGGCTTTAAAGCTCCCAATAAGGTCATGGGCGCCGCTGACATGGTTGTCATAACAATCAACCTGAAGATAGAAAACAGAGATTTTCTGTAAGAGGTGACAAAATAAAAGCCCATGAAAAAGTTCTAAAGAGAGACTAACTAAGCATCAAGACAGGATGAATAAATTAAGGTTTGATGTGATTTTCTGAAGTCTTATTTGAGACTTCAACGGCGTATCCCCGTATGTGATATAAACATTATTAAAACATAAAGTATTCACTATTTGGTGGTCAGCGAGGAAGCTTCATCTCATGTTCAATGTACATTTAGTCCAAAACCAAATCAAACCTTACAATAAATGACGACGGTCACACCTCACATGCTCAAATAATCAATCACATGTCACTCCTAGTTATCACTGTAAATACAGTAAAGGCAATGGGAGTAACTCAATTGAGTAAAAAGAACGTAGCAAAAATGCACACCTTCAGGTGAGGACACACATCGCTTATCCAGCTGGAGGTGCAGCATGTTTTAAGTTTGGGAGCATTGCAAAATGAAAAGAAAATGCAATTACAAAATGAATCATTAGTATGTTAGAGTCAGATAAGATAAGAGTAGTATGGTCAATCAAGCTGATCTAAAAAAAGGAAAAACAAATACTGTTAGGGGAGGAGGTTGTGTTATTGGGCTGCATTTTACAAGGCTTATTAAGAGAGACACATAACTGAGATGAAAAACCAAATTACCTTTATAGGTCTCTCCACATCTCCTCCACAGAGAGACCGCAACGAGATGCGGAAGGGTCTCCATATTGGGTTTAAGTTGTCCTTTACCACCTACATGAAGGGGTCACGATGAGCCACAGGTCAGTGATGACTCTGAGCCAGCAGAGGGAAGGAGCTGCTGGTGAACATGTTTACCTCTGTCCTGTGAGCCAGCTGCCATCCACTTTCTGTTTGCTTGTAGAACTCCAGGAAAGGGTCGGACCACCACAAAAACTATACATCCATATCCAAATAATAATTAACGGTACTTCAGGGCAGTTGAAATAATAAAGATATCAGACTTAACTATTTAAAATGACCCATGTTACCTTTTTGTCCAGCCTGCGGGCTGACACCTCAAAGTCTGCCACTCTGTTGTCTGTGATCTCTTCGGCACATATCTATTTTGAAAAAAATAAAATGAACAAAAGAAATCAAAACTCTTAAATGTTTGGGGATTTAGTACTTTGGACAGTGATGGATAACTCTTTTAGACCTCGCTGTGTCCCCCTTAATCATATTATACCAAAGAGAGAGAAGCAATAAATCAAAAGATCACTACAAGCATCGCCAGACACAAGTATGCAATATGTAATATAATTCCAGATAGATGGCTAATACCTTAACATAACTTATACTTTAACAAACATTACAATGATCCTGGTTATTTGCCGTGATCACGTCTCAAGATACACCCCAGTATTCGTTGATGCTTTAACTAAACTTTACAGTATCAAACCTCCAATTGGAGTTTTGTGCATAAAACTTTCTGTTATCAGATACGTAGATACCGTCTATCTGATAACACATGTGTCACAACTGCCTGAGCACAATGCAGCCCTTCTGTCCAGCGTGTCAGTGTCAGCAAAGAGAGGGCCTCATACGGCATGGCTCGTCATATGTGTGTGACAAATGAGAAAAAGAGTGCACTCACTGTGATGGTCCCATGACCTGCAGGCCTCTTGTCCTTCAGCAATAACGATCGAGTCAGCTGCCTGCTCGAAACAATCTGGACACAGAAGACTGGCAGCGTCACAGAACGGTGAAAAGGTGGCGGATCGCCCACAAGGTCTTCTTTCAAAACTGCACAAGGCGAAGCTCACCTGGCCCAGGGTACATTCAAGCTCCCCCAGGAAATCATCATCACCCAGGTCATAGGTGTCATTGTCAATATCATACACGCTAAACTTCAGCCTCTGCACCGTCTCGAAATAGTAATCGATCACAAACTTCTTGGCGAACTTTGGATTCAGGCAGTTCAGGATCATCTCTGTGCGTCCAAACTGATTCACAAAGAAAAACAACACACTTATAATCCATGATGTCAGAGGACTTGTGCTAAATCCGAAGCCAAATACATACATTGAAATATAAAACAGTGATCATCAACAACTACTGTGGCAACAACGCATTCAGGTACGTCTTTGTTAGATGTAAAGGTTTATATAATTGCTCATCCAAACAAGTCGTATCCATAACATGTGACATTTAACCCCCCATGTCCTCATACAGACCTCATACCAGTGGGAGCCTGAAGTGTTGATGTACAAGGCACACAGAGGGTCAGACTTAGAGAAGATGTCCATGTCCATGAGGTTCTCGCAGGAGATGGTCAGCTCCACCTTGGTGGCCCAATGGGTGGCCCCTGGCACTGGGGCCCCACCTGAGGCCATGGCTGCTGGTTGTACTAAGATGATAATATAATATAAATATCTCAATTTTCTGTTAGTTTATACTTCTACTCTACTACATTTAGGAGGAAAATATTGTACTTTTTTGACAGGGCCCACTCAGCAAAATGACTGGAAAAAAACGCGTCGGCTTCCGTTGGTCAAACGGTAACTTTAAGCAGTTATCACAGAATAACGTACGTTACCTTTAAAAAAAAAACGCGTTAGCTTCCGTTGATTTATTTACCTGTTTAGCTGTTAAAAAAACAACCACGTTTGCCTGTCTCTGGTGGTCAAACATGAATACGTGTTTATCTGACAACAACAGCTGGGCAGCCCGAGGGTGGAGGGGTGGAGCCGACTCTCAGCAGTGCTCCGCTAACTAGTTTAGTAGCTAACATAGCTAACTGCTTCTGTTCCCTTAAATCGTCCGACACGCAACAAATGTATGTTTGTCTGGTATATTTGTGCTAAAATTAAATCTAACCATAGAGTGTAAAAAAGATCAAAACGTTGTAGTGAAACTGTCCGATACAATCACCGCAGTAAAATTACGACGGAACTCTCAGGAGTTTTGGTTGTTTCTTGTCGACTACATATCTAGGGGACCGACTCCCCGGGGTGCATTCAAGAAATACCGTTCGTAGCAATAATTGAATGCAAATAATTTAAAATACTGTGAAAGCTAACATATGAGACATTTCTGTAACACGTATGATGTCCTGTGTAGATGGCCATCTCGATATCTGAGCGTTTATTGTGTTCTTTTTTGCCCTCAAACAATTTTTTGGTATTTTGGGGTTGACATTAAATGTATTGATTTGTTAAATACACAAACAATATCAGTGTGGTGACATGCAATGTAGCATACGGAGATTGTGCTAAACGACCAACGTTCGTGTGGCAACAAGTGTGTGGGTGTGTGTGTGTTAAAATATAACTACATAAGTAACACTTTTAAGGGAATTATACAATACAATATAACCAATGCGTTAGTGTTAGAGACAACCCTCCCCAAGTATTGGCCTTTTGCAACGTTTTCTGATTGGGCTCTTGAATGTTTCCTGTTTGTATTTGCAGGACCAAGTTTGCGATGGCTATTCATTTGTTTGATCATTGAGCGTCTGGGCTTTGACACAATGGCTGGAATTGTGCTGAGACGATGTTGGAGCAGAACTTTGCTGGCAGCACCTTCTGCAAAAAGTGTCAGGATCAGGGGGACAAACCGGAACTACTGGACAACTTTAAGAAGGACAGCCGCTGCTCTGACTGTAAATATATAACTATGCCTTTTTTATTCGTACTCATCGGACAATGTTGTTATCTTGCATTTCAATCGCTCACTTTAACATACTTACAGATACCCAAATGTATACGTTGGAAGAACAATTGTGCCATTGTAAAAACGATTGCTTATGTGCTTATGTAGGTGAAAGGGCAGTAGGGCTTTCCCTGTCAGAGAGCTGCTCTGTGTCCGATATATGTCAGCGCTGTCAACGTGTGACAGGTGTAGTACAATGACGAGGAAGACTGTGTATAGTTGAAGATAATTTAATATAAGTTGAACTAATAATAGTCCAATTCAGATTGCACAATGCATAGTGGCCTTGTGCAATAACCTGATATTGACACGCTGCTTCTCTGGTAGTGGCGGGTCACCTTGGGTCAACTGAGACTGATCATTGTGAATTATAACCATCAGCTTTAATCACCTTTAACTCTGAATTAGTCCCTTGCATTAGTTTCTCTCTATGTGTTCTTTATGTCACTCACTTTCTTGTGCACATAGAGTGGAAGAGGCGCATTCCTCCTGGGGCTCCCCACGCTATCCTGTCTGGCTTTCGAAGCTTATCACAGAGTGCAGAGTTCAGCCGTGGTCTATGCCTTAGAGAAAGGTAGTTGGCAAACTGCTAGATGTGAGATAACAAACATGTTTTTACCAAAAGGACTGTGTAGAATACCACAGTCCTGTCACAAGCCTAACCAAACTGCCATTAATAAACACATACTTGAGTTCTTTTAATGAGACTGTGGAGGAAAAAGAGAGCGAGTTGAAGTTTAGTCTCGTGAATTAGGACGTGAGACCATTTTCTGGCTGAATTTGCTGTTGTGTTGTGTGTCCGTGCAGAGGAGGTTTTGGAGCAGGCTGACTACCTGTACAGCTGTGCAGAGACGGAGAAGCTGTACCAGCTGCTGCTGCAGTACAAGGACAGGTAAGGAGAGAGTTCAGTCTCTCACTTTTCATATTTTCTCTATTTATCCTGTTCCCACTAGAAGATATTGAAATGTACCCCGTTTTGTTGGATTGTATTATATATTTGATATTTTCTATCCCACCATATAGTTGTTTTTTTAATGGAAAGTTGAGTGCATTTCCCTCTCTGCCTCAATGTCTTTTTGTATTACTCTCCATAGAGCTCCAAAGTTATTTATTTTACTCGCATTATGAGTTGAGGTTGTGATTTTGTTTCCATCCGTCCAGTGATGATGCAGAGTTCCTGTGGAGGCTGGCGCGGGCGTCTCGTGACCTGTCCGTCCAGCCCAACATGGAGGCCGAACGGAAGAAGCAGCTGGTGTTCGAGGCTTTCGAATATGCAAAGGCGGCCCTGGAGAAGGATGAGAAGTGTTTCGCAGCACACAAAGTAAGACGCTGGTTTTCACTGAGAAGGCATATCAGAGAAAAATAAGTAACCTTGTGTCACAAACCGGGCCAAACGGCCATGACAAATAAAGGGAGATGCATTCAACGAAGCAGTTTAACAAATTATTATTTTAAAGTAACATAAAAGACAAACATAAACTAACAGTGACATGTGAAGTCAGTCATTTCAGCAGTGTAAGTGAGTGTGTATGTGCAAACATAAATTAATGATCATAAACCTCCTGCAAGTAACGCTCATAACCCGCAATGAAAAAATAACAACCACAGCCTCCTAAGCACAAGACACGACACACAAATCCAAGCAAGACATGTTTCCTAACACAATAGGACATCCGTGGGCATGCCGCTTTTGTCTTTTAGAGCTTTTAACAACCACAACCACGGTAAAACAAACTTCACTTTTTGCATACATTTGCACTTGCAGCATGTTGCCAAGTTTATCAAGACATTATGACATTTAGGTCCGATTGGACCAAACTCTCAACATTCTTCCTCTCCTAACTCAGTGGTACGCAGTGTGTCTCAGCGATGTTGGGGAATACGAGGGAGTCAAGGTGAAAATTGGAAATTCCTACATCATCAGGAAACATCTAGAGGTGAGAGGACATGTGGGTCAATGCCATATTATCATTGTGTCACATTTACAATGTGAAGTAAGTGAAAGATGTTGCTTTTTTCCCTAGAGAGCTGTTGAACTCAATCCCAAAGATGCCACTTCCTTCCATATTTTGGGTTTCTGGTGAGTCAACCATAGTTGTGACTGTTTGTTTTAGGCCCACCGAATGAAAACAAATGAATGCTCTTAATGTGGTATAGAGAACCTTTAAAGATGCAAATATTTACCATTAATAATAATGAATAATATTTGAGCTGTTTTGGAGCAAAAACTGCATTTGGCAATGTTGTTGCAGTTCCCTTTGTTCGCCACTAGAGGTTAACAGTGTAAAAAGAAAACGTGACGGACTGCAAGATGTCACTATTGTGCACAATGATTCTATAATATGTTATTAGAGCTGTGAGGAGGCTTTATCATTCAGGGTAATCTGTTTGCATTCTCTCTCTTAGGTGCTTTGCTTTTGCTGAGCTGCCTTGGTACCAACGCAAGGTGGCGGCTGTCATTTTTTCTTCACCACCCAAGGCCACATACGAGGAGGTGAGGACGGCTCCGTCTATAACCGCTCTCTTTGTTTTGTTACTAACTGCACAATGGCTGCCTTTTAACTCAGCTTCAGGCTGGAATTATCAGCTAGATTGTCACTTTTTGGTGTTTTGGTTTGGAGAGATGAACATCTTCTCAAATTTCGATGAAGTCATGTTTTTCTGCCCCTCTTTAGGCTTTGGAATTCTTCCTGAAAGCTGAAGAAGGTAAAATACAAATAAAGTCACAGAGGCATTTACTGAAAGAACTGCTTCATCTCTTTTTGGCTGCAGCTCAGATTTCTCAGATCAGCAAAAGCACTGTGCTTGTGAATGATTTCTTTAAAGGTTTGAAATGCATTCAACTAACGTGAACTTCTGTGTGCCAGTTGATCCGAACTTCTACAGTAAAAATCTGCTAATGCTCGGGAAGACCTACATGGGCATGAAAGACAAAGAGAAGGCGCTGCTCTTTCTAACCAAAGCAAAAGAGTACCCGGCCCACACACAGGAAGACAAAGAGGTGAGCGCACTTCCTTTTGATTGTGCTTTTTCAGAACCTTTTTGGCCCAGACGTGATAATTGTTTGAACTGTGAGGAAGATGAAACACCTCCAGGAATCTTGATGCATGAATCGTGTGTGCTGATGTGAGCACACTTACAGTATATTTGTTCCTTTGGCAGGTCCATAGAGAAGCAGTTGACCTCTTGAAGAACCTCGGATGAACCTGTAATTACCACATGATGCTTTTGGACATTAATAATTCCTAACAAATGTTTATCTTTTGAGCTGATTCTGTAATTATTAATACAGTAGAACCATGTTGAATCATTCAGCTTTTAGTTCAATTAAAACTATAAGCTGCAACGTCTGATATTGTAGTGGGATCTACATGCTCTCTGCCATCTAGGTGAAGGGTGAACACATGCTATAGTCTAAATTCAGATTTGCACTTTACAAAATGGACGAAGTGCGGTCAAGAGAAATGTGGGACAGTGAAGCATACAACAGCTGTGCTTTGAGGTAAAAGTTGCATACTGTAAATTACTTTTTTAGAACTTGTTAGTGTTTAAATCAAGAAATGTAAACTTTCATCCCCAAACCGTATCTGTATATCAACTCTTCAAATGTCAGCTCTATTCAAGTAAACTCTTAGAAGGAATGTGTCATTTTTTCAACACATCTGCTGTGTCAAGGGCATGTTAACACATTTTGTGTCATTTCTGTATCCTTTTAACACACACACGTGTAATATGACAATGGATCAGCCCACAGGTGTGTGTTGTTGAGCGCGGCAAAATATGTTTTTTTAAATTCAGTTTAGACCATTTTTTATATTTAATGTATGAATAAGTGATCTGAAAATGGACTTGAAATCAAATTATTGCTTTCCAAATAAACGAAAATATAAAACGTGTATCCTCCTGAGACCCGGTAAAGCGGGAACAGAGGACTGACTTGACCAATCACGGTTGAGCGATTTCAAATATTTCAAGTTGCAACCGTCCATCTGCCCTTTTCGCTGCTGGCTGCCAAAGACGTCTCAGAGGAGGACATTCTAACACTACCGGTGAGTTATTGGCGTTGGTTATATTACTAAAACAGTGGCTTCATGTTTTAATGGAAGGAAAACTTAGCCGACTTTCAACTAGCTCGGTGTCATTGCGGTGTGTGCAATCGAGCGGCGCCCGGCCAAACTTTTCCCTGCGCGCGTGGAGCTCCCCGCCCATCAGCCGGCATGCGAGCGCTGCGGTACGGAGGGAACGTCTGCACACACTGTGATGACACAGAGCTGGTTGGATATCGGTAAAGATTAATTTAAGTGAGTAACGTTAACATTGTATCTCTTAAAATAGTTTGCCAACAGTATCTAGCCATCTGGCTAACATTAGCTATCAGCTCATATTAAGCTAGTTAGCTGAAGAACTGAGTTAGTGGTTCACGTTGAGTTGAGTCTGCTAACGTTAGCTGATGTTGGATAGCTAACGTTAGCTAGCTTCTTTGTTTAACTGCCTGGGTTCTTAAATTATGTTCTGGCCATCATGATTATGTGATGTAAAGTTAGTTCTCTACTGGGTATGCAACTTGGCCTACCCAGCCCCGCTCAGCTCTGTGTTCTCGTTCTTCGAGTACATCTACGACTTACCCATGTCAACAAACAGGAGAGCAAAGGTATTGGACCTCATTTCAAAAGTCAAGTCTGTTAATTAGATCACACCAAAATGTACATCACACAGACAAAGAAACTCATTTGGCATCTTCGGGAAATACATGCATTGTCAGGGGGACTGGAGTTCACACTTGCATGTGGCCAAGATGGTTGCCCAAGGACATACCACAGCATGAATTAATTTACAAAGCACCTTTCTAGAGAGCACCAAAGAACAAGTACCACAGTAGTTAGGCCTTCTCTTCAGACCATCCCAACATTTACCGACCATAGACACAATGTGTCTAGAGGAAAACACAACTGAGCTCTCTGAGACATTTAAACCTGTTTCCACAAGTGACGGTGCAGCCTCATTCTTGGCAACAATGTATGCTGGGTCAAATGTAACAAGAAGTGTAACCTGTGTTCAAGAACTTGTTGAACTATGAGCAACATGTTCGGGTCTGTGATCCAAGTTCAACTGGTGTAAAGGGGAATTCATGTTTGAACAGTCTGCAATATTTTCATGTAACAGAAAATACATGTGTGGACATGATGTACTTGAGGGTGTGGCTCCTTTGGAGGTAAAGTTGTTGTTGCGTCACTTCATTGATGACGAAAAGCTTTTCACGTTGGAGCAACTTAATCACAGGATTGCTGGTTTTGACTATGGTTACATGAATGAGAAAAACAAACCAAGTGTCATTATCAATTTGAGATCCTCAGAAAATTCTGTGAGACAAACTGCCTCCCAAATGTGGTGTCTCTCGCAAGTTTGACCCTTTTTAGTGGGGGATTTCATTGATCGGAAAGACCAGTTTTGGCATTTTGTTGAGGGAAATCTGTAGCATTATTTTTGCACCTGTTGTCAGTGTTGGGCTTGCTGTGTTTCTTAAGCAGCTCATAGATCACCATATGCTTTACAAGAAGTTGTTTGAACGGAATCTAATTCCTAAGCACCATTTTATGGTACACTATCCAAGAATGCTGTGTATGTTTGGACCTCTTTCTCATTTGTGGTGTATGAGATTTGAGGCAAAGCATAATCCCTTAAAGAGGCAAGCACAGGTATGCAATTTCAAAAATATTGCCAAAACAGTCGCCTATAAACATCAGGTTCAACAAATGTATAATTTCAAGCTTGGGGATCCATTTTGTAAAAAATACAATGTCGGCAATGCCTACCCTGTGAACATTGGTTCTTTAAAGAAAGCTGATCTTATACTCGAGGGACTTAAGTCAGCCATGCACAAAGATTTCAGGACTGGATCTGTGCTGCCACTAAAAACACAGTATCATGGGGAGCACTTATTTGGTCAGATAATTCATGTTCTACCCCAGGAGGAGAAGTTACTCTTTCTTATTAGAGTGCTTGAAGTTCAGTGCTTTGATGAGCATTTCTATGCATATGTTGTGCAACAAACTAAAGATCTTGAAATGATAAATTTGGATAATGTTGCAGATGTTCGACCTCTTGATATTATGTCAAATTTGAGCAATGACAAGCTCTATCTCAATCCGAGGTATAAGGTTTTGTAGTTGTGGTTCTGATACTGTCATGTTCAGTAATAACATTTAATGCATTTTTTTACTTGTATATGTTGTATTACAAATGCATGTAAAGTTTTGTTTGAAAAAAAGTTGACGATTTTAAATGAAAGATTAAATAAAGGCTCATGATTGTATCCTTGCTTTTCATTATTATTGAAAGAAAAATATTCATTAGTCACCTGGTACTTCCATTACACATTAATGACACACAATGTGCAGAAATAACACTTGTGTTTATCTGGGTTACACACGTGTAAAAATAACACTTGTGTTTATCTGGGTTACACATGATTTACACAATGTGTAAAAATAACATTTATATGTTAAGCCATGTAACAGCTGTTGTGTAGAAATGGTTTACACATTTGCTGTGTTGAAATTAACACGAGTTGTCCCTGAGCACACTCAGTAGATGTGTTGAAATTCAACACGTGTCATTTCTAACATCCCTTAGAGTGTATAAGCTTTTACTGTGTTTTCTTTTTAATAATAAATTAAATCTTGGCCACATCTTAACAATTGTCGCTGCTTTAATGAAACCATATGAAATACTTCAACACATTTCCCTTGACACTCGTTCTTTGCCTCCAATTAAAGGAGTATATTGGTATAAATAAATTCAAACTAGCTGTAAAGATGGTCAGATATATTTATTAAATGTTTTTTTGTTTTTTTCACAGTCAAGATCCAATCAAAACAGAGGATAAACCAAGAGCACATTGTGTTTCTTTAAGAACAGAATAAGAATAGTTTTGTTGTGAATCCTGAGCAGAAGGCCTCTCATCCCCCGATAATCACAACAAAAAGAAAGCAAGCGTGCTCATGGAGGAAGGGGTTTATCCACTTATTTATTTGTATCTCATAAATCCATCTCTCTTCCTTTTTTTAAAATGGGTGAAAGCAGATTAAAAATGAATCTTCTATACACATCGTCTCCAGTAAAGGGGCATTCTGTACAGTGTAGTTGGTGTTTACAGTGTGTATCTACACGCGATATGTTACAGTTCGGATGCGCTTCAGGTGGCCTAGACCCCGCAGTCAGCACAGAGGTGAGTTCCCTGCTGCGCCATCACGTAATGAAATGACGAAGAGGAGCGTGAATCAGCTGTGAGAAGAACACACCCGCGTTACTGGCTGCGACGAAGGCAACCCGAAACATCCCGTCTATTTCTGATAAGAACGAAAGGCATCACAGATCTCCATCAATTGAGCGGTGGCTCTGTGTGATTAATTATAATATTTTAAGTACTTTATTTACTTTCATTATCTTTATACAATGAATATTCACATACACAGTTGATTTTCTTTGATTACAGGTTTCTGTTCAAAAGGAAGCACAAAGTTATGCAGTGTTGACTCTTTAAAAGTCGGCTCCTTTTGCTACAGTAAATGTTTCTTCTTCATACTGCCGTCCCTCCACAGGGACGGCTGGATACATGTTATATACATGACTGGTAGCTCGAGTAATCACAAGCTCCTCCGAGAAAAAGTCTGAAGCAGCTTGCTGCCGTTTGCAGTGGTCTGAAAAAAACACAAAAAAGAAACAACAATGCTAGAGGAAACGAGGAGAATGGCCGGCCACGTTTAGACCACCGACCTAAAGAATAAGCACCAGAGTTTATGATGTCCCCTGAAGCATTAAAGGAAAAAGGACATGGGGAAGGTGAGGGGTGCAAAATCAAAAAACGCACAACATGTAGCAATGCTGTGTCAAGTCCCCAAGCTTCTGCTGCTGAGGAGTTGCCCTGTGGAAGGGTTCCACACATTTGGTCTGTGGCACTTCAGTGTCATTAACTCAATTCTTATTTGTATGTGAAAGGGTAGTTTTGATTTTCTTTTCTGCATCTCGACTGATTTACAGACTTGCGTTATTAAACTAAGGCTCTCTTACCTCAGCACTAAACCTGAGAATGAGCTTGAACGTGGGCTGAGTAAACTAAACCGGATGAACTCGGGGAGAGAGGGCTCACCGCTATGGCTTGAAGGTTATTTTGTTTCACTCCAGACTGTTGACTGCACAGCCAAATAGCAGATACACACAATGCATGTGACACAATTGTTACTTTCTAACAATACATCACAGGTGTATGACCCGGTTAATACTTTCAGAAACCCAACAACCCCTAAATGTGTTTTAATGCTTATTGTATTGGCCAGTTTCCACTCCACTGACTACATGCAATATTTATATATAGATGTTGCTTTCAAGACATGACATTTGATACGGTTTTTCTTTAGTCCAGTGCCCATCTCCTTTATGACCACTCACCAAAAAAGGAAAAACAAACAAACATGGAACTTTAAAGGACATTTACTGCCATTTTGCAACAATGCTGGGATCTGTATGCCTCAGAGGCGTCTGTTGTAATTACCGGTACCATGGTTGGTAATAAGTGAGAAGCTGAAAACGGCTGCTTTCAGTACATGTACAAATTAACTTTCACGTGAACGGGGATGTCTTTTTGACCTTATTACAACACAAGATAGCCAAATATCACATGCTGTCTTGTATCATGTTTACGGCTAGATGCCCTGCAGGGGGATTTGTCTAACTGAGGGATTTAAATAAATGTGATCTTTATGTTATCAAATAAGCATTATCACGCCTGTTGCTCTGTAAACCACGGCGGCTTCATCGGAAACTTTACGGTCCGAGCTTGAAATTCAGAAAGGCAAAAGAGAATCAGCTGAGAACACAGAGTCTGTACTTTGTCTCTTATGTTGTGGCAATTATCCAAACTGCTCAAACTTTAAATGAAAACTGAGTGTGTCATCCTGGTGTGTGTGTGTGTGTGTATCTCACTTAAACTGAAGCAGTGGGCTGCAGTCATAGCGGCCTGGAACATGTCCAGTGTCCCTGGCTTAAACATCTGAACTATGAACCTCAGGCCCAACTGCCACCACACAAACAATTCACACATTTCGATTTAGAGTCTTTTTCTTGATTCCCCATTTGCCTTTTGATCTCGTAGCCGTTCTCCACGCACTTCATGACCGTCTGTTTTCCTAACTCGCGTCGTTATTCACGGGAGGATCCGACGATGCTTCTTACTCTGGGCTGTCCAGATGTACGAGAGGTTTATCCTCTGCTTCGGATCATCCTTTTTGATGATAATGATAAGACGGCTCATTAAGAGACAGAGCGTCGTTGCTAAAATGTCTTTGTGTGTGTTTAGTATAGGTGGGGGTAGAGGGTGGTCACAGCAGTCTTCTCATCTTCAGAGGCAGCCATGCAAGCACACAAAAATTGCAACAATTACTATGAGTCCAACGGGGGAAAAAAGAAAGAAAAGAAAATTCAGGCACCAGACCCCAAAACTACTCTTGCCATTTAGTAGCTCTATAGAACTAGAGCCTTAAAAGAAGATCGCGCTTGAACTATAAAATCCTCTCAAACACTTTCAGTCTCTTTTAAAAAGTCAGTCAGCAGTGGGGAGGACATTAAAAAAATATCCATGATTTCTGTTTCAAACAGAGGAGCAAAGATGCTGAAATGCTTGCATATTTCATGATGGGGTATCATATAATATTTAAGGGCTGGGGAACAGGATTGCGGCAAAAACGATGCTGCAAATTAAGATTTGGTTTAAAATGACAAAATAGCTTATATACATTGGTGGTTATCTTGTGCAATTCTTTTTTTGTTTTTGTTTGTTTAACTTGGCTGAATAAACAGCGATGTGGGGAGGGAGAGAAAAACAAGAGGAGTCCTCCGTCTATTCTTGGCCAAATCCTTCGGTTTCCTCGATGGCAAAGAGCAGCTTCTCTTTCAGCTGTTCGAAACTCTTGTAAGGAGGCAAGTCCAGGCGGTTGAAACTGAAAAAAAAAAACACAAGGACGAAAGATCAGTGTAAAGGCTCGGATACTTAATAAAACATGAATTAGTTATAAAACAGTGTTCCCATACACTCAATGTTTTTTTTTGCTTGTAATGTGATAGAAAATATTCATTAAACATAACAAAGCAGCATCTCTATAGGTTTCAAATCTGCAGAGCTGTCGTCCGAATTCTGCGTGTGCCTGCTGATTATATATTACTAACCAGGGATATTAACAGTCTTTTAACTAGATCACGGCTGCTGCGGTTCAATCTTGTGAGAAACTCATTGAACCAGAGGCAGCGATTGGAACACGACGGCAAAACTGATCGAGAATTAAGAGTAAAACATCACGCAAGTAACAATCCCAGTTAACTTAATACCTGTGAGTAATGTACGGAACAACATCTAATCGCACTATTTGAGGGAGGAATGAATCCCAGGAATCAGAGGAAGAGCACTCCACTCACCATGTGTGGCTCCGAGGAAGCCATGTGTCCTTCCCCACCTTCTCAATGCAGAACTTCTGGGGCCCGTTACTTCCTGCAATACAAAAGAAGATAAGGAGTGAGGACATTATGTATCCATAGCTCTTGGTTTCTGAATGGTTATTTCGTGAATGTGTGTCTCTGTCACTGACCCATGAGTTCAGCAAAGCCGCCCAGAGGAAGCCTGCAGGTTCCAGTGACAAACTGCATGAGCCGCAGTCGCACTTCGTTGTCCACTTCTTTCACCAGCTTCAAGGGAGGAAGTTACAACACACACACACACACTCGTCAATGACCACACAATACTGACTAGACAGGCTGCTAACCATCGGATGATGACACATTTCAATTAATCATTGAAAAGGAGTAACGTGAACTCAAGAGAAATGTGTCAGTAACACCACAAATGTCAGCTTGTGGAACCCTGTGGAACACGTCGAATATTCTGCTCCTTTCCATTATAAACAGACGAGGGTGAGGAATATAGAAGCAAGGTCTGTGTGTGTGTCTGACTGTACCTGCCAGAACCAGATGATCTGTTTGCTGTTTCTTGTATAGTGGCGGTACACCGTGTTCCTCTGCCAGTCCTGAAGGTCTACTTCCTGCATTCCACAGAGCATCACCTGCGTCGAACACACACAAGTAAATAAATGACCAATAGAACTATTAATAAATGATTAGAAGTAGAGAGAATTCTCACACAAAAGAATGATTTTCTACACACATCCACATTATTCCATCGTATTGAAGTAATGATTAAAGCTCTGAGGAGTCGGTTAGGCTATCGGAAACACACACTAGAGACATGACACCACAGGTCATGAACAGCACCCAACAGGACGGCGCTTGTTACGGGCACTACGGGCATCAGACTACGCTGCTCACCTCGAGCTCCTTCTCATCAAAGTACTGGAGCCACTGAAGTGGGACCACCTCGTTGAAGCCGTCCAGGAAAGCTTTGGTCTGACCTTCCACCCCGCGGGAGAACCTCCACTCTGCCATCAGACTACAAGCACAGCACAAATGTACTTTGTAAGTTTATAAATATAGATATAGAAATATAGTTAGCATTATGATGAAACAGCAGTTATACTGAACCTGATATACTCCTCCTTGTTCTCCTCAGTGACCAGAACATTGGTGCCATCAGGCTTCAGGTCATGAGAAGTGATCTTCCCCAGGATCTCCATGTCCACTGAGAAGTACATCTCCAGACCACACTCTTCGATGTTGTTGTCCCTGGGGACAGATGAGATTGCGTTGCTGCCACAGCATAATCAAGGGTGATTACGGCTCGTTGTTGCAATAACAACCAAACTAAGATCTCTACCTTTCCACCCCTAAGCATAACATCTGATAGTATTCTTTAAATGCTGTGTGTGTGTAGTCTGTCCTCTTTCCGTTTCTCTGTGGTACGGACGTCTTTTGTGGTTGAGGTCCCAACGTTATCTTGATCAACAGTCCTCACTCCAAACACTTCATCTTTACTTAGTGTTACATTTGATGTACTTTCTTTCTTGGTCCGCACCAAAGAAAATGATATATTGTAGTTATCACACATAGCTCAGGAAGAATTACTTTGTATTAAGTATTAATAATAATAATAATAATAATAATAATGCATTTTATTTGTAACGCACTTTTCATTCAGAGAATCTCAGAGTGCCACAGAGCCAGTACATAGTGAAAACATAGTAAAAACAAACTATAATAAAAAACTATTAAACACTGAATGAACAGAAACACAAAAGAAATGATGAAATAACTGACAGTGATTTAGCACAAGGTCAGAAAAGGTTTTTAGGCCAGTCTTAAAAGAGACCAGTGTCTGTGTTGCCCTTAGGTGGTCAGGGAGACTGTTCCATAGGCACGGCGCTGCCGAGCCAAAGGCCCGGTCGCCCATGGTGTGGAGCTTGGTGTTGGGGACCTGGAGGAGCGAGCGGTGTGAAGATCTGAGGGTGCGGGTGGAGGTTTGGGGAGTAATGAGTTCTTGTAGGTATGGAGGTGCATGTCCATTTATGCATTTATATGCGAGTAGTAGGACTTTGTAGTCAATCCGGAATGAGACAGGGAGCCAGTGTAGTGAGTGTAGAATGGGTGTTATGTGCTCATACTTCCGGACTCTCGTCAGGATCCTGGCAGCGCTGTTTTGGATGTATTGCAGCTTCTGGATGTTCTTGCCAGTGATCCCAGTGAAGAGAGAGTTACAGTAGTCCAGTCTTGAGGAGATAAAGGCGTGGATGCATCTCTGCATCTGACAGGGTTAAAGTGGGGCGGAGTTTGGAGATGTTTTTGAGATGATAAAAGGAGGTTTTGCACAGGTGTTTTATATGGTCATTAAAGGTCAGGTAAGGGTCAAACCTAACTCCCAGATTAGTGACTGTGGAGGAGAGGGGGATGACCTGACCGTCGAAGGTGAGATGAGTTATGGAGGATGACTGAACCTGGTGTGGAGTGCCAACAAGGAGGGCTTCGGTTTTGCTACTGTTTAACTGGACAAAGTTGTTGCTCATCCATGCCTTTATCTCCCCAAGACAGGCGGTGAGACATGACATGGCTGCAGAGGGGCTTGGGGCAGCTTTGATGTAGAGCTGCGTATCGTCGGCATAACAGTGTAAAGAAGCAGAGCAGTAGGAATGGGGTCCAGGGTACAGGTACAGGATTTTCTCAACATGGCTCTCCTGAACCTCAGCGAGATGTAGAGGAGACAGCACACTCGCAGATAAGGTGTTGGTGTCAGAGGGACGCATAGATGGAGAGCTGGACATCAGAGAGCGAATGTTGTTGACCGTGGATCTGAAAAAGTCAATGAAGCTGTTGCATTGCTCCTCTGTAGCCTCAGTTGAAGAGGATGGTTGTGGCTTCAGGAGATGGTTTATGGTTGAAAAAAGCGGTTTAGAGTTGCCAGGGTTTTTATTGATTAAGCTGGAATAGTACTGTGAGCGAGCATCTTTAAGGGAGTTGGAGTAGGCCCTTTGATGCTCACGGAAAGCCTGTTCATGGAGAGTGAGCCCAGAGTGTCTGTAGCGTCGTTCCAGAACACGGCCAGCTGTTTTTATTTTCCGCAGCTCATGTGTGAACCAGGGAGCGGAGCGTGAGAAATTGACCTCACGTGACTTGACAGGGGCATGGAGATCAAAAACACTGCTATTAGTTGAAACTGCAAGTGGAACGGACCAACCTTGAGCTCTGTGTGCTGGTTGATTCATTTAAGAATGCACAAAGTGACTGTTTTATCGAAAGCTCCACTGGGAGTAAAGTGCTGTGATATCAAAGGGTAACTAAGGTATTTTCAACCGTGACCCTATTTCCCCATTTTTTTGTGTCAAAGTGACTGATGGGGACAACAATTATTGAAATTGAGCAAAGTTATTGATCAAGAACGCTGTAATCGGTAGCCGCCAAACGAGCTGCGAGGGCAAGTGAATACAAGAGAATACAAGAGAATACACGTCTGTGCAGACCAAAGACACAAATTACCTTATCCATATCAGTGAGTTGTAGAACTCTGGGTCGATGGACTCCAGGTCTTTGAGTATCAGCTTCTTGTTCAGCATGCGTTTGTAGAAAGGCAGAGAGAAGCCTGTGTCGATAAACTTGCCGTGGAAAAGTGCCTGTAGCAAAAGATGCATAAAAAGAGATTAATTCAATTGCATTTGTACCAAAATAACATGAACTTTATAAATTGTTTCACTTCTAATCTTTTTTGCGTAGGCGTTGGTGTGATCAGGATTGCTTGCAATTTTGCGTGGGCGGCATGTGGACTTGCCATTGCAATGAAGCGGCCTATGAAGCAGAAGTAGGAGAGGTGGTCCGGGTTGATAGCAGAGGCTGGGTTGATCTGCAGACAGTAGTTGCTCTTGCCGGCATACTCAAACAGACAGTACATGGGGTTCAGCACTTCATGGGACAACAAGAAGAACCATTCTCTGCAAAATCACGAGAGGAGAGACGGAGACAAGGAGCGAGGGCGAAGACAAGAGAGTGTAGGTGGGGGAACGAAATTAAGTGAGGAAATGAGAGAAGAGAGAAGGGTTTTACATGATTAATTACTGCTTACATTTCAGAAGAAGCTTGTTTCAATTGATATTATACTCTTTGTATTATCTATATTACCGGGCTAAGCCACCGTAGTCTAGACCCTCCTCGCCTCTGAAGATAACGTAGAGTCTCCTCCTCAAGTCGTATGGCTTCAGGGCCATAATCTAATAAACAGAGAAAACACACATCAGCTAGGACACAACATCAGCAAACGACAAAGGACAGTTGGCATGCATTTATTGACTGTAGAGCTGAAATTAACCACGTATGTAAGCTGTGATGCATCGCATTACTGTATGTGCTGTATAACATTGGTTTAAACTGGAACCGGACCGTGGTAGAAAATCCCTCTTACTTGCTGGAAAGAGTCTTCAAACAACGTCTGTCTGGAGACGGTGATCTTCACATGGCTCGGGAGAGCATTGGACTGAGCAAACAGGGGAAACCATTAATGCATCCGGGTCGGAAAAATAAGATAAAGACGAGCAACTGAAAGCAAAAATATAGAGTTACGGAGTAAGAGAAAGAAAACGCTTACCTGGCACAAGTAGCGGAAATGGGCAAGCTTCCATCGAAAGCTGCGCTCATAGGCAATCTGAGGGCCTTTGGTGCTGAGAAGAGCAAAGAAACATAAATAAGTAAGCTGATAGATGCAATGCAATGAATCTTCACCATATAATGAAAAACAAATGTAGTACATGTGAAATATGCTCTAGTAGGGTCCCAGCAAGTTATTATTTAGAAATATTTTCTGGCTTTTCAGAGTTAATTCATCAAATTCCCTGAACGTCCCTGCGTGAAACACAACCGTTGAAATTAAATACCAGTGGGAACCATTATTTTTCTGAATCTTCTTTGAATTTCTTGAGCTTTCTGTGAATTTAAAGCCAAACATGACCATCTGGTCCTTGTAAAGTGTTCTCAATGCATAAGTTCCCATAGCTACGGCTCTTCAGATTACTGGCTTTCTAGAACATAGTCACATAAAGTTAACTTCTTTTAAAACGTGTTCTTACACAGAGGACTTTCCGGTGCGGGGATCGCTGAAAGTGGTGGTTCGGGTGTTGTGATCCACAAAGTAGCGAACTCCTTCCCTTGTGTACCGGATCTCCCAACCTTCAGGGAGAGGATCTTCATTCTGTAGCCTGCACACACACAACAAGTTTGATCTTTTAATGGTACTTCAGTATATGATGTATTGCCTTAAATATAAGACAATATTTTGGGGAGTCATTTCATATTTTGAGAATTTTCATAATGGGCTAACTTTTATAAGCTGTACAACATGTAAGGACTGAATTGCAACATCTTACGCACGATCGGACAGCGTTTCTTGCAATTTGCGGCGTTAAAATTGCTGGTAAGCAACCACCGAATGAGTGCTAACGCTAGCTTAACACAAACCAAGAACTGTACGCTGCCTAATAGTTAATAGCATCGGTCAAATTAATCAAAACTACTGACCCGAAATCTGGTGCTATAATAACGTATCATGGTAGAGAGTCGGTGGCAAATTAGCTACATTTGCTTTGATGATGATACGTTGTTCTTCTCCTGTAGATCATAACCTGTTGTGTGTCGTTTGTTTTTAAGAATGAGTTCTAAGTGGCTGACCACATCGGGACCTGTCGCTAGAGACGAGTCACCAGCAGAATGCCTCTAGCGATGCAGCTCGGTGTGACCAGCCATTTACACTATTGATTTAGGTGAAAAGGTCAAATTGTTGCGCAGTGAAATTCACGGTTTATTGGATATTGATTTGGATATGCTTCTCATGAATGTTTTACCTCTCGAGAAATCCAAAAACAATAGGAACTGTGAAAGGATTGTGGATTGTGCAAACAATCTGGAGTCCAAAAGAGTTATGCGTGTAGTGATTGTTGTGGATCAAATGTTACCGTACGTCATGCTGGGTTACACGGTATTCTTGACATTCTGTTCAGATATAACTATAATCACTCTTCTTGGCTTAATAGAAACCAGGTCAGAGAAGCAGAAGATTCCTTCCACTTCAGCTACACATACAGTGAGGTCACGACACCACAGTTGCTACCTCAGAATGTTCATGGTATTAGTAAGAATAGCATAGAACTGGTCAACACTGGTCTATTATATTTTGGCCCAAACAAGGCCAGTAAAATCACCGGTAAACCTCAGAGAGAACGATGCAATAACATGGTGGTGCAGGACAGAAAAAGCCCATTACCTTCCACATAAAGAATGATGATCGTTGAAAGAGCTCACCCTTGGGTTCGGGGGTCTTCCCACTGCGTTGTCTTGGTGTTATGGTTGACAAAGTACACTCGGTCATTGGAGTCCACACGTCTCTCTAAAGTTGATAAAAACGCAGACAGAAGTCAGTATCGGAATAGACAGAATGGACACTGGGCCCCAAAATGTGGCAACACAGCGAGCAGTGTTTGTGCTTTCGTATTAATACTCATTTTGGCATGAAAATGAAAAGAGATAAAAATCTATTTTTTTTCTTGTCAGCAAGAAGTGCAGATGTGATGTCGAACAGTACATACTGACACTGAGTGAAAATGTGTGCAGTATTTAGAAGGAAAGAATGTGACCTCACCCCATCCAGGAGGGAGCGGGCCGAGAGGATCATTCTCAGCCGACATCATGGACGCCTGAAAACGAGGGATGCACACATAAGACTTCCATTTAAAAAACACGAGGAACACACACATTTGGCAAAAAAATATTCCTAATATATATGTATCAAAAAGAAAAAGAACACGCGATGAGAGTTGGAGAAATGGGAGAAATTCCAAATGAAAACAAGTTTTGCTGTGTTGCTGGCAAGAAGGCCTCTGTGCTTGGTTACTGCTCTATACTTCCCAGCTATCTATTGATTTGTGCTGTAAGCTTATCATCATCAGTAAAGATGACATTACTGCTGAGATCAAAGACTTAAGAGAGGGACCCTCCCCAAGATAAACCAGATTTGGGCAGAGGCTGGGGTGTGCATATATTCTGGCGAGGTGGTTCTCCCCTTTAGGCTACACGAGTTGCTGTGTACTGATGAATGGGGTCGCACAATGAATGCACCCAGAGAAGAAGAAAAAATAATAAAGAATAAAAACATTGAAAAGCAGTAGTCGGTAACTATATCAAATATATGTGATTCGTCATTAAAGATATTCAAACATCTGGTCCTTTTAAATGAGCGCCTTTAAATGCTCTAAAAAGACAACGGAGCCATTTCAGAGCTCTCGAGATTTCATTTGGGTTGCAAAAAAAATGTGCAGAATTTCTTCCATAGTCTATTATTAAACATATATATATATATCTGCAACGGCTAGCACAAATTCTGTTTGTTTTACTGATGAGAGACAAAAAACAAGAGCCCGTTAACAGTTAAGATGTTCAGCAAGGTTCATTTACACAGAAATGTGCTCTTCTCACAGTTCATAGATAAGGCCTGTTAAAAAGTGGGTCACCAGATAAAAGAGTCTGGGAACACTGCTATAGATAATAGTGGAGTACAATATGTCCGATATCTGAACCATTCTCGACTTCAAACAAAAGGCAAAGAGGTTACTGACATCACAGATCAGCAGAAACTAAATCATCTTCAAAGATTTGTAAAAGTGGTTTCAGTCAGAGCCTCATGTGTTTCGTATTGTAATGGGGAAGTACTGGGGAATGTTTTGAGTTAAATTACACTTAAAAATGTGACGAGCTTATAAAAGCTCAAAGCTGGATACATACAGTGCGGTCAGGTGACTCAATATGGCATCGACTTTTTTTCGGGTGCGAGATCTAAAGATTGGAGTTTTGCAGATTGGCAGCATGTATCGTTGGTCCCCAAAATTGGAATGTATAGTGGGAATCACAAATAAACTAAGGAGCTGTATTTGGAATAATATTTGTTGCATATTGACAAAGCGTCCATAATTGTAAAGCGTGTGAAGGAAAACCCTTTGTAAAAACGTCATTAATGTTCAAATAAACTAAATATCACAAATTTACAAGAGGAGGACACATTGGCCACACTGTTTCTTTGCATGCACTAGTGTGGCCTCTCTTAAGGGAAATGTCCACGCTTCTTGATTATTATTATTATGTGGAACGAGGTGTGGAATTTCACAGTAAAACCAAAACTAAAAAGTTAGAATGTTGACAAACTGAATTAGTAGGTAGGAAAATGCAAATGAAACCTTTTCTAAGTGGGTTCGGGGGACAAGAGGGCGGAGGACGGGTGGAGGTGGGACTGGACTTACAGAGTAGAGGTATCGCTGGTTAAACTGGTGCATAGCTCCCTGCAGCTGGCTGCGCTGGCTCTGCCACTGCTCAAAGTTGCGGACCGATTCCATAGTGGGGCGCTGCCATGTGGTGGTGCGGGTGTTGTGGTCCACGTAATAGATCCTGCCCCGGTCATCCACTCTACGCTCCCAACTGGCAGAGTGACAGAGATACGGTACAATAAACAATCAGCCGGTAAGTTAATGAATGAGCCAGCCTGGAACAAAGTACACTTCCCCAAGTTCTTAGAAAGAGATATATATATATTAAGGTGTCTTTTGTAATTGATATTTGAAATAAATATCCCGGATACAATACTTCTCTTTGTCAGTGCATTACAGTAAAAACACAAGGCTGCTTCATGAACCTTTTTGCCTTCAGCAAATCAGTTATATTCATAAATCAGAACACTTTATTATGTCGTATAATGGGATTAAATTATGTCTATGGAGGCTAAATGTAAGTGCAAGAAATTAAACTGAAATTACTTAATAAAGGACACCTGTGTACGGCAGCCACAAAAACGCACAAATGAACCCGGTGGAGTTACAGATTCCATGTCTGAGAAGCGGTGAAGACGGGTGGCGAGCAGGAGAGAGACACACTCACCCTGGTGGTAGCGGCTGTGGTCTTTCCCAGGTCGTAGTTCTGGTGTTGTGGTCTACATAATACGTTCTCCCGTGCGGGTCTTTACGCTGTTCCCACCTGAAAGACAATTAACAACAATTTGCAGGGTGAAAACAAAAAGCTACATTGGGTTGTGAAAGAGGACAGCGATGGATATGAAGAGAGATGTTGCTACATTATTATGAAATATGAGTGTTTGATACTCAAATTATTTTAGTACCATCATAAGGTAGCATCCTCTTCTTTACTACAAGACTTGACAATATTTGTATTTTTTAAATTAATAATGAAATATATCAATATTTATGTTAGACAAAGTCTCTAACATACAGTAAATACTCCTTAATTTATTCATAGCTTTGAAAAAAGTGAATGCAGAAAATGCAGCTGGAGGTGTTTTTTTTACCCCGGCGGCAGAGGGTCTGAGGCTCCAGCGTTGGGGGCCTGCTGCCTGGGCTTGGCCCCATCTGTGGTTGCAGTTGCACTGCTACTACCGCTACCGCCTCCTGAAGCATTCGCTTCTTCTATTGCTGGGGGGGAGGAGGACGAAGATGAGGAGGTTGTGATGGTCTGGGCCCCCTGTGCTGGGGGGTCAGACGTGGAGGAAGCAGCAGCAGCAGCAGTGCCATCAATAGGCTTAGCAGGAGAAGAGGAGGCTGGAGCCTGTGTGGAGGTTGGCAGGGTTGGAGGTGTGCTATCTGGTGCTGTGTCGGGGTCTGGCAGGGCGGCGTCTTGATTGCAGTCCTCGTGGTCTTCTGCAGGGGGCAGCACGTCACCTGTTGTAGCAGGCGATGGCCCAAGCGAGGCATCACAGGACTCCCCATTGACTGCAGGCAAGTCAGGGAAAGACATGGGTGCTGTTTACATGCATGGACTAAACACTTCATCCATCCTTGGAACCTACATACACACTGTATACGTGCATCAACTTATATCTACTGGCTGATCAGCAAGTGGTTTTTATTTATCTCTGTACATGAATTAAGGTAAAGCTATTTGTTGCCTTTTAAAAATGCAAAAGTAACATTACCGCACGAACAATTCTGAAGTCAACCAAACTAAAGATCAAGCTCACCCGTCCTACTCTCTGTGTCACCGTCTGAGGGTTGGTGGACTGGGGTGGAGTTGGGTGTGGCGTCGCCGTTGATGACGTGACCGAGGGCGGGGCTGCCGGAGCTGGAAGGCTCCTGTTCATCCACACCATTGGAGACCGAACAGGAACTTGACCTCGGGCCCAATTCTGTACCATTCACTGTGCTTTAAGAGAAAACACACAAGGAGGTCAAAATAGTTTGATCAAATCTGAATCTGGGTACACACACAATTCATTAATTAAACCTTACAAATTCTATACCTATTTAGTACATACAATAAAATATCTTATTCAGTAATTGATACTTTTATTTAAGACTAAGAAATCATTACAGTTCCCCTCATTTGCAATCATGACGAGAAATACACAGCGTTTAAAAAAATCAAAACAGAAAAGGACAATACTCGGTGAAAACAATTGCACACTAAGTGATAAAGTGATTTATGGATGAAAAGATACAGGTGTTTATCACGCCTCTGTGCCAGAGAGGACAGACCGCCTGTGATACAGAATGTCATGGGGATATCATAGGGATGTCATAGGGATCTCCGGTAATGAATCTCAATGAATCTGAGGGCAGAATGATCAACTGAGTCGAGTGTGCAAGTGGAAGCAGCAGTACGTCTGTAGATTAGGGAATGTGAGCTAAGTGTGTGCGGGTGCCAGATAACTTCCCTAGTTGTGTTCTAAGAACATGTGCCAACAATTTACTGATGTCATCTCTGACATTTTCAACACATCAGTCTCAGGAGAGTGTTCCCACCTGCTTCAAGACAGCCACCATCGTCCCTGTACCAAAAAGATTCTGCAGGGTCCAGTCTCAATGACTACCAGCCTGTGGCTCTCATCCCCATTCTGATGAAGTGGTTTTACAACACATATATAAAACAACAACCCAACCCAGGTTTGTATACAGAGCAAACATATCCACAGAGGATGCTGTCTCCACTGCCCTCCACCATCTTGAAAATAACAACACCCACATCAGAACGTTGTTGGTTGATTTCAGCTCAGCCTTCAACACCATCTCCCCCATGAAACTGATTGGTAAACTGAGCATTATGGGCTTGAGTACCTCACTCTGTAGCTGGCTATTAGACTTCCTCACAAACAGACCCCAGGCAGCTGAGATCTGCAGCCACACCCCCTGCACTCTAGTGGTGAACATTAGAGCCCCCCAGGGCATGCAGATGAAACCTACCGTCATCCGCCAGATTACAAACAACAATTAGGCATCATATAGAGTGAAAATCAACAATCTTGACGAGTGGTGCTCTGAGAACAAACTACTGCTCAACGTCAGTGAAACCAAGGAGCTGATTGTTGATTTTAGAAAAAAAAAAAAAAAGAGGCTCAGACATACACTCGTCTACATCAATGGAGCTGAGGTGGAGCAAGTGAACAGTTTTACGGTCTTGGCAATCAACATCACAAACAACAACCCGACATGGGCATCACACATCCTGACTGGTAACATTACAAACTGGCATGGGATGCAGCCCAGGAAAGGAGAGCTCTACATCAGGTGATTAGAACCACTCAGTGATATTGGTGACTATAGAGGTGCCTGTGAAGAGCCCAAAAGGCTTTTAAAAAGACAATACCCATCGCAGCCACAGCCTGTTCACCCTGCAGCTGTCTGGCAAGCGTTACAGAAGTATCAGCTGCCGTACCACCAGAGCAGCTTATTTCCTCAGGCTGTGAGACTGTTAAATTCATCATCCACACATACTACAGTTTTGTTTTGTTTTTCTTATGAAGCAGAATGGGACTACTAACTGCTTTCCATTGTGCAACCCTGTTGTACAATGATAATACAGGAACTTTGTCACCCTTGTAACCTTAAAAGGCTTGACTTGAGACATTGGGTCTATTGTTTTGTAAGGACAGGACATAAGAGGATTGTCCAGTGATGTAACGGGGACACAGCTGAAGAGGCCCTTTTATGAGCTGGAAGAGTTCAGACGGTGCCACAGACGTGCCCGCACTAAGACCAATACAAAATCTGCCATATGACTCAAGTCCAGGCTTTGTCCAGGCAAGCGGTGGGTTCGTAGCCGGCGATAAGGAAAACGGCAGACCAGCAAGCTAGCAACCAAGAAGAAAAGGTTAGAAAGGGTCATAAGTATGGACAACTCCGATGAATGTTGATTGTACTTCTCAGCATAAAAGCCCTTACTATACACAATGTCCGGTAAGACGCATAGCACAGAAAGTGATGCCAACTCATTTCCCACCATATCGGCCCCATTAATATCTTCGGTCATTTTCATTACAGAGCCTGGCAGAGGCTGACAACCCTTCCAGCAAAGAGTTATTTGTTCATTTGCATTTATGTATAATATTTTATTTTCATCAAAATACTGATGTTTCAATATATTTAGGTTAACTACAAATACTACGTCAAAGGCAACTGGACTTTCTGTTTTAGTGTTACAATCGGATGCTCAGAGAAAAATGAGGTCCAAAGAAAAAACGGACGAGCAATTACTGAAACTATTTAAGTTGGAAGACACGTGGTTAAAACCAAATACAACATTGTACTCCTGTATCCAGCATGAGGGTCGGAATCAAATGTTTTGACAGGCTATGAGACCTGGCGCCTCGGGCTCCACAGGAAAAGTCTCCCTGGTTGACTGTCTGAGGTAAACACAAGCTAACTGAAATGAAGGGAAAAAAGAAAGCAAAGGCAACTAAGCAAAGCAGAGAACAAAAGGAAAAAATAAGAGACATTAAGGCACAGGTAAGGTGGGTAAGGCCTAAAGAATAAAAAGATTTCAGCAGCAAAAGCTAAATAAAAAAAGGAGGAAGGAAGGTTGAAAGAGGTGAAAAGAGAAGAGAGGCGAAGGAGTGAAGGCTGCCAGTTGGCAAGCCGAGCGTAACAGTGACTTACGACCATAAAGGACAGCGAGTAAAGAGACAAAGAGGAAACAAGAAGGGCAGAGGGGTCCCCCGGGATTTGTCTCCCAGTTAAATAGATTACTTAGCTCCGCTTTTATAAGCTGCAAGTCAAGTCACATTTAGGGGAAGAAGCAGGGAGGCAAAGGCCGAGTTCAGGGTGAAACTACACCATATCAACACTAAAACAAATGCAGGATACATGCATCCACAATACTATCAAAAATTCACACCTTCCCTGTTATTTACAAGAGCTAATCATCTGTTTTACGTTTGAATTTGTTAAGAAGTGAATATGCGTACATGTTATTTTAATGAACACATGTTTTAAGATTTCATTATTTAGGTAATAATGACGAGGGAAAATGTCGTCACCACAAATCTATCTGGCTAAGTACTCGTATATTTGGGGTACTCCCAGGGAGGGGGAAACACTACCAAGTGTTAAAGATACCTCTGCTGGTGTCTTGCAGTCCTCTCAGGAACTGCAATGCAGAGAGGAGCCAGGCTGCCACAACCTACTAAACCCCCCCCCCCACCAACCTCCCGTCTGTTGCGACGAGCAGACGTGCTTCTTTAGTGGCTTTTCCCAAAAAACTAAACATTTAGCCTCACTGAAGGGCACCTTTGCTGTGTAACAAATAATAAAGACTGGCACTAGAGGGGCAGCACTCGCACTTGAAGCAGGAGAAGGGCATAGTCAAGGTTGAGAAAAGGCTAGACAGACAAGACACAGACCAAATACGCCTGCATGTGTTCGCCGAGGGCACATTGTGGGGAAACCATGCTAGCACATAACTCTTTGCAGCCTGTTAGCATTCCTTGGTTTCAAGGAGTTGTTCTAAACCAGGCCAACAACCATATAAGGAAGAGTGAAGTAGACAGAATCTTCCTCATGACGCAAAAATGCTGGTTCCTTTAGTTAACTTACCCGTTAGCAGCCCTCGAGGAAGAAGATGATGAGTCTCCATTCTCATGGATGGCATCGCCATTCTGTTGGACTTCTAGTGTGGATTGGGGAAAACAAGCGTACAAGCGTATATTTACTACATTTCTTAAAAGAAGAATTGCTAAGTGCTGGATTGTACAAGGATTAGGTGATAGTGTACCAGTATTTTCCTGTACATGTATCTGTGGCATATTTCTCCCCCTTTGCTTCATTGTTAATCGTCATTCACCAGTACACATGATCATTCAAATTGGCAACCCCCTTGTGTCACCCACCCCCTAACGTATATATACTCAGCTCACTGGTGCCATTTGCTGCATTGCCGTTGGTAAGCGGTGCCAGTTCTTCCTGGCCAGAGACAGTCAGGCCATCTAGGTAGACAGTCAGCTCCCCTGCGGGGACCAGAGCTCCCTTCTGCTCCACGCTCAGTTTCAGCACCTCCTTCACATTCTCCACTGTAGAGGCAAAACAGGGACCGTGTGGGAGGAGGCATTACAATAGAGTCCCATCAAGAAGAGCATAAAGCAAACCAATTTCATAATAAATAGTACTTTATGCGTCTACTGTTCTCTGGAACTGTAGTAACTGTGCACACCCCATCCCAGACCTCGTATTATAATATGGTTCTGCATTTTAAAATCATACATTTCCTGTCATGCTGCTCCAAGGCTTGAATGAGGTCCAGCGTGGCTTTGCCCATCAGAGCGTCTGCCTTCAGGGTGTGGTGACTCCATACTTTGAAATCCACCTGTGTGTGCGGTGTTACATTCCTAAAAAAGGTCAGGAAGACACAAACGCATAGCACAAGTAATTATTATAACATTTAACATAAAGCACACAGATTTACATCATTGCAAAAAGGACAGTCAAATGATATGTGATTAGCGCCAGTGTGCTCCATCATTAAGTTTAGTTTTTTTAGGCCAGGGGGGATTCACTTAGCACAAACAAAGGCTATGTTTGGGACCAGATAAAACATTTTAATGTGGAGAGCAAAGAGGCAGACATGGTGATATATGTCCATTCAACACATAACATCCCCATTCACAACCTCAGCATCTACTTTCAGTATCGGCTCCTCCTCAGAAAAGAGAAACAACAACAACAACAAATAATTATCTAGATGCTCCTCATTCTGATCCTCCTCAAAATCCTCGCTGCAGGCTTAGCGACTGATGTACCCGCGGCTCACATAACACTACACAACAGCACAGTCATTGTATTCACGGTTGAGCACATCAGCCTAAAGAGAAATCTCTAGGATCATAGCCAGGATGCCATATGCAGGATTCATAACAGCTTGCAAAACACACGGACAGCACCACTCTTGTCTTCTTCGCAATAATTACCCAATCAAGACAATTAGTATTTGCGATGACATGTCTCTGGCATTTAGCTGGGCTGTTCTGAAGCCAGAGCTGTACACATCTCAAATGAGACAAAACCCCCTGTGTGTTGTCGTACAGCATTTGTTCCCATTGCCCTTGTTCGAATAATTATCAGATGAACCAACAACCGTATGTATGTTGCGTAAGGTATACACTGTCAGACACACGGACCTCAAAGTTGTGCCCCAAAGCCAAGGACAGAACTGTTGCTCAATCTTTCTCTCACGACTGCTTTTTATACGAGCATGTTGAAGGGACTCCCCTCATCTCAGAAATCTTCAAAGTACGTCTGTCATTTCATATTCTCCATATAGTAAAGTGGATTCATGAGTTGTCCCCCGACTTTATGAAGCACACTGTGTATACCACATGCTAAGATGTACACATAGTACACAGACTGTCAGAGACACATAGGAGGCAAACTTACAGAGTGAGCCTCTCATCCCATTTAGGACTGGAGGAGCTGTGAGACTTTGTCGTGCGCCGCGACTCCCCCTCCGCTGTCACCTCCACATAAATGGCAGTCCCAAACAGGCTTTTCTTCCTCTTGATTTTGGCACAGGAAACTGGTGAGTACATGAACGGATTGATGAGACGAGTTTTTGTTTTTTTTCCCCTTTAACATTTCACATTTTTTAGCATAAAGTTGACACCGTTATTCAGTGTGAGCTCTTTGAGGGACGGGGTCCAGACCCTGAGGCCACCCTGCCACGCCCCGTACATTATAGCCTCGTGTGCGTAGACTCACCAATGGCATGGAGCTGTGATGTTCCTCTGTGGTTATGGCTAGACTCAGCTCTAGAAGAGGCCGTGGCCATGTCATACACCACAGTGGGAAACCTTTAAAAGAGGCAAATAAAGCAAACATCAAACACACAAGACATATAGCCAGTAAAAGCACAAATAAGAAACAGGTGAGCTTGGCAGGGTTCCAACACAAATACAGCTGAGAAGTCGTAGAAGCTGCTTCTGCATATTCTGAACATGTTGTTGAGGTCTGTGGTCAAAGTTTTACCAGCTTTTAGCTGTTAATGTGTCGCAACATTTTGTGTAATATTTACCTACTGTAATGTTGTCATTTTCCCCATGTTATAATTCTGCATGTACATAATGCTGGAAACACAATTTATACTCACAATTGGTGTGCGCTGCTATACCCTCTGGTTCAGCCCACTCCGTGTCCCATGGTTCCTCTGAAACAGAAAAGAGCTCATTATTAGGACAAGGCTGAGCACAGCGGGTGTAAACTGCAGCAGTTCAAAGTGTGACCTCTGATTAAGACACCAACTGAGTACTTTGCATGTATACATCTCGTAACATAGAGCATAACTGCTGTGTTCCCCAGCATAGAGGAATAATTGGGACATTGTGTGAAAAGCCCCTGTTGCGTTGCTTTTTTCACTGTCACACTACAATAAAAAAAAGTCTTTAGATCTGGTGGTACATTCTAGAGTAGCACAATTGCAACTTGCACTCATAACAACTGACCATCATTCACATCTACAACTGTATGATTCTTGTTTCAGCAGTGGTCAACCACAAAAACGACTTCTCCGCTCAAAGCAATAAACCGACTTCTTCCACATTTGCTGTGATTACATTCTACTGTGTAACTAACTACTGTCTTTTGTAAAGGTAAACTACACTTGTGAGCACTAGTTTCAGTCACTATGCACCATGTGTTGAGACATGTACTTCAATCTGTAAATGTGGTGGCAGTTTTACATGTTGATTTACTTCACTGTAAAAGTCTCGGTGTCCATCTGGATGAGATCAAACAGGAAATGAACGCCGTCATATTAACACATTGCAAGAAATACAGGGCTCCAGATCAACTTTTCCACAGGAAGCACTGGTGCCACTAACTTTTCTCAGTTGATCACACCAGCGCATTTTTTTCAACAGCATGGTATTGATCAATGACCTTGCATGCTGATGAATAGATGTCTTAATTTGCATTCCGTGCCTGTACTTTCATCATCAGAAGTTCTACGTACGTCGCTACATACATGTGCATAACGTGCTGTGCATAACGTGCTGTGCATCGCTACGTACAGGCGTATGACGTTAAAGTGTCCGGAATTAATTATAACCTACGTTTTAGGGCCCTACTACGTCATCACTACGTCATTTTCTCTAGAGTGTCTGAATTGTCATTCAAATTTGTGGAATGAATTTAAGATAACTTACTTTACTTTCCCACAATGCAATGTAATAAATTAATATCTGATGCTGACTGCAATATTAAAACTATACCACAATGCAATGCAAATGTCTTTCACCTAGCAATCAACAACAACAATAGTAGGCTAGAGGAAGGAAAACAATGTATTATCAGTGTCTCACTACACATCATGTATTTTAAGCGTATAATAGTGTGCAAATTTCCAAATTGTAGAAGATATCTTATTGAGCATCACAAGGGTAAAAATGTCACATCAAATGGGCCAATACAAATGCGTTGTCAGATTGTTTTTTCCTGTAGTGCTAAGCTAATTAAAGCTAAAAACAAATGAATCATCAGATCATCAACAAAGTCCCAATAATTTGTTGACTGTCATCCACAATGACAGTATGGATATAATGATTAAACCACGTTATACTATACTTTTATCATTATCATACAGCAAAATCTTGCTTTAACATTAGGATCAAACTACATAATGCATGTTATGATTGATAAAATGTGTAATTAGTAAATTAAGCCTTCTATATAATTATAATTGATCTCAAGGCGGATTCAAATCAACGCTGAATGTGTCTTTCTTGTGGAATTGTCGAACTCCTTTTGTCAGCAGTGACGTAACATTATCCTGATCAACACGTTCAGGCATGCTAGCCTTCTCCACGGCAACAAGGAGAACAAATCAAGACAACAAGATGAAGACAACATGCCCATTATAGGTCCACGCTCCAGACGTCACCACGTCCACTGCTTCCTGATCTTGTACCAAGATTCTAATTAGGACCAAGTGCTTTTTGATATGATTAAATGATCACAGCATCAGGTTGTCACATAGGCTGGTTGATCACCCAATATAGACCACAATTTGGAGCAGGCAGATTTTAAGCAGCTTAGGAGGGACTCAATTACAAATGAATAAATAAAGAGCTTTCAAACCTTTCAAGACTTTGTACCAAGACTGGTATTAAGGTTCTCTAATTTCACACAGACAACAATCTACACACAAACATGGACCCTCAGGCCCGCATCTCTCACAAAGTTGCCTGCACTGGAATACATCTGTGTAGAGTAGACCATGATGTCAGGGGGGATGTTTGCTTACATGAACAGGACTGAAGTCCCCCCTTCAAGCACACTCAGCTCAACAAATTGGGCAAAAAAAAACAAGTCATAACCTCAGTAACAGAAAACAAACTTTATCCATAAAGTACATTTAGAATTTACTTTTTAATAACAGGAGGCAGGAGACGCTGAATTTACACCTTTGATCAGTCCAATTAGACAACATAGGGTTTCACTGTGGTAGTTTACTGACCACCGGGCACCCCAAATTTGTAATATTGCATTGTCTATCTTAAGTAATGAGACAGCTATTGCGCTTGCAATTTCCCCACATACAGTAAACGCTGTTTAAACACTAAGTGAATAGAAATCTTTAACCCAGTTCTGCTTTATCTCAACATCAATCGGGAGCTGTTAAATTCGTCTTGCCCATACAGTGACGGCAGTCTACAACTCCTACTTGCCCCACAGCTGCTTTTTTGCTTTTCAAAGGTCAATGTGTGTGAGAGAGAGAGAGAGAGAGAGAGAGAGAGAGAGAGAGAGAGAGAGGAGAGAGAGAACACAAACAAGTATATTCCAGAGCCAGCAAAAGTTGCTTCTCAAGTGACAGCTTTCTGTGAGTAATTCCCTCCTATTGTATAATTATACAGTATGTGACAACCTGAGCTGTCAAACCACTGTTCATAGTCGAAAGACAGCAGGACACTCACTAACAGTTCTGAAATACAATAGCCAAGACTGTATAGAAAACCTTCATCAGCCACTGAAACAAATAAAAGTCATGCTTGACCATTTCTCTTTGAGACAGAGACGATCCACAAATAGGGAATGGAAGACCATTGGGCCTCAATGTCATTGATAGGGATCCCCATCAGGTATTAGCTGGGCCCAAAATTCTGTGTCTTTGCCAATCATGGACTGTTTTGAGTGCGTTACTTGTTCAGTAATATTTAAAAAGGAGCACCACTGATATGTTTAAACAGTGTTGTATTAAACAGCAGTGTGCCTTACGTCAGGCCTACGTTTAAGTCAGGTATTGTGCATAATCAAAGAAACACCTTGCAGACAACAAATGGTAACACATTTAAAAGTTAGAGGTAACCATTGTTGTTTTCTTTTTAGATAACAAAGTTCAGTAAACAATACTGTGGATATTGGATAATAAATCAGCAGATTGCTAGCACTTTCAAACTACATTTATATCATTAAGTTAAGCTAACAAAGCCTTGTTGTTTCAAACACTGATCATCACACACAAACTCTGATATGGTTAACCAACGTTGGCTAACTTCTGATAATCTACTAACATGCTAACGCTAAGTAAGAGTGATTCAACAGATCCCTAATGGTCTTTGGACAGTAATCTATTACATCGGAGACAATATGTGGTAATCTTATATTTGCCCCAGACATTTCCAATAGCGTCAACAGTATCTGTCAGATAAGGATGGCTAACGACGTGTAGCCATGTCGTAGCCACTAGCAGTAGTCTGCAACGAAAGCTAAAGTCAGCTAGCCAGCTATCAATAAGCTAACCAGCTAGCCACTGAAAAAGATCCCTGTTTTAGTGTTATTTGTTTGAGTTACAAGCGTGCCGATAGCTGACTATCCCTCTAATTAACGTTGCGATATCGAATAGGCTTGCCAGGTGGATATATCCGCACATAACCTAAATATTCAGTGTTTGTTTAATCTTTAGCTGTACAACCTACAGTAAAGCAGACACTGTTACTTTAGCATGCTAACGTTACAAACTTAGCCAAGTTAGCTATTATCCGATTGCTGCCCGCTAGCCGGCTTGCTAACAAATTTAGCGTTACTTAGCCGCTTTGCTAGTTGTCCGCCATCATTGAGCTAACGTTGGTCTAATACTTTGGTTGGATGTGATGTGGAAGACAGACTTTAAAATAATTAATTTTTGACATTACAATAAATTCGTTCGTAGTGGGTTAAAGTTATACGAGCAGCTGGCTTTTACCTCGTCCGTTGTTCCGCTCCTTTCCTACTCTCTGCGTCTATGCGGTTCTTACGTTACGGTTGTCGGTAAAATGCCCAACCGTATAGGCCCCAGTCTGCTACGGTTGTCTTGCCATCTCTGTGCAGAAGCCTCTGAGCAGCAAAACACACGGTAGACAGGCGCGCCACCCCAAATATTGCTGTGTAATAACACGGGACACGAGAGCTGGCCCTCTGAGTCAACACTGTGGATATATGTATAATGTTGTTACTGTCATAGACAGTTAGACCAGACCGTATGTTACATTACTTTACCGTCTAAAAGCGTAATTTAAATATTCATATATGTGTCTTGTTTTTTACAGTACACAAACCAAGACACTATCTTGATTACTTGTCAAATTGAAGGCGAGCACATCATTCCTATATGTTGTATGTATTCCAAATTGATTTTTTTTTTAATATATATATATATATTTTATTTTTCATTCAATTCTCATTTTGCGCATATTTTTATTTTTAGTTACTTCTGCAGCAATGTTGCTCACCTTAGTATCTTGTCGTACAGAAAGACCTATTTCATTTCACTTGTATGTTTGTATGTATACAGTAAACGTCATATGTATGTGGTTCCCATACAGTGTGGGGGTGTCAGGAACCAAAGGGGTCACAATACAAATCAGAGGGATCACAGGATGATAAATTAAAGAAAACAAACGTTTCTGTTACCCAAAAAGTGTGTTTATTTGTCTGACTTTTTCCATTTTTGTAATGGTCAAATATTGAGTACTTTCACCGTTTCTGGCTGTAAAAATAATTTCAATCAACTCATCTGAGAAGATGATCACCAGTAGTGAGGGGTCAAAAGGAAGATATTGATACATTTTATGGGGTCACAAGCCAATAGTATATAAACAACATGTTGCTCTATATCACTGTTTGTTTTGACCAAGTGGATTAATTCACTTTTATCTTCAAATTTGTTTATCTATAGTAAATATGCAGAAGTACTTATTGTTGTTCTGACACTGCAGTTATTAAAGGGGTGCTACACACAGAGAAGTTTTTTGCACTTCTGGTCGCTGCTGGTGTAATTTGTATTCACTCAGAGGCTGAGGCATAGCTGCTCTTTTTGGGTGCTCCAGGGGACGCTGTCGTGGTCTGGCATACTGTATGTCATGTTCATGATTCTAATCACATTCCACTGAGTGTAAATGCATCCAGGAATTTCTTTCACTATTTATATAGAAATATAGATTCATTGTCTGTGAATCAAATTACATGAGTATGCAGCATTAGCTGCATCAAGTATTAGCAAACCCAATACAGTAATAGTAATTATAGAAACCATTGGTTTCAGCTGAGCTAAGTGTGCTGTTAATTTACTTTCAAGGCAGCAAACAGTAATTATTTAATAAATTCCTGTTTTCCTATGGAATTTTGGTCTTTGACAAAACAAAATTTCCATTCTTCATACCAACCCACTTTTCATTTAACCTCTACAACTGCACTACTGATGTCCACTCTCGACAGATATATTTTGACTTCCTATATTCTAGCCCAAATCCATTTGAAATTGATTTTTAAGCACAGTGTCTTACAACATCAGAACAAGCAAGGTTTGTACAGGCGTTGCAGGCTGAAGAGTGAGTTGTAAAAGCCAGAAATTGTTGAACCATAATTGTTGAGTGAATAATATAGATCAATAATGGTATTAAATCTGAGTAGATAGAGTATTATTGTTTTGTGTAGTAGGGCAGTAAAAATCACTGGTGCAAAACCATACTGATGAAATCTGTCATGCGTTTTTTTTACACTTCAATTATTAACTCTGCTCTAATATTCTTATATTACAAACACTGACAAGATGGCAGACGTTATGACATATGATTGCAGGTGTTATTGACAATAATACTAATTGCTGTATTCCATGGGGGAGTGATGGTTTTCAGTGCAATAATCAAGACATAATTTAAAAATTGAAACATTAAAATGTACAATAAAATATGGTACACAAACAAACAGATAACAGTACTTTAAAACAAGTATATTGTAAAATTATATTTACAATTGTGTGTCTGTTGCTGGTCCGTGTGTGTGTTACAAGGTTCATTTATTTGTCATTTTACAACGCCCATATTAATGCTGAAGCCACACCAATCCGTCCGTTGATCTCACGCTCCATTTTACCCTCAAGCTCCATTTTACCCTCAAGCTCCATAAACAAGACCCAGAGATACTTGAAGTCCTTTCCAGCAACCTGGAATGGACTTCCCCAGTGAGGCTGAGCACTATGATACCTGATAATTGGAGCACACCCTGTCGTCCCCCTTTTTAAAAATGGGAGCTTTCACCCCAGTCTGGTAGTCTGCAGGCACTGTCCTCAACCTCCACGCGACAACGAAGAAGCAGGTCAACCAAGACATCCCAACAATGTCCTGAGCCTTCAGCATCTCAGGGTTAATCTCATCCGCACCTGGTGCCTCGCCGCTGAGGAGCTTCTTCCTCAGAGACCTCTGCCATGGATACAGGTGAGGCTTCCCCCAAGTCTTTGACCTCTGCCTCCTCCATAGAGGAGGCAATGGTTGGGTTCAGGAGTTCCTCAAAACGGTCTTCCACCGCTGGAGAATATCCTCAGTCAGGGTCAGCAGTTCTCCTCCCCTGTTGAACACGGGTTCATGTTAACATTATTAACCCTCTACTGATATAACACTATGATTATATTTGTAGTTATTACTATACATATACTGTACTAGCCGCAGGAAATTTTAAGCATCAAAAACCTTGTTTCCTGCATTCTGGTGAATTTATGGTGGAGTTATCTTTATTTATGTAAAAGAAAACACAAATATCAGGGTGCCTTGGTAGCTGACTTCCTCGGGCTTGAATCCCTTGTGTCAAGGCTGAGTTTTTTCCTTTGCTGCATGTCATCCCGTCTCTCTCTCCTCTGCCTTTCCTGTCTCTCTCCAAGCTTTCACTGTCAATAGATCAAAAATGAAAAAGAATATCTTTAACAAAAGGAAAGAAAACACAAATATAAGACAGCTGGGGACAATTTAAAAGAGAATGCAGTAAGGCTCGCAGGCATTCTTTATTGCTTCAATTCAATTATTCATTCTCCCGAAGATCAACTTTGATGATTTAATGTTATCCCTGCTGAATTAACATGCATGTTGGCATGATTTACCTGGTGCGAGGGGCTGCAAGGGCTGGAAATGGTATAAACAGGAATATGTAAGCACTTTGCGGCGACATATCACGTTCCAAAACAAAACATTTTACGTACAATTGTGGGTTTGAAACTATTTATTCCCGGCCAAGGCACTTAAGGGGACCGACTGCCTGATTCTAACGTCTTCCAGGCTATTGCCTAACAGAGTGGATGAGAAGTTACCATCAAATACACTATTTACCTGATAAAAAGTGTGTGTGTGTGTGTGTGTGTATACAGACCAACAGAGGGCGCCAAAGTACATTCGTAAACACTCTGAATGCTCAACATGTCCTTCTTAAAATTTGTTCAAAAACTCATATTTACACTCAGCATGTTTCAGATGCAAAAATAATTTATAAGCAAGAATGTAAAATGTATAAACTCAACTCCAACTCATTTACTAATGAAGATCATGCCAACTCATCTCACTACATATGGTGGACATATAAACATGACCACCTGTACAATTTAATGCAATCCAACACAATAACCATGCAGTAAAGACTTTGTGGAAGTTATATTGTTCCGTTTGTCTTTTAGTACAGCAAGTTAAGCTAACAAGCCAGGTACAAGGAGAGTTAAAAGAGGAGATGTCATATCATTAGGGTACAACACATACGCAGTCAAATCTGTACCATGAATGTTTTGAGTGTAGGCCCAAAAATAATTTTAAATGTAAGCCAATGCTAAGCATGCGTGTGAGCATCATAAGCCTGGTCTCGCACTCAGGTCTCTAAAGCAACTGTGTGTATGTGTGACATGTACATGATGTAACTAAGAGGCCAGAGTGCACAAAAAAGCATAGAAAAAGAGCTGGTTCATCAAAAAATAAAATTCCAGAGGGAGGCTTACCCCGGATGCCCCAGAGGTACGGCTTAAACCTGCAATGTTTATGTCATGTTTACTTGTATCACTCTGCTGGTCGGAAATCGCGTCCACACCTTGGCATGCGTTCTGCGTTGGCTTCATTTTGCAGCCCCGGAGGTTGACGCTTGGCGTGAGTAGATCCGGTCCTTGTTTGGGGAGTTCACAATATGGGAGAATGTTGCAAAACTAGAAGAAAACGAACATCCGAGGGGGAAGAAGAGGAGGTCATTTATACAAGACACTTGTGGAGAGACCTTTTGGGGAGACAAAGGGATTAGGGAACGACTGTCGGTAGGGTCCGACGCCGAAATGGTCAGATAAATCCAAGGAATTGGAAGAGGGCAAATTACGAACCAGCCACGTCATTGCAGTGCAAGCCATGTCATGTCCCGCCTGATTCTTTAGAAATCGTCAAGGTCATATATAAGAAAACGGCTTTGTACTGTATTTGTGAGCCTTGGTCCTTGCCACACTGCAGAATAGGAGGCAGCAAGCATTGCAGCTGGACAATAAGGGAGGATATTAATTAACCTGTTGCCTTTGCGTCACAAAGATTGGAACTAAATTTCACTTTTGTTTGGTAACTAATCTGAGCATTTTGGAGTCCCCCCCCCCCCCCCCCCTTTCATTTGAGGAAAGACAACATCCTGAGGCACATGTCACATGGAATCAAATGCAGCTCCTGTGATCTGTACAGATTGAAAAGATTTGTGCTCCATGGAAATGCAGCAAAAGTGCCCTCTTGGATGTTCCTATGGTAGATAAAACATGATAAAGTGCCTTCTAGGGTCTCCTTCCAGTAGGGCAAACGTGATGAAGTGCCCTCCAGAGTGCCCCTCCAGTGGAGAAAACGAGATGCAGTGCAGTATAGGCTGCCCTACAAACTTTCTGCTCACTGGTGCCCATCCGCATGCAGCTGGTGCCCTTTGTATTCTTTTCAACCATGCCCCTCAGACAGCCACTGGGCCTGAGCGCAGCTACCAATGACACTGGAACAACGCTGTGGGGATGAGAGGAAGGAAAGCCAGGGTTGATATGCCTCTCAATGGCTCTCAACATGGTGGCAGCTGAGCCTGCAGCTCGCAGCTAACGATGCTAACAGCACTAACAGTGCCGGGCAGGACAGGGCTAACAGTGTCTACCTGAGGAAGAACTGGCTACGCTTCCGTGACGATCAGCTTTAACTGCCGCACGAGCGCAGTGCAGAGCAGAGCAGGCCAGTGTGGCACACTCACATGCACTAACATGCACTAACATGCACGCTCAGCGGCCCGGCTATGTAAACGAAATGTGGAGAAGCTTGGATAACGACACACATGGAGGGAGAGCAACTTTATTCCCGCCTCAGGTAGACCTTTCTCCCCTATATCTAAGTTGTTTGCTGCTGTATTATAGCTCTGAATATCGTATATAACATGTTTCATTACAGAGAGAGAACGGAGGAGAGGATGAAAGAGCGGCTGTCAGTATTACTGACATCATGCCATTGTGTACAGGAAAACACAAAAAAAACATATTGGTGTGGTTCTCCTATCATGTTAACTTACACATAAACTAAAACTACTATACCTAATTGATGGCAGCGCTGCATCTCGTTTTCTCCACTAGAAGGGCACTCCACAAGCACATTACTGTCATGCTGAACTGCTAATTTGTGGCTGCCGCCAACATTTCCTTTGACGTATTTAAAAGCTATTTTGAAACAGAAATTAGCCGGTATATTCTCAATGACGGATGTCGTGGATGCTATTACTCAAACCATCCATTTGTGCCTATACCATTACGTTGCTGTCATGTAGCATTATCTTCTGTTTTACATTACTTTGGGGTTTGTACCTGTGCTCATAATTTAGCACTTGCTAAGGGTGCAGTGATTATACCCAAAGATAAAGAATAACACAGTTAAAAATGGATTGATTCAATAACAGATTGCTGTAAAATTAGTGTTCGTATAGAATTTATTTAATCAGATAAAGCGCTTGAATGCAATTCACACATTATGAACATAATCATGTTAATAAAGCAAAACAGTTTAAAACATATACAGTATATGTGGTCACATAACACTGGTGAAATGCAACAACAATGTCAGCAACATCAAAAAAGAAACAATAATGATAATGATAATACTGATTATATACAGTTAGTATTGTTCAAAGGAATTTACATAACAATGAATGGATTTTAGGAGAATGTAAGCTTAAGTATATAGTGGATAACTTTTCCAAGCAGCTGCCTTTCACAAGAGGTATACAAGTTTGATAAACTCCTTAAAATGTGCACTATCTGACTTAAGATGCTGACTTTGTGAGATGATGCTTATCGTCCCACATCAGTCTGTCTGTTGAGGTGGTTGATTAAACTGTTATAACACAATCGTGGCAGTGTGGGTGATGCTATCTGTACTGTGCGTTTGAGTTTATTTTTTGCGTCTCAGTTTTGCTGTGTTGGCGCTCTTTATCTTCTCTACTAGCATTACGAGGTTGAACGGCGGCAGAAGCAGATTGCGTTGAAGAAGCGGCAGTGGCATGTGGCGCTTGAGTCACAGCAGCCAAACTGGGGAAAACAGCTTTGTGTTAGCTCAGAGCACTTAGGCTTCACAGGTTTGGGTGCCACTTTAGAAGGAGGGGGAGCGCCATTTGGAGGAACAGGGACCACTTTGGGCTTCTGGAAGGTGAAGAGAACGGAAAGAGGGAAGCACAGTGGATGAACATGGGAGCATCAAAATCCAGTAATATTCCCTATATAACCTTCTCCATTGATGTCAAAAAAGTGCTGGTTTTGTTTATTGAGAGCAGAAAACTCGAAGCTTTCTGAATGGCTCAGAGCTGAAACAACACATTTATTAAAGGGCGCTCTACTTATTGTGAAGCCATTTTTGTCTTTGTGCATATTAACAACTATGTCTCAAATCTGTGAAACCAAGAATTAATGCTATTTGACATGGTGATGTATCAGATAAGTGCAAAATGGAGCTTAACCTTTTGACTTATTTTGAAATGAATTTTCCAACCGAGATCATACATTTTCTTTTGCAGTGTGTATAAATTACAAAATCTAAATATTAGACCATTACAGATCATTAAATGCTTTCTGTAAACTAGAAATGTCAATGCTCAATGTGACTGGAATATAAGCCACGAAGATCTTACCGATGTATGAATCCTTTGTCTTTCATACTGTCCTCTCCTCGCAAACAGTGGTCTCTGTCTGCCTTTGGTCAAAGACCCTGTTGAAACAACGACAAGACTGTGATTAGGAAATAATGCTGCAGAACATCTCTGCCTCAGATTGCTTTACGTTCAATTTAAGATCACCATTAGCCCCAGTTTGTCCCTCTCATGTATTACCATCACTGTACATTTGAGTCACACAGCTAAGCATCAGGGTTATATATTTAAATACCTATCTTTAAAAGATCCAGATGGTTGTTTAACATGTATTATCAGAAGAATACATAAAGTATCAAAAGTAAAAGTACTCATTATACAGAATGGACCCTGTCAGTGTAAAATGTTATTATATCATATGCTTATTATTATAATAAATATAAAATATAAGCAGCATTTTAATGTTGTAGCTGGTCAAGATGAAACGAATGCTAACTACTTATTATACTCTCTGGTAGTCAGTGGTAATGCATCAGGTTTTTTAAAAATGTATCATATAGATTGTATGTAAAATCTTAAAGGCCCTGCATACCCACAGTTCACCCACACGGCTCAGTTGTTTTGACTAGCACCATGCTGGATTATGACATCTTCCTTCTCTGTCCACCAGAGGTCCTTGTGGAATCCCCTAGGGATTACTACTAGCTGCATCTCATCTTCTAATGAGTCTCTGTGTGCATATAGGGTACAGGCTGCAGTACTGTATGTCCAGTATGGTGTATAGTAAATGGATGATTTGGCACGCAATGGGCAATGTTCCCCATGTCAAATATTGTAGATTTTACTGAAAAATGCCCTAGCAATTTGATTTATAACACAAAATTATAAAAACGCACGAATGCACTGGATTATAAATACAGAGTACAAGGAAATTTGTACCTATGGTACAAATTAATATCACTGAAATAAACTACTATTTAAGCAGCTTAAACAACAAATGGGGCTTCTTTTCAAGAGATTAACCCGAACACTAATCTCTAGAAACAGATTCTGCATTCACATGTAGAATCTGTTGGCGCTCTGGTTTCCTTTTGTAGTCGGAGTAGTATTGAAGAATCGCCTTCTTTGGGGCTTTGGTTGACTCAGTCGGTGTGGAGAGCCAAAGAGGCAGAACGCATTGGCCAAAATACAATGTGGGAACCCACCTGCTATCGTCTGACGATGATTACGCTTTTTATTGGTTGAAAATTAGCTTGTAAACTGGCTACTTGAAACAATCCGGTCACACACGTCGTCTCTCTCAACTCCAACTCCAGCCTTGTATCTTAAGTTGCTAAGCGGGGTGTTAACGAGCAACGCACGGAAAAGGTGGTCTTGGCCCGAATATCTGTTGACTACATATAGCCCCTCGACCCCAGAGGCTCGTCCGTCCTCTGACCGATAGCCGATGGGTTCAGACTTTGCCCAAACACTAAAAGATCTCCGCAGTAACCTTACTGAGACTAAATGTGCCCATCAAGAAAGGTGACAGTAGGTTGGGGACAGAGCTGCCTGGAGACCTTGCTGTCTTGTCAGGCTTCACTATTAAATCCTAATTAACTGCATTGTCCCATGATAATGCATTAGTGGCAGTGAAAAGATTAAACTATCATATTAAAACCAGAATTGCCTGTGAGAGATTTTTGAAAAATGGCCATGTCAGGGCTTGACACTAACTTTTTTCCCCAAGGAGCGCATTTCCTGTTTTTAGAGGCGCAATTAAAATTGATCAAAGAGTGTTTTTTCTTAATGAAAGGATACGAGGAGACCTTTACAAGAAAACTGATTTAATATATTTGAATACAAAAAGTACACTAGGTTTTTAATTATTTCTGTATTTATTTAATAATTATGTCAATATTTATACTTTAAAGCTAGGGTTGGTAATCTTGAGAAACTAGCAAGAGGACGCTAGATTAAAAAAATGACCCAACCAAAAAACCCAGCCCAGTGTTGCCACACTAGCTCCACAAGTCGCTACATCTAGCCAAGAAAGTTGCCAATTCAGCAACACCGCCCGTCCCTTCAGGCCTCCCTCCAAACAACTCCCCAAAAATGATCTTTATGAACATAAACAACGAACATGGCTATTGTTAGTATTTACAGCTGTTAAGCTGGTGACGCGCAATGAGTGCATGGGCAGAGTGCGCACAGGTGGGCAGGTAGACAGGTAGGTAGCCCAAACCCATTACATTCAGGCTGAATGAAACGATTGGACGGCTTATTACAATCCTGCGACAGCCACAGATACCGTATATATTCTGTTTTGTCAGAGCGATGATTCATTGATTGCTGACAAGATGTAACACAGAGAGATACTTTCCACATTACATTTTTTTTAAATGTTTTTGAAGAAGATTTCCAACCCGGCCTTTAAACTTTATATGGTTCAAGTTTGATTTGATGTCATTTTACTGCACAGGGTTGCGCAACGACATGCAGTTGTCTCTTTATACAAGAAAGCAAAATCTGTGGTGCATTTCTGTAGTGCTTTTTTAAATTTGAATCAGGAGGAATGTTAACAGAGCAACAAAAACACCGGTACATTCTGTGCAGACAATATGGCCTGCATCAAACAATGAATAAATCATTATTTTTGAAAAATTTACATAAAAATCTCCATCAACTAGGTTTGAGCACCAAACATCATTACTGAAAAACGTACACAGCATATACGCTATATGTAGGCCTGTAAGTATGTGTGGTGGCAAAGAGGATTTGCTTTGTTTATTTTGTTGAGGTGTTTTAGAGGGAGTTTTTCCAAGTGTCCCACTGAATCCAGACAGACCCCTGGAAAGAGTTTAATCCAGTGAGTACTGTTACTGCCAGAATACAGTAAAAATTATTTGGTGTGTGATTTGGGAGCTCTTGCTTATAAAATAGAGCTGGCAACAATGAGGCCCAATTTTACTGCGCAATTGTCTGGTTTATCAGTGAAGTGTTTGGAAGCCCTAAACAGACATGAGAACAGTTTTTTATTATCGCGATCTCGAGAAAACAAGCTTTGTTATCTGATAGCGAGATAACGAAGCACTTAAAGCAAAAGATTTATCTTAGTTCTTAAAATGTTTTGAAAAATCTGTCGACGGTAAATGTATTCAAACAGCCCAGACGAGCTGAGAGTAATAGACTTGATGAAGTTAGCAGAATGATACTTGTGTGACAGATTTTCAAAATAAGGTGTTCACAAAGGAATATGCAAAAATAAAAAAATAGAATGCTACAGATTTTTGAGGGAAATGGAATTTTCTTTGATTTTTGTGTTGCTGGAAAAACAAGCATAATAATCTCTGACTAGATTTGGAGATTTTCCATAGTAAAAGTCCCAAATCTCTACCTTGAAATAGCTACATTAGAGTTTTAAATACAATCTAAACCGGGACTGTTCATTTATTAAATCATGGTCCCTTTTAGAGTAAACTACACCATAAGCAGAGTATGATACCAGAGCCGTCTCTACATCACTCTTCCGAATTCCCAATATGGTAATCTCCATTCATTGGTTGCAAAAAAACTGATATGGCGACACGAACCAATGGGTGACGTCACGAGGATTACGTCCACTTCTTATACACAGTTTGGACTACACCGCAGACAGTAACAGAGTGACAGCTGACTCACATGAACGGGTCCAATATACAGTTTGTGGTTGAATGCACATCTGCGCCTATGAATCCTACTGCTTTTCTTGCCGCATCGGCAGGTCTGCTACATCTCATGTATGAAATATCTGCGTCGGCACTGCACCGCCTTTTGTTTTATAAAATATAATAAGCTGGTAATGAGTCGCATCTCTCGCCGCGTCCATGTGCCGTCCCTCTTCCCCTCCTTGCAGTTCTCTTAGGACCTACTCATAGAACTGCTAAAGAAAACAAAACACCAAGTGTGAGACCACTTTATTGTTAGGTTATTGGCACATGTGTTTCAGATACCCTACATGTTACAGTTGCTGTGAGGAGCAGAGGGCCTCCCGTATCCAGATCCTGTTGTGCCTGTCTGACATTGTGGTTGTTTCCATTTCAACCCCTTTAATAAGATTATTTTGGCGCTACTGTGTTTAGTCTGACTGTAATCCTATAAGCATATAGTGTATTCTTTCAGTCAATACTAAAAGTTAAATCTGATGCTGTACATATCTATAGATATCAACATGTTCATATTTGTTCCATCCATACTGTTAATCTGATTTTGGCATTTAATATTTGCAATCTTCCACTCTGTATTGCAACTGCTGCACAGCTAGTTTCCCTTGGGATACATGCAGTTTGGTCTTATCTTATCTTTTGGTCAGTTTCATATCTGTCACAACGTGACATCATAAAGATGAGCCCGACCACCACCCAAGTCCAACCCCACGATACATACTTATATTCACATAATGTACAGGATTTCACATTTTGGTTAAATTCAACACCACTTCTGACGACGAGGTACGAAAGTAATTTCGTATTCAGACTGAAATCCATCCATTTGAATTCCATTAGTCCCGGTTTATATTGTATTTAAAACTCTAATAAAAAGCCATTTTAGTAGTAGGCCTAAGACATTATAATAATGCTAAATAGCAATTGTCACAATTCAAAATATTCCGTGTATACATGTTGCAGTTCATAATTAATCATATTGTGTAGTAGCCTACTTTTAGTCCTTATATATTTTTCTATAAAAATATGTACAGTGTTTTTATGTAAACTGTAGGATTGTCTATATAAAAATATACACACACTCAATTGTAAATGAATACAGTTTAGTGTAGGTTAGTCTCTATTATTGAGTGTATAAATCTCTGCGTTCATCAATCTGACTAAAATAGTGCAGTTGTTAGTTATTAGTGAGCTATATAAACTGTAGAAACGGCCTGGCCAGTAAAACAGCGCAACCCATGCACTCACCTGTGCCGAGGGGCTGAGGCTTCTGCGGAGCTTTGGCCTTGCCACCTGACTTGCGAGTGTACTGTCCAGCACTGGCTACGGTCAAATGCAGAATGCAGAAGCAGAAGCACACGACAGCCAACTTCATCCCGAATGAAACCATCTGCCTCTCCTCGGATGTAACGATGGACCCCCCCAAAAAAGGGAAAAGAACCGCGTGTTGCGTTGCCAGCTGCCGATTGTTGCCTACATCCAACTTGTTGCCCGTGTCGTTCTTTGACTCTGCGTCTCACTCACTCGCGGACTTCAATTTATTAGAAAGGCAGGTTCTAACAGTACACGCCCCCCTTGTCTTCATGCCTCTAAGCAGTATAAACAACCGTGACCTAAATGATTTTATCTTAGATTTAACACGTATTAATAAGGAAAGATTCTTTAAAAAAAAAAAATGGTAGGTTATTTCGTGCATATCATGAAATATGTTTATACTCTTAAAAGTGTCACAAAAAGTAATAGCGTGAATATTATAAACAACAATATAATTTCGGTGGTGTTCTCTGGCCTTTCTCATAGAAACTAATGCACTTTGGACCGTTTCTCATACACACACCCCATGTGAAATTATTATTACATAACATTGTTCTATCAAAGGATTTTCATTGTATTCACGATGCCCATGCTCCATTTCATACACTATCGGGTTCAGTACAGGACACCGTAGAACTCTCTTTTGCTTAAGTATAGTTAATAAAATAATAGCCAATGTCCATGCTGATAAAGCAAATCAGATTTCAAGGGCAGCAGCGTGGCTTTACATTGCAATCCTTCATCAGAACACACTGCTGCTTTGTTTCAGGGTTTTCTCACTTACTCCTTGTGTTCCCTCTGTCAATACAAAGAGAAAGTAAGACACCCAGTGCCAAAGAAATTACTAATTTATTTGATTAATAAACTGATATATATTGTGCACTTTGGAATATAAAGTAAGGACTGCTGACTCTAAACACATTTCACTGACAATATTTCTGACAAATATTTTTAAAATGTGTTTGAAATGCAAAATAGTATTTTGTAATTAATGTTTGACTTGATATAAATGGTTTTGTATTTTTTATCATAATATTTGAGTGTTCTGTATTGTAAAAAATATTGATAATAATTGACCTGAAACTGTTGGCGTGATGAAGTTACATATATGCAAACGGACACATTGGCAGTTGGAAAATGTCTGAATGATTAAGGGTGTTGTGTATAATTGTAGTTGCTATTGATCTATTGAAGATAAGATAAGGCTTCATTGATCCCCAGAGGAGAAATCGGGTTGTTGCAGCAGGACAGTACAGATAAATAAGTAAAAAATCTCCCCAATGAAACTGATTGGAAAACTATAGCACTCTGGGCTTCTGCAACTGGTTATTAGACTTCTTCACAAAACAGACCCCAGGCAGTTTGGATTTGCAGCCACACCTCCACCACTCTAGTGTTGAACATCGGAGCCCTCCAGAGCTGTGGGCTCCTAAATTCATCCCTCACCCACCACATACAATAGTTTTTTTCCCCCCCATGTAACAAAATGGGACTAGAAATTGCACTTCGTTGTGTAACCCTGTTGTACAATTACAATAAATGAACCTTGTAACCTCGTAAATAAATGTGGGCTCCGTTTAGCAACAGCAACCAAAACATCACACAGTGAGTGTGCAGTATATTCCAAGTCTCATTTATCCAGTCGTGTGCTCACTGTTTTTGATGTAATTTTGCTGTTGCGAAACACAGCCCCCATTTACTTAAAGTGTTACATTAAATTACAAGGGAACAGGAAAGAGGCATTATTAATAGAGGGTAAAGTGACAGCAGGGTAACAGCTTTTCTTTTAGAAGGCAGGGCTGGATGGTGTTAACAGCACTGATGAAATCAAAGGGCATAATTCTCAAAGTGATGTCCTTTGAAGTTGATTGAGGGTTTACTGACTCAGGCTACATCTATCTCCGCCCACATGAGCGTTTCAGCACCGTTTTAGTAATTATTTCCGTCCTTATCAACACGCCATAAAAAACATCACATGACCATTCACGTACACTGGGCATGTGGGTGGCAGTGTAAACATGAATTAGATTGGTTGCTTAAGTTACAGAAAAATACAACAGAGTATTATTTTGCTCTTTGATAATAAAAGGTCGTGCTTGGTACTTAAGATCTTCCTCTATATTTGCCACACACACTCAAACAGACACATTTAGTGGGGAAAAAAACTGCACAAGGCTGCAGGTCTTGCTCTATCTGTCTCTCACACACATATTCAATTTACTTTAAAAATGAACACTTACAAATTAAAGTTTATTAGATTATGGGTCAATGAATTTGGTCAACACACTTCTCTCACTTGTTTCCTCCTGGTTTTGTTGTTGTCTGTTCTCACACCATAGCTCTGCTCGCGTGGCTGGAAATCCCTGTTGCACTGAAGAGCATTTATCGTTTAGTTTATTTGTGAACTTCACAATAGTTGTGCTGAACCCAAATAAGCATAGATAAGAAAAGGAAAGACCTTCGCTTTGTGTCCATCGCCCTCCTCAAAGCTGCAAACCGTGACTTCAAACGTCCGCGTCGTAGGGCTGATAACGCTGCTCGCAAATTGCCCCCCAAAATAACTCCGGAGTAGTGTGGACAGAGGTTGTCTCTGTCTCTGTACTCTGGTAACAGGTTTGCTGCAGCCTATCATTTGTTTCATCCCCTTCCACACCTCCTACGCAATCTTTTGTGACCACATTGCACAATTGAGGATGTTAATGTATAGCTATTTAAGTTACAGCTATTATTCATTAGTGATAAGATCATTTTCCATTCAAGACTTTTACCACTAAAATTACATTTAGACTGTAACGGTTAGACTGATGGCCTTTAGCACATTTCTTGGGTATTAGTCTTGCATCAAATAGTGCCGAAAGTGTTAGCACTTTGTTGTAGCTACACGCAAGCAAGTACAAATTCAGCTGAATTCCCTCAGTTATACGAATAATGATTCCTCTCATTTAGTTTCGACAATCTGGTGGAAGTGGGCCTCAAGTTAAAAAAGGTTAGTGTAGTGTGGGATGCACTATTTTAAAATCTTGTAGTGTGTGCATGTTTGAGATTAGAGATAAGAAAATCTGTGACGTTTCAATTTGTGTGTGATGCAGTTGATTAGTTAGAATTTTAAAGCTAGCTGTGTGGGGCTGCCGGACACGTCGGAGAGGACTCCGAAGCAGATTATTTGTAAATCAAGCCTGTCCGTGGCCTTTCCCTTTGACAGAAAGTCAAACATGAAAGAAAAGATTGAGTGTCAGAGTGACATGAAGACAAATTCAAAAGGTTGTCATCAAAAGGTCATCAAAAGGTTTTATTTTTCAGTGGAATTTTATTTTTGATGCCAAAACTTGTCAGTAGTCAGTAGTAATGTCAGATGTATAATGTGTCTTGTCAAGCAGTGAAAAGCCATTTCCCTCATGTTCATAAAATGATTTCATGCTCCCTTGGAAATGTATTTTTAAAATACAATTTCGATACATTGCGTGATTGCTATATTTGGGAGTTTGATTTCATACACTTTGTGGATTACACTTAGATCTCTGAGAACAGATAGAAGATGCATTTTCTAAAAGTACATTAGTAGGAAATACAATTTCAGTCTTGTGTCTGATTTGGGATGTGATAAGAGATACTGGAGTGGCATCTGGCTTCCATATGATTCTCACAACCACACACAAACCTTTGACTTCTTAATCTGATGGATTTCAACATATTTGCTGGTCCACCAGCCTTCTGGGTTTCTGAAAGACTGTCATCACCTTGATAACCTCGGGAATTTCAGAAAACTGTCCCTTTTTCCTTTCAGAAAACCAGGCATTTCTTCAAGCAGAACAACAATGTAATACATGTTCACACTAAATACTAACACTTAGTCATTGTAACAAACATATGAATGATGCATCAATGATGGCTTTGTTCGATTTAGCTGTACCAGCACCCCATGAATGTCAGCCAAGGTATTTCAAACAGACATGACATGATTGTCATATGATATTTTAGGAGGTGCCATGGAGTCCTACAACATAGCTAAAAAAATCAAAAACAGCACAGCTCTTGCTTTTATGTGCCCACTCCAATTACATTTGATGTATCATAGCTTTCAGCAAAAACTGAAAAATACAAAAATACCACCTTACTTGACAGTCAAGCCAAATTTGATCCAGATGTTTATTTCCCACTATGAGAATCCTAAAAAAGTACAAAAACATGACAGTATATGAAAGCTACTTTCCAAAAACGAAATGAACTAAAAACAAAACTGTCTGTTTTGTGAGATGTTGCCCCACAGTAGGAAAAGCACAGGTGTTATTAAGGACATCAACGATGGCTCCGTTCCATTCAACTATCCAAGTGATGACAGTGACAGTAAGCCAGCAGGCAGCAATCATTTACTCCTGTGCTTTTCGTACTGTGACATTTGATAATATCTTAGAGATTTTTCAATTAGTGCATTTACAGAAAAGGTGTTGCCACAAGACAAGGAGTACATAAAAAAAACTAGACACCATCATGTGATAAAATCACACCAGCCACGACGCCAAATCGTGCCAAAAGTGAGGGGGCCAATGCCCCTTTCCCACACCAATCTTCAAACTCAGCCATTTTGATCTCAACTTCAAACCTGTAAAGTTTCGTACATCTTGCGCGGTTGTGACGCTAGAGCGGTGATACAATCTGTCCACAGACAGACAGACAGAAATATTAACACCTGGCAAAGTACTAAAAACAACATCCGTGGTAGTTTCCACAAAGGACGTAGGTTTCATTTCAACATTGGTGGGGACAAATATCAAGCGGGGCTCTGAGGGTCCTCCCTCCACTTCATTTCCTGCATTCTGGTAAATGTTTATGCACCAATTTCATGATGGAAATGTTGTTATTTATGTAAAGGAAAACACAAAAGTCAGGTGCCAGGTGACAATTCTAATTCTAATTAAGACTCTAAGGTATTCTGTATTGCTTTTAAATATTGATTCTCCTGTAGATACACTTTTTAGTACCTTCAAGTCTTTTGGATCTGTTGAAAACAGTGGATTGCACCCACGGGGTCGGGAGTGAGTCAGACCCAGAAAAAGGTAGAGAATGTTGCTGAGGAGAGGGACATCTGGAATACCCTGCTAGGCCTGCTGCCCCCACAACCCGGCCCCAGATAAGTGGAAGATAATGGATGGATGGATGGATAGATGGATGAATCAACCTTTCTCATTCGATGTTATGCCTTCTGAGTCAACACATAAGCATTATTTACTCTTCCTTCCTCTTTAACGTTTTTTTTTGGCAAGTAACCTCCTAAAATGTGGCACACATTCGCGTCAATGAAACATGTATTTTAATCAATTAAATCCCATGGACTTTAATAGCTCATGTGTCTCAGCAAGATTTCTGCTCATGATCAAAAACGTTCTACTAATACAAAATATATCCCACAGATCAATATATTTTTTAATATTACCAGAATTAAGTCACGATACTTAAAGAAAAGATCCACCTGCCCTACAGCCTGCTATGCATTATATTATTCAGACCGTTGGACAGACACAAAACCCTGTTTGGGGTAGTGGCTATGAGCTGCTCTTCATCGAAGGAAATCTGAAACTAACAGAAAACTTATTAGGCATAAATCTCACAATTGTGTGGCTTAGAGACAGCTGATGCTCACATCCCATCCTCCAACAAAGTGGACTGCTGTGTGGAAGCCTTGAGTTTGGCCTTTTGCCCGTTGCCGTCTTGGCTTTTGGCTGTCACCATTACTGTGAAAGGGTTAAAGTTGTCAAACAAAGGTAGCCACGCCCTAAAGCATACCCTGCTTCATCCTATTTTACACTAAATTAAATCATAATTTATTAAATGAACATCATGCTGTATTCAAGAAGACTTGAAACTATCAATTGAGACCATGAACATGTTTACAATGTTTATTTGGGTAGTAAATTAGGTGAGAAGTAGGGTCATTTTCTCATAGACTTCTATACAATCAGACTTCTTTGGCAACCAGAGTCGCCCCCTGATATCCATTAGAAAGAATGCAAGTTTAAGGCACTACGCATCGGCATTCATTTTTTAGACCCATCCCTTTAAGCCAATAAAATGCCAGCATACATCTTGGACACAAAGCCTTTGTGAAGGCAAATGTCTGATAATATGATGATATGATAATATGACTTCACTGCAAACATAATGCAAAAAAGTTCACTCAAATATGTGTATGGTCAATTCTGTCCTCCCATATGCAAACCTACGCTCTTGGTTCCCGCTGAGGTAGGTGTCCCCAGGACCATATTTTGCCATGATGACATACACACACACAAACTCATACATTAATTAAAAACTAATACCCGAGTCGCTGTTGTAGCTATTTTAACACACTACTGCTTTATATCTGTTTACTTCAACTTTGCATTGATATTCGGGGACTTGTTACTTGAAAAGGAACAGCAGCAGTAAAACTTTAATACACACTATGATGATTAAACTGTAAAAAAAAAAAAAAAGAAATACTCAATTAATCCGCGGTTCACAAGTGTGAGCTATTCATTCAGGTTTTAGGAGCAGGGTCCCAGTCAGGATGCCCAAACATCCTGAGGTTTTGGGGGGTTTTGACTTATAACTATGCAATTCTACATAATTTTGGAAATTTTGTATTCCTATATATAATGCCGAAAAAGCTTTAAGACTTGCCATAAAACATATTGTATTGTTTACACATATCACATCCTTCATATGAACATTTAATTCTTCAGGAAATGTTTGCCCTGTAAATTAATATTCTGTAAATCAAAAGAGCAGATTCAGAAAATGTCTTCATTATGTTTCAGTAATTGTTATTTGTTTACAGATAAAAAAACAGATCACTAATTTAAAAAAAACAAAAAAACCAAAGTCAGTCATATATTGTTCGATGATTGCCACGGTCCGAGGAATTTAGTGATGTTTGATCGGTCTGGTTTTGGATAGTTATATTTAAGTCAGTTCCAGTAGTACTGGTTGTATCAGAGATGGAAAATAATGCATGATAAAATGCTGTGTTGTCCTCATTTGAACCATATAGATTAGCTATTGTTAACTTAAATTCTGTATCGTCCTTCAGGATCTGCTCTGAGTGAGTTATTGCTGTACAGACTGCTTGTCTTTTTTTACTATTATAAGAAGCGGCAAATATCAGTTTTTTGGTTTTAATTGGTCATTAAATTCATTCATTCATATTGATAAGATGTGTTTCTTGCAACAGACAGAAGTCTCCTTCTTGAAGTTTTGAGAGATGGGATATTTAAAAAAGAAAATGTTGCTAGTGAAATAAAACCTTGGACATTCCAGATTACACACTTAACAGTGTCATTAATAAGTTTAAATTAACAATGATAAGAGTTAATAAAATAACAATTATAATAGTAATAATAACAATACCAATTGTAATAGCAATACATTTACTAGTAATAGTAATGACAATAGTACCCAGCATCATCAACATCATTACAACAATCATTAACCTTATGAACCTTTAATTTGAGAGTTTTGATAGTGATCAACAATACAGCTCACAGGACGACAGTTCACCCGGTAGAGCGTGCGCTCCATGGAGGCAGAGAGTCCTCGGCAACCCTTTGCTACGTGTCATCACCTCTCTCTCCCCACTTTACGGTCATTCTCTAGCTGCACTAATAATGTCAATTAAAGCCTTAAAATCATGTAATATACATATATATATATATATACTGTATATATGTATATAGGTGTGTGTTTGTGTATGCGTGAGAGACTCTGATGCAAATACAACAAGTTAGGGAAACTTGCTTTCCCAGTGTGCATGAGTTCTCAAGTGTCAGATGGAACAGTTTATGAAGTCAATGGAGTGTGGGTCAGCGAGAAGGCGAAACAATGTAGGCTAAGCTCATCCAATTTCAAAAGAGCAAGGGTGTAACTTCACTGTCATGGAACAGCTGGCCCTCGATGTACAGTTTAGCTCTTTGCTTGTGTTTAGCTCCCTATCAACAAATTACTACTGAACCTAGTTCAAAATGTTTCTTTTCTTTGTTTGTCATCGCACCAGGTGATTACTATCTCGCCACCTACAATTGCTTGAGAGCTGAACATTCGGAAGGTTCATGGTTGTTTGGATTGCAGTGTGTTGTTGAAACTGAAATATCTCAACAATTATGAGATGGATAGCCATGAAATTTCGCACTGGCATTCGTGGTCCCAAGGTCCCAGTATTTAAAAACATTTCATCGAGATCAGAATCATCCAGATTTTGTAATGCAGTGCTTTTACGACAGATGGGAAAATGTTGGGAGGTACAAATCAGTTTTGATATTAATCATATTCACTTATCATAAACCCTTTCGTATTCACAACATTTTTTTTGTCAGCATACGTTTTTATTGATCAAAAGCCCCAAAGAAAAACAAAGGTTCCCTAGAGCGTCTCTCATTGACCGTCCAGCTGGTCCATATGGTTGCGGTGCCAGTGGTAGGTCAGGGTCAACTACTTAGGCCTGTGAATGATCACCCCATCCATCACAATGAGGAACCATTCGTTCTTCAGCAATATCATGAAGCGTGACGCAGACAAGAATTATGTTGCATTATGCAACAGCATGGAGTTTTACAAGCATTGGATAAAAGGACGATTAAACATGTGCCATGTGCGTGCACCTCCCGCTGCAAGCTGTGGACAGTAGAGAAGTAGAGAAGGAAGCTGGAGAAAGGGCAGACACAGGTGACTTGGAGGAGGAGGTCAGCTTATACAGAATAGACACACGGTTACTAGTTAGTATTTTCATATTTGCACTAGCTCATTCAGGGAACAACAGGGAGAGAGGAAGAAGGTGCAGACAGCAGGCGCTAATACCAATAACAATACACGTTAATTCTAGAGCACCTTTCAAATCCAGGACAAAAAGCCATCACCATGGCAGAGATCTTACAACATCTTTTATATATTCGATTGGCATTAGGAAAAAAAAGCCCATCACCAGCAGGTGTTGGACAAATCACCTCTGCGGGTTAGTACACACCTATTTGCATACATTACCGTTCACTTCCCTGTCAGGTATCATGCCATAACATTTACACTGATGAGAGCAGCACAAACAAACACATCAACACAACGAAATAGGACCACGGACATAACAATATGTAATAGATCTTGGTGCTTTTATTCAGCAGCCTCAGAATGGATCCCGGGCCGGCAACACAGCTTTTAGTAAAATTGAGGCAACAATTTATTTAAAGTAAACAATCATTGGCAAATATATTCAGTACAATTAAGACTTAGATTTAAAAAGTCTTAAAAAAGGCTTAATCACGACCAAGCCCCTCTACGGTCGCGATGATTTTCTGAGCAGACGCGCAGCACTAGATGATGTTATACTTGATGGCATGATTTGGCTTGAGATTTGCCTTGACGGAGTCTGAGCATGAGACTCTGTTTTTATTTTATTATTTGTCAGCAAATCACGCCTTTACAGCCATCATGTGACTCTGTAGTTTGTTTATATCCCAATGTTACCATATTACTTCTGCTGATTGCATTTACACTCCAAAAATCCAAAAAGTGGTGTTCTTTGGGAAGACTTATTATCTTGCTGAACAAAACTTGAAAATGATCCTAAACCTTTGTTTGCCACAGAGCTTATTTTCTTCTCTTTCTAGATCTAGAAGATGTTTTTGCTCTTCTCCCAACTCGCTTCCGTAAGAGTTTGCTTGACAGATGGTTCATCCAATCATCTGCCACGTATTATCTGAAAGTGCCTGCCCTTTTCCAAAAAGTTTCCAATGATGGTTTCTCGGATGGTTCCCTGCAGACCATCTGGCGGGTCAGGTCACCTATTTTCTGCAATAATCCAAAATCCAATGGAAAAATCCCACTGGCTTTTTGTAAAGGGAACCAGGGCGATGCTAACTTTCGAGTTGGCCAACACAAATACTATAATCCCTGCAGCACTCTATTAAAGTTGATCAAATCTGCCAGCTACAATTATTTTAGCAGGCAGAATGTTGGCAGCTAGAAATGAGAAGCCTGCTTTGTCTGGAATCAAAGACCCATTATTTTAATAATGATGAATGAGTGATAAATCTGCGATTGTTATTGTAAACTGCATACCAGTATGTGCCCTGTCAGAATGGAAAGCTTGACAAGCGTAGCACCAGTAACTACAGGGAGCAGGGCTTAGTGTATTTAACACTTAAGGCATGTATTCATGGAGGAAAAGTGGTGGACAAGGAGAGTAGATGAACACTGATGATTTTTGATGCCATTTGGTGGCATGTCATTTGTTGGTTGGACATAATTCCCTGAACAGAATCTCCCTTGGAGCTGTGCACCCTAAGTCACCATGGAGATATTCAACACTATCATGAGATCAAAAATCCGAAGTCATTTTGCTAATGCATTCATCTCACTCTGTGTGACAAGCGCCAGGAATCCCTGCTGAGGACCAAAGTCACAGCCAGTGCAAACCAGCCTTTCAGTATTTTTGGAAACAATTCAGTGCCAAAGGCTAGTCTTATGATTAGCACTGTCAAACATCTCTGTTCGGTCAAAAACATCTCTCTTCTGATTACACACAACGGTGCTGGACTTACAAGGCTGATTTTGATCAAACGTCAGGAGGGTTGTAGCCTGAAGGGTGAACTATGAGAAGTTGTGGTTAGTGATAACATTCTTGGATACGGCACGATAATAAAACTGATATCTGCTGTAGTCACTTGATTAGTATTTGTTCCAAGCTGGTAAACAAATTAACAAGGTGGTAAACAACTTGCGTTGTGCCCAAAGTTCAACCTCGTTAATATGTACTGAACCCAGCGGCCGAGCGCAGCTCAAACTGCAAAAGTGCTCAATATAGATTTTATGTTTCTATGTAATGGCAAATATGCAGGGCTGGGGTTATACTTAGAAAGTTTTGTCTTCATGGGGCTCCTGCTATATTCTCCATTGTTATGCTTTGTCTTGCATATTTTCCTCTCATTCACCCATTCCAACCATTTAAACACCTTGTTAATGTTGTATTTGAAACTAAACAAAAAGGCAATAAAACCACAATAAAAAAACAGCATGGTCTGGCTATGACTATGTTTGACGTAAAGCTACGTCAAGGAACTTAGGATAGCTCCTTCACCAGGGTGGATATGTGTGATGTCAATAGCAGTTCCTATGTGATGCTCTTTCCCTAATTTTTCCTACAATCAACATTGTGCTCCTTGGTGTGTCTGATGTTGAGCAGTAGGTTTTTTTCTGGTACTCAAGCCCAGTGTGCTGAGCTTGCCAGCCAGCTTTATGTGAATCGTTATTAGTGTTTAACACTGAGCTGAAATCAACAAACAATATTCTGATTTAGGTCTTAAGTCTGAGTGGAGGGCAGTGGAGATAACATCCTCTTTTGGTCTGTGAGAATGCAAACTGGGTCCAGGCTATCCGGGATGTTGCCTATGATGTGCTGGAGAACCAGTTCCACAAAACACTTTATCAGAATGGGGAAATCATTTCGACTAAACACAGCAGACTTTTTAGAGACAATGACAATAGCGGCAGCTGGGAACGCTTTGCTGTGACAGTGATATGTTTGAAATGTCAGTGATGGGGCTTCCGGTTCCAGTCACCGAAGGGATGGCAGCATAAGGAAAGGTCTCTCAACAAAAGTGAAAGAATTCTGTCTCAGAAGTCAAAATGATAGAAGTACTGCTTTATGTTTATTATATTCAGAAAGGTGGCGAGGATGACATCCAAGCAAAAGGGTTGAAAGCCCAGCCAGAATATCGATAAAGACAACGAATAGCCAGGACAGCAACAGAAGACAATGGCGGGGAAGGGCCAGTGAACCTGACTCTGATTCTCAGAGAGATGCGTGACTTCAGGTAAGACCACAAAAAAAACCCAGCTTGAAGACATCAAAAGAAAAATTTCACATGCTAAGCCGAAGCGAGGATTGTAGAGAACGAGGAGAGGCTGCAAAACACGGAAGAGGCATTAGCAGAAGTGCTAAAACTAGAAGAGCAGCTCCAGGCAAAGCTAACAGATCAAGAGGGGTGCTCATGGAGGGAAAACATGAAGTTTATGCAGATTACCCAAAGGAGCTGAAGGCGGACCCAGGTCAGTGATTCCCTTCGTGTAGAAGCTGCTTATAAAGAACCTTGACATTCCCGGCGCGAAGGTCCTACAGAGAGAAAGAGCTCACTGGCCATCAGCGCCACTGCCTACGGCAAGCGGCCAGCGCAGATTGATCCTAGTCAGATGCCTCAGTTTCAGAATGAAAGAAGAAGTGCTTAAACTGGCATGGCAAAAGAAAATCCTCTCATGGACAAACTGCAAAAAGAGCCTTGACCACAACTATGCACAGGGAATCCCAGTCAGACGGAAGGAATATGCGGTGACACGGAGGGTCCTGAATGAAAACATCAGAAAATTCCATTTCCTGTAACCAGCTTGGCTGAGAGTATTCTGTGATAACGGTGCAAGCACCTACCGGAGGAGGAGGCAACGTCGGACCAAGTGGACCGGGGATTCACACAACCAGAATCGCTTCTGGAGAGGATTCAGCGTGGTCACGGCAGCCTGTGCAGACGCAGTGCAAGACTCCAGGTTTAAAGGAGAATCTATAAGTATTCAGACCTGGACAATCAGAGAAGACGGACTAATGTCTGAAAATAGCAGTTTGGCTCAGGTAAAGGTTTATAACTATTTAAAACACAAAAACAAAAACCCCCGGACAAAACACTTTAAATCACAGCAACATGGTAGAGAATATTCTATGGTTGTTATCACAGCAGAAGGCCCTCTAACCCAGTTATCCCTCAGAGTTGAGGCAGGTCAGTCAATAAACTTCATGAAGAACTTTACGAAGTCTTGGAAAGAGTTCAAATGTTCTATGTTCAAAACATCTCTTGTCTCAGTTCTGCTTTTAGTTTTTTGTTGAGAAGGGATTGCTTGCTATCTAGAAGGCAAGAGTGGTCATTTTACTTCAGTTAGATCAAAATGCAAAGTGGATCTGTGAAAACAATTAATTTTAATCTCCATGGGGTTTTAAATACAACCTGAGAGAAGAACGATATTGTCAAAATTGAAAAAAATCTAAGGCGCAAATAGCTTTCCTCGCAGAAACACACAAGGCAAGCCAAACATGCAATTTTAAAAAGGCTGGGTTCTACGCATGTATTTTCTTCTTCACATAAGAGAGCACAACTAAATCCTGGGAGGGCAGTTTCATCTTCTTAAACACACTTCAGGAGGAGGGAGATACACCCGATGACCTACGTTTCACACAGTTTTTACTCTGAGGCCATCGCCGTTCCGTTTCGTAGTGGAACCTCTTGCTTTTCATTTCTGCGCCCACGTTAACAGGTTAGAGCACCTCACAGCCCCTGTGAGCAGCGAGACTGCTGCTGCCTCACTGCTGACACTAGTCCTCAACAGATCATTATCACTGTGTATTTTTACTGAGGAATAATAGGCAACGCACAGCTGAGCTGCTCGCGGTCCATGTGTCTTTTGTACAGTACTGGTCCAATAGGCTGCATATTTTCAACTTTCAAATGTGGGTTAAGATGTAAACGATTATGCTTTTGGGTTCTTCAAAGATGTAAATTATTTTAAATGTTATGTTATTCCCATTTTGGCTGTGGTGAAAAGAGGTGAACAAATTTAAATAATATAACAGTAAATATGTGGGAAAGAAACAACCATTTATTTTAAATATTCTCTGTTGCTGAAATCCAGGTTGCTCAGCAATACAGTTCAAGCTCATCTCAAAACAACAGCATGACTGTTATTAAGTTACTTAAAGGATTGATGAAATTCAAAATCAAAAATACTTATTTTTCCTCTTATCTGTAGTGCTGTAGAGATGTCTGCCTTCTCTCAAGTATAATTGGACAATATATTACTCTGCTTGTGGTGCTCAAAGCACTAAAACAAATACATTCGCAAAACTCAACATCAATGTGTCTTTCCAGAAATCAGGACCCAGTTACTCAGTGAAAACAGGCCAGTGCAGAAAACATGGATCTCTCTCTCAGTGAAGCAGAATCTGGGCACCAGGGAGCTCCGGAACGGGACAACAGGTTCATTCCGACAGGGTCACCCGGTTTTGTAGTTAATAAAATGGAATTTTATTTATTCATGTATTATTTAGAAGCAATAGGTTATCTTTCTTTTTTTAATTTGACTGATTGAGCCATCTTTGGTAAGCCCTCAGACCCTTATAGTAGGGGACTGATACCGTTAAATAAGCTGCACCCAGACCCTATAGGTCTTATTTAATTTGTTGTATTGTGGTAACCCAGCCTTCTGTCCCCTTGTCACCCGCTCTAAAAAGAACCATCCGAGTTCCTGGAATGAGATTCAGCTGCCAGGGACAGGGCGGGTCACAGCCCCTCACAGTTTCCATGTACCCTATGTATCATTATTACTAAGGAACAACATCCTTAGGAATAATAAGGATATTGGTAATCATATTACTAATGAAAAATATGGTGGCAAAGGGGTTTAAGAGAAGGCAAAAGAACTGAGAAAAAATGAAAATAATAAAAAAGGAAAAGGAAAAAACCCAAATAAATGTGTTACATAAAAAAAGAATATATAAAATGTGAGATATAGTATTCACGACAAATAATACAAAATTATAATTACATTGGTAGATGTGTATATTGGAGGTTGTCTGTGTTAGGGAAGTTGAGGATATATGTACAAGTCAAATAAATAATAATGATAGTATTATTATTAACAACTCTGATAATAATAATAACAAAAATAATAATAATGTCCTTAATAATAACAATGGCAAAAAAATAAACACATGAAAACACACATAAATATAACTATTAGGGAATCAGGTTTGTAAAAAACTAATTAGAGATGACCAGATGGAGTGGAGTGGAGTTTATGTTTATGACAGAGGTGGATAGATTTCCATAGAGATGTAACCGATAAATACGTTTTTCCAGTGTGCAGTTTTTGGTGTTCCTTGATTTCCAGTTCATGAGGATGGTTTTCTTGCCGATAGTTAGGGCCACAAGGAATATTGTACTGTATGTTTCGTTCAGGTTGATTGTTGATATTTTCGATAGAGCCGGTGCAATTTAATAAAGCCGGTTAGATCTAGTTGAATTAAGGATGAAGTGACTTTTTCTATCCTGTGAGCTAGTGTCTTATTGATGGGACAGAAACTTGATGGCAAGGTTGGGTCTTTGATAGGTTTGAGGGGGATTGAAATTGTGGCTGTGTTCATGTTCTATGGAAGTCTTCAATGTAGCTTTATTTTCTTTCCGTAATAATTTAGTTGAAGAGCGGAGCTAGAATGGACCAGGAGTGTTTATAGAACTAAGTAGGGAAGCCATCAGGCCTGGTGCTTTGTTATTTGGCACGTGATTGAGGGCAGTGGAGAGTTTGTCCTTGTTATTGCTGAATATTGTTATTTTACTAAGCTGTGGTAGATCAATGCTGTTAAAATATGAGTTGATGGCCTCTTGATTTTGGAGTATAGGTTGGCAAAAAAACTTGGAAATTTTACTTCTTTTCGGGTGAATTTGTGGGCTTCCCTCTTGAAACTTCCTTCCTTCCTTTTCTGGGGATGATGATTTGGGGAAAACAATATGGAAACTAATACTCAACTCAAATATATTCAATGATCCAAAAACAGTGGAGAAACTAAAGGAAGACGTCAACGACTATCTACAACTTCATGATTCTGGGAAAGTGTCAACAGTAATTGTGTGGGACATAATGAAAGTTGTAATAACAGGGGAAATAATTTCCATCACTGCATATGGGGAAAACTAGGGGCAAAGATTGGCAGATCTGCAGGGTAAATTAAAACAGCTATAATTTGTTGACAGTAATAAAACAAATATAATTTGAAACTGGAAATGAAAAAAAAATGACAAAGATTGACTATATACACAGGAAAACCAGAAAAGGTTTCTTTTACAGAAAAAAATAAATAATGAAGTCAGAGGTAAATCAGCAAAATTTGTAGTGCACAAGTTATGCAAACAGGCGGAAAATTACATTTATAAAACAAAGAACCCTAAAACAAAAAATTACGAGAATAGAATAGAGCAAATTAAAACGAGCTTTGAAACATTTGAGCAGGAGCTATATTCTCAACCCCAGGCCCCCAACAAGACCCATATCAACACTTTGAGTTCTTTAGAACACAAAATGAAAAACTAGTACAAGTAGTTTCTACCAAAGAATTGGACTCGGCTATCTCTGAATTAAAGGCTGGAAAGTCCCTAGGCTCAGATTGTTTTACCACAGAGTGGTACAAATCTTGAAAGTCACAGATATCTCCATTATAACTCAACCCATTAAACTCAACTTACCAAAAGGAGAATTTCCACCCTCTTGGAGGGAGGCAAGTATCTCTGTTATTCCCAAAGAGGATAAAGAAAAACAAGAATGTGGGAATTATAAACCTGTCAGGGTTCTCAATTATCCAGCAACACTTGTAGTAAATAGAACAATTTTATTAATTTTTTTGCTTCTACAATGTTCTCCATTATTACAAATAATTTACTTCTATTTTAGCTCGCAGATTCGAAAGAGTCTGACCTGACCTCATCCATTTAGAACAAACTGGTTTTATTCAACAAAGACAAACTATGGAAAACATAAGGACCTCACATATCGTCTCTGTTGGGCGGAAATCAATACAGTTACTTTTCAGGAAATGGAAGAAAAAAACCCTGCATGTGGGTAAATATTTACAGTATGTGTGTGTGTGTGTGTGTGTGTGTGTGTGTGTGTGTGTGTGTTTGTGTGTAGATATGTAACATTTGACCTTTTTATTAGGAGAAAGTTGGCATGAGATACAGAGAAATGTGGTCTAATTGTCCAAAATGGGGGTCGGGGGAGAGTATTTTTTCCTCAGGTGCAGGTTAGGGCATGCTGGTGGAATTTAGTTAAAACAGTTCTGTACAGATGTACAGCAGTGTGATTTCTGCCACCACATGAGAGTGGTATTGATCTCGTCATGTTACTCTTTACATGAAAGTCATTAAGCATATTCATTTTGTAGTAGTCTGAGCTTAAGTGGCATATTGTATCAGTAAACATTTTAGGTACAGTGTTTCGTGTATTTTTTACATAATTGCCTTTGTTTGACAGTCAGTATACAGAGAGACATGGAACATGGTGAGAGAGGGTAAGACTCGCATCGAAGGGTTTTTGTCTGAACAGGCTGGGATTTGAAGACACTGGTCCAGCAGCTAACACCTTCTAGGATCTTCCTAGCTCTTATATAACATTCACCTTGCTGGCATTCATTCAAGGGACAATGTAATCACTCTTATTCTACTCTTTAATTCAGCAGTTTCTGTGGAAGCTTAACTAGAATACACAAGCCTTAACGCTCTAATTTTGGAAAAATATACCAGTCAAATTATTCCTATCAAATCTTGAGTAACAACAAACACAGCAAGTCGAGAAAGGATTTGTTTTGGCTGACCTTTTTTCACAAAAACTCTTCACACTTATGATACACATATGAGCAGTGTATTTAACACTTGGACATGATGCAGCTGTACTAAGCACACCACAGTTTCATTTGCACAAACTGATGAATGACATGACATCTCAGCTTACACTTTAGTTTACATGCGAGCGGTTTAGTCATGGAGAAGAAAGAGGAAAACTTGCCTTTAGGGTACATAAAACTGCCAGTGTGCACACTGTCCCTGTGTTCCTGTTTGGTTGCACTTATACAGCTGGCTGGGATAATGCTAACAAAGCTGTACATAAATAACAGGCTACCAGCTGGCCACCCACTTGTGTGTAGTTTAGAATTAGGAAATTATACACCCGGAGTGAAATGTGTGAAGCATTTGTTTCTAAAATCATTAAGGGCTATCCGAACTGACAGCGTGCAGTCAACTCATGGGGGGGTTCGGGTGGCCCAGATCTGAGCCATTCCTTGTTTCTGAGACAGACAGACGCAGTGTTTTTAGCCATAATGTGGCAAAAATAAGACTTTGACAGTAAGCGAACAGACAGGCAGCAAATACGTTGATTACAGCAATGCTGCACGATTGGTATAAGAAATAAAGACATTTTGTTACATATTTTGTGCCACGAAAACTTGTTACTTTTGGAATCTAACACAATAGAAATAAGATAAACAGCATTTTAAATCAATGACTAATGTTGAGTATGACTGTAAACTACTCAAAAAGATCTCTTCAGATAACTCTTCTGCTACACATCTGACTTATTCATTATTCAACAGCATGAACCTAAAATTTACAGCTAGGCAGTGGCGGGCCGTGCATTTTATACCTGGGCCTTCACTCGTAAAAATGAAGCTCAATACCTACAAATATACAAAGAGTGCAGATACATGAATACCCGCATGACGGGATGCGGCGGCATTAACGAACAATGCATATAGTCAAAATCAATTCAGCTAAAACATGCATTCCGCCACACAAGAGCACGGGCCATTCAAATATTATTCATATCAGAGGGAACAATATTACCCATATAATGAAAACGACACGATAGACAAATTAACAGATTAGTAATTCTCCTATCTCTCCCTCCAGGAAATACACGACTCCAGTTCTTGTTACTGACGGATTTATTCGTCTGTCAACACCGAGAGGGAAAATGAGTCCACTTGAAAACACATGAATCTTCAAAGTAGATCACTTAAAAACTTAAACTTAACTTTAACACTTTAACTTTAACACTTTAACTTTAACACTTTAACTTTAACACTTTAACTTTAACACTTTAACTTTAACACTTTAACTTTAACACTTTAACTTTAACACTTTAACTTTAACACTTTAACTTTAACACTTTAACTTTAACACTTTAACTTTAACACTTTAACTTTAACACTTTAACTTTAACACTTTAACTTTAACACTTTAACTTTAACACTTTAACTTTAACACTTTAACTTTAACACTTTAACTTTAACACTTTAACTTTAACACTTTAACTTTAACACTTTAACTTTAACACTTTAACTTTAACACTTTAACTTTAACACTTTGCGCGGAGTATATAGACCGCTGCCGCTTTGCGCGTCTTCTTGTTGCTGTGCATTGGCTAAATGTGTCCCCAGTGCAACATTGGACGTAACAATAGTTCCTATCACATATAAAACCAAACGAAAAACCATATTCATAAAAACAAGTTGTACAAATAATAATATATAATATAAACAAGCATATTAAATAATTACATAAATAATATTTACGGCAGTTAAAGCTACTGTAGTTAACTTACCAAAGCTGCTGTTCACTATTTAAAGACAAAATCCATCCTCCTTTCTTTGTTAAAGAGTTTAATCCCACGGTTGTTCAGTACAGCCGTGCGTTTTAGTTCCAGTAAGAAGTCCTTCTCGATTCATGGACGCCAGTGAAGACAGTCGAGCCTCCCCAGTTGTATTTCTTGAATACGTTTTAATGCGTTTGAGGGCTGAAAATGTCCGCTCGACAGAGGCAGCAGATATTGGGATTGTCACCGCCCAACATGTCAGGCTAGCCCACTGACCAATCACGTACGGCTAGGCCAGCTAGCAGGCTCTGGCACGTCAAAGAATACGCCCAACATGTCAAACTAAAGATCTGATTGGTTGAAGACTATGACAATCAACAATATCGTCCCCATTCACTTAAACTGCAAAGGGATTCATTTGTGAGTCTGCAGGCCTCGGGCCTCTCTTCTTACCTAGAGACACAGAGGTGAAATCTGATTGGATAAAAGCTCTCCTTAAAACAAGCTGCACTGGAAGCAGAGCAACTGAGGAAGACAGTAGCTGTGCAATGAGAAAATAAGATAATGGGAAAAATAATTATAATACATGTAGTGTATTTATGAAAAACTATTAAATTATAAAATAGCTATAACTTTGTGATTCTGTCTAGGCCAGAAGAGAAGGCCTTGCAGGCCCTGATGGCCCACCACTGCAGCTAGGTCTATAAGTCACAAAGGCAATTAAATGCAGGACCGGCATACCAGAGTCAAACAGGAAGCAGAAAAAAACAAACTAAGTCACACAATAACAGAAACAAACTAACGATCGAGGCAGACCCCGTGCTCTGCAAGGCAAATTTAGTGTTTTTCTTAATCGAGTCTTGTGGCTTTGACGAAAGCATAGATGGATGCATCAGTTTCCGTTCCCCTTCTGAAATGGCTGTCTCGTGGCAGCCATAACACCAAAAATATTACGCAGTTAGCTGCAGCAGTATGCAAGATTAGCTGTTGACCGACACAGAGGTGCCCAGGCACCCACTCACCCACTAATCATCACATGATTCTCCAGGCGGAGATAATACATAGGCCTATAAACAAATTAATTGTGCAGTGCGGGGTGTAATTCTTGTCTCATTTGTGATCTAATCAACAGTAACAATCAAATTCAGTGCCCCATGCCTTATCGCTATTATCCAAGCTAACGTTGCTGTAGTTGACATGTTTGTCCTCGCTGCGTCAATGCTTTCGTCAGAGAGAAATAGGTGTGGTTTCATCTCTCAGCCCACTTTTTAGCATTTTTTTTAATTATGCAGTGAAGTTAGGCTAAGACCTGAGGGTGAAGTTACACTTTATAATGCCCATCGCTGTGTGAAGTTACACTTTATAAAGCCCATCCCTAGTACAGCGGGGCTTGTACAGTTCATTAGTGATGCACCGATACCTGCATCGGTTTCCGATACTGTGCTCGTGTAAAACCACTCTGGTACAGCCACACCCAAAACCACTACGGCAACGTGATAACATCTGATAAAAATAAAACAATGCTATTAGTAAGTACTCATTCCTCGGTATGGATACTATAATGTAAGTACTCGTACCTGGTCTGAATATCGGTATCGGTGCAACCCTACAGTTTATGATGTTTACCTTATCGCAGTGGCAGGAGAGGGGTAAGGTTGGCAGCTCTTGGTTCAGGGATCTAGAGGTCTCATCTGGATTGGCCAGCCATCAACTTCAAATCGACTCAAAAGACCTGACATGCAGTCATTGACATGGCCAGAAATGTTCATTAACCAATTGCCTTTTCCATTCATCAGGATTTGTGAATTCCTTTCACTTCAACATATAAAGTGCCCTCCAGAATCAATGGCACCCTTAGTGAATATGAGCAAAACAGGCTGTGAAAAAATGTCTTTGCTGTTTATCCGCTTGGTCTCTCACTCAAAATATTCACAAAAATCGTACCTTTTCATTGAAGTAAAATTATTGAAAGAACATTTTTTTTTTGACATTAAATAAATATTTTTCTCCAAAACATGTGCCACAATTATTGGCACCCCTACAAAATCTCATGATTAAAATCTAACTGACGTATAATTCCAGTCACATTTTACATTTTTAAGTTCACCTGTTTGATTAGGTTATATGGTCAGATGAGACCAAAATAGAGCTTTTTGGCAACAAACATCAAAGGTGGGTTTTGCGCAGACAGAAAGATATCCATACAGAGAAGCACCTCATACCCATTGTGAAGTATGGTGGCGGATCTTTGATGTTGTGGGGCTGTTTTTCTTCCAAAGGCCCTGGACATCTTGTTAGGATACATGGTATCATGGACTCCATCAAATACCAGCAGATATTAAATGAAAACCTAACAGCCTCTGCCAGGAAGCTTAAAATGGGCCGTGGTTGGACTTTCCAGCAGGACAATTATCCGACGCACACCTCAAAATCTACACAGAAATGGTTCACCGACCACAGAATAAAGGTTTTGCCATGGCCATCACAGTCCCCCGACCTAAACCCCATAGAACATCTGTGGGATGAGCTGAAGAGGAGAGTCCACAAGCGTCGACCTCGGAATCTGAAGGCTCTGGAGAGATTCTGCATGGAGGAATGGTCTCAGGTCCAGTGCCATGTGTTCACCAACCTCATCACGCATTATAGGAGGAGACTCAGAGCTGTTATCTTGGCAAAGGTATTAAATGAAGGGGTGCCAATAATTGTGGCACATAATGTTTCTTTCAATTATGTTACTTCAGTTAAAGGTTTGATTTTTGTGAATATTTTGAATGAAAGATCATGAGGATAAACAATAAAGAAATGTTTTCGCAACTCGTTTTGCTCATTTTTACTAAAGGGTGCCAAATATTCTGGAGGGCACTTTACGTTATAAATACAATGTAAATTGCACAGTAAAAAAAATTCTAAATGACCTTTGCAGAAAATAATTTGAGTAAAAGGAAACTGTTTTCTATCTTAACGCATCATTGCATTCACTTTTTAACTGTTCATGTTACACGAGTTACAATCTCGTGTAACATATACTACTCAGACAGTAAGCATACAGTCCCCTCTCTAGGGAAACTAAACTAAAGTTGTATTTTTAAAGCTTAAAAGATACTATGTTGGCAAAGAAAGAGGATATTTCTGTGATAAGAATTTATTACATTTTGAAAGCATCACACTTGTAAAATGGGCCTTACAGTAACTGTAAACCTACATCATCTCATCACTTATGAGACCCGACAGTTTATTCCACCCAAGCACAGACTACTAATCTGATTTCATGAAAGCAGACTTTAAATGTGAAGAAGCATACACGTGTATTCAATAGATCATTCCACGTTTGACTGTGGGTGAATTAAATATTTCTTTCTGATAAACATCTCTGTTGTGACATTTGTTTGTGTCCACAGTATTCACTTCGGACCAGACTTCTCAGTGAATTACCCCCTTTTAAATCCAGGACATTAATAGTGACACCAAAGGTTATTCATTTAAGTCTTTCATAGTGCAACTATAGGTGTATATGTGCAACTAAAACTTCATATTAACTCATGTATCATTACAAAAAAAAGTCTATTCCAAGCGACAACATACACATAAGGGTCATTTAAAAGATTGTTTCCATCAGAGGAACAAAGTGGAATTGTTTCATGTTCTGCACAAATCTATTTAAACACATCAAAAGAAAAGTTAGGTGAAAAATGTTCAAGGCACTTAGAATTACGCGTGAAGGGAATTTATAGAACAACAAAACTCATATACATTACTCAAATATTGACACATTAGATCCAGTTGGAAATCAAGACAGATTCAGTGGTTGAAAAGGCACGTTTCTGTCTCAAACAAATGTAGTAATAAAAAGCATATCCTAGCAAACATTATGGGTTGCCATTCATCCATAAAGTGCATCACATGACCTTTTTTCCCAGGTCGAGTGTGAGACGATTCAATAGAGCTGTGGTTGTTATACACTTCATTAACTCATCATCAAAGAGTGAAAACACACTACAAAATGTGAAACCACTGCACTTACAAGTGTTTTATATGGCTTTTGGGCCTGGTGACACTCTGGCTAGTAGTGATGCCCGCGTCAGCCTTTTCTAATACCCGCACCCACCGACCCGCTATAAGAGCCCATCTGCACCGCCCGACCTGCAAATTACGCGTTTATCAACCACCCGACCCGAACGCATACCGCCAACTTTATGCATTATAGTCGCACAATTGTCAAGACTCTGGTCTGACTCGAGTGCCGCTGCATGCAGTGTGTCTGTTTGAGAGAGTTTTTTAAAATCTAACAGTCTTGCTAGTTTCTCAAGATTAGCAACCCTAGATGTAAAAGGTTAGTTCATCCAGACTACAAAATGTTCTCGCCTACTCTTACAGGAATCTAGCATTGCAGATAGTTTTGGTTTTATGTGCAGGGGTCACAGTTCCTCATGATGTTACCCTCACATGGCCCTGTCAAGAGGGATTATGCTCTGGTAGATGGTGGTTACACTGATAACAGTCGTGTCTGTGGATAATCTGTGGATTACTGTTTTTCATGCCATTTTCCAGTACTTTGGGCACCACAAACAAAAATTCCATTGACCTAAATTGGATGAAGATAGAGGCAGAAACCTTAGAAGTGGAAACATTAAAGGCTGCTGAAAACGGAATTCAATGCATATCTATTGCCTCCACACGGCTTTCAACGTGGAGCCGGCTGAGCCTGCGGCTAGCCGCTAACGGTGCTATAAGCACGAAGAGCGCAGACGACGGCACCAGTGCTGAGAGAGCTAACAGTGTTTACCTAAAAGGGGAACGATCTGGGTCGGGGCGGCATTATCAGCGGTAATTGCCATATGAGCGCAATGCACAGCGGCGGCCATTACTTCGCCAGTGGGGAACAAAAGAGAGACTCGCGTGCACTAAAATGCATGTCGTAGTGACTCGGTGTCTGCTAACTGTGTTAACTGACTTTCAGCCAAGTCCGTCCTTGGTTACTCGTAGTAACTTACTTAAATGGTTGGTGTAGATAATAAACAGATTAGTATATATTTTTTAATTGATCAAAGTAAAATTTAAGGCTATTACAAGGACATTAGGTTAGCTTAGTTAGATCAACTAACGTTATATTTCACAACAATGCCACAGTTAGCTGATTGAGCTATTTTCTTCAGCGGGACCACCGCAGCCCCTAGACAGTGTCTTAAGCACACTAACCTTTGCTACGCTAGCTAAGCAGAGTTGACTTGGCTGATGTTACTCGTTTCACCACGTTAGACTAACATTAGGCAGCTGATAAGCGCAGGTTGTTCTCGACATCGTTGTTAAAAGTAAGTTAATACGGAAAGTAAACTTGAAAGTAGAACATTTTACACTTCGCATGCAAGGACAGCTTGCATGCGAGAGACACCACCGTAGTAACGGTGACTTGTTCACTTCCGGTATTTACCGGTTTTGTTTATATCTTTACATTACAAATGGCTGTTTGCTGCTATGTTAATGCTCTGAATCCTGTATATAGATAACCTTTCAAATCTGTAGCAGATACGACCAACACTTTCTGCATGGCCACACACTCGTAGGGGCAAGTAGAAAATGTTGTGTATTTTGTTGAATGGGTGAACTGACCCCTCGTTGACACCCATGTTACAACATCTAGGTTGACCTCGAGGAAACTGATGCCAGTCCAGGCTCAGTCTACTCTATTAACAGGCAAGGTGCCAGAAGAGGTTTAGTGTTGTAAATATTTATGGACTTTCCTTAAATTGGCATAAGCAAACTGATGCATGTGTCAGGGGAATGACTTGATAAGAGTACATTACATTCCTCTAAAAGCATCAATAGAACACATTTCCTTAGCTCTCTCTCTCTCTCAATAGAATACATTACAGATTTGATGTATGGTCTCTAACAGGACTTTAGTTCACCACTAATCTTCCATGGCACTAAATCATGGGGGAGCCGAGGCCTTTAGACGCAAACTGAGTATCTAAAGGTCAGTCTATAGCCTCAATGGGAGTCAATGGCAGTACAAAGCAATGGCATGGAAGTACATAAAGTTATCAATCCTCTGTGATACCCACCTGGTTACTGGTGCATATCCTGAGACATCTAATCTATCCAGACTTATTTATTCCTATAGTCACATGGGGTTGTTTCTCTGGTTTGAGAGGAGGGCCTCTCGTCACAAGTGATGAGCCGTCTGCAGAAACTGATGAGATGACGGTTCGGGTTTTCTGTAGATTGTCATGACTGTGAATGTCTTTAAGTGATCTTTTTTTTTTTTTGGTCAAGAAGCCAAACTTTGGCTTTGTGACCGCAGGATCAAGTTGATTCAGACTGGCGGCCGCTGTATGAAGTTCAAAAGTAAACAGGAAGGATTGAAAAATCCCCACACGGTTTAAGCCAGATCAACTTAGTCTCGGGTTTAAATAAGTGTAGCCATGTAATTCAAGATATAGTTCATATCTTGCACATGTTGAATGAGGTCTTCAGGATGTCTTCTGTAGGGACCAGCTAAAATATCCCATGACCCATTGTATAGGGGGAAATATAAACAGGCTGCTGCAGTATGAAGCTGTTCCCTTTTAACATGTACACAGATCTTGAGATAACTGCTGCTTCAGAGTTGTGGTGGGAGGAAGGAATGATAAGGTAAACGAGAGGCCAGAAAAACAAACAAGAGGGTATGGAATAGCACTCAAATATAAGGAAGTAGGGGAGGAGGAAAAGGAGGGAAAAGGATGAGAGGGGGACCAGTGTTCATTGTTATTGTTCCAGCTTCTTGTGGTGAAGCTGAGTGACCTCAATGACCGGAGGAGAGGCGCCGAGTGGTGGACCACACCAGCAGGCGGAGGATCGCAAAGGTTGGACCTCACATCTGCCACTAGAGATAAGGAGGTCACAGCAGAGGAAACAAATTCAGCAATCGACCTATTCAACACAAATGCAATGCAACGTGAGAGCTGTACACCTCAGACAACATGAAGCCAGACAGACAGAGAGGATCAAAGAGGAAATGTACAGTGGAGGAGAGATGCTAATACAGTATAGCCCAACTTAGGAGCCATCCTTGGAAGGAGACACATACTGTAGGGATACGTTATTAATGCCACGACAACAGCAAGTTACAGGTCCACTGAAAACACAGCAGGAAGACAGGTTTTTACCTCGGATCCTCTTCCATCTCACACTGCATGACATATAACAAGGAGATGTCTGTGTACAGAACTCCACACCTTTTGTGACTAGCCGACTAGCCATTTGTTGAATACATTACAATCCAAACAGTGTGTAGGGTATCTGCAGATACAACACACTTGTAATGGGTCATACGTGATGATTGAGAGGGGTTATGTTTGGATGAGACCATTTATTTTCTCACCCCACTCATTCTGCCTTCAATTAAGGGATTTCCCCTGCATGTCATGAAACCAGATGGGGAGAGGAAGGAGCAAGACCTGAAATCCAACAACCTACAATGCCCACACAGTGAGCATACATCACCGTGTGAAAGAGAGGCGCTAACAGCACGTGTTAGTCAAATACGATGCAGGGGAGCAGTGTGGCACAGCCAAAAGGTTCACAGAGCACAGAACACGGCAGTACAATGGATACACGCCACGGTTGGGAACAAATCATTTTCAGGACAGTTAAATTCAAAAAGGAGAAATACTACGAAAAACACTTTACTTGAGTGTCTATTTTAAAAAAAAAACAAGAACCTTCAAGTTTTGGAGCAAAAAACATCTTTCTTTCAAGGTGTCCAGAAGGCCACCGTAGTTTAAAGAGAAATTCTGGCACATTAAATGTGGATGTCAAATCAGTGTTGATAGTAAATGTAGTCAATTGAAGCAATACATTCCTCAATGCGTGTTATATTGACCCAGAGAGCTGAGTTTGCGGTTAAAAAAACACACACTTCCTGCATCCAGCGGCGTCATTTGATGCGACAGCAACGTAGTTGGATGCATAGTTTACTGAAATATGAGTGCAGAGGATGTACGAGGACACATTTTACAGAGTTTTTGATGAATCAACGGATATTCAGTTGTATTTATTTGAGACAAGAGTTTACGGCTGAAGAAATGCAGCAGAACCTGAGCTGCTGAGAGCAAACACCGACTGGTTGTTGTAAGAGTAGCGTAGCTCATTTGGAGAAGATCACAGCCAGTACTGTAGTGTGTGTGTGTGTGTGTGTGTGTGTGTGTGTGTGTGTGTGTGTGTGTCTGAGGAGTGTGTGGTGGAGCATACGAGAGTAAAGCGGTGTGAGCAGGACGAGAGAGCGATCGGAACAGAGGAGAGTTTAAGTTTAGCGGTGCAGATATCAAGTGTAGGGTTTGCAGCGTGTGCACAAAAAAATGCTGCTGGCCAACAGAAGTTTCCTGCGTCTTGCTGAGTGGCGTGACGGTGGTGCATAGAGGCACCGTTGGACAGAAGCTTGTACGCAATGCATCCTGGTACATGTAGGCACTACCGGTACGGCTCTCTGAGCAGGAGAAATCAGCTTTCTCTGTCAATACGGTACACACTGAGGAATTAATTGCTTTAATTGACTACATTTACCATGAGCACTGGTTGGGATATCCACCTATAAGGTGCCAAATTTCCCTTTAAGAGAATTTGTGTAAGAGAAGAGAAGATATTTTCCTGAATTAAGTGCACTGAAAGTGAAATGACCCCAACCTTGATAAACATCCAATCACATAAAAGATGGGTTCATATTTTTTTCCAATGGAAATCTTAATACAATGCTCACATGTCATATATATATATATATGGCCAGTGTGGATATTAGGAACAATAAGAGCAACAATTAACTGCACATATGGCATACGAGCATGGTATTAAGACAAGATGTGAAAATAATAGAAACCTATTCTTTAGCATCCTGATACCACGGGACACCTCCATTCAAGTTAACAGTGGGATGCAGGTTACTGAGAAGAAGAGTGTGACAAGACAGTATGCCCGTGTAGTGTCAGCCTGAGCTGGTAGACAGTATAAAGTACCTCACATGTTATGGGACTCTTTTTTTTCAGATTGGGGCAGCACTGCTGTGAAATGTGAAGGTCGAAAAAACACAAGAAGGGAAGGGGAACATTGATTTTTTTTTTTTTTTAAAAGCACACCAACAGGTGCGATTATGACGAAAAAAATAATAATGGTAATCATATTTTCACTTTCAAAATCAATGATATCTTTGCAGACGTACATGCCAACGAATCATTTATTTAAAGAACAGATCAGAGACTGATGTGTTGGTACGGCCATGTGCAAAGGTTTGTCATTTGGGCCCAAAATGATTAAAGGACAGTTTGGGTTTTGCATTTCTTGACATTAAAAAGCCAGTTACATTACACAGTCCAATATCCAGCAAATTGGATTAATTACTGGAAATGATCACTGATATCTGAGCATCATGTGGGGATAAAGATACTAAACCATTGGATATGCTGTCAATGGGCAATAAAAAAAATATAAAGTAACCTTTATAATGCTTCACAATGGATCTCTATGTCTGTAGTAATTGGGATTATTTTCTGGTAAGGGCTAATAAATCAATGCAGTGCAAAAAAAGGAAGCTTATAGTTAGTGATGAATCAAAAGAATTGTGATTGGATTAGTGTTTATTTTTAAGATGAGAGGTGGAACTTTTGACGGGTAAATTTGAACGTTGAACAGTATTCTCAGATCAGATCACATCATTTTGAGATAAAGTGCTGAAACATTACACAGTTAGGAGGCTTATCAATTACACCAGCAGGCCCAGGACTCATAACAGGACCAGTGTTACTGAACATAACCTGGTGTTATGTAAGATAGTGAAAGTCTTGCATTTGCATGAATCTAAGCGTATGTGTAGCAATAACAGAATTCTTTTATCAGGACTTTTACTTGTAGCGCAGTATTCTGTCCATTGTGGTATTGCTACTTTTGCTAAGGAAATTAGAATACTTTTCCAACTATAGGTGGAAGCAGAGCACAGGGTTTAAATGCATCTGTCTTCTTGTGCCTATTTCCTCCTATGTAATTTGATTAGGTAGTAGAGAACGTCCTCCATCCGTTCCACATTAAGCGCTTCCTGTGGTTAACGGGGGCGTAATCCCTTTACTTCCCTGAATGGCTTTTCCTGGAAACATCTTCAGGAATAGTGGAGTTTCATTAGCAGCGGCTTAGCGCCAAAAAAAACACAAGTGCAACAGTAGAACTCACCAGAAAATAATTTATACTCATCATAATCACTGTAGTTTACTGTGTGTGTGTAACATGGAAGAAAATGGACTTGAAAGTTAACGGTCACGTGAGGAAAACACAAGCGAAACGGGAGACGTGGCCTTTAGAGACGCGTGTATTTATATAAGCAAAGGTCACAATGCATGGACGCTGCATAGGGTGATTGATGCAGCATTCAACGTTGCCCTCGACTCCTGAGCCACTTCCTAAAGCATTAGAACATATATTTTGGGGCTCTCTTTTTGTGGCAGAAAAACACCAAATGGGGAATATCACTCGGCATCATTTGCTCTGTGTAATAGAACCAACCGTAGAATGGGACGGTGGGATTCACTTGAGAACGGGGCCGTGCGAGTTGTGTTTGGTCTCTACATTTGTGGAGTTTTCTGGCGCTGAACTCAATCAAATCTCATTCACTTCTGCGTGTGGTGTGGTGTGTGTGTGTGTGTGTCCATTACCCAGTGTCGTCAAGCACATCCTGATCAGCCTCTGCAGCGGACGACTCCACATCTGCACTGCTCTCGCTGCCCTGAGCTGACAGATCGGGGCTCACACACTCGCCACTGGGACGGACAGAGACACACAGAACCAGGTGGTTTTTATTGACTTAGTTACTACGTATAATGCTATTTTAGAACTTGCGTGTGGACCTCAATGACCACCTCCCTCTGCCTAAGAAGCAGCACATGGTGTGAACCACATGTGTGCTGCTTGTATGTCATTTTTTGTTGTTTGTAATTTGTTACGACCCTGATTCCCGTTTCTTGTGTGTGTGTGTGTGTGTCCACTATGCCTACTGACTTGATATGCTTCTGCAGTAGCAGGAGGGCTTGCTCCCTCTCCTGCAACCTCCTCTTCAGGGAGGTGATCTCCTTCTGCTTCTCGAGCAGCTCCTTCTGGAGACGATAGTTGCTCTCCTCCAGAGTCTCACAGAACGCCTGGAGGGAGGCAGTGACGGAGAAAAGATGAACAGAAAATATTTGCCGGCAGTAGGAACAAGGATTGCCGGGCAAATCCTGACAACAGAGCAGGAGACGGGGATAACATTTCTGCATGCAGGATACCTCAACACGGCAGACTCTACTTTAATGTAAAGCCACTTGTTGAATCTAAAATCAAACTGTTGCCTGGTGTGATGAGAGTGAGTACCTGCCCTCGACTTCAAGTCTAGTAAATATCTAAGAGTCAAAAGAAAAACGAGTAGTCTTGGTTTCTATACATCCTGCTACGGACAAAACATGGTCGGTTCTCAAAGCTACTGTATCAATGATCAATACTCGTTAAAAGGCCTTGAAGTGACACGGATAACACACACAGTACATGAGCTAACGTGATGTCACATGCGTATGCACACTTACTCTGCTCTCCTCCAGACTATCAAAAGGCCCAGGTGGGTCATCCAGACACAGAAACTCTCTCACTGCCAGGCTGTCGAGGAGAACAAATGAGGTGACATGAATGTGTGTGTGTGTGTGTGTGTGTGTGTGTGTGTGTGTGGTTGTTGATGAACGGACCGGTGTGCTCAGTAATACAATAAGAAAAACTTAAATAAAAATGAAGGGTTCATCAACTATCAGATGACCACACCGTTTACACAAAAAGGCAAAAATAATTCCATTTGAGCAAAAGACTCTCTGCATAATCATGTCACATACCAGTTGGCGATGTCCTTGTGTGCCACCAGGTTTTGCAAAAAAGCCTGTAGTCCCAACTGTCTGTCTTCCAGGAAGTCGCTGTCATAGTTGTCTTTGAACCACCGCTTGGGAGGAAGCGACAGGCGGAAGCCGGGGAACATCTCCTTCAGCTAGGAGACACACAAACACACACTTATCACATGGTCTCTCTCAAAGAGTTAGTTACAGCCTTTATAGTGAAAGAACACTTCACAGTTGAGGACAATATGAGGTTATGGACATGCACGGACATAATGCTGCGGTAAGAGTGGCAAAGAGAAACGGTACATGCCGCCGCTGCTCCCTGAAGCACTCGTGCCCCACTTCTGCATTACATGCTGTAAACAACTAATGAAGTCTGCTGTCCTCCAATCTGTTTCCCTCGTCAAATAACCAGCTTTTAAAAGGTATCACGACTACACATGCAAAACACTTACAGAGAAGTCCATAGTTTTTTGTAAAACAAGCGGATGCATAGATCTGTGCTAAGAGCAGCAAATAAAATCAGCTTGCTAGATATTTAGCTGGTACCCTTTAGCACTGAGCTCCAGGTGGTCTTTCTTTTCTTCTATTGAATGCATGAGTGTAGAGACGGTGCTTAACAGCTAATAACATGTGCAGGGCGCTGTGATTCAGTGTGGAGGAAGAGAAATCGCATCATTACACCGAAATGTCACAAAAACTAGGCAGTATGCCTCCACCAACCAGTCAAAATGCAGTTTACATCCATATCTGTGTAAAATGTCATCACGTTATCATTTCATCCTATCAGACATTTTTTTGTGAAATTGCCATAATTAGCATATTCATTCTTGAGTTACGATCAAAAACATGTTTTGTCAGGTCTTACTTTGACCATCGACCACCAAAATCTAACCAGCACAACGCCTCTGGCCACGGCCGGCGCGGAGGCGTTTCAACTGTGTCGCAAACATGTGTCAACCGCCTCTGGAGAACCCTGAAGTAAATTACATTGGCATGGCATTCTCTGCTCGAGAACCGTTCCCACAGTCTGGGGAGCAGAGAAAGAAAGACATTCATTCCCTCTACTGATAACCCTTGCATCAACCTCCTGCCACATTCTGAGATACGACCGTGACGGGAGGAACTGTTGCTTATACCATGTCACAATACCATTATAAATGAACCCCTTGAAAAATGACCAATTGCTGCCTTTGATAAGAACTAGGGCTGACCTCTTCTGCTCACTGTCCTGTGCGGACTGCCTCAACTGGAGCCTTCAAAGTTAATCATGCCTATTTCCATCTCTGCCTTTACTCCTAATGTAAATATTTCTCGAGATTTACTAAATCCTCAAAACAGATGTAGGTGGAATAGTGGAAGGTGGATTTTTTTTTTTTTATTGCATGTGGTCAACTTTGGGAGATATTGTATTGAGAAGAGGCCCTGATGTCAGTTTGCTCAGCAGGAGGTGGGTTCAGTGTCTATGTACACATTGTTGTCTTCACTTGGCAGCCTGAGCCATGTGCACAAACGTACAGTAAAACAATGTTGGGTGAGGTTCCACACCACTAAACGAGCAATGGTTGATTCCGGCCGCATTGCTGAAAACCTGATCAATCATGTGTTGCATGCCTCGTTTAGCTTAATTACGTGTGCATGTTTGGCTGTGTGCACAGAGGGCAAGTCCTCTTCAATAACGTCTCGATAAATACACAAAGGAATATCATCCACATGTTCGTGCATACGTGCCGCATTGATGGATGCACCTGATGCTGAAACATTTCCTGCCATCTGAATGTATGAACAATGGGGCCTCAAAAATGACAGTAGGTGGACGACAAAAGACCATTTATCATGGACATTACAGCTGCCTTTTGCGGGAAAAGTCACAAGAACGATAGAGAAGGATGCCCCCCCCCTCCTCCTTACCTCTTGCTCCTAACTAGGGTGATCCCATTTCCATTCTTCTTGCCTGGGGTTACTGAATTACTGCATTTCAGTCATGGATTTAATCGGTATTTTACAACCCTATAAAAATAAGTTTTGCTTGTTTGTTGCAGATATTTAGCGTCATCGTTTTTTTCTGTTGCGGGCTCCTTTTTTTCCATACAGTATTATCACATGGCAGCACATCCCCTTCTGCTGGCAATATTTCCCCCCCCCTTTTATAATCTGTGACAAAACGATCCATCCCGAAACCACAAGAGACCTGTTCCCTAGTTGGCTCGGCCCTGTTGGCCATTTGGGAACAGAAGGCTTCTTTGTGTAGCTTTAATCACTTCCACAGTGCACTCAAAAACAAAAGAAAGCACGCTGAAAGCAATTCTTTGATGGTCATGAACAGCGTCCGCAAGCAGATGATCCCTAAATGAAGCTTCAGATAGGCCTGAGATTCGGGACTGCCCGTACTTTGCACACAAACGTGCGTACGTACATAGAACGCACCCAAACACACCTTGTCGTTGAGTCTGGAGAAGTCTGTGTACCTTCTAAAAACAACCCAGCTCTCATCGGGAGTCTTCCTGACCAGGACCTTGAATACCTGCAGCACAGATAAGACAACACACGTGAACTTAAAGCCACATTTTTGACTGCAAAATTATAAGCTTTTGCTAAGCGCTTGTAAATGACTTGTATCCAATTAATGATTGTCTGTGTACTAAGTAATTGTTGACATTTGACCTTTAATCTCTAGTATTCCTCATGCTGTGTGTTTGTCCTCAGTGAGCATATCTGGTCCCTTTAACCTACATGTCAATATAGGCTAAATAACATAGCATTTCAAATGTAATCAGAGCACTTATGTGGAGAGTTGTGCCACAGATAGACAAGTTCAAAAAGGTTGTCATGACAAGCCCATTTTCTGCTTTCGTACCGTGAACTTGGCCCTCTCCTCCATGACCTCATACCCCAGCACAGTGGGGGTAATGGGCCTCTCCTCGTCTTGCTGGCTCCCAGCAGGATCCGAAATGGAGCGTGGACAGCTGGAGTACTCGATGGAGGGCTCCAGAGTCCCGTTCACCCTGGCCAGTGTCACCTGGCCAGGGCCGAAGAGGGGTGGTGGTGTCCTGCTCCGACCGCCTCTGTCCATGCCGCGGGATTGCCGCCGGGAACCTAATCCTCCGCATCCTCTTCCATGGTCCTCCCCGGCCAAGATGCTGGAGACGCTGCCTAGTGACGAGGCTCGCTGTGGCCGCCTGAGCTTGCTGCTACCTGCTGACAAGGCTCTGTCCAACGGCATGGGGACAGGCACAAAGGGTGATGCCATCTTCCTGAGCTTTGCCCTCCTGCCCCGCCACCGCAGTAGTCAACCAGGCTCTTCACACGGACCTGGCTTTGCTTCAGTGGAAGCTGTGCAATAATGAAGTGAAGCAGTGGCGCTCACCGTGGGGGGGCTGACAACGACTCCGAGTACCCTGCACCAATAAAAAGAAGAGAATAATCCTTATTTGTTTTATTCATCATGATCAAAATGGACTATAAGCCTCCCTAAATACAGGCAGCAAAAATGGGATCCTCAGATTTTCCTTAAACTTCCACAAATGTAGCAGAATCTGTCAGCTCACATTATCCTTAAGGTGTCAGACTGTGAGGGCAGATTAATTATTGACACGAGCCACACATCATTCATAATTCATGGTTTTGTGCATTTTTTGTAAAATACATGATGGGAAAGGGCCTGTGACGATCTGTAGATAATTATAGTGAGTCAGACCCTCTTGTCCACTTATTCTCATAGCAGCCTGACTGATCCTAGCCAATGCTGCAAAAAGCCACGATGAGATAAAAGTGCAGATATTGATTTCAGCTCAGCCTGAGAGACTGTCGGCTACCTGTCAAACCTGTTTGGATTAATCCAGCATCAGTGGAGCTTAGAGGGACCAGCCCTGTGCCTCTGTGTGATTATCTTAATGACACGTTAGTAATACACATTGAAATGGGTGTATAGGATGTTAAAATACATATTTAAATTTCAATTTAAGGCCAGAGGACAAAAGAAAAGAAAAAACAGATGGAAACATTACAGAAGAAAAGCACAAAGGAAGAATTGGTTAAGTTAACAGAATGACACTGATGATATTTAGGCTGCTTACTCCTGACCTATTTTGGTGTGCTTAGGAAACATGTAGAAAGAGCTGGGACTAGAGCCAGCATGACTACAGAACGATGGCTGGCAAATATCCTGCTTTAAGCAACGTTATACTTTTATGTCACGTTTCTTAAGTCAAGCGGCCAATGATGTAGCTAGCGTTTGGTAGGCAACGTTAGCACGCGAGCTAACCTGACAGCGATAGATGACGTCCTTTTACTGAGGAGTACGACCTCCATTAACAAACTGTGGCAATGTACAAATACCGAATAGGAAGTAGCCACCGAGCAAAACAGCTGCTGCAGCTGCAGCTATCGTTAGCTAGTTATAGTTGCTTACTATACTACAAAATAAAGGGCTGCTTATAATATTAGTTGCATGCCGAATGGAGTAGCAATTCCTAATAGTTGGTCAAAAGTTGTCTTCTATTTTCTACAAGGTATTGTGACAATAATACACAAGGTAACTCTAAATCGACAACATTGTGGACGGGGTTTGCTATGTGCTCCATACCAGTGGAAGACCCTGTGATTCAAGGCTATCACGTTACCCTCAAGTTAGCTCGTGAGCTAGCCGGGCAGCCGGTGTGGACAAAGATGACGCATGATGACAACGATGTTCGCTTACCAGGAAGCCAGTACTCGTCCCCTTCAGAACATCTTTTTTTTAAACGTATAGAGCCCGATGTCTGGTTGCTCTGTTGCTGTTAGTCCACTGCACTATCTCCTCCCCTGTCCTGTTCATGTTACCTCGGTTGAATTCGGACCACGACAGCTGCAGTGCGCCAAGATAACCACGTGGGGGCGCTGTAGCATAAATAATATTGAAATGATGTCAGTATCTGTCTTTCTGTGAAGTAGCCAGACGATTCCTTGCTGGATAAAGTCCAGTCTGACCCAAAATGCTACAAATCCCAATGGTTCATCACTACAATTCATACTATTTTTGTCATAAAATTAAAATCGGTTGTCATCTAATGGGAACAATATTGGCATTAGAGGAAGCAGTGAAATGCAAAATAAATCAGGTAACATGGAAGATCAGATTATGCAGAACCTTCTAATAAGCAAATGGAGGCCAGCAGTGTGACTTCACTGGTTTGCACATCTTTAACCCCAGTACTCTCTCATTCTACTTTTTCCAAACTTACTCAAAAAATTTGATATTGTTTTATCGATGCATCTCTAAATTTACAAAATGCAAACAATACAACCACAAACTTGTGCATTGCGCATATAAAAAAAAAAAATCAAGCAGTCTTATATTTTGTGAGCCACAGGTGAATAGTAACATTATATGAGAAATAAACACATTTGAAAATGTCTTCAAATATCTGATAAGAAACTACACCTGAATTAATAACCCAAAGATCTTTGTCATTGATGCCAAATAACATCCCACTGTAGTCAGCATCTCAAGTTTACTTTACCTTTCCAGCCTTTAACAAAGAACAATTTGAACTCTATTCTGTGATGCCACAACATCAGCACCTGCAATGATAGCAGGATTTATGAGCTCTGAACCCGAATGCATCTAAATCCAGTTTGATTTGCTTGATACATTTCATTATTCACAGTGCAGCTGATCAGAAATGTGTTAATGACATTTATATCGTGATATTTCTAAAGGTTATTCCTAAATACACTGTAGGCCGCACCTTGTCTTTATCTCAGCACCATCCCTCCATCTATCCATGACCTTTTTATGCCTCTGTGCAGCCGTGGCTGGAGGCATTATGTTTTGGGTTGGCCACCCGACAAGAACGCAAGAAAATTGGGCACAAAAATCCACCTGAACTCAAGGATGAACCATAGACTGTAAATAAAAAGGGATGAACTGATTAGCTCTTGGAGGTGTTGAAGGATCGTAGAAAATATGAAAGCATAAAAGTATAGCCATCACAAACATATATTTTGTTCACTTTTTATAACCATCACAACATATAGCTTTTTTTTCTTTATAACCATCACAACATATAGCTTGTTTGTCTTTATAACCATCACAACATATAGCTTGTTTGTCTTTATAACCATCACAACATATAGCTTGTTTGTCTTTATAACCATCATAACATATAGCTTGTTTTCACTTTTTATAACCATCGTAAAATATAAACTGTTTTATCTCATGATAAGTGTGATTTAACATAAACTGTTTTATTTCATATTAGATGTGATTCAACATAGAATGTTTTATTTCATGATAGAGGTGATAGAAACATATGAACTGCGTAGACGCTTTATGTAACATGGTCACTTTAGCCTTGAATAGTGGTTTGGTTCTACCAGGACCAACCAGTTACAACCAGTTCCATTCTGTTGTTAACTCTGGTACAAGATGCTTCCTGTATGTGTGACGTATTTGTGATTAAGGGAGGTACTAGAATCAGAGTAGTATAAAACAAACAGAAGGGTTCTTATCTTTGGATCTTTTTTACCCATCTTTAGAGACGGGACAGACTTCTTTCTTAAAAAGTAGAAACCCTGGTTTAAAGGGAGAGACTTCCTTTAATAGACCCTTAGGGGTCTTGCCCCCTGAGCGGGAGTAGAACACCCTTCTGCTGTCCCATTCAGAGATAGGAGAGAAGACAGCATGAGAAAAAATGGAAAACACACAGCGAGAGCTGAGTGAGACCCTGAAAACAAGCAGGGATTGTCAGCATTTGTTTTAACAGAACTGAGAGTGTTTCATTGAATTTAAATTGTTTTATGTGATTGCTTTGGAAAACCTTTAATAAAACTACAGCCTTACCATTTGTAAGTGACTGGACCCAAACTAAAGACTCTGGTTTTTTAGAACCATTTGACCCTCTTCCCTGTCCTCTACCCGTGTGATACTGAGGTGACGACCCACTCTACCAGAGGGACTTAAAGGTGAGTACCCTGGGTGAAGACTTTGCAGTGTTTGTCATATATGGTGAGACCTTTCATAATAGGCAATAGTAAAGTATAGACGATCTACATAACTATTCATACTGGGTGTTAGGGTTACATCCTACTGAGAGCGCCTAGGGCGTAGCCGTACAAGACTTTCAGAAAGACAATTAATTCCGAAAATCCTAACGATTCAGCTACGGGGTGAGATAAAAGACCTATGGCATTGTTCTGATACCCCCGTGAGGAGACTAACTCCCTAAGGAGTAACCACCGTGTTAGGTGCGCACGCCTGTCCCGCTTTCCCCGGGGCGGGATCCGTTCACGCTACAAGGTCAAAGGTCACTATGAACTTGTGTCCGTACCATTTTCGTAAACGCAACATCTCAGGTACGCCTTGAGGAGATTTCTTCAAATTTCAAACATTCACATGTACTCAAAGATGAACTTTGACAATTTCACACAAATGTGTCATAGTATAAAATGATGAAATGATGACATTTTGACAGACAGGGATGTAAACTGCAACATGACTTGTTGGTGGAAGCATACAACCGCGAGGTGGTATTTCTAGTATGGTGTGTGTCTGTGGTTAGCAGACTCACAAAGCACACCCATTGCCACAAGACATGTGCCAAAATCATAATATGGGTGTGTCTTTTACTGATGGGTGTACTTTCTCAAGCTGCAGCCAGACATACTTGAGCTTGGGTGTGTCAAATAAAACACTGATGGTTCAAACTGAACACGTCTTTCTTTCACTGAATCGTTCCCGATCACTTGTTGCCTTGAAGAAGAGTCTCTGTCAGTAAGTACAAGATGTGCCTTGTTGTGATTTGATTTTGATGAGAGCGATAGCAAAAGATTACCCTGTTTTAGTAACAGTTCATGACTTTTTACCTAGTTTCCAAAGGTAACAGTAGTCGAGCAGTGATAAGCAATATCTGTGTGATTTTTACTGGGTTTGGTGACATTTCACTTTTGTTTAAGAATCTGAATCGATTTAGAATAATCAGTGAGTGAAAAGATTATAGGAAAGGAAGAATGAGGATTTGTCTACACGTGTCTGGGGTAGGGAGAGTATTGTTGGAGGATGCTGCCAAGTTCTAAACTAAAAACAATACAAAAGTATTTAAAGGAATCCAGAAGCTGCTTATGTTTTACAACTGCAAACGATTTAAGCCAAGAGGCCGAAAAGACTTGAAATTCATGAAAACCATAATATGGATTCAGTAGCGTCTCTGAAACACCACTCATGTGGTCCCTGAGCATCCGCGTAAAAAGCGCAAGAATGCAGACAAAGAAATATTCTTGTGGCTGGAAAAAAGTTTTTCAGATAAAAGATATGCTACGGTTTATAGTGCGATGAGTAATGCTCCTGCTCTGTAACAGACACAATGGCGACACCCACCTCATCCAAGACATCCAAGGCCAACACCACCTTCTCTCTGGCCTTGTTCAAAAAGCTGAGTGATGACGACAAGACAGCGAATATCTTCTACTCCCCTTTCAGCATCTCTTCAGCCCTGGCTATGGTGATGCTGGGGGCTAGGGGCAACACAGCCACGCAGATGTCAGAGGTACAGTATACACACACTTTAACACACACTCTTAAACACATTCTGTGAAAATGAACAGTAAAAAGTTTCAGTTCTCAGGTTAACACACCCATCTGGAAGTGTTTGTACAGGCATGCATTCAAAAGTTATTGCAAGTCAGTGGATCTGGTTCATCACGGTGTTGGAATTTCGCAAACACATTATTAAAGGAGAAAGGTGTGGGTTCAGGTTTCTCCTTTGTAATGGGCACAAGTTCTCCTAATAATGTATTCTTAATGAAAGAAGAGGCATCTTCCAAGAAATATTAAAAACATGAGTAAATGATTCAGACCCAGAAATGTAGAAGAGATGACAGGGTTTTGGCCAGATTGTGCGATGGAAAACTTTGACCTCACTGTCTTGCAGAGTGGGTGTGGCAGGAGAAAGTGTTTGGACATGCATATATTACTCATTCTGTCTCCCAGCGTCAGCAGGGATCTGTTCTATTCTGCCTCGGATTACAGGGAGAGGAGTAGTCCCTCTGTGTTGTAGACCACAAAAATGATCAGCACAGTGAAGCGACAAAGCCTGTAACTTTTCCTACTTTCAGACTTTCACAAAAAAATCTTGAATATTTTCATGTAAACAAAAGACCCGAAAGTGCAAAAATGCTGACTCAGTCTCAGGTTTAAACTTCTAAACATATGTTCTTCTACTTTGGTAACATTTTTGAATGACTATAACTTTTACAGCATGGAATTGCTACTCTTACTTAAGTAAAGGATGTGAATACTTTACGACTGAGGGAATTAGACAACTTGAAGACTGGAGTGACTCCAGAATAAAAAATGTGTATTAAGGATGTCGGGATGTCGATGGAGTAACAATTCAGTCAGATGTGAAGTTGACGATGTGGGCAGTTGAGTATGAACATGCAATGGAATTTCACTGGGAAGGGATTATGACTTTGTTGTTAGCAGAAGAGCATCATCAGTTAATGTGTGTGTACATGCATGCCTTTGTTCGTATGTGTGACTCAGCATGAGGCTGTACAGAGGTTTATTTTCTCTAGCCAGTCGCCAGAGACTTCAGATGCAGATAGTTAACCTATGCATCAATCTGCCCTGCCACACACACACACACACACACACACACACACACACACACACACACACACACACACACACACACACACACACACACACACACACACACACACACACACACACACACACACACACACACTCACACACACACTATCACCTTTACAGTGATCCTATACTGATGAGAGAAACTACCATTTGCACCCCCAGGTCCTTTGCTTCACTGAGGCAGAGCAATCGAAGCAGGCGGGAGAAGAGCAGATGCAGTCGCAGATGCAGGTCCTCAGCAGACTGCCTCAGTACCTGGTCAAGGTGGTAACAAAGCCAAAATTAAAGGCATAATTAATGATTAGGCTTAGTGGTGTCATCGGGTGAGGAAAACTGAGATTTTGGTATTCACACTTCATTTCCCACTGCTTTGCTCGCTAATCTTATCGTACTGCATCTTTTAAAACATAATTTGGAAATATGAAGTGTACTGTGAAGCTTTAAAAAGCAAAACAAGCTGAGTTATGAACAGATGGAGAAGTTGGTGTCTTGACAAAGCAACAAAAGCACTCCATCCTAAAATGTCTTTGGTCCACTTTCAATAAGACGGTGTAAAACAACATATTAGTGAGCAAATAGGTGTGTAACTGCGGAAAAAAAAACAGTCCACATGGGTTATTTATTATTTCACAATAATGTTCATGATGTTTTTGGCTTTTGTTTGGTCTGTTTTTGCCTTTTTCCATATTCTTTCCAAAAGGTGCTGTGGGTCTCATAAAGAGAAACTTAACTTCTGAAAACTTCCGGGTCGTGGGAGGTTTTGCCAAAAGTCATTCTAATTACAGTAAATGATGAGAACAATAACACCAAAATCATCTTCACTGGGCAGCATTCCATGCTGGCACAGAACAATTTAGAAACAATTGCCATTACAGTAGCATTGTCGGAAAAAAAAAAGACTGACCATCATTTTGGGCCTACAGCATGGATTCATGACATGTATTAAAGGTGCTAAAAGTTTCCTGCCTTGGTAATGTTTAAACACCCAACACAGTGTTTGCAAACTGTAGTATGGAGCACCAGGGTTAATGATGATGTTGGTGTCTATTCTCATTATTTAAGAGGTAAGCTGACCACTAGGTCAATGGTCCATATTAACATAATACAAAGTTGTCTTGCATCTATCACTGGCTCAGTGTGTCTTTGTAACACGCAGGTCTTCTCTGGCTGTTCGCAGTGCCTGAAACCCGAGAATGGTAAAGACGATGTCCACGCTAGCTTTTCCCAACTGCTGAGTGAGCTCAACAAGGAAGACGCTCCGTATGCCCTCAGCCTTGCCAACAGGCTGTATGGGGAGCAGTCCTACCAGTTTGTTGAGGTGTGTGTGCCTGTTTTGCTCAGCATGAATTAATGAATTGGTAAGAAAGTGAACTGCAACCAGGTAAATGTGCAGCCTAATTCCTAGTTAGCTGGATCCTTGCTTCTCGAGGTTCAACACATCAAATTCCTAACTGTATGAGACAATGGACCCTTTGCTAAGCCCCGCCCCCTCTGCTACTCCGTCAAGCTGTCAGAGCTACCATGGAGCCCACACTGTCACTAACTGCACTCACTGAGTAAATATCAACAATTATTTTGGAGGAAAAAAAAGCTATCTCAGAGAGAAGCAGACAAAAGGGAAACATTTGCATTAGTGTCTATGGAGCAGAGCCGGATAGTTGTCGGACACTGGTTGGCCAGTCGGCGCTCTAGGGCGGGTCTTAGCAATGGGTCAGTTACATAATCAGATCTCCGAAAATCATACACAATAAGGGCTTTCAACACTCCACTCATGTTGGCTTTATTTCAAAATCAGAGATTAACAAATCCATTATTTGTTCAAAGAACTGAAAACTGTGAATATACAAATGAAACTCATGCAGATGACATAGTATTCCTTGAAGTATTTCTTCCTTGTGGATTGGTTAATGTGAGTATCTTATTGTGGTGTGAGTGTTCAAATGTGCTGTTTTTGCTTCCAGGATTTCTTATCAGAAACCAGAAAGCACTACAACGCTGAGCTGGAGTCTGTGGACTTCAAAACCAACACAGAGGACGCCAGGGTCAACATCAATAGCTGGGTGGAGAAGGAGACGCAAGGTAGATCTCACACAAACTCATCAGTACATTACATAGATTGGGAACCCTTTCCAAGCCCTCTCCTTCTTATGAAAAAAAGAGAGTACATGATACTGTAGGTGTACAACCGGATTTTGAGTTGATGTTCTTTGACCCATCTTTACTTTACGTTTTGTGTCCTTCTATGGGTTATGTAATATTTATTTTCTTTTTAATTAAAAAACAATTTTATATTTGAGCCTTCTGTTCCTTGTTTTTCGTGCATCTCTTGTTCTTCTTCTTCAAGTAGTGTTAGTACTTCTAGAAGTTGTGGTGGAATATGAAATCAAATTTTGCTGAGCTCTGGATAAAAACATTGCTAGTCTGTGTCTCTGTCTTAATAATGATGTCTTTGCTCAAAACTGACCACCAGGAAAAATCAAGGACTTGCTGAAGAAGGGTGTAGTGGGCGACAATACCTTGCTGGTCTTGGTCAATGCCATCTACTTCAAAGGCAACTGGGACAACAAGTTCAAGGAGGATTCTACTGTTGATGCTCAGTTTAAAATCAACAAGGTAACGCTGCACAAAGTCTGAAGAAAATAAATTAGCATGTCTTGCAAAATCTTCCGAAAAATTTAAAAATGTTAAGACATCAGGCTTCCATCGTAGTAATTAAAGTGTTTATTTAGAACTATGATATCAGAAGCATCATAAACTGGACCTTTTGATGTGATGATATCGAGGGATGGGTACCAACACCCGCTAATAAAAGGGCCCCGGTGCTAAATTCTTAAAGACCGGAGTATTGATAAGCTCCCACCTTATCAGTTCTTTTATCGGTACTTTTCAACGTTTTGGTGTCAGCTAATATATCATCACACTGCAGCTCGCATCTCCTCTGCTCTCTCTGTCGGGGCTGAGCTCCTCCAACTGCCGATTGCTACTACAGCTATGCTCGTTACTGTAAGTGCAATAAAACAACAGCGAGTAAAAAGCCAATACATTACATTACAGTCATTTAGCAGACGCTTTTATCCAAAACAACTTACAATTCACATTATACACCATAGGCACAGCTACGGGAGCAATTTTTACATTAAGTGTCTTGCTCAAGGACACATCGACATGCGACTAGCGGAGCCGAGGATCGAACCACCGACCCTCTGATTGAATGATGGCCCTGCTCTCTAACTTAGCCACAGTCGCCAATACTTTTCCAATACATCTGTTCAACAAAACATGTTTCAATCCCGCAGTCTCTCATCAACCGCCGCTAGCTATAACAGAAGCCGTCTGTCTGTAGTCTGACTGTTCAGCTTAGTTTGTTGTGAACTTCTCTGCCGGCTGAGACAAAGCAGCCCTCCTCAGGACAGAGGACAGGAGGAGTGACTGATACTGATGTTTGTGTTCTTCATTCTTTATAAATACTACTCAGGAATGTTTCATTTATTGACATTTTAGATTTGTTTCCAGTGAGATATCAATGACTTTATATCGGGACTTTGCTGCTGTAAAGATTATTGTTGCGGCTAGAAACAACATTTAGTTATGTTTAAAATATATATATATTCTAATCCTGGTATGAATGTATTCTTTTTAAAAAATAATATACATATATTAAAAGCAATTATTTAGTTGTGAAAAAGAACCAATCAGAGTATCGATAAAGAACTGAACCAATAAGGAGTATCACTAAGAGTTGTATCAATAAAATCCTAACGATACCCATTCCTAATGATAACTCAACAAGACAAGGGCTTCTTCTGTTTGCTGCTTTCTTTAGAATGACACGAAGTCGGTGAAGATGATGTACCAGAAAAGTAAATTCCGTCTCTCCTCCATTCCTGAGGCCAACTGCCAGGTAATGTCCGTGTTTGTCAACAGTGTGGTTTTGCCCATGTGTGTTTGTCTGCTGTGCAATCTGATATTTTGGTGATTTGAGAACAGATTTTAAGAAAATACAGTGAACGGATTTACCACAATTGGTTCCATTTTGACTATGGTTCCATCTATCAGACTTACGTTTTTGAAGATATGTCCATTCCTGTAACTAATCAGATTATCTTCAAATGAAATGAAAAGAAAAACATAATGTGTTTGGACAGATCCTAGAGATGCCCTATGAAGGGAAGGAGCTAAGCATGCTCATCTTCCTGCCCAATGGGATAAAGGACGACACAACAGGCTTGGAGAAGGTGGGACACATATACACACAGAAAACAAATGCACAATTTTAAACAGACCTATTAATAATTCATATTGCACCCACACTAGCTGGAGAGGGAGCTGACCTATGAGAAATTTGTGGAGTGGACTCGTTCAGACATGATGGGTCAAACTGAGGTTGAGGTGAAGCTGCCTCGCTTCAAGATGGAGGAGACGTATAAATTGAAACTTGTTCTGACCAGCATGGGCATGGTGGACGCTTTTGATGTCGCAAAGAGTGACTTTTCCGGTGAGAAACACACCATGAATGTATAAGCTGCATAATTATTCTCAGAGCACAGCATATCTGAACAGACGGATGAAAGAGCACCACTTCCCATACAGAAAGATGTAGAAATGTCATTAAATAATCAGTCTTTCAAAACCCAAAATGTCGCACTTGAAATTTAAACTACAAGCACAACAAAAACCTGACATCGGAAACAAAATGGACTCTCTCTTCTGTGACAGGCATGTCCCCAGCAAATGACCTGGTGCTGTCAAAAGTCATCCACAAGGCTTTCGTGGAGGTCAACGAGGAGGGAACGGAGGCTGCTGCTGCCACTGCTGCTATCATGGAAGAACGCTCTCTAATGATTCCTGCCACATTCATCGCAGACCACCCCTTCCTCTTCTTCATCCGACATAACCCCACTATGAGCGTTCTCTTTGCGGGCCGATACTGCTCCCCCGAGTGAGAACTACTGTACGCCCTGCAAACATGGGAGGATTATGAGAAAATGGGCCCCTGAGCACAGACATGTAAAGGGCCCCGACCCCATCCTATGTGAGAACGAGGGCCACAGATAAAAATGTAAAAAAGTCATATTTTTTGTCATTTTGCATCTCTTTCTAGACGTGTTGCATCATTTCGCAACTCTGTGGAAGTTAGCGTCTCTTTTTGGTAGTTTTGCGTCTCTTTTTGGTCCTTTTTTATACATTTGTGACTTCCCAACAAAAATTCTAGCAGAAACTTCAAACAGATCTGTGCCGAGTAGCCTTCTTCACTAATCCGTCCATGCCTGTAGAGCATAGTGATTCAGCCAGGGGAAGGATATATCTATTGAAGCTACTATATATGGCTATGATGCTAATAGGTATTGCTGGAAGAAATGGAGAATCACTGCTCTAGAATGTGTGTGTAAATTCTCATTCTCAGAGAGCCTTTGAAAATAAACTGCTGATCGGTACTAGATCGAATAAAAGTACATATTGGAGTCTGTGTTTGTCCACCTTCTGTTTGTCATCCTGCACAAATACTTTCTATCTGTGATCCATGTCCTTCACACTGCACCTTTTACATTCCATTCATCCATTAATCTGTCACAAAATGGAAAGTTTTGCAGTTGTTTGCGCAAGTCTGTTATTTGCAGGTGTGTAGCACCTCTAGTTCTAAGCAATGATAGCAATAGAGACTCTACTAATAGAAACAGCTACCTAGGTTCAGGGAGCGGTATGCCTTGAGTAACTCATGAGAGGAGTTGGTATTGAGTTAAACTGTTGACAGTTGTATTGCCTTACAACAAAACTTGTACTACACTGCACTTTGTATATAGAAAATTTAAATAAAAATAGAGCTTGTTAAAATATCAAATAAAATAGAAAAAAAACTAAGAATAAGTCCCCTTTGAGTGGAAATCTTCAAAGAATGCTCCTTTAAATGAAGGAGTTTTAGATTCAAAGAGTTCAGTTCCTTGTCTTTGTGTGTGTGTTGGGTGTACGAGTCATCGTGTACATCGTGTAGTGTGTACGTGTTCTTATCTGGCGTCTCAATGATCAAATGAAGCTTGTCAGACATCTTCTGTGGGCAGATCCTACAGTAGGCCACATCGCTTCCACAACCATCCACAGTCTCATTGGGCCGGGCTCACCAATAAGGAATCCTTCAGATTCTAGTTTAAAAAAACACACCCAACCCACACAAATAGTGCAGAGAAATAAGTTATTCTAGTCTATATCTGTTTCTAACATGAGACTTCATTAACTCCTTTTCTTCATTTAGAAAATCGTATAATGTATAACCAATAACTAAGGACATACTTCATTCACAACAAGATGAATTACCATTTACAATGAAATGATTTACCACATATCACAACATGTGGTATTTAAAAAAAAACATTTACATTTTCTTTTCGTTAACTGCTTTTTTACTTTTGACATCCCTTGAAACCATTTATTATACATAATTTGAACATGTTCCACCTTAAACATTAATATGAATTGAATTATCACCAATAATTTACTTAACAGAAAATATTAGACAACATTCTCATAAATCCGATTGTTTTTTTCATGACAAGTATTTTAACTTAAACAGAAAGTATGGTGTTTCATTCTCTCCTCACAATGGCTAACAACAGACGAGCCTCTTTTCACAATGGCTAAAAACAATCATCAAAGGAACTGTTGTGTAATATCAAATAATGTTTGTAACAACTCTCAAAATCTGTATCATAAGAAAACTGCTATAATATTATATGCTGTATTTTGCTCACATGTATCACTGCTATATTATACTTTCAAGAGCACAAGGCTGGAGCCTGAGGAATGCGTGTGTGAGAAAGAGCACTTTTCAGCCTGCAAGTGCCCTAACTCAGGGCTGTATATGTTCCATTGACAGGAAGCGGGCCTCTCTCTTCGTTCCAGCTGGCTATTGTGCAATAGGCAGGCATGAGACAGACAAATGCTGAAAAGGGAGGAACATTATCAACACAACATTTCTAGGGGGGGGGGGGGGGGGGGTGCTGGTGGCATGAATTTTCATTTTTAAATATGATCTTTAAAATGTAGCATTCTGGTGTACTCTGAGAATAACATTTAGTGATAAGACCATATTTACTTTAAGCAAAAGAATAATTTATTATTCAGTTGTTTATCACTATTTCAGCTCCAGTTGAACAGCTGGCTAGTTAGCTTCTTTTTTCTTTTTTAAATCAATATTATTATTATTAACAACCTTTATTTAGACAAAATCCATTTAGAACGAGGTCTCATTTTCAAAAGTTTTAGTCAAATAAAAACAAAGATAGCAAGAGTAGCGAGAACCATCGCCTGCAAATAAAGTGATTAGTTTTCATTGAACCCTGTTACTGTATGTCTTCATATTAACTTCTCCTGTTACTGTATGTCTTCATATTAACTTCTACTGTTACTGTATGTCTTCATATTAACTTCTACTGTTACTGTATGACTTCATATTAACTTCTACTGTTACTGTATGTCTTCATATTAACTTCTCCTGTTACTGTATGTCTTCATATTAACTTCTACTGTTACTGTATGACTTCATATTAACTTCTACTGTTACTGTATGTCTTCATATTAACTTCCACTGTTACTGTATGTCTTCATATTAACTTCCACTGTTACTGTACATCTGTTAGAATAGTGGCCTATCTTCTATTTGCAATTAATATGCATTCAATCCAGTTCTATTATTTAAATTAAAATGATAATCAACTCTGGCTGTGGTCTACAGTGAACAGTGTCTGGTAGTGTGATGAGAGGGCATGTTGCTGTACTTTATGTCCTTGGAGCAGAGGCTGCATTCAGCATACCCTGCCTCATCAATGTATTTAAAACACTGTGACAGCAGGAAGCTGTACTCACGTCTGTTTAGACCTCCACCTTTATCCAGGCCCAGCTCCACTCACAGCTCAGCCCTGCGTCAAGCTGCACTACACAAACAGCCTCCTCTTCATTAAACTCTTTGACCTCATCAACTCATCAGTATCTGGGCCTCATCATCTCATCAGTATCTGGGCCTTTGATTCTACTTTGAGTTAAAAAAAACAACCTGCCAGCAGATCCGCCGGTCTTCTGGTTTAATGTTAACGAGTGACCGCGTGAACTGAACCGGAACACGGGGGGGGGGCTTCATGTTTCATCACGTTACGTTTTTTCCTCCAAATTCGCGATAATGACGAACGTTAACAGTCGACAGAGTTCCGCATGCAGTGGACGTTAACTTAACCCAGCAAGTCTGAACGGTAACGGAACATAACGGAACTTTAACTGTAACGGAGGGAAATGAAGACGCTGTAGACATCTGAACGCTGATTGGCCAAGACTCGACACGTCACATCAAAGATGTTTTATTGTGAAGATCACGACATCACCTTTTCTCCTCGTCTCACTCCAATCGGAGAAACGCTGGCTGGCCAGTTCGACGTACTCTGCTTTTTATCGTTATGTTAGCAAGCACATACATTAAGACAATGATACGAGTAGAAGCGCTCCGGATAGTTACCGAGTCACAGTGTGTTCACATGTACGCGATCGTCAGAGCCCACGGAGGTACCTTACCCCCCCCTCAAAAAAAAAAATCCTCGAATTTACACTGATCTCAGAAATGGTCTCTGGAGTTCTAAAATAGCCGGAAATCCGCCGAACGGCGGAAAAGTCTCATGCCTGGCAATAGGCCTTACATAATGAAGTCTTGTGCAAAACATCAGCTGAGCAAGAGGAGGGGAAAAGGAGGGGTGAAGCTGAGCAAAAGGGAGGCAGAAGAAAAGGAGAGGAGGGAGGAGGGTGTTCTGCGGAAGGCCTTATAAAAAGAGTGCACCCACATTAAACGTTGCCTTTTTAGTCTTAGGAGTTTTAGTAGTACTTCACTTCTTTAACTTTTTAGTTTATTTCAAACTTATAGCTTTTTAGCTTTTGCTCTCGGACCTATCTTAGTTTTTGCAGCATAGAGTCCCTTAAAACGGAAACTTCCTAAAAAAAACTAAAAAAAAGAATAAAAGGAAATAGCTTTAGCATATAGACTAGTCATATAGACTTGTAACTGCTTGATTGTGAAAATAAAGATACTTGCTCTACCATAAGTATTGCAAGGGACTTTATTAGAGTTTCCTCTTTCTTTTTTCTTCTCCCCCTTCATCGTATCCAGGAGAGGCACCGGAGCTGCATCGACCGAGGTGAGTGTGAATCTAATCTAGACTCGTGATTGGTTAAACTTTAAAAACGTCTTTAAAGAAAACAAAAAGAAGGTTGTTTAAAGTGGGGTAAATCCACCCACAGGTTCTGCCTAAGTGTCCTGGTAGTTTAGACGTCTATCTAAATCCCACAAAGTGAACCTATGTGAACCGGATTCCTGCAGTTCAGCGCAAGCTGTTCTGAAACCTAAAAATCCTCCTTGAAATCGTTACCCAACATTGTTAAACCGATATACTAATGCAGTAAGGAAACTAGTGGGTGGGAGGCGATAGTTGCTATTGTGGGAGAGTATCTTTGGTGTCGAAATAGGGGCAAAGAGTTTGCTACAACCGGCCAGCCTCCTCGGAAGCCTGAGACACTAAGAGAAAATAACCAATAGTCAATTGTTGAAGAGAGAAAACGCAACAGAACACATGGTTCACTTACCAGAGTATCAAACACTCATAACTCGACAGAAACTGTCTCCTTCACACGCACAGCTGGGATTCTCATAAAAAAAACATCTTATTATGACCGCATGTACACTCCCTACCTCTAACACCTAACATTATCCCACTAAAGTGTATTGTACTTCCCTTGGGAACAGCATGCTACACCTCTAAATGACATGTGTAAAATACAATATAAATGTGTATATATATATAGATTTAATGTAATGACTTTTCCTGTAATTGAGCACAAAGAATATTTTACTAGTGCTGTCTTTATATCTGAATCTCTTACAATTCCAGAAGTTCTCTTCTTTATGTAGACAGAATTCTGCCATCTGTTTGATGTACTGAGTAAACTAATAATTTATCCAAGCTACATTTTTGTTGATAGTTACCTGGTAGAAAATAGATTCAAAACCAGCTGCTATCTCATCTCGGGCTTTGAATTCAGCGGGCACGCCCCTGGGGACACCTATGGAGTCTATCCATACTCTGGGGTCCTCCGTGAATGACCTCCTCTCCCGTCTCCCCCTGCTGAAAGACACTATGTTTAAGATCATCATCAGTTGGCACAATTAATGTCGGTTGGATCAGTCTAACCATGGCACATAGGCCTCTCCATTTCGGTGGGAGACTGGGGTGCAAAGTGCTGCCGCCGCAATACCACCATGCATCTATCGTTGGCATATCAGGAGAGTGTAGGGGTGAAGTAGGTGGGCGGATTGCTAATGGAACAGGAATAAAAAACCGTGACATTGTGAGTGTGGCATACAATGTCTCTCGTTCATTCATTCCGGATAGTAGCGCATCGTCATTGTGTTGGTGTTTTGGTCTTGTTGTGTTCCATGTATATTTACATGTACGGTTCAATCTGCCTACGTCGCGTCCGGTGCCTTGTGATTCAAAGCAGTCAGTGAAAGTAAGATTCTTTGGAATGTGAAAGTTTGTCGGAGGGATGACATCTGATGTTGGTCTGCCAAAATCTTTATGGTGCAAGACATGTTTACAGGAAGATCCATCTTTGAACAATTTAGCGAAGTCTGAGTTTGAAAAATAAATTAAACAGCGGAACGCGCATGTGTGACGTAGATTACAATTTTTTTCTCTTCCCTCTGCTTCCGCTCTCCACAGACAATACGCTTTCCAGTCTGCTTTAAACGGTTCACGTTTCTTTCTTTCCCTCTTGGACATTTTTACATACTTCTCTGCTTCGCCTCTCTCTTTTTGCTCCAAACACGTTTTGAGTTGATCCAATTGTCGCAGGCTAAAACTGCCTGACTCAGGGAACCCCAATTTTATCCATTCTTCCAATTGGTTGGCCGTCTGATTATCTTTGTCCCACATGTATTTTATCATCGGAGGTAAGACCTTGGCATCCTGCTGCTGAGGCTCAGACTTACTTTGACTTTTACCCATTTTCTCTAGTTACTGTTGATTCTGGTATCTTCAAAACCAATCTGGTCCAATCAATCAACTTGAAAGGATACACCAAATCTTCTTTAAATACTACAAGTTCACCAGGACACGTCTGTCCGACACCTCTAATGTGTGAGAATACCGGTTTACCAAACTTTTCTCTAGTTATCTGTCTTAGAATTTTAAGAACAATCTGGTCCAATCAATCAACTTGAAAGGATACACCAAATCTTCTCTAAAAAACCTCAAGTCTACTAGGACTCTAATGTCCAGCACCCTTTGTGCGAGAATAAGTTTACCACATTCAAAGTGTCTGTTCCATCACAAAATAACTTCTCACCGGGCGGGATTCTTTTCCGGTTCCAGGATCGGAGCGGCAATCTCGAACACCGTCTGAGGACAGCCTCTCACCTTCCGGGAGGAATCAGCTATATAGTAGTCGACTTCTGTCGTCCAACGGAGTCCAAATTACACGTCCAATCCCATCCTCGTCGCCATTTGTTGTGGAAAATAATCTTTTTAACCTCCCTGTGAGAAATAATCACGATGGAAACTTCTTAAAATATTAAAATGATATTTAATGAACAGACACTTCAATAATAATTCAGCTGAATGGATAGAGCTCCTTCCCCACAGATGGTTCAGAGGTCTAGCCACAATGAATAAACAAAACAGAGTGTATATGCACGTTATCTCGTCTCCTCTCCCTTCAACCCCCCTCCCCCCCTCCCCCTTGCAGATGTCGTCCTCCGTCAGCCGTTGCACCTCCAAGGCCAGGTTCCCAGCCTTTTCGTGGGAAGAGGGTTAAGATTATATGCAGGGTCTAAGTAATACAAGTTATAACAGAGAAACAGTATAATAAATTTTCTCCAACATAAACCAAAAGAGTAAAAGCACATTGCCGTCTTCTGAGACTGTTATGTTTAAACGCTGAGTTATAATACTGTTAGAGTCAAAAATCTAAATGACTAATTATAATATGTGTGCTCACAAAGTCTGGCGTCCTCATGAGAATGTGTGTGTGTGAACTTACACTCTGACATTAGGTTCTACAGCGGCAAGGGAAAGAAAGCTTTCTCAGGCTGTAAATGATAATAAGGAAGATAGACACAGAGTTGTTTTGAGAAAGTGAACTTTGTGCCAGAACAGATGCTCAAGTGAAGTTCTCTTCCCAGACTACATGGCGTTGGACCCCATTTTGTGTGTGTGTGTGTCACCTTTTGTGATGAAGACCTCATTGTAAGCCAATCCTGTGCCAGCCATTGCATGTTGACGAATAGCCTACATCAGGCCTGGCCAACCCGCGGCTCCCGAGTCGCATGCGGCTCTTTGCCTGGTTTCATGCGGCTCTTACGTTCATATCGAAGTTTGTGTTTCGCTTTGCTTGAGTTCAATACGGTATTTTCGTCAAACGCGCATGTGCGTGAGATGAAAATACCGGAAAGTTTCCCAGTAGGGGCAAGATCATTTGAGTAAACAATTTGTGTCCAGTTCGCTCTCAAAATGGCAGGGAAAAAATGCACAGCAAAACGAAAATATGAAGATGAACACAGGACGTTTTTAAGAGAGTGGGAGAGCTTATATTTTTTTGTTGAACGTAATGGCATTCAACCCGAGCTCTCGGACCTCGAGTGGATTATGGATCTGGCCTTTTTGGTCGACATGCTGTGTCACTTGGACAGACTGAACCTGACCCTGCAGGGTAAGTTAAAAATGCTGCCTGACCTGGTGCAAAGTGTGTTTGCGTTTGTCAACAAACTTAACGCGATTTAACGCATTTTCCCACTCTGCTAAAAGCCAGCGGGCAAGTCACCAGCGCCGCCCTGAATAAGCAAAGAGCCAGATATGCAACACTGATTGAAAACCTGCACGAAAGCTTTGTGACCCGGTTCCGTGATCTACAACTGAAAAGGCCACAGATTACGTTCCCCGTCGACCCATTTAATGCGGAGACGGACTGTTTGAAAGGCCCGCTAGTCACAGATGAGGCCGCGGCTGAGTTGGAGATGATCGATCTTTGTGAGGAGGACCAACTGAAACCTGCTTTAAGGGAAGGGACCATTGAGTTCTGGAAAAGTGTGCCAATGGAAAAATACCCCAATGTCAAATGGGCTGCGCTTAAGATACTGTCAATGTTTGGGTCAACATACGTCTGCGAGTCTGTGTTTTCTACCCTGAAACACGTGAAATCAAAGCATCGATCTGTTCTGACTGACACCCATGTGAAAGAATTGCTTCGAGTGGCAACAACGGAATACAAGCCAGATTTGAAGAGGATTGTTCAAGGCAAGGAATGCCAGAAGTCCCACTCAGCAACATGCATAGTAAAAGAAAAACGCTATTGTAAATTATTATATTTTTGTTTGTGGACTTGGTTGAACTGAGAGTTTGTGTGTGTGAGACAGTGCACACAATGTTCATTGTTGAAAATACAAAAATGTGGCTCTTAGTCTCTGACTGGTTGGCCACCCCTGGCCTACATTATAGCAAAAACAGAAACAGCAAGTGAACTGTGAGCTAAAGTAAAGTAAGAAATATTTATTTTAAAAGGCTGTAATTTTAATTCCACAGAATGAGTGAATCAATGTAATAATTCTTTAGTTAGGGTGAATTAAAAAAAAGTGTTGTTTGTGGTTCCAGGATTTCTTAACGCAAAGCAGGACACACTTCAAGACTAGGATTCAGATCAACAGCTGGCTGGAGAAGCACACACAAGGTGCATCAAGCACACTAACTATATATCAACAATAGGCAGCATGAGCCCCTCCATTCCTTGCATCATCTCAAAGAATTCTTGAGATGAGCTCCATCTGGTGGAACATCACAGTGTTGTAACGTTGTGTGGTCAGTCTTGTATCAGCCTCAAGTTTTTGTTCATCTATCGAGCAAGTGCACAGCACCTCTGCATTCCCCCAGCTATCAAGCACATTCTCCATCTTAAGATAAAGATATTAATCTAAATTCCCATCTATCAAATGTCCCTCTATCAAGAGCACAATTTTGTAGGAAAGCCACGTTAAAACTGGCTCACTGAACCCACACATTTACATCCAAAGGTAAAAAACTGAAAGTCTCCCATTTGTTGCCCAGCCGGTTGTTTGTACTGAGTTTTGAATTCTAATGAGTGATTTTCCTGATGATTATGTGTATTTTAGAAATAGTCTTTGCCTGCAGTTGAGGTTGGAAAATCACACTGTATCATTTGCTCAGACAAACACTCTGATCTGTTGCACCCACACATCATTAGTAAAATGCAATATAATGTAATGTTACCATTTGAGTATGTTGTGTTGTGTAATATCAAATAATGTTTGTAACATCTCTCAAAATCTGTATCATGAGAAACTGCTATAATATTATCTGCTTTATTAAGCTCACATGTATCACTGCTGTGTTATACTCACAGACACAGAGCATGTGTCTGTGGGTACAGATCCTGTGACAGAAAACAGGCATCCTGTTTGCATCGTAGTAGGCCTTAATAGGCCTTAATAGGCCTTACGTAACAGCAGCTGAGCAAAGGGAGGGCAGCAGCTTTGAGAGGGAGGACTCTCTGCGGAAAGCATTATAAAACGAGCACACGCACATTGAAAAACAGCTCTAGCTCTTGCCTTCTCATACCTTGAGACGCTAATATCTTTCAGAGGCTCTTCTTGAGAACTCATAGCTAAAGACCATACGGTAAAACGTTGGAACTAAATAGCATTATATTGCAGAACAGCATAAAATCCCTTAAAACGGAAAAATTCCTAAAAAAGGAAATATAAGCTTCAGCATATAGACTTGTAACTGCTTGATTGTGAAAATAAAGATGCTTGCTTTACCATAAGTATTTGTTGGGGTCAGAAAATCTAAATGACTATAATATGTGTGCTCACAAAATCAAGTAAATGTGTGTGTGTGAACAGTCTGACACTAAGCACCACACTTGTTTCATCTATTAGATATGAGCTGGCTGCAGAAAGAACACTTCAACACTGTTTACCCTAAATAAGCCATAATAAACCTGTGGAGGCGTCAATACTACCATGACTTCCTGATTTCGATAAAAGTGACCTTTGTACGAGAACCAATTGTTAGTGTCCAGATACGTAGCTGAATGGACGCCATTTTGTGACGAAGACCTCATTGTAAACCAATCATGTGCCAGCACATTGCATGTTGTTTACTCATGTTGTTAATATCAGAAGCTCAGAGTCAGAACTCCGGGCGGCCTTGATGTACATATCCTGTATGTGAATCAACTCTGTCTCCTTCTTTGCAAAGAATAAGATTAAATGTCCTGTGATTAATGATTTTCAACCGGTCTAGAGTGAATTTTTCCAACAGTATTGCAAGGAACTTTATTAGAGTTTCCTCTCTTTCTTTCCTTCTCCCCCTTCATCGTATCCAGGAGAGGCACCGGAGCTGCGTCGTCCGAGGTGAGTGTGTATCTTATCTAGACTCGTGATTGGTCAAACTTTAAACAAAACGTCACTAAAGAAAATAAAATAGAAGGTTGTTTACAGTGGGGTAAATCCACCCACAGGTTCTGCCTAAGTGTCCTGGTAGTTTAAGACGTCTACCTAAATCCCACAAAGTGAACCTATGTGAACCGGATCCCTGCAGTTCAGCGTCAGCTGTTCTGACAAACCTAAAAATCCTCTCTGAAATCGTTGCCCAACATTGATAAACCGATATACTAATGCAGTAAGGAACCAAGGGGGCGGGAGGCGATAGTTGCTATTGTGGGAGAGTACCTATGGTGTCGAAATAGGGGCAAAGGGTTTGCTACAACCGGCCGTCCTCCCCTGAAGCCTGAGACACTAAGGGAAAATAACCAATAGTCAATTGTTGAAGAGAGAAAACGCAACAGTTGAGAGTGGACTATAATAAACAAGGATTTTGTCAGCTACTGAATCCAAACTATTATAACAGTATGTATTCTTGTCCGCGTATAAAAGGAGTGTGGTTTGAAAACGCAAAATGTTTTTTATGGTGTCATTTTGTTTTTGAAAATGTTAGGCAAACATAATAAAAACAAAATAAAAAGCTGATTAGCTGTATTTCCCAAACAGAATATAGTAATACAGTATCAAACATATGATCAAACATCTGCAAGCAAAACCAGGGATCTTGTATTCCCAGAACTATTTATCACATAATTATTCAGTGGCGGCTGGTGGAAGATTTTCTAGGTGGGGCTGTGCCACATCCAATCAATTTCAGCAAACATCCCAGAATGATTTAATGCAAAAAAATTAAGGTATCAAACACGCATTACTACTTTGCAGTTAAATATTTAACATTTATTCCAACACAAAAAAGCAGTAAATAACACTTTAATAAACACGTCAGGACATCTTATTTTTGTCACCCTCACAGGGAATTCAGTATAATATAATAATATATATATCATATAATAATATTCACGATAATATAAAACACACACACATATATATATATATATATATATATATATATATATATATATATATATATAATTATTTATTCATAACTATATATCCATTTCTCAGACAGGTGCTTCATGTCCCTCACTCCCTAACTGTCCATGTTGGTTCTGTCCCCGTTGTTTTAAAAAGTGAAATAAGTTATTATCATGACTGCATCCAGCGAGCCAAACCTGTCTGGTGTACAGCTAGTAGAGAAGCTTCGCATGTACTGCTTACCTTTCCTGCTAGTCTGCTGTCTGATTGTGAGGTCAGGTTGATCTGGGATCAGCTCTTTCAGCTGTAGTTTCTCCTCTCAGTTCTCCTCTCAAACGGGTCTTGGAGGAGTAGTGCTCGCGCTGGCGCTCTCCTGTAGAGACTAGTCCTGACGAGAACGCGCAGTTTGGGGCAGCGCCCCAGCCAGCTGAGACGTGCACACGCAGAGAGGACGTGCAGATAGGCGGAGAGGACGTGCAGGAAAAGCATATATTTACCGCAGATATCATACTTTACACATATTACTGGGTGATTCCATATGCCAAAAACACAAATATTGACAATTTGTATAGTTTATTATTTGTATTTGTATTTTTTTTAATTATTTGTAGCTCAAGGTGGGGCGGCGCCCTAGCGCCCTCTATTGACCAGCTGCCACTGTAATTTTTGTAAATTTTGTAACAACAAAACACATTCTAACTGCCCCACCTCTAATCCATAGTGTCACGGCACATAGTTCCAGAGAAAGTATTTGTTGTTACTTCCAGGGAAATTAAGCCTTCATACTGGCATACTCCAAATAGAGATGAAAAAAAGAGTATTCAAACAGAAAACACAAGATTACAATGTGCGTTCTCTCTTAAACTGGTTGAAGCGTTTTGACACAATAATGGAAGTAATGTAAATAAATAACTCAGTCCAAGTTCTCTGATGAAGGTTTTGTTTTCCTCAGTAATATTAATTTAATGTCATCCCCTCGATCTCATAGGCAACTGATTTATGTAGAAATAACACATGAGCACTTTTCTTCTTTTTGCAGGAATCTTTTGTCATCGACATCTCAAAACAATATTACTCTAAAGAAAAACGATGTATTCACAAATAGATCAAGCCTAATTACATCAAGACACAAAACCAAACCCTGTGTTTATTATTACAGTAATAATAGTTACTCTATAATAATAATTATACAGCAATAACTTTAGAAAGAATGAGAAGGCTGAAAGCTATTTTCTCCGTACGGCTTCCGTACAATGAGATGTGAGCATTAAGGCGTATTCACATCCATAGGCTTGTTAAAAGAAGGCTGGGACACGTTCTTGAGCCGTGCGGTATGACACATGCGCAGTGTAGCAGAGGCTGCGACGTCGGTCGGCACTAGAGATAAAGGGATGGTACCCGTACAGGTGCTCTTTTGTTGCACTCCACCTGACAATATTATTCAGGTACGCTCGTGCGCCAGCTAATGAGCCTGTCAGCAAGTGCAGACCAGATTTCACTGCGCATGTGTTGCACCGCAATGATATGACTCGTGACATCATCTCTTTTTACTATCCTTGATGCGAATGCGGAAGCTTATTTAGCAAGGTTTTTGGGGCGTGTCAGCCAGCGTGTAAATAATAAAACTGATGGTTTAAACAGAAGTCTTCCTGTGACGGAAAGGCTATACACTCGAGGAACACAAGAAAAGTTTCTGTCAGTAAGTATAGTTATATATAAATAATTATATATATATATATATATGTGTGTGTGTGTGTGTGTGTGTGTGTGTGTGTGTGTGTGTGTGTGTGTGTGTGTGTGTGTGTGTGTGTGTTTTATATTATAGTGAATATTATTATATGATATATATATTATTATATTATACAGAATATTATATGATATATATTATTATATTATACTGAATATTATTATATGATATATATATTATATTATACTGAATTCCCTGTGAGGGTGACTAAAATAAGATGACGTGTTTGTCAAAGTGTTATTTACTGCTTTTTTTCGTGTTGGAATGAATGTTAAATATTTAACTGCAAAGTAGTAATGCGTGTTTGATACCTTCATTTGTTTGCATTAAATCATTCTGGGATGTTTGCTGAAATTGATTGGATGTGGCACAGCCCTACCAAGAAAATTTTCCACCAGCCGCCACTGAAGTAGAGAATGAGTTCAATTAAGATTAAGACGGCGGGATGGAATTATGGTTTATCTACAGTTCTACTAGTAGAAAGTTTACTCATTTGTTAGGGGTGTAACGATACGCGTATTCGTATTGAACCGTTCGGTACGAGGCTCACGGTTCGGTACGCATGACGAACCGAACGAACCGTTCATACGTTTTTTTTTTTTTTTTTTTTTTTTTTTTTTTTTTTTTTTTTTTAAGGGGGCGACCGTGGCTCCCTGGGTTAAGAGGGTTGTCTGGTAACCGCAAGGTCGAAGGTTCAATCCTTGACTGGGCCGTGTCATGTGTCGAAGTGTCTCTGAGCAAGACACTGTACCCCTAGCTCCCCGGGCGCCTGTCATTGGCAGCCCACTGCTCCCTATATACAGGGATGGGTCAAATGCAGAGAAAAATGTCCCCCATAAAGGGATAAATATAGTGTATATATACATTATATATATATAGACATTCTCATCTTTCTGAAAAAAAACTTAAACATTGAGTAGAAACACACACACACATAGTTCCATATAAAACAGGATTGTTTCTTTTATTTGTTTATAACTACAGCAAACAATGCTACATTTTAGTTTTCATAAGAAACTGTTTTTATTTTACACGCTGCTAAGAAGACACCCCAGAAGATGGGTCACTCAGGTATAGTTCCATCATTGTTCAAAGAATAACTTTATGATGTTAGTTTTAATGAATAAATATATTTTAAAATCAAGTACGTTTCTCTGGCATTTATAGTTTTCTACTGTATTGAAAACGTACCGAAACGTACCGAAAACGTACCGAACCGTGGCTCCACTGTACCGTACCGAACCGAACCGTGGATTTTGTGAACCGTTACACCCCTATCATTTGTACAACTCAGATATAATGTGATCGACCGTGTGTTGTAGACGTTTGACAGGCTGGTTGACTCGTGATCTGGCGTTAAGAATTAAGTACAGTAAATGCTAGTATATGTTATTCTAAGTTGTTATATACAGCTACTAAATGTAACATGATCACTTCTTACTCTCTGTGTTATCCACGAGCCATATTCACCATTTTCATTAAAAAATCTGGAAGTGTATTACTTTCTTGAATATATAATGTTTTGTAATTATATTGACAAAACATCATATATTAAATACTTTCTTGAATATATGATTTTTTGTGAATATAATTACCATCTACAGGTGAATTTGCATAGACGCCACCAACGATGCAGCTAATTTCAAAATCATCTTAAATTAATGATGAAAACAACCACCACTTTACTTTGGTAAATATTTCCAATATCTAGGTAAAGAGACAACAGTTTTTAAAGTTTGTAATGCAATAATGAATGCTAGTCTGCCCTCCCTTCTTTGTAGACACAATGGCATCACCAACCCCTCTGTCCAAGGCCAACATCACCTTCTCTCTGGCTTTGCTCAAAAAGTTTGGAGATGAGGACAAGACTGCGAATATCTTCTACTCCCCTTTCAGCATCTCTTCAGCCCTGGCTATGGTGATGCTGGGGGCTAGGGGCAACACAGCCACGCAGATGTCAGAGGTACAGTATATATACACACACACACACACACACACACACACACTATCACCTTTACAGTGATCCTATACTAATGAGAGAAACTACCATTTGCACCCCCAGGTCCTTTGCTTCACTGAGGCAGAGCAACCGAAGCAGGCGGGAGAAGAGCAGATGCAAACGCAGTCGCTGATGCAGGTACAGTGCACCAGCAGACTGCCTCAGTACCTGGTCAAGGTGGTAACAAAGCCAAAATGAAAGGCATAATTAATGATTAGGCTTAGTGGTGTCATTGGGTGAGGAAAACTGAGATTTTGGTATTTACACTTAATTTCCCACTGCTTTGTTCGACAATCTTATCGTGCTGCATCTTTTAAAACATAATTTGGAAATATGAAGTTTACAGTGAAGCTTTAAAAAGCAAAACAAGCTGAGTTCTGGTCTGTTTCTGCCTTTTTCCATATTCTTTCCAAAAGGTGCTGTGGGTTTCATAAAGAGAAATTAAACTTCTGAAAACCTCCGGGTCGTGGGAGGTTTTGACGAAAGTCATTCTAATTACAGTAAATGATGAGAACAATAACACCAAAATCATCCATTTTATATTCCCTTCACTGGGCAGCATTCCATGCTGGCACAGACAAATTGAGAAACAATTGCCAATACAGTAGCATTGTCGAAAAAAAAATAACTGACCATAATGTTTGGCCTACAGCATGGATTCATGACATATATTAAAGGTGCTAAAAGTTTAATTTCCTGCCTTGGTAATGTTTAAACAACCAAGACAGTGTTTGCAAAGCTGTAGTATGGAGCACCAGGGTTAATGATTGTTGGACAAATTCACTCTAGACCGGTTGAAAATCATTAATCACAGGACATTTAATCTTATTCTTTGCAAAGAAGGAGACAGAGTTGATCCACATTCAGGATATGTACATCAAGACCGCTCGGAGTTCTGACTCTGAGCTTCTGATATTTATACTGAGTAAACAACATGCAATGTGCTGGCACATGATTGGTTTACAATGAGGTCTTCGTCACAAAAGGTGACACACACACAAAATGGCGTCCATTCAGCTACGTATCTGGACACTGTAACAATTGGTTCTCGTACAAAAGTCACTTTTATCGAAATCAGGAAGTCATGGTAGTATTGACGCCTCCATAGGTTTATTATGGCTTATTTAGGGTAAATAGTGTTGAAGTGTTCTTTCTGCAGCCAGCTCATATCTAATAGACGAAACAAGTGTGGTGCTCAGTGTCAGACTGTTCACACACACACATTTACTTGACTTTGTGAGCACACATATTATAGTCATTTAGATTTTCTGACCCCAACAATGATGATGTTGGTGTCTATTCTCATTATTTAAGAGGTAAGCTGACCACTAGGTCAATAGTCCATATTAACATAATACAAAGTACAACTATCACTGGCTCAGTGTATCTTTGTAACACGTATGTCTTCTCTGGCTGTTCGCAGGGCCTGAAACCCGAGAATGGTAAAGACGATGTCCACGCTAGCTTTTCCCAACTGCTGAGTGAGCTCAACAAGGAAGACGCTCCGTATGCCCTCAGCCTTGCCAACAGGCTGTATGGGGAGCAGTCCTGCCAGTTTGTTGAGGTGTGTGTATGTGAGCCTGTTTTGCTCAGCATGAATTAATTAATTGGTAAGAAAGTGAACTGCAACCAGGTAAATGTACAGCCTAATTCCTAGTTAGCTGGATCCTTGCTTCTCGAGGTTCAACACATCCAACTGTATGAGACAATGGGCCCTTTGCTAAGCCCCGCCCCCTCTGCTAGTCCGTCAAGCTGTCAGAGCTAGAGCCCACACTGTCACTAACTGCACTCACTGAGTAAATATCAACAATTATTTAGGAAAAAAAAAGCTATCTCAGAGAGAAGCAGACGGAAGGGTCTACAATGTGTGTTTGAAGGAAATATCCAGGATGTCAAACTGATTCAGCAGCGAAAACAGGTTGAAAAGATAAAGAAAGAAGCTAAAGCCTACAGACCACAGTGTTAAACTGAACCACCACATCACCTGGCGATCGAGACAGAAGACAATCAAAATTAAAGCTGCGAACAGCGATGAACGGGCCCTTGCATCCTCCCGTACGTCGGGGGTGCCAGCGGGACTCCGGCCTGCGCTTCTGAGAACGTCCGCGACCGCCGGATAGCGCGTCCGCGACCGTCGGATAGCGCGTCCGCGAGTGAGAGATTTTTAATCCTGCGTGGACTGCCTGATGCTGGAAATTATGCTTTGCAAATAGTCCAATGCTTCCTGTATCCGCTGCCTGGTGCTACAGAACATGTGCATTATGTAGTGTAGTGACTGATTCCTGTAACTAGCCACTCGGCTGGGTGCGGGAGAAGATCGTGTTTTCGTACTCGCTTCGACATAAAGATTCCAGGCCTTTTGTATCTTTGGGTGAGGTTCCCATTTAATTAGAGTTCACAATTGACAATACAACTTGATATCGCTTAGCTTCCTGGTCTCCCTCTGGTGTGTCTGGTTTTGCGGTAAAAACGTGCAATCTCCCCGTCACCCATGCATCATCACCTGTCTGTTGCACCTGTGCCCCATATATTAATTACCTGCCACACTAACCCACACTGCCACCCGTGGTCAACCTGAGGTAGGCTCCCAATATACATTTATAATACCCAGAACTAACTAATGGCTCCTACACACCGGCCCCTAATTGTGAAGGTATGCACAATTACAGTAACCAAACAAGGAGTCATAAAAAAAAAAAAAAAGTCTGATTTCTTTTCTTCTTTCTTCTGCGTCAGGTGTTACCAACGCGTGACCCAATGTTAGGTCATGACCTTTACAGATGATGACGTTCGCCATTAGGTCCCTTTGACCTCTGGATCTTCTGAGGAAATGGGCTGTGGATTTAAGGGTCTTGCCAATCCAACTCCTACATGCTAGGAAGTTATCCACTGTCGGACCTCTGAAGTCCTTTGGTTTGATGCAGCTGTCCACTTTAAGCTCTGCCATCCTGTCCATTGCTGTGAGAATGTCTGGGGAATATGGTCATCCCAGGACATTTGGTAGGTTGAAGGTGGTAGCTTGTCTTGTTCCAAGTGCAGCTGCCTGGTTGTTTTGGACCGCTTTGCTTCAGGAATAGATGGAATTGAGCATATGTCAGTAAGGTCCATTACCAACTGCATTGCTTCTTCCTGTGTGGGCAAAGAGTTTAGAGAGTCATCCACTTTGAAGGGTAAGTCCATGCAGTAATGACCTTCCTGCATACAAGTAGACTTCTCCAAGATCTCCATTAACCTCAGGTCCTCCATTGACGTCTCCTGCTTGTCCTCCAGTGACTTTTCATTGAAACCCTGATTATACTGGGACAACAGTTCTTCCGGTCTGACGATGGATATCCTGTTGGCATATATGGTCGAGCAGCTTTTCTGACAACAACCACTATTGCCCCTCAAAGGACCGTTGACAACCCACCCCAATAGGGTCCTCACGGCATAAGGTCCATCATCTTGGCTGTTGATTATTTCCCAGGGTTCCATTCATTTTGGTGCATTAGTCCCGATCAAAATTTCAACATCAGCTTTCAATTCTGGGATACTGATTTCTTTCAGATATTCCCACCTTTCAATATCTCGTTGAGTAGGGATGTTGCCTTTTGAGACTGGGATCGTTTCCTGCGTAAATGTTTCTGAGAGCTCAAAGAATTGGTTATCGTCCAATTTAGACACCTCCAGTCCTGCAAGTATTTGGCTTTCCACAACCTTTTCTTGGCCCATAGTGCGTAACATGATGTTGGTCTTGGTACCCTGCAGATTCAGTTTCTTCATAACACGGTTGGTACAGAAAGTTGCTGTACTTCCAGGGTCCAAGAAGGCATAGGTCTGCAGCACCTTATCACCGTCTTTCGATTTCAACTGCACTGGCACAATCGAAAGAGTACAGTCTTGGTCTCCGGCCCCTGTAAAACCACATGCCTGAAGAGATACCAGTGCACTATTTACTGGGATTTCCTGCGGTTTGTGAATTTTGTCTTTGTCCTGGATATGTAGAATAGTTGGGTGTTGTAGATTGCATTCCTCACAGGTCAGACGACTGAAGCATTCCTTGCTCATGTGGCCGGCCTTCAAACAACCAAAACAGATTCCTTTTCCTTTCAGGAATTCAATTTTCTCCCTTTGAGAAACTTTATTCAGCTTTGAACACCTGGATAATGGATGCGACTCTTGACAATAAAAGCAGGATTGTGAGGATGACTCCTTAGCTGTTACAGGCGGCTTTGGCATCTCGTGCACTGTGGGCTTAGGAGTTACAGTTTGGTTGGTAGCTGTGATGGTTGTTGCAAAGCTACTTCTTTTGATGTCATCCCCGGGTAGCGGTTTGCTCCTATTTATAGCCGTTATTAAGGTGTTTGGTCGTGCATCGGAAATATCGCCAAAAAGTGGATGAGATAAGATTTTGACTTGCTTCTCGAGAAAATTCACCATATCTGGGAACAGGGCCCTGTAACCTCGTCGTTCTTCTATCTTGCAAGCTGCAGACCTCCATCTTTCCCGCAGCTTATATGGCCACTTCATTATGACGTGCCTCATATTTGATGGAACGTTCATCTCCTCCATGTATTTTATCTCCGTCATAGCGTTGCAGCATCCTCTTAGAAACAGCGCAAATTCCTGCAGTGTCTGGACATCCTCAGTCCAACAGCCCATCCAAATGCTTTGTCCATATAAGCTGTTGTTATCCTGTGTTCATTGCCAAAGTGTTCTTTCAAAAGTTCTTTTGCTCTATGATATCCTTGTTGTGGTGTCATATGTAGGCAGCTTCGCACCAGCTCTCTAGGCTGCCCCCTAGTGTATTGCTCCAGAAAATACAAACAATCTTGATAACTGCTGGTTCTCTCTTCAATACAATGTTCAAAAGTTCTAATGAAGGAAATATACTTCAACGGATCACCGTCAAATATGATTATGTGTCTTTGTGGTAAATAAGCTGACATTTGCTGTTGCACAAGCATTGTGGTGATTTCGTTCTGTCTTTGCATGATTTCACAAATTGCATCCTGGTCGACTGTATGTTGCACTGGTGAAGTGTTCTGTGCAGATTGAAGCCTGTGTAGATCTAGATCTAGTTCGTTAAAGTAAAAAGGCTGAAAACGTGAAAAATCACAAAAGAAATGAAAATGGGTGAATTACTGTGGCGCCCCCTAGTGGTTTATTGGAATGAAAATGACAGGGTATGTTACAGGATGCGATGTGCACATATGCTGCAAATCTGGTGATTTTAGGACAAATGTTTTTGAAGTTATGTGTATTGATCTATAAGCCACGCCCCTAGGAAGTTCATTGGTCTATATCTTGTAAACTCAAAGAGATATCAAAAAGCTTTTGATAGCTTTTGATGATGTACATCCATTAATGATCCACAGCAAATTTGGTAGCAATCGGACCCAGCATGTAGGAGGAGTTCGCAAAAATGTGTTGTTCACTAAATTCAAAATGGCGGAAAATCTAAGAACGCGGAGTTTAGGGGTCTGAGAGGCTTTTTTGTAGATCTAGCGGAAATGGACATGTGTGTTGAATTTCAAGTCAATCGGACATACTGGCCGAGGGGCGTCGCCGGTCCGACTTGTAGGGGGCGCTAGAGAGCCATTCTTTTACACACAAATATGCAACCTATATCAGATGGCTATTTTCACCAGGCCTGACAAGTCTGCACAATTTGGTGAGTTTTGGAGTATGGCAAATACTCAAAAAATGCGCCCAATGTTCTCAAATAAATATCAGAATAAAAAAAAAAGAATGCCCCTTACAATTTCAATAGGGCCTTCGCTGGATATATAGCGCTTTTCAAGATACCCAAAGAGGCTTTACATAGGGCAGAGACAAACAAAAACAAACAAACAAAAAAAAGAAAGACAGAGGAGCAAGATTGTTGTGGTGATGTCGGTTAACGAGTATCTCTACAACGTTTCACCATCTATTTCACAAATTTCACCCTGGGGATGAATAAAGTATCCATCTATCTATCTATCTATCCATGACTAGCTTGAAATCCACAAAACCACCCTGAAAATTAAGAAAATCTGAAACGTTTGCATTAGAGTCTATGGAGCAGAGCCGGATAGTTGTCGGACACTGGTCGGGGCTGGCTGCTGATAAGCTATGGTTGGCCAGTCGGCGCTCTAGGGCGGGTCTTAGCAATGGGTCAGTTACATAATCAGCTCTCAGAAAATCATACTGGATGAGGGCTTTCAGTATTCCACTCATGTTGGCTTTGTTTCAAAATCAGAGATAAACAAATCCATTCTTTGTTCAAATAACTGAAAACTGTGAATATACAAATGAAACTCATGCAGATGACATAGTATTCCTTGAAGTATTTCTTCCTTGTGGATTGGTTAATGTGAGTATCTTATTGTGGTGTGAGTGTTCAAATGTGCTGTTTTTGCTTCCAGGATTTCTTATCAGAAACCAGAAAGCACTACAACGCTGAGCTGGAGTCTGTGGACTTCGAAACCAACACAGAGGACGCCAGGGTCAACATCAATAGCTGGGTGGAGAAGGAGACGCAAGGTAGATCTCACACAAACTCATCAGTACATTACATAGATTGGGAACCCTTTCCAAGCCCTCTCCTTCTTATGAAAAAAAGAGAGTACATGATACTGTAAGTGTACAACCGGATTTTGAGTTGATTACAAGTTCTTTGACCCATCTTTACTTCACGTTTTGTGTCCTTCTATGGGTTATGTAATATTTATTTTCTTTTTAATTAAAAAACAATTCTACCTGATTTTATATTTGAGCCTTCTGTTCCTTGTTTTTCGTGCATCTCTTGTTCTTCTTCTTCAAGTAGTGTTAGTACTTCTAGAAGTTGTGGTGGAATATGAAATCAAATTTTGCTGAGCTCTGGATAAAAACATTGCTAGTCTGTGTCTCTGTCTTAATAATGATGTCTTTGCTCAAAACTGACCACCAGGAAAGATCAAGGACTTGCTGAAGAAGGGTGTAGTGGACAACATGACCACGCTGGTCTTGGTCAATGCCATCTACTTCAAAAGCAACTGGGACAACAAGTTCAAGGAGGATTCTACTGTTGATGCTCAGTTTAAAATCAACAAGGTAACGCTGCACAAAGTCTGAAGAAAACAAATTAGCATGTCTTGTAAAATTTTCCTGCAGATTTAAAAATGTTAAGACATCAGGCTTCCATCGTAGTAATTAAAGTGTTTATTTAGAACTATGATATCAGAAGCATCATAAACTGGACCTTTTGATGTGATGATATCGAGGGATGGGTACCAACACCTGCTATTAAAAGGGCCCGGTGCTAAATTCTTAAAGACCGGAGTATTGATAAGCTCCCACCTTATCAGTTATTTTATCGGTACTTTTCAACGTTTTGGTGTCAGTTAATATATCATCACACTGCAATACATCTGTTCAACAAGCATGAACATCTAAAACATGTTTCAATCCCGCAGTCTCTCATCAACCGCCGCTAGCTATAACAGAAACCCTCTGTCTGTAGTCTGACTGTTCAGCTTAGTTTGTTGTGAACTTCTCTGCCGGCTGAGACAAAGCAGCCCTCCTCAGGACAGAGGACAGGAGGAGTGACTGATACTGATGTTTGTGTTCTTCATTCTTTATAAATACTACTCAGGAATGTTTCATTTATTGACATTTTAGATTTGTTTCCAGTGAGATATCAATGACTTTATATCGGGACTTTGCTGCTGTAAAGATTATTGTTGCGGCTAGAAACAACATTTAGTTATGTTTAAAATATATATGAATTCTAATCCTGGTACGAATGTATTCTTTTTTTTAAATAATATGCATATATTAAAAGCAATTATTTAGTTGTGAAAAAGAACCAATTAGAGTATCGATAAAGAACTGAACCAATAAGGAGTATCACTAAGAGTTGTATCAATAAAATCCTAACGATACCCATTCCTAATGATAACTCAACAAGACAAGGGCTTCTTCTGTTTGCTGCTTTCTTGAGAATGACACGAAGTCGGTGAAGATGATGCACCAGAAAAGTGTATTCCGTCTCTCCTCCATTCCTGAGGCCAACTGCCAGGTAATGTCCGTGTTTGTCAACAGTGTGGTTTTGCCCATGTGTGTTTGTCTGCTGTGCAATCTGATATTTTGGTGATTTGAGAACAGATTTTAAGAAAATACAGTGAACGGATTTACCACAATTGGTTCCATTTTGACTATGGTTCCATCTATCAGACTTACGTTTTTGAAGATATGTCCATTCCTGTAACTAATCAGATTATCTTCAAATGAAATGAAAAGAAAAACATAATGTGTTTGGACAGATCCTAGAGATGCCCTATGAAGGGAATGAGCTAAGCATGCTCATCTTCCTGCCCAATGGGATAAAGGACGACACAACAGGCTTGGAGAAGGTGGGACACATATACACACAGAAAACAAATGCACAATTTTAAACAGACCTATTAATAATTCATATTGCACCCACACTAGCTGGAGAGGGAGCTGACCTATGAGAAATTTGTGGAGTGGACTCGTTCAGACATTATTCGTCAAACTAAGGTTGAGGTGAAGCTGCCTCGCTTCAAGATGGAGGAGACGTATGACTTGAAAGATGTTCTGACCAGCATGGGCATGGTGGACGCTTTTGATATCGCAAGGACTGACTTTTCCGGTGAGAAACACACCATGAATGTATAAACTGCATAATTATTCTAAGAGCACAGCATATCTGAAGAGCCAAAGCAATGTACTCTCTCTTCTGTGACAGGCATGTCCCCAGCAAACGACCTGGTGCTGTCAAAAGTCATCCACAAGGCTTTCGTGGAGGTTAACGAGGAGGGAACAGAGGCTGCTGCTGCCACTGTTGATATGATGATAACGTACTCTTTAATGAGTTCTCCCAAACTTCCCAGATTCATCGCAGACCACCCCTTCCTCTTCTTCATCCGACATAACCCCACCATGAGCATTCTCTTTGCGGGCCGATACTGCTCCCCTGAGTGAGAACTACTGTACACCCTGCAGACATGGGCGGATTATGAGACAATGGGCCCCTGAGCACAGACATGTAAAGGAACAAGACCCCATCCTATGTGAGAACAAGAGCCACAGATTAAAAAAAAAAAAAAGACATATTTTTGATAATTTGCATCTTTGTCTTTGTGGTCGTATCCTGTCTCTTCGTTGTTCTGGGTCTCATTTTTGGTCATTTCGCAACTCTGTGGATGTTTTGCGTCACTTTTTGGTCCTTTTTTATCCATTTGTGACTTCCCAACAAAAATTCTAGCAGAAACTTCAAACAGATCTGTGTCGAGTAGCCTTCTTCACTAATCCGTCCATGCCTGTAGAGCAGTGATTCAGCCAGGGGAAGGATATATCTATTGAAGCTACTATATATGGCTATGATGCTAAAAGGTATTGCTGGAAGAAATGGAGAATCACTGCTCTAGAATGTGTGTGTAAATTCTCATCATTGTTCCTGTCCAATATTGTCAAGACCCAGATTTTGCGAGAGAGCCTTTGAAAAGAAACTATACTGTTTATACTAGATCGAATGAAAGTGCATATTGGAGCTTGGTGGGTTTAAATCTTGTTCATGTCTTTTTGTGCATGCATTTTATCCAATGAGTCGGTTTGTCCACCTTCTGTTTGTCATCCTGCACAAATACTTTCTATCTGTGATCCACGTCCTTCACACTGCACCTTTTACATTCCATTCATCCATTAATCTGTCACAAAATGGAAAGTTTTGCAGTTGTTTGCGCAAGTCTGTTCTTTGCAGCTGTGTAGCACCTCTAGTTCTAAGCAATGATAGCAATAGAGACTCTACTAATAGAAACAGCTACCTAGGTTCAGGGAGCGGTATGCCATGAATAACTCATGAGAGGAGTTGGTATTGAGCTGAACTGCTGACAGTTTTATTGCCTTACAGCAATAACAAAACTTGTACAACACTGCACTTTGTATATAGAAAATTCAAATAAAATAGAGCTTATTAGAGAAAGTATGGTGTTTCATTCTCTCCTCACAATGGCTAACAACAGACGAGCCTCTTTTCACAATGGCTAAAAACAATCAAAGGAACACATGGTTCACTTACCAGAGTATCAAACACTCATAACTCGACAGAAACTGTCTCCTTCACACGCACAGCTGGGATTCTCATAAAAAAAACATCTTATTATGACCGCATGTACACTCCCTACCTCTAACAGCTAACATTATCCCACTACAGTGTATTGCACTCCCCTTGGGAACAGCATGCTACACCTCTAAATGACATGTGTAAAATACAATATAAATGTGTATATATATAGATTTAATGTAATGACTTTTCCTGTAATTGAGCACAAAGAATATTGTACTAGTGCTGTCTTTATATCTGAATCTCTTACAATTCCAGAAGTTCTCCTCTTTATGTAGACAGAATTCTGCCATCTGTTTGATGTACTGAGTAAACCAAAAGAGTAAAAGCACATTGCCGTCTTCTGAGACTGTTATGTTTAAACGCTGAGTTATAATACCTACTTTAATAACAGCATCCAAAGTGCAACAAAATGTACTGATTATTTTATCTTCTACATATACTGAACATGGAGTAAAGACAGAAGTGTTTACATTAGGGTTGTACTGCCACTGGGTGAAGACTTATTTGCTTTCACAGTTAGAATTCAGTCACTATAAGACAAATAGCCTACATTATAGCAAAAACAGAAACAGCAAGTGAACTGTGAGCTAAAGTAAAGTGGAAGTGGAAAGTGGAAAAAAGTGTTGTTTGTGGTTCCAGGATTTCTTAACACAAACCAGGACACACTTCAAGACTAGGATTCAGATCAACAGCTGGCTGGAGAAGCACACACACAAGGTGCATCAAGCACACTAACTATATATCAACAATAGGCAGCATGAGCCCCTCCATTCCTTGCATCATCTCAAAGAATTCTTGAGATGAGCTCTATCTGGTGGAACATCACAGTGTTGTAACGTTGTGTGGTCAGTCTTGTATCAGCCTCAAGTTTTTGTTCATCTATCGAGCAAGTGCACAGCACCTCTGCATTCCCCCAGCTATCAAGCACATTCTCCATCTTAAGATAAAGATATTAATCTAAATTCCCATCTTATGTTTGTCCCTCTATCAAGAGCACAATTTTGTAGGAAAGCCACGTTAAAACTGGCTCACTGAACCCACACATTTACATCCAAAGGTAAAAAACTGAAAGTCTCCCAATTGTTGCCCAGCCGGTTGTTTGTACTGAGTTTCGAATTCTAATGAGTGATTTTCCTGATGATTATGTGTATTTTAGAAATAGTTTTTGCCTGCAGTTGAGTAGGAAAATCACACTGTATCATTTGCTCAGACAAACACTCTGATCTGTTGCACCCACACATCATTAGTAATATGCAATATAATGTAATGTTACCATTTTCCAGTATGTTGAGAGTGGACTATAATAAACAAGGATTTTGTCAGCTAACCAAACTATTACAGTATGTATTCTTGTGCGTGTATAAAAGGAGTGTGGTTTGAAAACACAGACTTTTTTTTATGGTGTCATTTTATTTTTCCTTGTTTCTGAAAATGTTAGGCAAACATTTAAAATGTTGGAAAATAAAAAGCTCATTAGCTGTATTCCCAAACATAGAATATAATAATACAGTATCAAACATGATCAAACATCTGCAAGCAAAACCAGGGATCTTGTATTCCCAGAACTATTTATCACATAATTATTGTCTACAAAACACATTCCAACTGCCCCACCTCTAATCCATAGTGTCACGGCACAGGTAGTTCCAGAGAAAGTATTTGTTGTTACTTCCAGGGAAATTAAGCCTTCATACTGGCATACTCGAACCAACAAGACAATCAAATCCTCATTTCAAAATTCTTCAAATTCTGACATTTCTGGCATATCTTTTTTTCTAATTCTTATTTTTCCACACCAGTGTTTGAACACAGACATGGGAGCATTTCACCACACACACATTGCTTTGCATCCTTGAATCCTTAAAGACCACAGAGCAAAACAAATGATGTCTATGACGTAAAGAAGGACATCAAGTGCATCAAAAAGTATCACTGTGTGTATCAACGCAGCCTTGAAGGCCCACAGTATCATAACACAGCAAAACTAAACCGGATCTCATAATCAAAGTGCCAGACCTTTTGCACAGCTGCAGACACTCACAAATCACACACAGTCAACAGCTGACTGAACAAACAAGAAATACACACGTGTGTAGAGACTGCAGGGTTAACGCAACAGCTCCAGCTACCAGACAAAACTAAAATGCAAAGTGCATTTAAACAGTATAACCTCACAACTACTTGTGGAAATAGTTGAATAGACAGCCACAGACACATTTAGACACCAGTATAGAAACAAAGCAGCAGACAGACAGATGGAGTGAATGTGACTCACGTGACTTGATGCTGCAGCCCGTTCTTCTCTCCTTCATGGTGATGGAGTGGTTAATATCCATGTTTAATGACGTCTCAGTCACTGTTCATTTAGTTTCGTTTGTTGACAGAACTCCATCACTGCTAGCACTGGAAAGCTAGCTAACTCTGCCCGGTGTGGTTTGATTTAAATGTTGTTGCAAACTTTCATGGATTACTGTGAGGCCAGAGAGTAACTTACTTCAGTTCAACTTCTCTCTTGCAAAGTACCCGATCCACAGTAACAGTGTAGCTGACTCTTTGATGCTATTTTTCTTATCAGTGTCAACTTCATGTGGTTTCTCTTCGATCGGCCCTTTTGACCACACAGACTGACTGACATCTACCGTTGTAACACAGGGGGCACTGTTGCCCTCATTTGGAGAAACTTAATTAAAACTGGGGAACATAAGGCTACAAAACGATGTAGACAAGGTATATTTAATGTGACAAAAGGAGTTATTAAATCTGTTTTTAACCAATTTAATGAGAACAACTATTCTTTGTATCAGGGAGTCCTGGATTGCCTTATTTCCTGTGATAAAACACACAGAAGAACCGCTTTTGCTCCCCATATATACATGATAATCAGCATCGCTGTACTAATAGAGGTGTTAATGTTGCCTGTGTTCATGCACTCAAGTCATTTACAGTGTCTGGCTTTATTTTCTCGTGAAAAATTTAAATGAAACAAGCCGTGACCTGTCGGTGCAGAACTGATCATAAATCACTTACATTACTGTGAGTGTACTCACAGGAAAATAATGAAATCACAGAGTCCAATTCTGAAACAAAAGCATGAAAACGCAGTTTCTTTTATTGTTGCTCTGTTCTCAACATCCTGACATGCTGCAGTTTAAACACATTCTCTAAACACAACGGTTGTCTTTTCCTAACTCCTCATGAATTATTTCCTTGACGTTTTCCATAGAGGTCAATGAAAAGTGGTTAGCAACAGACGTTAGGAGGTCATTTTTGGACTTTTCGACCGCAGCAAGTGTGTACACATGAATATGACTTATCTACATGCACATAGATAGACACATGGCTAAAACGGCAACAGCGCTCAACAACAATCATTTGACTACTATACAACAACATGAGATAGGCTCACTTTATGTGTAGCCTTTCAAGTATTCAACTATCACTGATTGTATTATTATGATATAAATGTGGTACTAAGCTGTTGCAATTAGCAACAGTCATTAGTGACCTTATAGTATTTTCATAACTCATAATATAACACCACATCAGTTAAACTGAGAGTTTTGTAAATACATTTGGTTCAGGGGGGAGACGCTGTTTCATATCAGTGTTCAATTTGCATGATATCTACTGGATAGAAATCTCAGTCCAGCTCTCAGTTAGATTGTTATGATCACACACAGACGTTTGACAGTAAAGCGAGAGGAAGACTCTCCCACCCTTCCTGCTCCCAGACTTAACTCACCGACTGATAATGAGCAACAGATTAAACGTGTAAAATGAGGTCACGGCTGAGAACAATACTGTCTTACTTTCAACACAGTCTGCGGTCTGAGTTAATGTTACAGTTTCACCCCGCACAGTGTTGTCTTGCTTCATTGGAGAGATGGGAGGATTGTGTTTGGAAGAAGAAAAGAGGCCGTCATATTTGTAGTACTGCAAGTGAGACTGTGGCGCCATCTGTTGGCAAACATATATCAGTGAATAAAAAGTGAATGAAAGTTACAATACTGCCATCATGTGGAGGTTGTCCAGATAACATACATGCATCATTAGTGTCCCTTGTTTTTAGAAATATGTCGCTAAACGCACCACAAAGTGATCTTCTCACTATGTGCATATAAAGGTGAATATTAATAACAATTCAAAAATAAAACTGTGATTGCATTGCTTCACAAAGCTTTTGGGTGACCGCGGGCTGCTCGGTATCATCCCAGTGGCAAATAAAAAGCCCCACATGGTACTCAATTAAATGCGATACATTTGGGATTCATGAATTGTGCAATCTTTGCATGATGTCGATGGAAGCATGCAGTGATTCAAGTTTAGTTTAGTTCATGCTACTCATGTCTACTGCCTTTCTATTCATTATTTTATATCTAAATCAACAACAACACAAATGAAACTGCTGACATGTTTCATTCTTGGTTGAACCTTGTATGTATGCTCTGAGTCAAGATGATGTGAAAGTGTATCATCACAGATCATCACACACATCACGGATTCATGGAAACACCTATTGTAAACACACACACAGTCCAAACTATTTACATTTACACAATTTACTATAAAATAAAATATCTCTCACACGTATGCCTGCGTTAGTGGAGGGGGCGTGGCCACATACTAGTGACGTCATCGGAAAACTGACTTTCTGAGTTGCACTTGAACCTAACAAGTTTACCTGTGGCATCGAGAAGATTGAGCTGTATGCGTTAGATTGAGTTAGTTAAGTTAAGTTAAATACCTACAGCAAACCCTACCTGTTGGAAATAATGGCTTCCAGTGGACCCTCACCGTGGAGCAGAAACAGACGGGATCTCCCCACCCTAGCAGGTACGTACAAAAAAACCATTTTAATTTCATGCCAAATGTGTTTATTAATGTTCCTTGACTCCATAAAGGGTAATTTCAGTAGAAAATGTGCGTTTAATTACGTTAAATTGTTGAATATGTGCTAAAGAATGTTCAGAATTTAAGCTAGCAAATTTGAAAAACTCAGATTTTGAGGCCTCTCACATTTCATCGTGTAAAACAATAATTATATGTTACAACTGGACTTTTGTCTTCGAAATGTGTGGTATGTGTTAACACATGTGTAGGGACATTTTTTTATTTTTTTTGAGGGGATAAAATTTTCGATTTCTGTGTTGAAAATCTCGGAAACAAAATGGCGCCTACACCATTGCCAAGACCAGTTTCAAAAAGACACACAAAATAGAACTCTTCTCGCACCATGGCAACGATAGAACTACAAGAAGGAATATTTGAGAGCTAACTTTAAGAGATTCATTAAAATGCACCAACGGATCAATATTGTTATGAGCCTGAATGAAAGAGATGTAACGTTAACGTTAGTGAACGTAAATGTCTGACAGTTAATGGACCTAAAAACCAAAGCGTTCAGTCACCTCTCAGTCATGTTAGTGTCATCATAACATTGTGATTTGTGGTTGATGTAGTTTTATCTGTAAAGTGGTTTGTCATGCAGTGGACTAAATAAAATAAATTAGTTTGAGGTACCAAGATGCACATATTTCGCTGTCGATATTTTGCAGAAACCATGTTGTTACTAGTGAATTAGCTAATGGCAGGGACCCATGTTTTGGCGTGTGTAATTGCGTGTGTAATTATGCACACGGGTCTCTGCGCATCAAACCTTTTGGCTTCATCTCAGTGTTTTTCACAGTTTATTGGAAACTTTAGATAGTATTGGAGGCAGTGTTATCTCTCACTGAATAGAGTCAGAATCACCACAAGGTCCAAACTATGATGCAACACGCTTTGTTCTGACTTATAATAGAGTAGTCTGACTTTTATTATGGCTATACAATGTGAACAGGGTTGTTGTGTAGAATTGTGTTGTGCAAACAAGGGTTAAACTGATCCATTCTTCCCTCACCAAGTAGAGACAGAAGTACTGTATGCCAAATAACTAAATCTGACTGAATACAACTCCACATCACTAGCTCTTTAGCCCTTCATTACTGCTACTGTGCTCTTTAAACAAACGATAACAAATGAATATGATTTGGATCCATTCATCACAATTTAACATTGTGAATATGTTCTTTAAGTGAAGAAACAGATGCTATAAGAGCATGATGGAGTATTTGTGTGTAGTATTTTGCAGTGTGTACAGCGTGGTACAATGGAGGACAACAGCTTTTACCAACACATCTCTTACAGTACAAGGTTGCATATACACTATGAAGGAGTGGAAAATAGTTTGGGCAAATGTTGTCTGATTATATTAGTGTATGTGAACGTTTTCTGAATCCAGTTCCAAATGAAAGAGCGTTTTTTTTAAAAGTGCTCGGCTGGTGATAATGTGCACACTGGCCTTTCCCTTTAGAATAAGTTTGGACCATGGCTATGGTCTCACATGGAAATAGCATTTTCATAATTTGCTCCTGATAAATACTGAAATAGTTGCCTTTTGTGTTAGTTGGTGGCTTGTTTTTTTAAATCAATTTTTTTCTTCCTACCTCAGTCCGCCCCACTCCACGTCTGCCTGCTGACCGCCCTGATGACGAGAGGCCTCCCGACGACCCGGTCCTTCCCGACTACGAGGAAGAGGTTGGCGTTGGTGAGCAACAAGGCCCTGTTCCTCTTCCTGTTTACTACCCTGTTTACTACCCTGTTTACTACGCTGTTTACTACGCTGTTCCCTATCCTGTTCCCTACGCTGATCCTTATGCTTTTGCTGCCCCTGCTTTCCCTTACGCTGACCCTGCTTTCCCTCACGCTAACCCTGCTTTCCCTCACGCTAACCCTGCTTTCCCTTACGCTAACCCTGCTTTCCCTTACGCTAACCCTGCTTTCCCTCACGCCAACCCTGCTTTCCCTCACGCTGACCCTGCTTTTGAAGCTGCTGTTGAAGCTGCTGTTGAGCGTATTATTGGCAGGTTCAGGAACAGGTATGAAGAGGAGGAGGACCCTGAGATCGATGTCGACGGACTTGAGGACGAGGACACTGAGATTGATGTCGTCAGACTTGAGGACGAGGACTTCGAGGATGTTGAAGACATCGGGCCACTCTCCAGGGAAGATTCTTCTGAAGAGCTCACGGATACTGGATCTCCCTCAACTTCTGGCCTCGGCTCCTCCACAAAACGACGCAGGGAAGAGAGCGACGACGAGGAGAAGGCTGCTGCGAAGAGGCCGAGGTGGTCCGAAGAGAGCGACTCGGATTGACTCTACGATGGGACGGGCTGACAATCCTACCAGAAACGTCATCGGAGCAACCACTGAGTCGAAGCAGGACCAGTGGTTCTCATGGTAGCCTTTGCATCTGGCAGGGCTGATGACGCCCCATGTAGCGTCTTGCACTGGGGCTTTTCTATGGTATCTACTCATATATGCATGCTGGATGGATCAATCCTCCCGGAAATGTCATCGGAGCAACCCCTGAGTCCACATCGAAGCAGGACCAGTGGTTCTCATGGTAGCCTTTGCATCTGGCAGGGCTGATGACGCCCCATGTAGCGTCTTGCACTGGGGCTTTTCTATGGTATCTACTCATATATGCATGCTGGATGGATCAATCCTCCCGGAAATGTCATCGGAGCAACCCCTGAGTCCACATCGAAGCAGGACCAGTGGTTCTCATGGTAGCCTTTGCATCTGGCAGGGCTGATGACGCCCCATGTAGCGTCTTGCACTGGGGCTTTTCTATGGTATCTACTCATATATGCATGCTGGATGGATCAATCCTCCCGGAAATGTCATCGGAGCAACCCCTGAGTCCACATCGAAGCAGGACCAGTGGTTCTCATGGTAGCCTTTGCATCTGGCAGGGCTGATGACGCCCCATGTAGCGTCTTGCACTGGGGCTTTTCTATGGTATCTACTCATATATGCATGCTGGATGGATCAATCCTCCCGGAAATGTCATCGGAGCAACCCCTGAGTCCACATCGAAGCAGGACCAGTGGTTCTCATGGTAGCCTTTGCATCTGGCAGGGCTGATGATGCCCCATGTAGCGTCTCGCACTGGGGCCGTTGGATTGACTCACTTTAACCCTGAGGGCCGGCCTTTGCATCTGGCAGAACCTTTAGCTTGATCGGTGTTCCAATGAGCACAATATTTCTTGTCACAGCACCAGTGGGGGGTGTGCTTGAATCACACTACATGCATCCCCCTCAGTGTCTGTAATCCTTTCCATCATCATTTCCCTTTATGCCTCTTGGCATGTAGGGCAGCAACAAAAGTCTTCCACTCCTGTCTGTCCTGGGCGAGTCGCTGGATGGTGCCCCATGAGTGGTTTAGGCTCTGCATCTCCTTCTCCACAGTTCTTCTCCATGTGTTTCTTGGTCGGCCTCTTTTTCTTTTCCCTTCTGGTGTCCAATGTAAGGCTGTTCTTGTAATATCAGCAGGATCTTTTCTCAACACATGTCCTATCCATCCCCATCTTCTTCTCATTAGTATGGTCTTCATGCAGTCTTGTTGGCATTTGTCATACATAATCCTCTCCAGGTCAACACTAAAGATATCGCTGAAAGCTGATGTGAGAAGAGGAACTTACCACCTTCGCTTGAAAATTTACTGGCACTGCACTGGGCACCTAAATACAGAACATCCAATACGAGCAAACCTCATGAAAACGGGACCAGGGAAACTCCCCAAAGACAGTTTGGTTAAAGTCTGCGGGTTAAAATTGCCTTAATAATATTGCCCCAAAAGGTATAGTAACATTTAAAACATATTAAAATTCTTAATTCAATAATTCAAAGATCATTTGTGTTACTAACCATGTTTGTGTTCCCTTTGGCCGGAAAAAGTAAGTAGGAGCTTCTGTTTTGTTGAGAAAGTGACCTAGAATAGTCTACAATATAAAAACAAAGTAATATATCTACAAACTGTATGCTACATCTTTTTCAGCTGCTGCTGTTCACCGTGGACAAAAAAGGTTGTATGAGCGTCAAAATATATTGTAAAATATATGAATCATTTAGTCTTTGATTCAATGAATACAATATTATTTGTCTTACCGTTATTTTTCTTTTTCTCTCTCTCACTCCACCTCCTGAGCCGCTACCTTTCACAGTGGACTAAAAGATGAGTATGAGCATATATGTGTCAGGGGCGCGGCTTCCATCATCCGGCACCTGGGCTCATCTCCGCACCTGCTGGCAATCAGACCGTCATCACAGGCAGCTGAAATACCCCGGTTTCCTTCATTCTCATCGCCAGATTGTTCCAGAGTTTTGCACTCTTCTTAGAGTTGTTTACCTTTGTTTCGCTAGATTTGCAACTAACTTGTGTTCTCCTTGTGCCTCAAGATTCCTGTGCCACGTCGTCGCCCAGCCGCCGCCACCACACGCACCGCCTCACCTTCCTACCTGCATGTTCCACCGGCTTCACGAACAACTAAATAAAACCTGTTTTCTTCACCTACCATGCCGTCTCGGTGTCTGGTATGGGTCCAGAATAACCAACCGTAACATATAGTGACTTAAAACAGCTTTGCATCTTTCAACAAGCAGCTACACCGAGTCATGAGGATTACTTTGTAGGACACAGGATTTTAAATCCGTCCATATACAGATCAAAGCATTGCCACATATCCAACAGCTCTGAGAAACCATCAAAGGTCAGGGAGGTAAGAAGATGAACACATAAGACGGATTGTAAACACTTCAGGAATAATAATACGTATTTCATTCGGTAATTAAGCATTTATTTGGGTTTGTTAGACAGAACAATGCTTTCTCCACACATACAACTAACAGGCCATGCTGGCAGTAAAGATGTGATGATTATTGAACACAAAATACATTGAAGGATGAAAAATTGAGGAAAAAAACATTGCTATTCTTGGATACCACTCTGCAAAAAAATAAACCATTAAAAAAAAGTGAATTTTGGCCTGAAGGTCAACCCAGAGGTACCGCCATGCTATTACAAAAACAGGTTTATCAGCTATAGGGGGCAATTTAATCTCATGCTCGGCTTTGGTCAGACTGCTTTCAGCACTCATCAGTCTAGTCTCAGTTTGCCAAAATTCAAGAAGACGTTTCCGGGGACCACAGGATGCTCAATGCTTCCTCCTGCAGTGCGGAGAGTGTAAGAGGCCCTCAACAGTCTTCTGATGGCACAATACAGCACACCAGCTTAAAGAAACAAGCAGGAGGACATTTTACCATCCTAGTCTGTTCCACAAACAGGATTTCTTTAAGATCTTGCAGTACTTGTGTCTGCACAACCTTATCTACTTCACACATCAGAACACATGTAATCCTTCAGGTTTAGGGACATTTTTACATACAGCAGCATGATTTAACAGCAAGTAGGCATTAAAGTCCGTAAAAAACAAACTCGGACTATGATAGATTATTAAACTGTTAAAAAGCTAAATATAACCGAACCGAATTGCCACGTTAGACCTACATCAGTGATTGCCGCCGTCGTATCATCCTTATGTAGCTTAGTGAAATATAGTCACATTCTGTAAACTCCACTTTTGTCTTTTCCTAACTCCTCATGAATTCTCCTTCACATCTTTCCTTGACCCCATGACGTTTTCCATAGAGGTCAATGAAAAGTGGTTAGGAATAGACGTTAGGAGGTCATTTTTGGACTTTTCGACCGCAGCAAGTGTGTACACATACAATGAATATGACTTATCTACATGCACATAGATAGACACACAGCGCTCAACAACAATCATTTGACTACTATACAACAACATGAGACATCTTAGAAATGTGAGAGTAGCTGTGCTCTCCATGTTTCAGTCTTGTACAATAACTCATATAGTCAACTCCTACAACAGTGTTCACACACAAAGCACAGTGCTAAATCATTCTTTAGACCCAATTGCTTACATTATGATGACATGATTTTGTCAGAGGTGCTGAGACGCTGACAGCAGAGTTACAACAGAACAGGTTAGAGGTTGAATGATGGTGACAGTGATGATATAGTAAAATTAAAGTTCAGAGTTGACAGCTTCCAGTGTCTCTGTTTCTGGCGCTAGCAGGCTTTTGATCGCTCCAGCAAGGTATGGCCCAACACCTGGTACGTGGACAATATTTTCAGCAACTGCCCCTGCAATCCCCCTACGATGTTTCTTACACCAGGAATATATTTGATGTTCATGCGTTTCTTGCTTCAGTTGTCCCTCCTTAGGAGAAGTCCCCCTTGAAGTGCCTGGCGGAGCGCTTAAGACAGCAAGGCAGGAGGACATCAACAGCAGGAACAGCAGGCCTGGAGTCGACATGACTGACAATGACAACACACAAAATATCACAATCCCTTTACTCACTTTATTTGCTTTTATACTCACAGTAGAGCAGTTTACCAAAAACATCAAGATGAAGAAAGGCTGCTTTGTTACCACAGTATGTGGTGGATACTTGTGTTGTGCAATCATGTGCTGGATGTTCCAACGTTGGTAGAGCTACCATAAATGGGATTATGTTCATTTGGTATCTTATTGCACCATAATCCTATATAGATATAAATTGCAATGAAATGTACAGTAATTGAGGGTGGGAATCTGGGAACAAATGCACTGCTCACTCATAGTTTTGTTCATTCATTGTCTTTCTCCAACCCCCCAAAAACGTTGCCCATAGTTACATTACATTACATTACAGTCATTTAGCAGACGCTTTTATCCAAAGCGACTTACAATAAGTGTATTCAACATCGGTATTCAAGAGAACTACTAGTCACCAGAAGTCATAAGTGCATCTACTTTTTTAAACGAGCATCTAAGAGCAGAAACCAGAGCAAAAGTACACTGCAGAAACCTAATATGAATACAATAAGTGTTAAGTGGAAGGCTAGGCTAGTTGTCGGACCACAGTCATATAGAGACATCTAATAAACACCTACTTTATTAGCTACAGGACATCAAATCATGTCAGGGTTAACGATAGAAGACATTCCCTCACTATGAAAGATTATGTAATAACAATACAAATTGTTGCAGGTCAACAGGATCCTTTCCCCCGTTGATCATAAAGGATATCTTATGGTTTAGTTCAGCAGCTGAATGTTCTGACTAAAGTTAGTTTCAGGTTTCGACAATTAATAAACTAAAACTGAGCTGCAAAATAATATTTGTATTCACTTTTTATTTATTGTTGGTGGTAGTTTTTTTTTAAATTTTCCTCCCAGGTTAAATTGTCCATTTGTTTGTGTCCAAGTGCTTTTAAATGTGTATGTGTGAGTGCAAGCATGTAAGAGAGATAGTTGTGAGAAAAATGTGTGTGTAGGTTCTCCCTTGATAGTGAGTCCCAGAGTATAGTATCTATGAGCAGATACAACTACATAAACTGTATTGAAATTGATGGAACGTATCAGTCGCCATCAGTTATAGTTTTCTGCGTAATAATAATTGTAATGAATGAGCATCACAAATATGTAGCATTTGTTTTTCCACATTTTGTTAAGAGATATAACCTTGATTATAAAGTATTACTTGATGCATGTCCTCATAGATGATATTGAAATATCTAATCACTGTAGGCCAACTGGAACAAATACTGGGGCTTTTTAAAAATCGTTATAATTCTAAATATATATTGAGCCATAAAAAGCAGAACAGCAGTTCCCTTTGAACTGTGAGATGTTAACCTGCCTGATGTAAGGCAGGAAACAGAGACCACAAGGTCTCACTAAAGCAGAACTGATGAAACACTTACTGGTTCCCAAAATGCTTCAGATTGGATCTAAAACCCAGCAAACCTCGACTGAGGACTTTTTGCAATTTGCTGACTGATTTTGTAATATTTCTAGGGTCATTTGGAATCAATTAATCTATAGAGTACACATATACACCTTATAACTAAACTAGTGGGGCAGCAACTAACCGTACTAAGTAATCTGTCAATTATTAGCTGAAGGAGTTGTCAGTCTTGTTTTGTCCAACTAAGAATCCAAAACCCAAAGCTACACAATTTATTCAAATGTTAAGACATAGAAAAGTAGCACCGTGTCATATTTGAGGAGCTGGACCACTCAAATGTTTGTTATTTTTGCTTTAAGTCTTCAACATTTCATAATTTATCAAAATAGTTGCTAATTAATTAACGGTGGTTTGTCCGATAATCGACCATTGCAGCTCTAAAACCTCATAACATCATTATATATATATCACCTCTGGACAAATCATACACAAGACTATAACACTGCTACACTGTTGTTGCTGCTGTTGGCGATCTTGTGCACTACTGTTTAGTTTATTTTTTCCTACTTAGTTAATTTAATACCATTCTATTTAGTGTATATACTGTGCATTTGTATTACTTTATTTTCTTAAATTTAATAGGTCCTGCTCTGTTATTATTATATTGTATATATTGTGCATTTTCCATACTTAATATTTCAATTTTATTGTGTAACTTCGTTTGCTGCTGTCACAGACAAATTTCCCCTTGGGGATGAATAAAGTATATATCTAATCTAATCTAATCTAGACTACCTGCCAAAGACACTATCACCCTTATCAACGAATCATTTCCATCACCTATTGTATAATGTTGCTTAAGTACAGACCTCTTGTGACATTGTTGTGCAACTGATTAAATGTGAAAACGTATTCCGGATTTCACATGAACAGCCCTGAACTGCTACTTGACTAAAAAGACAAAGAAAAAACACAAACACCAGTTAATCAATTTTTAATACAATCAAAAATAAGGAAACAAAAGTTAATTGAAAGACAGCTGTCCATAACTCAAGAGTTCAATAATGTTCACCAATAATGCTATCAAACCCAGTGTCACAGTCATTTTCACACAGATGCTAATTGTTAATGTGGGTTAACAGGCGTCATCAAGATGGAATACCCATCCGTGTTCACTGCTTGTGAATTCATGGGACCGGGTCAGTTGTTGTAGTGTGTTCACAGCTTATATCTCAGAGGTATCCATGTAACGGTACTGACTTAAAAGAATTCCTTTGGCATGCACTCTTTTCTATTTGTGCTCATTTCAATGTGCATAATACTTCATTGCCTTTCATTATCACTCGCTTGTTTAGTTGTTCTTTCCCATGGTCTCTTTGGACCGCCATGTCTACTGCATAGGACATTAATCATCGTATAATAACATTGTTGAGCGACACATGACACTGGGACAATATGGAAAATGACCTGAGCACATGGCTTATTAACGTTATTCTTTTTGGTCACCGTCTATGTCGTGTGACTGAGGCTTGCAGGGCTTTTCTTACCTCGTGACCAAATGTTATCTGAATTCATGGATTTATTAACCCAAATAGAAACCAAGGATGTACAGAATGTTAAACAAGAAATAGATATTCGAACATAAGCTTTTTTTCTTAACAATAATTTCAACATTAGTAATAACTTTCTTTAAAAAAAAAAGAAAAAAAATCACATTAAATTTGCATTTACATCAAAAATATATCAAGTAAAATATGTAACAACCCACTGCAAAAAGTGTCAGGGGAAGAAATCAACAGCTGTTGGCCAACAGATCAGTCCTGGGTTGCAGAAAGGCTGTTGTTGCTGAGGCACCTTCATATATCAGCCACACCAACAGACTGAAAATAACTATTCTCCATATTTTGCATTATGTTAAATACTGCATAAATAAATCAACTCTGATTTAAGGCTACAGAGAAAATGTTTGGTACCAATACAAACCAATATTTAATTTAGGCAGATCATTTTCAAGTGTAGCTTACATGCCTCTCAGGGCATTGGGAAAGACATGCTTAACATAATCCCCCCCCCCCATGTCCATGTTGAGACGTTTATATTCTCAGGACAAAAAGACTGACTCAATGAAAATGTTAAGCCAAAGTGAAATATTATATATTTTAAGGTCTATGGGTTAAGGCGCAGAAAAGCTAACATTTAATAGTTTCTAGCATTAGAGCACACGTACAATACATACAATGAGAACAAAGGAGAAGTACCATTTCAGTTTTGAAAAAGCGTGTAGTGCATCCACTGTCCACCGAAGACACTTTTCTTTTATACGTTTATATTTAATGACCTTAACTGCAATTAATAAGGCTGAAATCCACCAAAGTGCATGATGCATAATTTGTATTTTGTGGAGGATGTCATCACCTCTGTTGGTTATTTCCATGTAAGTTTTAGACAACGGATATAATTTTGTATATAATTATATAATTTTGTTAGGACCCAGTCAGTCTTTTTCGGCAATAGATAATCTCTAAAAAGATGTTTAAATTCAAAGCAATTAGCAATATAGTTGAACACAACTTTAAATTAAAAAAGTATTAATAAGACCTTGCATGAGGAGAGTTCATAAATGGGACATGTTGTTGCACATGAGAGATCATAATCATTTGATTTGACTCTCACGAGCACAGTTCAGTAAAGTAGAATATCACAGCGAGAATGCAGATGCGATTTCTGAGCCCAGTTGGTTTAAATGCAACACTTTATCTCCTAAAACTAGACAGAAAACCAACACTACCTGAGGTCAGATCGCTGCACAGACAGCGACTCAAAGAACACAAGTATTTCTCAGTACCTGTCAGCAGAGGGCAGGTCTTGAATTCATTCAACAGTAGTAATTAAATCGACTGTTTTGGATGATGTTTAGAAATGCACTTGCAACACAACTCTCCATCACATCCCTGACCTCGTAAAAACAGTGCATACTTCATTTGTCACTGACATAACTATGGAATTGCAAGTTTGGAAAAGCAAGCTTTTTTTTGGCGGTTACCAAATTCAGCCAAATGTCCAATTGTTTTTGAATATGGTAAATAAGCGACATACACCACCGTACATCCTCTGCGCTCTTTTAGAAATCCTGGGAACAGCTTGTGATTCATGTTGTGATATTCCACTTTAAGGACAGAATGGTACTCTTGTCACACATCAGTGTCTTCTTTTACATTTGTTAGCTTAAATTAGGATTTACGTGATGACATGTCCACTAAGTAGGCTGTGGGCAAAAGTAGCGGACATGGAAATGTCTCCATGAAAGTGCCAAATGGTTTCATTCAGTTAGTAAATAGCAGTCACAGACTTTAAGTCTTTCCCCGCAATAAAAGTAACAAGGACATGAATTCATATTATACAAAAAGAAACTCTTTGTGGCTTGGTGTGCATAGCATATATACTGAAGGCAAGACTCTCTGCTTTAGAACAGAACTTAGTGTCGTATACTGTTAGTTATATCTTGGGCCTCCACCCATTTATGAACTGCATGAGTTTCTTTACCTGCAGTTTGCTTAGCTTGAAGTCCTCGGACAAAATGTCCTCGGTGAGCTGCAGGAGTAAATTCCCATCGATCTTCTCGGACACAAAAAGAGAAACAATGTCCTCTGGCAGGCCAATGAACCTCAGGGATTTGGACACCTCCTCGATAGAAAGGCCAGCCAGACTGGACGGGGGCTGCCACTGTGCAGCGGGGGGAGAGGATGGACAGACGGGAGTTAATGAGTCTTTTGTGGCCTGCTCATGTTGAGCAAGTGAGCAACTGGAGGTTTCCTGCTCACAGTCACAGACGGAATCTGTGCTCTTCTGTGCGGCATTTGACTTTGGTGTTCTCGGCGGTAAGCTGGGGCAGGAGAGGCTCTGCTTGATGTTAGATTCTTCTATTGGCTTGTCTCTGTACATCTCGGAGTTGAAACTTGAAGATTTGGTGCAGAACTGATTCAGAGAAGCTTTCTGCGACCTGAAGTCCTTGCTGCTGCGTGCGTGCTCTCGGCCGTCAAAGTCAACCAGGCTGGTTGTACAGGTTTTCGGGGTGCTTGGGGATCTTTTTCTGGGGTAACTGTAGTAACTTTGACAGCTGGCTGGTAGAAATTCCTCCATGCTGTGCGATTGTCCTCCACTGAAATGATTCGGCCAGGACAACCTGGAGGACATCCCGTCTGAAGGCAGGCTGCTACTGGGCATCGTAGCATTAGGCTCAGTGCTGTGGGATTTAACCCAGGTACAGGGGTAGCACGCTCGGCTTGGCTCATGTGGGTCGGCCGCCTCTTGCTCGGATGCTCCGCTACTGATGGAAAAGCATAAAGTTAATTTGTGGTATAAGAGCAACCCTTTCAAGTAGACCTCATCATACATTTAACATTTAAAAACTTGTCATTTTACATCTGTTACCGACTGGGGTAAATAAAAAAAATGTGGGTTAAGGAGAACTTTTTATGGAACAGCTAAATATACAAAATCATTAAAAAGAGCTAGATGGATTTCAGGGGGAAGAAACACAACATTGTTCTCTACAGCTATGAAATGTCCTGCTTTTTCCCTTCTATATTTAATGTGGGTGTAAATTGTAAACTTACATGTTGTGGAGACCAGAAGAATAATAGGAGAGGGTCGGACTTGGAGACCGAGTCTCTTGCTGCCGTGGTTTAGACGGGATGGGCACAGACGGCATCTGTTTCAAACTTCGTGGAGGAATTGGCGGGGCATTCAAAAGACGGCATTCTTCCTTCACCTAGAAAGGAAATGAACTTTGAAACTGAAGGCAAATTCAACACATTCATTTTTTTTTCTGTAGAACTGAAGGTGTCAGACACTGCTTTCAATTATAATCCTTAAAATATCATGAAATCAAACCCCATGTTTTACTATTCATGGTCTGCAATTGATCTGCAATTGCCATTCATGTATTTACATTGAGTAAATCTCTCTGTATAGGAGTTTTTATTGGTGGTGGCAGAGTCCGCCATTCCCACTGCCGCATTCAGATTGCCTTCCTAAGCTCGAGGCATCTAAAGGGAAACAATGTATCCGTGACATCCAGTGCAATCTTATCTCGTTCACAGCAGCCTCACAGTTCGTCAGTCCCTCTTTAAAACTGTCTCAGCGCTGCATTAAGTTACAAACTGAACATCCTACTGCTTCACATTAGAAAAGCTTTCAACCGGCAAAACACAAGGTCACTTTTATTGTGAAGAAGCCACAGGAAACGCAATGTATTTGTCACCACAATCAATGCTACACGGCAACATGGCAACCTTTTATCAGAAATCATGAAATCATTATTCAATTTTGAATGACTTCTTTCTTAAAACAATGTGAGCTTGTATAGTTGCACTGTAATCTCATACACCAGTTGTCTCGGTTCCATTTCTGACAAAGAAGCCACTGTTAAACTGCACTTGCTGTTACCACAGTAACCCTGGGAATCACAGAATCAACTTGAAGTACGATAGATTGTACTCACAGCTTCAGACTTGGGTGGAACTGGTGGTGGAGTAAGTGACGCATCTAAACTGGGTGTTGCACCAAGAGGACAAGTCGCTGGGTATGACAGGGCTGCTGTTGTACCACAGCCATTGTTGACGCCTCGAGTTCCCTCGCTTACAGAAGGTTTTGGGATCTGACCTCTCAGTTGATCCAACCACAGCTCCTCATAGGGAATGTCCGACTTGTTGAGGGGTGGCTGTTGGCTTGTGCTGTCCATCAGTTCGGGGAAAAAGTGTTCATTTTCTCCCGAGTCTGAAGGGATGCTGTCAGAGGGAAGAAGAGCCCAGTCTCCACATAGTGTCATGCAGCCCTGCAAATTGACCTCACTGTTGCCGTGCAAGTTGTTGCCGTACACGCACACAGATAGTCGGTGGAAGGACTGGGTGAGCTCCTCCCGGGCGTAAGTTAAAGAGCTGGGAATCTGCATGTGGTTGGGACAACCGTTGGAGCTGCTGCTGCCTCCGCTGCTTCCACTGCAACTGCCGTTCCCACTGCTTTTCTTCGGGCTCTTCCCATCGTCGTTCCAGTCGGTCCGCACATCCCGGACGGCGCGAGAATAGTCGCCTATGTCGAACTGCTCCTGGCAGAAGGAGAACCAGCGATGCACCATAGTTTCTAGCCACAACTCTCCTTGCAGCAGTTCTTCTGGAATAATACATCTAGGCATGGCCATATGAAAGGGAAAATGGATGGGGATAATTTTGTTGCTTCGCAGGACGCAGCACACGACCACCGTCTTCGTCTGAATGTTGACCAGCTTGTAGCGATGACCCTCCCGGATGAGGTGGATGTCATGCTGGTTGCGGGGTGGACTGCTGGGTACCGTGACATTGACGGGGAGACGGGTTTTCTCCACGATGTTCCTGATGATGTGCTCGCCGTCCTGCATCTGAAGCTCCAGTGGACTGCAGGTGCTGAACCTGCCTTTGCACTGGAAAGGCAGGCTGATGCTCTCATTGGTGCGATGGTTCATGCAGATCAAGCAGGGCATCTTGCTTCGACCGATCTTGCTGATGGAGTTTAGCTTCCCGATCTTCTTCAAAATTGTGTTGAACCTTGATTTTTCTTTGGAGGTCTTGGAGTATAGGATCTCAGCCTGGCCCATTAATGTCAGTTCATCACCGGTGCTTAGTGTTATGTTGTACACTTCAGTATCTTCATTGCAGTCCCCTGAAGCCATCTGTGAAAAGACAACAGATGGCCTAAGTACTGAAGAATCTAAGGAGAGCATTTCTTAAGTAAAATCCCCGTCAATTGACCACAACAAAGACTATGTAATAAACCATTATGAATATTAATGGTGTCCTAACTTAAATCTACTTCGTGGAGCTGAATTTATGGGAAAAAAGTATATCTAGTCTTTAACGGAAATCTTAGTTTATCAAATGCATCTGATGTCAGAGTTGGAAGTCAGATATATAACATGGTATAAATAGTCCAAAAATATACAAATTTGACTTAACACTACAGAATCCAGAAGCAATCCTAATAATCCCGATAACACATTTGACGTACCTTAACATTGAAAGTGATTTCTTCCATGACGTATACCCTCTCAGGGAATGCTTTGGCCACCTCCTCCACGCTGTTGAAGTACTGCACAGGCTCCTTGACATCTCTGTCCTGCTCCAGTAGCTTAAACTGACCTGAAGCAGGAAAAGATGTCTCAATGCAACTGACGGGATCAAGCATAGATTGTGCTTATAAAGGGCAAGTATCAATAAAAATAATGTTTTGGGGGAAAAGCTTCACATTGTTCCTATGATGATACACCAAAACTCCTCTCAAAATGTCTTGTGTATTTTCTAGGGCTGCAGCACAGAGGTCAAAGATTTGAATCATTATTAGAGGAGCCCCCGATTCAAACACCATGTTGTCAGTGGACACCCTTTTTTTTTCGTTTTGATATATACAAAGAGACATCGTCAAAAGACAATGTCAAGAGCATTGAGCGCCCATGCAGCTGTAGCTCACCTTCATAGTGTACTGGGATCTCTATTTTGGGCCCAATGACATAGTGTCCCTCCTCCAGACTGTGAGCAGTAATAGTCGTCCACTGACGGCAGGAATGAATCAAGAGGTAGTCATTGTCTCTGAGCCCTTCGACCAACTGGCCTGGAGGAATGACAACAACAAGCAGAACACAGATTTTACCTTTCAAAGAAATATTGTAATACAGTAGACGAAATATCAAATTGTACATCACTAAATCTGATGTACTCACTGCCCCTTTTGCACAATCAAAATCTCAACTCATAAAATATCATAACTGTCATGTAACATGTTCCCGTCATTACACCTGCAAAATTTGAAATGAACAGTAAAATGTTAAAATATAAAGTATGATAACTCAGACACTGATGGTCTAGGTTTTCTTTGGAGTTGTGATATATCTAGTCACTGTGTTTCAGCACTTATTGTATACATTGGCCTGATTAGTGTGGGTCACAGCAGCAAAATTACTTTTTTACCATCCATGGTTGACACAAATTGTTTAATGATTAATGCCAAACAATAAAGTCAGTATCCTGAGAAATGCCATGATTACTCTTTTCTTTTCTTAAACCGCTTGGGAGCCTCGCAGGCTGCTCCACTCAGGCAAATGCACTAGATTACTGAGCACACTCAAATCCCTATCCTCCAATGACAAATGACTTAATCTATACCGCTCTAAAAAAAGCAAGCACTCCCATTTACAAAACACAACACACCACCACTGTTCTTCATGGGACACTGAGCAGAATGTGACAGAAAGTGGGAAGATAAGAGATCAAATAATTGTTATAATAACAGGTATTATAGGTACATTCCCTGACCCCACATTACAGCCATCAGTAGTGTTGTTCTACGTTCACCTTCATGGAAGTTCACTGTATCACCTCGTATTGTTTAGCCTAAATGAGTCTTTCATTGTACCCAGGAGACACTGCACATGTGCCTTTACAGTAGAATTATATGCACATATTTTCAAGCAGTCACCGAGTTGCACAATTAACTTCTTCTGTTCCCTCAATATGTTGTCCCCAACTCGAAATACTATTAAAACAGTAGTTGGTTTTATTGTAACTTACATGGCTACAGAGAGAAAGCAGTGAGGCAACATTGACTAACTTAGCAAACATAATTATTTGGTGAGATTTCCACGACAGATACAAGGGTTCAAATACAGTGACGCAACCTCAATCGTTAACAAATGTTAACCTTTTACGTTAACTTGACAGTTTATTTGGGAGTTAATACGATACGCTGACAAAATCAGCCTCTAAAAAAGTTGGTTCAGTTTAGCTTTAACGCACGTTAGTTTACCTTAGCTGCTAACTAGCAACTTAGCAGCTAGCAAAAGAAAACTTAGTAGTGACAGCAAGTTACTAACCGTTATCCAGCTTGGCAATTTGAGGCAACCTATAAGTACTGACAAGTTGATCTAATGGTAGAGACGTCGTGCTCCATGTAACATCTTTTAAATTGTTGTACAACATTGTTCCAAGGTCCATTTTGCTAGCTTACATTAGCCAACTGTGGAGCTAGCTAGCAATGTGTAAACACGGTCACAAAGGGCTACACAAAGCTAACCCACTGCAGAGTATATCAACTCGCCATCTACAGCTTAATGTTTGGCACGTTTCTCATAAATCTTCGCATATTTCCCTTTGCATTGGCCTACGTATCATTAAGGTCCGTTGTCTCATTATGTTGCAGAGACATGTTTGTTTAGCTCGCAACGACTGCATCAGGGCAACTGGTCTAAAGTTAACCTGATGAATAACGGAAATACGTTTTTATTCTTTTAAAATAAAAGCATCGTTTACATTGGGACACACACGAGAGGGAACACGGGCAACGGCACAAAACACGTCTCATCCTTTCTCAGTGAAATTGTTTAATTGCTTTCACGAGCAATGTATTTTTAAGTTATTTACCGGAAGTTCTAGTTTTGTACTGCCACGGTTGACACCGACGTTGATAACTAAAATAACAGAAGGCAAAACAAAGACAACCTAATCCAAAAATAAAAATCCACCTAGGGCTCCAGATTTAAGGCTTTTAAATCATAATGAAGGAAAACAGTTCACCAATTTCCAATTGCGTATCTTTGTCTGTGTACTAATAATGACACTCCTAAATATATGTCAAAGTTATGACAAGTTAAATGCCAGACAACAACCATTGGCCCTTCAAACCTGGTGGCGCAGATGCAAATGTACTAACATTTCCTCACACTTCCTGAACTAGCTGGTACAAATCAGAAGAGCTTCCTGAATTTGCTCTACAGCTCAGTGTACTCCAAACCAGCCACTATGTCTTATGTGGACACTTTGCGCCAGTGGGACAAGGCTGTAACTTGCGTTGACAGTCAGGATTTGACAGAGGCGCTCAGGATTTTCCTGGCTATCCAGGAGCCAAACTCCAAAATTTATTTTGACATTGGCTGTCTCCACCTTCTTAACCAAGACCTGGATGCTGCTGAAAAGGTATGTCTGTTCGTTTTGTTGTTAAATCTGCGTTTTTTTATTTTGCAACATTACTCATCAAATAGTTCAATCTGGTTTGGATGTCGCTGATAAAGCTGATAAATGAAATGCTTTGCTATATTTGCATTCTGAAAGCACGAGTCACTGAGAAAGAAGAAGTAGAGTTTACCATTTCTCTTTTCTTCTTGAGGAAGTTACCGTGTTTTCTTGTGTTTCTCAGGCGTTTGATTGCAGCATAGGCAAGGATGAACATTTGGCTGTTGCCTTCTTTCAAAGAGGAACGACGTTTTACAGAAAGAAGAGGCAAGTCACACCAGTCATCTACAATACAATGGCCACATTCATTATTCATTTATAACATTGTAATTTAAAGAATACTAAACACAGTATGCTTCGAAGATCATGAAATTTGATTCTTAGTCACTATTCTTTTTGTGGTTTATTACATGCAAAATAAATTAACTGGATTGTGTTTATATTCAAAGGTATGAGGAGAGTTTAGCTGATTTCCAGCAAGCCTTCAAAGCACTAAGAGGCAACCAACTGATAGATTACAAAGCACTTGGTCTCAGATACAAATTATATGCATGTGAGGTAAGTATTAAAAAGCATCCAATCGTTTTGATATGTTCTTGTAAAGCCTCATTATTATGTAAATTTACATATTAGACTATTCTTCTCTATTCGGTCTACTGTCAAACAGTTGAGAGACATACAGTGCATTCATTTTCTAATCTGCCCTGATGGCTAATTTGATGTTAAAAAAACCAATGGTTAAAAAATAGTTTCTGCTTTTATTTGACACTGTTGTCATTCTTTCAAAGTACAGTTTGACACACTTTCACTCCTTAATGACGAGTGGATTTCAAATGCCTGAGGGATTAAAACCACTGTTTTAATCCCTCATGCTTGTCACTACAAGCATCTAATACAATATCAATGTTTCCTGCCACAGGTTCTCCTCAATATGGCTCTGTCTGAGGCCCAGCTGGGTAACTGGGAAAAAGCCCACGAAAACCTTGTGAAGGCTCTCAACTACAAGACAGATGCCAAGCTCAATATCATCGACAGAGCTCTGGACTCCGCCCTGGTCAGTTGACATACAATAACTATTATTTATAAAAGAAAATAACAGTCCTCACCCATTACAAAATCTTGGGATTTGAGCTACCAGAATATTTTGTTCAGTTAGTCAATATCTCTAAATGTGATCATATTCATGACAAAGAATGATATGTATTCAGCTGTCAGTGGTTCAGATTAAAACAAACCCAGATTTATCACCTTTCTGGGTGAGATGGCAACTCTTCAGAGCAACGTGGTGCACCTACCCACAAATCAGATAAGGCTTTTTAAAGAAGCTTTGCTTCACATTCTCTTGCCAGTGAACAATGACTAATACAAGCCCTATATCATCCAGTGTATTTGCAAATAAATGTTCATTAATATCAGTCAACGATGAGGCATGGAGAGTGCGATTAGTTTAGATTGGTGTAGCTCAAAGTGATACTCTGTTGAATCAGAATTTTCTGTCATGTCAGAAATACTTCACAAATATTATAATCTCCATTGCAATGCGTTTTCACCAACAGAAGCAGAAACTTTTCAAGCCAGTCGAGTTCCCATCAAAAGTGCTATTTAAACCAAATAAGCACTATGTTGCTGAGCTGGAGAAGAAGGACTACCTGGGCAAAGCAAAGGTAACAGTTGGTACTACATTATTCACCTTCAATGTGATATCAGCTCCATTAAACTTCACCTGAGTGCAGCTCGTCTCATTCACTTAAATGTCAAATCACTTAAAACAAAAAAATATTTTCCATACATAACCTACATTTCTTCTCTGCTATCTTCAGGTTGTTGCCTCGGTCGTTCCTCAGGATGCCTTCTCTGGATTTGCCCCCTTACAGCCACAGGTGACACATGGGCTCTTCTTTGGCCATAAAAAGCAAACAAAGACAATAAAATCTTATGACATAGAAATTGGTTACTATGAGCTTATGTGACAGAGCTTCAAGCTCTACTGATTGGATGCTGTGTTTTTGTTTACATCTGACAGGTTGAAGATGGTCCAACTCGTCCAAAAGAACCTGAGGTTTTGAGGTACAACAGTCCACTTTGAAGCCGTAGAAACACGATGCTCTCCAAGGACACATGCTATTTAAAATATGTTAATTCATTTTAATATTTAAAGATGTGATTTGTACACAGTTGTTCTATTTCAGCCTTGTTTCAGGAAAAAGGGATTACAAATGACTTAATGACACTTAAGACTAGTGTGCCAAGCAGAGCTCTTGATGCCATGTGGATGTCTGCTGTCCTCACAGGGCTTTAGAAGGAGAACCCCACACTGTCCTGTTCAAGTTTGTTCCTGAGACCAGTGATGAGTTGGCTGTAGTGCCGGGCAATATTGTGTTTGTACTGCAGAAGGGTGCCGACAACTGGGCATCTGTGATCTTCAACGAAAGAGTAAGGCCACTACGTGCAGAATCTGTACATCTGCAACCAATATGCTAGTGTGTCCCTCAATAGCTCTGGTTGGCTTTTTTTGTTTTTATGAAATATGCACATAAAACCATTATTCATGTCACTTTCAATTACAGAGGGGACTTGTTCCTTACAATTACCTGGAACGGTTGGAGATGTCCTTGGCTTCCAAACAGAATGAGGTGAGACATTTTTAAGAGGATCGTTTCTTGTTTTGTAGATTGCTTCTTGTTTTTAGAAGCGATGCAGTCTCTAGTAGTCAAACGGTTTGCTCTGAGACTTTAACATGTTTGTTAAATACATCATCAGTAGTCTTGTTTTACTTCTCTATGCATACTCTGCACTTTACTATAGTGGCAACTGGTGCAAATGTGGTGTTTGTTCAAGTTTTTCTAGAAAGCAATTACATCTTTATTTATTTTGAATTGTATTATTTGGATGGTATCAATCAGGGACAGGGAATATCTCAGCCTCCAAGTCGAGAACCACCCACCAGACCTGAGAGGAAACAAGGTAAACCTATCTGACACATGGATTTAGCAAACTTTCATAACTACAGGCACCATTCTGATTGGTGCTGAATATCATTCCCTTTGACCAACTCATTCTCTGTATTTAAGGTCTGACTCCTAGTGGTAAAAGCAGTGGAGACACACAACAAAAGGTACGCTGAGTCAAATCCTCGATTTGTCCAGACCTGCTTATGAGTAGGATACACCTGTAAACCAAACAATGGGGCAACAAGGGAAGAATTAAAGGATTTTAGGGGGGGATTTTCTGTTGATTTAATAGCATCAATGTGCCCTTTCATTATTTGCCAGGATGAACAGTCTACCGACAACTTGTGTATTGTCAAAGTCCATTTCACATTCAACTTCGCTGTCTCAGTACCACCTGAGTCTCCCTATGCAGTGCTGATTGAGAAAATCAGCAACAAACTGAATCTCCCGTCTACTACAATCACTTTGAGGTAAGGTGCACATTTAAAAAGATCTTCCAGTTTAATTGAAGAATTGTATTACTGATAAGAGGACAAAATTAAATTTGTTTTTTGTTTTTTTTGCGATTTAGTTTAACCTCCGAGTTAACGGAACAAAGTGTAATCACCTCCAGCACAGATATGGAAAGTGTGTGGCGTCGTGCCGGAGGTCTGCGCGTCACCTTGTGGTGTTACGCCAAAGAGGTAAGTAGTGGTCCATTGTTGTGCATTAGGTTATGGGCTACTATTCCTATATTCACTAAGTGAAAGTTAGACCATGTATCATGAAGCCAGTGCAAAACAAGATTTTATTTTTCCACTTCAGTTATTATGAAATTGAACAGCAAATGATTATCTATATGCAATTTGTGTTTTCAGCAAACTGATGGAAATCCACAGAGCGAGGTTCCCTTGGTGGCACTTCATTCCTATGAGTCGCCAAACCCGGAGGATCTCAACTTTCATCAAGGCGATACAATCACATTACTCTCTAGAGGTGAGACTCCTATCTTTTTGGCCATATAGATCCCAAATATTAAAAAAAATACTGTGATTTGTCTGAGAAATAGGATTTTAATCTACTATTTCTTTTTTTTTTTTTTAGTTAACCAGGACTGGTTGGAAGGGCAATGTAATGGGAACACTGGTATATTTCCTGCATCCTTTGTGGAAGAAGTTCCTGTCAATGGCCAGTCATTAATATAAATACATAAACGGATACTCGAGCCGATAATACAGTGAAGTGGGTAAAGCTGAAAAGTGGTCAGGAACCCCCGACCAAAACCATTTCAGAACCAACTACATTTGATTAATCAGGGTCCACATATTGTTCATTAATGCAACTTTCGAATGTTGTAATCATATGTTTCATTCTGTGATTCAGAAAGTAATGCCATACAAAAAAATAGTGATATCTGATATTGGTTTTATGAAAACGTATTATTACTTACAGCTTCCTAATTAAAAACAATACACATTTAATATCTGCAGGCATGATTCAATAATCTTAGAGTCCTCGTGTGTGTGTCACGGAGACGTTCCTTCCTCTTCATAGGCGATAGCTATTCCTCTCCTGCCCTCTACTGCCTTCACCACAGGTGTCTCTCCCAACTTCTCCTCTAAGCCACGCCAGCTTCGTTCTGCCAGAAAAGACGCTGAAAAGAGAAAGCAAAATGTGTTTGTTTGATTTAACAATCACTGTATGTGTGCAGAACTCTTCAATAAACTCATAGATGTATGGAAATTAACAGTGTCTTATGCGCAGCAGACTTTGTGACCGCCTCATACCTGCCGAGTTTGCGTTGGCTACAGTCAGCGTCTGGTTCCTGAGGACCACGGAGGAGCCGAATGAAGACACTGCAGGCTCACTGCTCAGCAGATTGTGGCTTCGCAGAGCTCCTGTGATTAAAGACACGTCCGTCTCATCGTCCTCCTCCTGCCGATCGGACAGAGGCACATGGCTCTGTCCACCTGGTGAAAGTTTGAGATGAAAAGAATAAATTAGATGGAGCTAAATACTTCTATAGCCTTCACTAGGCTACTGGTGATAAAATGTCTGGATAATAAAGATATAGAACTGTATTCATATTAGGGAGAGGAGGCCGACTCTTGTATTTAACTTTGATATTTTTTGTTCTTGATCTAAACAAAATGCAACATCCTCCCCCTAATAAAACATATTAATGGAATAATAATAACTGTAATCACCAATACACATTTTAGAAGAGGAATTAGAAAGTCCACTTCTTTGGAAAACTTAAGATAGCCATCTCTATTATTAAATAAAGCCCTTATAAAAGACTGAACTTGAATTATAACATAGGCAAAGTTTACCCGACACATACACATATCTAACATTTAATCACAATAATGTGGATCCTTATAATATTAAGATCCCCATTATCATTTTCATTTATTTCCTTTAACATAAAGAAAGTTCAGAGGAGTTGATTTAAGACAGATTGTGATCTAACCTGGCAGGAGATGTCGAAAGTCCGTGACGTATTCCTCTGACCACTCCCTCTTCTTGTTGCAGGCCACCTCCATCTCAAACGGCGTTACTACGGGTTTATAGAACTCACTGGAGTCCAGCAGTGAGTTCTCGGGACACGCAATTAAAACAAAAATGTCAATTTCAAGAAAGTTTGCTAGTTTGGGCACGTTCAGTTTCCCCATGGCGAACACATAGCTCTTCTTGCCAGCTCCTTTGATGGTCTCCTTCAACTGCTGGATGATGCTGAGGTAGTCGGCCACCCCGAGTGTGCCAACTAGGATGCCAACCACATGAGCATCTTTGGCCTTTTCTATAGCGTAAAATCGCTTCATCAGAGCACGGTTGACACTCACTGACTCAGTCCTGCCCGTCATTTTTACGGGGTCAAAAGAAGTAAATGAGCAGCGATTCCACGTCATCATGAAGTTTCTCAGCGTTGCTCCCTCCTGGCCGACATAGAACATACTGTAATCCGTGATGCTTGAACCACCTTTCAAGGTGAACCGCCTTCCAAACTGATAAACAACCTGGCTGTTGTCTCGCTCCGACAGGCGGGTGTCGTCATGTTGTCTTTTAATCCGGCCGTGACTGTAACACTGCTCCCCTTCGACAACTAGTTCTGAAAGGACAATGTTTGGATACTCTGGCAACAGGAGCGTCATAAGTTCATCTGAAAAACACAAAAAAAAAACATGTATTCAGTCTCTGAGAGGAAATCATTAACAAACCTTTAGAAAGATAAGATGTGGCTCTGCAAGATGTCAATACGTTCTACCTTAACTCAAGTTGTGGTTAATATGATTTAACTGGAATTAGTATTTTTGAGGACGCTAATAGTTATATTAACGAAAACTGTCAATTTGTCCTAATATTCATCTAAAAGCTGTCCTATTTCCTTAAAGAATTACACATCATGATTTGAAAGATGACTGTTAGATAAACATGAATAACCACTCAGAACAGCAGAATAAATATAAATGCTCCCTTTCATACATCAGATAAGTACTTACTTATAACATGAACATAGTTGACATCATAGAGGATGACGATGTGACTCTGGGTGTCAGGGTGGAGTTCTCTGAAGGCAGAGCTGCACTTCTCAAGATCCACCGGTCTTCGCTCAAAGACGTACATCAGTGGCAGCCTATTAGACGGGCTGAGGCAGGCGCTGCCGTAGTGCACGATGCAGTCGGCTCCAACGTGTTCCGCAGCCACCTCGTCCACACAGCAGCTGCTCAAGAGAATCAAACACCTTTAGCAACTCATTTATACTCACAGTAGAGCAGCTAAAACTGATATGTTTGAGTTCAACAAGCCACTGTAGTAAGGCCTATTATCATGCATGGTGATGATAAACAGATCAATAAAATAAAATAAATGAAACTGTCAAAAGCGTATTTTCCTTACTTAGTCAATCAGCTGTTCAAAATAGCATTGCGTGTGCTGGATACAAATATTGTAAAGCATGAAGTGTCTTTTCCAGATACACCAGTAAAACTGGTCACTGCTTTTTCACCTCACTTAGCATGAAGAATCGAAGCACTAACAATGACATAAGCATTGCGCAGGCAATGCATAATTGAACAAAGTGAGACTTTTCTCAGCTAAACCTGGCGAGTTACCTGCCATAGGATGTATCTCCCAAAATGAACGGCTTGGCGGTACTGTTTCTCTCAATCTCCACTGCTACTGCAACTGAATCCACCAGCAGCTCATCAGGGAACTGCAGCGCAACCTGTGCACATAAACCATTTTAGACAAATAAACCTCTAAAACGTTAAGAGAAAACATTATACAGCTTATTAACAAGAATTGTGTTGTCCTTTTAACAAATGAGTTTATTTATTTACAGGCCTAAATGTAGAAAGTATGTCCTCACTTTTTCAAACTGATGCTCACTGATGAAGTCGCACGTCTCCTTAATCTGATACAACTCTTCCAGTTTCTCCAGAGGCGTATTTGTCTTCCCTGTAACGTCTACCACACGCTGGATTACGGTTTCCGAGCTGCTGCTAAACGCGTCAGCCATCGTTGCATAGGAAACACGCAGCAGTGCCTGTAAGAAAACACAATAACCCATAATGCATCACATCAGTTGGTGACAAAGCAGCCAAGCTGTTGAAAATAGAGCTAACATTTCCTAAATCCTTAATGGTTTACTGTGCCAGCGAAAGTACGTCTGAGTGAACTAAAGTCGAGTAAAGTTAACATTATATTTACGGTAACCCACTCAGATTACTGGCAATATTGTTACATTTAGGAATGGCTGAACGAAGCAAAACTGTAGCCAACCACTTCAAAATCCCTTAACGTTACATGCCAGCTATGGCGTTACTTAGGTTCTGCCTGCTAGCTTAGCCGCTAGATGGTCTGTCTTTAAAATATGAGTCATTACAACAAACTATCATTCACAAGTTACATTTACAACGCATTAATGTAAACTTACAATTGATTGTCATGTGGGTATTTGTTGACGGATGAGCGCGTCTTTGACATCTACACACGTGTCGGAAGTGGGGAACACAGTTTTCCTCGAGGACAAGCATTTCCGGTTCACACGTTTTTCAAAATAAGAGACAGGGTACACTGACAACGGCGTGCCTTGTCAGCTGTCAGTGTATTTTCCTGGCATTATCTACCTCAAGACAACTCATATTTCTCCTCTACTCACCCCTGACATCATTAAACAAATATTACTATTACTACTAAAACTTGCTCACTTTTCCAGATTACTGAGTTGCAGTACACACATATCACATGTTGTTAGGCCACTGTAAGGATTATCAATATAACAATAATCAATTGAAACACAGAGAAGACAGTAAATCAATATGTGTTTACAGAAGACTTATGATGTTGAGCAGTTATAGCCAGTTCCCTAACAACAATACACTAGACACTTTTACATCTCACTTGTTTATAGTCGTATTATCTGTTCGTTTGTGCACTTTATTTTGTATTTTACTTTATTTTATATTTTTCTGTAAATTTTAATATGTTTCTACTTTGCACTGTGTTGATTGTTGTTGATTGTTTAATGTTATGCACCTACCATCATGTCAAACTCCTTGTATGTTCAACATACCATGGCAATAAACGGTTCTGATTCTGATACGATCAAATATATCCCTATACAAAATTATCAATTGAAAGAGACACTTCATTTGTTGGCAAAACAACATTTACATTTATTGACAATTAATTTTATTAAAATAATCAATCATGTTAAAACAATTCTGAGACCACAAATCATAAAGATAGTTACAGGTTAAATATCTGTGATAATATAGCTTAGTGGTTGACAGTCACAGTGACCCATTCTTCTTCTGATCTTCTTCATACAGATTGATATATACATACAATATAAATACACTTTTTAAAAGTGTAACTTCAGTTTCTTTAGACAATACATTTTTAAAAAATAATAAAATTGGACTTACTAAAATGTTGAAGTATAGGCTCTGAGGGGGTTACTAATCAATAATAAGAGTTAAAATTTCATTATTATATTGTCAAGTGATCTGTGGGCAGAGCCTCTATTTCATAATTCCTACTTCTGAGAAAAGAATAAGATTGCACCAATGAATGCAAACCTACTGACATAAAAGACATTTGGTAGATTCAGGGGATTTGAAAGTTGAAAATCATAATCATAGCCCTGCTCACATCCAAATACGATAGAAACCCAAGACCACCGTGAGACATGTGAACACTGAACCTAAAAGAGAAAAAAGCATCGGTCAACCATTCGCCTACTTAATTAAGTAAGTCACAGTCATTCACTTCATTTGTATTCTGACAAATGGTTTACATTGAAAATTCTGTTTCCTGGAAATGTAAGCTTAGACACTCAAAATCAGCACTTTATTGTATTGAATATGTTTTAAATTAATAATGCTTAATGTTTAAATTGCAATAGTTGTACCTACATTAACACACTTAAAAGTTTCTTCCCCACTGCAATAAAGACAGTGTCCATTAAATATGAATTATTTGACAGCCCAAGCTCTCAGTGCTATGATCTCTGATTCCACATAACAACAATGCACAATGTCCTACCTGCAACGTATTTTATAGTATCCAGTTTATGAGATTCTAACATGGTTTTCATACCAGCCACTTCGGTATCTATTTTCATGTTGGTCTGAGTTAAATGACGATCTTGGTCTGCTGTCTGTAAAAAGGAGAGCATTAAAGAGAAGACATGATAAGACCAAAGACCTACCAGGTATTTATAACAGACATTGCAAAAGCAATACAACAGTGTATCGTATAGGCTATCACGTTTATCTAAAAGAACACTTGTCATAACTGTCTCCTGTATCATCGTCTGACCAGGTTGTACATTATGGAGAGAACCATGAATTTAAGATTAGATGTGAACGTGTACGGACGGTGTAGTGCACATATACAAACCATTTCCATAATCTCAGTTCGCGTTTCTAGAAGCATCTTCTCATTCCCTACTTTCTGAAAATGATAAACAATGTTTGATTTGGAAGAGAAATAGAAATATGAAAAAAGGCACTCGACGGATCTCCAAACGCATATTTAATGCTCTCAAGCACTTACCAATTCTTTTGCACGACTTTTCTCCAAGTTCATCTCCATAATAGAGTCAGAGCGCACTTTATTCATGACATCCTGCAAGGGGGGGGGCAGTGGAGAGACACAAAGGAGAGTCATATCTAAACGTATAATACAGACATCTTGGAGGAGAAAAAGATGATGAAATGCTTCGAAATGAATGTGTCTACCACCAAACTTGGACGTAAAGTGATTTGAGTAAATCAGAATGACCACTTACAGCCAGTTGGACCTTGAACTGCAACAACTGGATCTTGAGTTTCTGGAATAAATGTTAAAACATCAAAAATCTTAAATCATATGAATCAGAAAAGAGAACAACGGACAGAAAATACTGCACAGTACACAGAGTTATTCATGTAGGAGCAACGTACACTCCTTTATTAGCTGGCATAACTGATTTTTATATATTTAAATTCTTATTATTGTGCTTTATATTTTTAATTCAGATTATTGATTCAATTGTCCAACATGAATATATTCTATATTCACAGGTGCAGTGCAGCAAACACCTTTGGGAAACGGCTTGATAATAAACACACTTACCTCATTCTCGCCCAGTAAAGTAGTGAACTCGCTCTTCTCAAGGATTACCATGTCCTTCTTCACAGATGCTATTTGAGACATCACACGCTGCAACATGATCTCCTGCCAGAATTTGCAGCAAAAGTTAAAGACGAAAAAAAACGTAGCTATGCAAAGCAAAATTACTCATCTGGTATGGAAAATGAGAAGAACTGGAAACCCTGCAAGCCGCCAGGATGGTATGTCAGCTTTCTTTCTGGACTTTTTGGTCTCACACATCGGTCACTGAGACTTGATAGTGAGTACGGAGAGAGTTATTTTTAAACTAATAAGGCATCAAGGTAAATCAAAGAGATAAAACAATTAGTTCCTTGATTGATTTTATTTGCCTCCTCTGCCTACATTGTACACTCAATCTCACCGAGGTGTGAATATTGAGTTAAACTCCGTTTTGCACGATAAACATGTCTTTTCTATCAAGTGACAAGGAGACCCCCACACGATGGAGAGACGTGGTAGAATCATTCTGATAATCCTGATTCCTCAAATCATACTGCATCATATTCAAATATATGATCATATTATTGTTTTTATAGTTTTAATGTCCTGCTATAGATTTGCAAACAAAAGAGTCACAGTTTTCCAGGAGGTTAGTGGTGGGCTTTTTCAATAAAAATCCAGAGAATATATTTTAATTTATTTGCAACGATAAGCTACCTAGCCATGTGCATTTGTTTTTCAAAAAAAGAGGAAATACTATAATACTACTATATTGCACTATGACATGAAGAAGCACACATTGAACTTCTAAATCCAATATTTTGATTTAATAAATGTGCTGTGGAAGATAAACACAACGGTCTCGGTTGAGTGACCTTTACGGGACTTGAGGCACAGCTTTTTCAGTGATACACAGTGCAGAACCAAACAGATGGTGACGTACAGTAGTGTTGATTTCTGTATTTACAGTAAAGGTACAAGAAACAAACCTCCTCCTACAGTCTCACCTGGTGCACTTTGGTTACCATGTCGCTATAGATGACGTCCATGTTAGAGTTCGTCATCCTCACCAGCACTTTAACCATCACCTCAGCTTGCTGAGTCGTGAAGCCTGTTCAACGAAAGTGTGTATTCATGAGGAAAGTCAACAGCTTGTTTTTGATGAAGCGGAGTAATATTGTGACATTTTTTTGGAAGTGAACAAATAAAGCCGAACCGTTTTCCTCAAAGAGTCGCACCACCGCATGGGTATCAAATAACAGCTTCCCGCCTTCAGACTTTGGAACATCTTGTCTCAGATACTGGGGGGCTTTGATGGAGGTACTCAGCTCTGAAATCAATGATATGAAGATGGAAGTGATTAGACAGAAAATTAAGCATTAACCGGATACCAGAACTGTAGAAATATTACTTTCCCCTTCCTTTCTTTTTTGCAATATAAACTGTATGTCACTGCATATGTTAACACTACCCCATTGCTTTGTATTTATGCAACTTCCATCTTGAAGCTTTTTAATAAAGCAATGTAAATTACATTTTCCACATATTTTGTAAGCAATGACATAACTAATAACACAATTACGAACCGCACATATAATGGATTATACATATATTTGGTAATTTTATATTATGGAGCATCATGTTTATCAAGAAAATGAAAGAAAATGTTGAACTAACACTCGCATACTCCAGCACTCACTCATATGTGAAAGAATTGATAGCTGTGTAAGTGCACGGCTGTTTTAATTTGCATATCTGATATATTTTGTCATTGTGATCCCATGATACATTCTATGTCACTTATTTTACTGCTGCATTATGTCCATTACAACAACAATAACCATCAGGATATGTGGTGGGCGAGTACAGGTTGGACCAAATTCTTATTATTCTTACCAAAGTTAATGATAGTTCATTGATGAAGCATTTATATTTAAAAGCACAACATTAAGCACTCTGTGGTGGTGACACACCTGACAACAATGGGAGGCCATGTGGCATATTATGTAAATACAGCGTGGGGATGTGGGCAAAGGTTTCTACTAAAAACATTGCAGATTTAGCATCAGGGTCTGGATTTAGATATCTAGAAAACACTGACTTGGTTACAATGAGTTGGTGCATTTTTTTTACATTTTATCCATGGCATCAGTGCAAGTAGAGGACTTTTATTTTGACACTCAACCAAGAGATCACGAATTTAGGACAGGTGTAACAGTCATAGACATTGCTGTCTGGTGAGCATAGTGGCGCGTGGGGGATTAGAAAGGGCACGCAACTGTCTATACATACACAAAGTGTCGTTTATGCCCATTGAAGCACATACTGGGGCTATAACGTTAGCCTATAAGCGGGTTCAGAGTGGAGTTAATTGACGTTTACAGCTAGCTACATTTACGCTTTTGATAAAGAGACCAAATGAATCTAGTTACCTCTGGCGGACGTCTGTGTCATTGCAGAAATGGTCATAATCTTCAATCCGGCTCGTCTCCCTCTCCAGAGCGGCTTCTCAAAGTTCCTCAAAGGTGGAATGACGATGCACCGGACACACGGTGATTTTTTGACAGCTGTCAAACCCAACATGTTTGGGGAAATGGTCGCTGTCACAAAATTGCTAACTCTGTTTTGATTAAAAGAAAGGTCATACCGGTTTTCTGGGTGGTTAACACCCAAACGTTTGAGTCGCGAATGACACTGCTTGAGCACCATTGTCGAGGCTTGTGTCACGCCAGCAGCTGGGCTGCACGTCAGCCTGTGTAAATCCCGAGCATAGTACTGCCTCTCTATCGCGGCTGCATTGAAACTTTTCACCTAGTTATTTACCGCCCTATCGTCACGTTAGACAACAAAGGTTCACATGAAACGTCCCCACGTCCGGTCACACACTTCAAAATAAAGCTCACGTGTTTCATAAATGCGTTTCTTGTATGTTTATTGCATTGGGATGGCAGCGGAAGTTACATTGGCTGGTAGACGTCATCAGACTGTTACCAAATAAAACTGAAACAAAAAGCTCTTAATCATCTATTTATTTAGAGTTTTAACTGTAGAGTTTTTAATCAAACCCTTGGTGTACATTTTGTTTTTGCATAATGATATAAAAAACAGTAACTAGAGTCTTTAATGTCTGTATTATTGCATTTGATGGGTCAGTTTGTATTTCCTCCTTTTCAGATTGAATTTCCTCAACACAAAATGATTATTCTGTCATTTCACCATAATAAATTCTGTTTCTTCATAATAAGGCGTGATAAGTCTGACCCACAGTTACAGTATCCTGCAAGCCACATAAGCTTCACAGACTTCCGTAGACTCAGTTGTATTTGTATTGTATTCACTTTTTCAAAGTAAAAAAAAACTAAACAAAAACAATAGTAGAATGGGTAATTTAATGCCGTTTGAATTCTGTACATTTCCTGTTGCTTTGCATACAATTATTTGGTGCTTTACCAATGTGCTAGTCAGTAAAATGAATGGAAAACAACACAGTGTCATATCAAAGTTCATATTCTACAATGCATAACTATACATTGTCAGTTCTCTACTGCAAAGATTATATACACAGTAACACTGAATCAAAAAAGCTTCAGTCATTGGAAGTGAATATAACATACTGCCTATTACAGTATGTTAATACAAAGCATCAGCACCTATGTCTTCTCAATGGCAACAAGGAATACAATGTGACAAGTGTCTCAGACTTTTCTTTAAGAAAGGAGAATGTACTGTACAGAACAATGGGAAATATAAGCTCTATCATTTTTACAATTAGGTAAAGTAAAATCGATCACCTGTCATTGTATAAGTTATTTTATTTTAAACCAGTTCTAACTGGCAACCATGTATTTTTATTGTCACTTTGTTTAACAAAGACAGTTTAAAGTATATGCATTACGTTAGATTCACCACAATAAATGGCAAACTTCTATTTCAGTGTATCATTAGACAACTTATCTTATGCACTAGTAGATCATTTAGCTGCTATTTTTAAATGTAACTTGTTTGAGTATGGACAGAGACAACTTCTGTACTTGAAGTAGTTTTTTTTGTCAGTGTTTGTCAGGTTTTGTCAAGAAATATTATAAGTTGAGTGCATTAAGGTCTTGCTCATGAGAAAAAGACAATACAGACAGATAAAGTGGCTGCCACCAAAACAACAGCGAACATCAATAAGAGCACAAAGATTTGACTGCGCTGGCATAGAGGCTGGTGTCCAGGCTGCTCCTCATCGACGGAGACCAGAACCAGGGAGGCGCTGTCGGTGCTGCTGAGCGGGTCTGCATACTGTGGCCCATGGGGCTCCACCATCCAGCGCATCACGTTGACCTTCATCTCCATGTCATCGATCATGTGGTCAATTTGGCTGATGTCCTGCTCCATGGTGCTGCGCTCCTGGCTCTCTAGCCCAGCAGGGAGCGTTGGGCTCTGAGCTTGGTTCAGGTCTGGCAGACTGAGGGCCCGGGCTGCCACCTCACTGCCTCCTCCTGCATTAGTCAAATAAAACTTTTTATCCAGTCGAACATGATTTAACTGATTCTAATGCAGCCTGCAACAGTCTTGCAATACATTTTAACCTCATGACGGTTATAATGTGTTTCTATTATTTACTACCATTCATATCAGTGAGGGTAATTTGAGTCAGTGGTTCTCAACCTTTTTGCGTTGCGTCACCCCACTTTGTTTAGTTTTAACAGCTAGCACGAAGGCATCGTCTATGTGCTCCAGGCACTGTGGGTATTTTGTGCATTCCGTGACTTTTTCTCTCGCCCTGACACGCCGACAACCCCCCATCAGAAACTCATGTGCAGGACTACTCTGATTCTCACAAACACTCAATAAAGCCTATTCTGAGGCAAATTGTATCACTGGTACAGGTGATATCAAGTGAAAAAAAGTCTAAAATGTTTAATTCATAATATGTTCTTTTCTTTTTTTCTCCACAACCATCTGGCGACCGCTTGAAACACAATTGGGGGTCCCGACCTCCAGGTTGCGAACCACTGGGCTAAATAACAGAGACACGTCTCTGTATAATGTGATATGTTTCAACAACAGAAAGTACATATTCCAAAATGGCCATAAAGCTGAATTAACGCCTCTCTAAAGTCAATAAAAAAATACTGAATATTGTAACCTTCGTGAAGGTTATTGCACTACTTTTTTAACTAAATCTGATCTATTGTCACCAGTAGTTTTCTAAGTAAAGTAGTAGCTAGATGCCTGCTCAAAAAGCCCCCACTAAATTCATGAAATCATGGTTTGATTTGCATAATTAGGATGTCAGATGAATATCAGACTATTTACACATTTATATGGAATCAAACACATATTTAAGAGGTTTGTAATTGATACTCAACCATCCTGACTAATAATCACTGAAGACATGGGGGGAAATCACTACAACATTTTAACACAAATGTCCATTTTGCTACTTATTATCATTTCAGTGAGTCCTATTCACACCCAAATCATCTCTGAAATGATTTTGAATATTACAATAATAGTTGTTGTAATTATCTCCTAAATTTAGTCCCTGGTTAAATCTTGTGTACACAATTTACCCGATGGGCTGCCCTTGACTATTCACATCTACAATAAGAGGTGCAGGGCTATAATTTACCTTGTAGGCCAGTTTGCACCAGGGTATCAGTGTTGGCCAGAGAGAAGATTTCAGCCACATTGAAAACTTTGCACATGTCAACATGGAGGAGCTCTAGGCTGGACGAGAAGGCCACCCAGAGGAGCTCCATCTCCTTACGCTGCCCTTCAGGCAGGCTCTTGTTTCGGAGATGTGAGGTCAGATGACTACAGATGGACACGGCCAACATTTGGGCCTTTTCACGTGTTTGTCGCAACTCATCCCGCAGCTGCAAGCTGTCCGTGCACCCACCGACACATGAGGCCAAGTGCCGGTAACATGCCACCACCTGTGTGGAGAAAAAGAAATAAATATTTCAATGTGCTAATTGATATGCAAGCCTTGGTGGGAAATTAGGGAAATCTGAAGGTGTGTGCTACCAACCAGCACGGAGTGAATATGTTTTATAGTGTCCTTGCTGGATATCTCAGAGAAGTGATTACTTCCTGGTATTCTGGGGCTGCTGTACTTCAACAACTCAGACCTGATACACAGGCTTCGGAGGCAAGAATCTGTGCCTTCCTCCTGTAACTCAAAGTTTATAACAGCAACGTCCAACATGCTTGGTATCAATACCCAGCTGTGTACATCAACCGACCCAGCATACAGCAGATCATTAATCCTTGTTATAAATAGATATTGTGCATCCAACAGCCCTCTGAAGAACTGTCCTCTAGTAAATAAATTAATATCCTAAATAAAAACATGTTCAATCAATGTTATAAGACATATTGGGTAAAGTAAGTGCTTCATGAAGGAAAGAAATACTGGCTTTTGGATTGATAAGAAACAATTCTGATAAATATCCATTAGTTATCTGTAGCTGCTTGGAACAATAACTGTGTCAAATGGGACAATTCCTCTTTTATGATCTCAATCATATCCCAACACGGTGTTTTATTCATAGGCATTAGCTTAGTCGTGGAGGATTAGCAGGAGGGGTTTCAGTGAAAAATATTACAATTAATCTCATTATCACTGATCTATTTCTAGATAAGCCAAAACAACCTTGTGCACTCAGAGCATGGAGAGATGAGAGGGAATAAAGCAATGATGACTGCATATGCTGTATTCTTTTTTAGATTTTTGTCCTGAATGTATTTATTGGCATTTATGCCTTTCCATACAGTATTTGTGTAAAACTTTAGTAATGTTCCAGTAGTTCATTTTCTTTATTTTACCATATAAAGTATGTTTGCTCATATTGTCTCAAATGCACACTCAGAACCCGTAAGCTATGTAACTTTCCAGCAAATTGTACACAGTATACTAGTAAGTGAAAAGCTCTAAGTACCAAGAAATATATCAACTGCATATCAAGCAAATATTCGGTGAAGAGCTAAATTTAGGATAGGACACATTTTTTTCTCACTGTGCAAAAGATATTTCCATCATATAAATGAACTACATGCCATAAACAGCAAAAATATAGTAAATTATGGTTAAAACAACTACATGGAGGTCAATAACAGACAAAATGCCAGGCATGGCCGTAGCATTATCTAACAAAGATATCGGAACGGTCACAAAGACGCAGTGGACCAAGAAATTATTTTCAGAGAGAGTGCTTTTTTAGCCACGGGGGGGACTAAATTTAGTCTGTGAAATATTAATATAAATATCTTAAAAAAAATGATAGTGAAGATAGAATAATTGCTGACATTGACAAACAAAGCAACTTTTTATAACACAATGCTGTGTAAAAAAAAAAGATCAACCTCGTAGGTGTTTTGACATTTCTTCTGCTTATAAAATAAATAACACACTATAATAAATGTAATATGTCAGTATTACACCACAACATTCTTTTAATTCCTAAATGGTCATGGCATTAATAAAAGATGTTTAAAACTTGAAGCAGCTTACCTTAATCAAAGAATCCACCAGAGCCTTTCCATCAGCCTTGTCTGTGCCAACCGTGCAATCATCGCCTACTTTGTTATTTACAAGTGGCATGAGGAGGACGTGTCCAGAGTCTCGGACTCTGCCACAGCAGGCAAGATTTTGGCCCAGCTGCCCTTCACTTTTCTGGCTGCCCCTGCTCCTCTTCTTCCCCTGGAAGATGCTTCATTCAGTGGCTGAGGGTTGAGAGGGACTCAGTCCCAGAGCCGCACAATGCATTGCAAAATTCCACTCCAATGACTAAATTGCAACTACGGGTGCCGAACATGCTTTGGTGGGTCAAAAAAAAAAAAAATCTCAAAGAGCCAGAAGTGGGAAAGTCTAAGTAATGAGGGGAAAAAAGTGTAATAAACTGATGTAACTCCTACGCAAGGTGCTAATCCTGTGATTGACCCCTTTGGACTGACGCAGGCCAAGACGAACAGCTAATCTCATTAACTTTCACTGAGACCAAAGAGATGGATGAGCAGCTGCCTGTCTCTACCACAATGGCCCTTTCACTAACTGAGAGGAGGCTGTACTCTTTTACCTCAGTCACTCAACTGTAAAAGGTCAATACACTACAGAACACATTTCTATTAGCATGATGGAAATATTAGTCATGTTTCTTGTATTGAATTAGTTAAGAATGACAGGATCTCAGTGGTTTGGTGCAAAGACAGACTAAAAAGAAAATATTGATGCACTTAAGGAATTGAACATTGTGCTTAGTTTCTTTGTCCTATCCGGGTCTTTTGTGGTTTACTTTTCCTCAGGCTCTAGATAGTGGATGGCCTCATTTTACCAGATTGATACAAGGTTCAGCATGTTCAAAGCATTTATTCCCTGGCGTGATAGTGCTATAGAAGTGTGCATGAGCTTCTTTGTGTATACAGCACACAAGAAATGAACCTGTATGCATGTGGCCATCAGACGACGTCATACGAATGAAGCTTTACATTTGAGTTATCCACAAGTTAAGAATTGATGCTGTAAATGATCAAGATAAATGACTTCACACCTAAAAGTTTGAGCAATTTAATTTGATTAAAAACACAGGAAATGCCATAAGAAACTCACTACACCTGAATAAAATAAATAATGAGTCACAATTGCAGTTTCATTTACAGGTACCCTAAACTGTCCATGTTTAAGTTGTTAAAAAAACTAAACGGGATCTTTCTCCTTTTGTCCAGATGCTGTTCAATTGTGTGCAGTCTTCACCGTTTTCCTTAGCTTTCGCCCAGGAGAACTATTCCGTGGAGAAGTCACTGCTTCCCTGATGTTGGCCAGCAGGCCTCGCTTGGTTTTGGGCTGCACAGGAGACTTCTGGCAGTGCTTGGCAAGTTCTTCCTTCAGTGATGCAATCTCCCGGTCCTTTTCAACGTTCTGCCGTAGGATGTCGTCCATAGATTTTGTCTTAGAAAAACAAAAACGTACAATAATTTCCATACAGGTGAGGTCATCAGGTTTGGATCCAGTCAAACTATTATTTATTAAAGCCATTATGAGTATGATCTGTCCCACTTTGTATCATCTCACCTGATCGTCCAAATTCCTGTGTAAAACCTCCAGGTCAGCAGATTTCTCCAGGAAGCCATCTCTGACCTTCTGAAGTGTTTCACTAAGCTCCATCAGCCTTTTCTCTAGGGACAAAATCAACTGAACCCAACATTAAATGTAAAGCTGAGCAAGTGGTCGCATAACTTAGTCTTAGCCAAAGTTTAATTGAATAACAGAATTTAAATTGTGCCCTCGTTACCTGTTGTTTATCCTCACACATCTTCTCTATGGCACATTTTTCTTTGTACAGCCATTTGCAGCGACCTTCCCCTGTGGGCAGGAAATGAGCCGAGTGACATTTATTGCCATTATAACAAAAACTGGTGAGCTCAATGAAACAAGACTGAAAGGAGAATATACCAATAGAAATTACTGAATAGAAAATACACTAAATTCAAAGAAGGAAAAAAAGCTATAAACAATATGCATCTTAAACTTTCATGGAGTGTACTTCTCTTAAACCACTCTAAACAAAGTTATCTACATTCATCCAAGAGGGCATTTCCTGAAAGAGGAAGCTGCGTGCATTCTAACCTGCTGCTTCTGTCGCGTTGGATGGTGGAGTCTGGCACGACTGGTCCACTGTTGGAACTGCACACAATTCCTGTCCAACACTGGACGTTAAGGTGTCCAACTCTGACACTTTACGTTTCAGGGCCTACACACAGTTGGTTGGAGACAGATGTAAAGTTTTAATGACGAACCAAAAATCTGACTGCTTGGTTTGGTAGCTTAACATGAGATAATATCAGATTACTGTGAAGCCAATTTGGCTATTCAACAACTGAAGATAGCAATGGGGATTTGAACAGTGCATTACTGCAGTACATTTCATAAAAAAAGGTTTGAATGGAATCAAATGACATACCTCCACTTTCTCCTGTTCAGCAATGAACTCGCCAAGAGGTATGTAGTCATCCTCCAGATTGTTCATCGCACACTGGTAGGCGTGCTCTTTGATAGCATCCTTGTACATCTCAAAAGTGTTCTCCAGCTTTTCTTGGTTGCTCTCCTTCTGCTCCGCTATTTGTAGACTAAACATTCAAAGCAAACATTTAGATTTTTAACAAAGGGTTTAGTTCGGGATGTTGTTGCACGGGTGCACACACTAATGCAACCGAGGTGAGAGGTCAACAACAACATCCCGAACTAAACCCTTTGTTAAAAATCTTTATCAGAATCCACTTTATTGGCCGTGTATGCGTACACATACAAGGAATTTGACCCCAGTTTTTCGTTGCTCTCCATGTACATACACAGAAATGACAAATAAAACAATACAAAAAAGTAGAACAGATGTAAGCATAAACATTTAACGACTATGTACAATATGCCGAAATTCATTTAAAAATGAAGACTGCAGGCATACAATAGCAAAGGTCTGCATGACTAGCCTTCTCTTGCAAAACAAAAAGTAACTTGCATGCGGAGGTCTTCGCTCTCCATGAGCTGTTGTAACATGGCATCTCCCATTTCCTTCCGAATCTCCATTTCCTGAACCAGGTTTCTTCTTCGCTCAGCCAGGAGTTTTGTTCGCAGGCTCTCAATTATATTCACAAGGTCCTAGGAGAGTGACAGTCAAACATTAATGGAGAAAACTTTGATCTGCACAGTTCATCTTAGAATGACTGAAGTTAAATATTCCCCAACTGCTGCATTTGACAAAACATTAAGAATCTACAGTCGACTACAGTATTTGGGCACAGCAGTGCTTTGAACTAAATGCTAACGTCAACATGTTCACAATGATAACATGCTGATATTCAGCAGGTGATACTGCGTTCATCTTAGTTTAGCGTGTTAGCTCGCTAATGTTGGCCAATTCGCACTAAACGGGGAGTAAAGCTCAGTTTTGCAGGTATTGACCTGATGATGGAGCTTATTACAATAAGTTATTACAATTCATCCTTTGGGAAACATGAATACGTGTTCCATCCCATAACGAACAACAAGTGTCAACCTCATGATGGCGCTACAGGAAAGGTCAGGGAATCACCAAAGTCTTTAAGATTCATCCTCGGGGCACAATGAATGTCGGCACAAAATTTCACAGCAATCGATTAAATACTTATTGAGATATTTCACTAAAAGCAAAATATGTGAACTTCGTGATGGCACTTGAGGAACAGGCAGGGTACCACTACAGTCAGTAGGCTATATCCTCCGGGGACCATGAATGTCTGCACAAACCAAAACAAATAAAAATAGTTGGGACATTTATATACGAGAGAAGTTCAGGGCTTTCTACCAGAGAGGGTCTTTTTCAACACAAACCTCTTACCTACCAAGCATGTTTGCTGCCTTAACCTAAGAGATTTCTGGAAGAAAGGGCTTTCTGACATAAAAACCTGAAGGCAATAGATGGCACACATGGGACTGATTCCGATACCAAAAATACAATTGAGAACAATCCATCTCGGGTACATTTTTGAAACAAGGACTGTGACATGGCGAAGCAGTTTTACATCCTCTGGCAGCAAAGACATGTCCGCCTCGTCTTCCTCGTCCAGCAGCTCCTCCTCAGACAGGTAGCTCTCCAGGCCCGGGCTGTCGATCACCCCATTCCTCACCAGAGGCTTGCCGTCACGGCCGACCAAACAAGGAGACTCCAGAGACTTGTCTGGGATCACCTGCACCACCTACAGACGGCACAGGCAAGATCAGAGGTGTTTTAAGTTCTGGCTCATGCTTCCTCTCACACCATTTGGTACTCAAGACTAACCTGTTTGGCAACAGCAGAGAACTTCATAACATGGAGTGTCTCATCGTAGGTGGAAGCACACTGGTTGATGTTGACGATCATCGAAGCTTTTCCTTTGCCGCAGAAAACCGCCTGGAAGAGCTTGGTGAGCTTACTCTCTCTGAAAGGAATGTAGCTGCCCTTCATTCTGGTAAAAGGCACAGAAGAAAAGGACTTTAACAATGCTAAAGCACATGCTGCAGGGTTTCAGCAATGCAAAAATATTCAAATTATTTAGAGTCGTTGCTGCTTTGCTTCACTTGTCAAACAAGTATTTGTAGCTGGTGACATATTAAGAACCAACTGCACCTGTCAGTCTGATGGTTGTGAAGGGCACTGATGCACTTCCCCAGAATGAGCAGGGAGTTGTTTATGTTCCCGGCCTCCTTCAGCCTCTCCCCGAATGTCTTGGTTTTGTTGCATCGTTCTGAGCCGGCCAGGTCACACAAAGAAAACCTGAGAAACAAATAGTTATTTTATGTATTACAGCTCCTTTCATGGTGCTGGGGAGGGACAAATCAAGTACAAACTTAAAATCTGGTCCAGTAACTCCTAAGCAACAAGGCTCTGATTCAATTTTCTCTTTCTCAGTCATGTCTTGTGTTTATTCTTACTTCTTTGGATGCATTTTAAGTGTTTAAATTGTCTACTTTCTTATTCGGTTTCACCGTGTATTGTAAGTAGATGAGCCTATAATTCCTCTCACAACTGCAGCCACACAAAAAAACAAAACCACATAAGCATTGTTTGAATATTCACGATGTCTCTGGCAGATACATACTCTGAGATCCTTTCAACTGTGCTGCCATCGATCTTCAGTAACTTCATGGTAAATATGCTGTGGCTGTAAGGAAAGCTGGGTTGAGTTTTGAAAAGAGAAAAATGGCACCAAGCACAGATATGATGAAACGAAAAGTTTGCCTTCTGCTCGACGACTGGTTCATTTTTGTGGCTGCAGCACTTCTGTTTTTGTTTCCGAACTGTAGCAGTTTGGAGGCTTCTCCCAGGGTCTGGATGTTAATCCACCTGAGATCTGAAACACATTTGTTCTTTCGATTCAGTTTTAAGCCTTGAGCAACGTGAAGACTACTGCGGTTTATGTCTACCAACTCGAGAACACCTGGTGAAGTCACGCTCACCTTTAACATAAGCATTTCCAGCACCATCGTCACACACTCGAAGAGCAGCACGTTTCTTGGACTTTGAGCAAAAAGAAGGTTGAAGCAAATCGTACACACACTCATTGTAGATTTCAAAGAATGCCACCCATAAGGCAAACTGGCCGCTGCCTGCTTCCATTTGGTCGCTTGCCAACACTAAAAAAAGAGATGCATACAGAGAGTGAAACAGAAACATCCAAGGATCATACATAATGACATCCTGAGTGAAGTGACACTTCCTCATTTGAGTCCACGCTGGGACAACTTCAAGCTCAAACTGTTTTTTTAAATGCAAGACAATATATGTTGCGTGTAGAATTTGTGAGAGCTACCGGTTTGATTGTAGGACAAAGAGGAAGAGAAACGGGTAGAGGGAGAAGACAAACGACCACTGGCTCTGATAGGATCACACTCCTAGATGGGAGCAAATGAATGGAGAGCATTATGGTTATTTATCAATCAAAAAATTCGTAGTTATATTTCTGGCGAAGCCTGCAGAAAACATCTCAAGTTGGCGAGAATTCTCTCACATCTTTGACTGGAGCTAAAATAGAAGCTTTAGCGCTTCTCTCCTGCTTGACTTGGTCAGGATCCAGATACTGTGCGTCATTCCTGAGGTAGGGCTTCAGGTCCATCCCCTCATACAGACGGCCTCCGATGTAGTGAAAGGTGGCGTCCAGCACTCGAGGGAGTATGCCCGGCTCTTTCGGAGTTCCTAAAACATTTCACAACGCACTCAAGACAGGCAGAACAACTTCTGAGGGGGATTAATGCTCATTCAGAAGCTGTTGAGCTTCCATCTTTACCTTGGATTGTGTAGGTTTTCCCTGCGTTGGTTACGCCATAGCTAAATATCAGTGCATTCTTCCCGTCCAAGAAATCAGACATTTGGCTTTTGACGGTGTCCTCATAAAGCTCAGACTGTGTCATCTCTTGTCCAAAAATCTAAAAGCCAACAGAAAGATGATTGGTCTAAAATAGCTCAATGCGCATCCAAAATATCTTTCAGGCAGATACGTGAACAGCACTACAATTTCTAATATTGCAGACCTGTGTGAAGGAGAATTTGTGGAGGGATGTGCCGATGCCCTTCTCACTGCTCTTCATGGTGGCGGAACCCTTTGGTGCTTTCAGGGTCACCGTCTGGTTGTTTTCAATCACTACACAACCCTGAGGAGAAAACACAAGTTCATACGGACGCATTGAAATGATGGCTTTTGTGTGGGCCATGGCTCATAGAAGGTGTGTTTGTGCATATGCAGACGACTACAGTCTAGTTTCATTTCCCTCATCAAAAATCAACTCATAGGACCAATATGTCATGTTTGACAAACACATCTTTATATCTTTATAATTACTAGTAATGAAGCAATTATCTCTCAGCTCCCACCTCCACTTTATTCGGCATTAACATAGAAAGCACTGCAGAAACGTAAAATGCTTTATATAAAGTTAAGCCATTAAATAATTTTAGTGCATTTAAATGAAGACAGGGATACTGGTGAAGTATGTTAAATTTAGGCCAATAATGCTGGGGAGGATCTTGATTTTACATCAAATACAATATTTAAATCATTTCAGTACAGTCCCTTACCTCAGTGGAAATCAGACATAATATAAATGATCTGCAACACTTGCAGAAATAATAAATTAGGCTACAGAGTAATGTCTCAACTTCATTACATGTAAACATGGTGTGTAGTATTATGGACTAGTGCTCCCTGCTGGGTTTAAAAACACACTGGTCACATTCATTGTCATGATTATTAGCTACTGTATCGAGCACGAGATGGACTGGTTGACACCTTTTATAGCCGGTACTACACTGTACCTGATCCTCCTTGTCAGAGAGTTCCTCTTTAGAGAAGGGCCTGACTCTGAGGTAAACTCTCATGGTCTGCTGCTCAGCCCCACCTGGCAGTTCAGTCTACAAACAAAGAAGACAATCAGACCAGAAACTAAACCTCAGTGCAGACGAGCAGAGTCGTAGGGTTTATTTCAGTCCGTTTGGCCAAGGAACAGGCATCCTTGGTCAGAGTTGCTAAAACGCATGAGTACAAAGTGAAAGAGAATCTGAACTGTAGTACTGTTCGATTAAAACAAGAAAGGGAAAAAAACATTACCTGCTGGGATGAAGCGCTGGCAGGGGAAACATTACAAGTCATGTCCATGTCAACAGGCTGCATATTGATGCTGTCTTCACCCGTCAATTTAACTGTACTCCTGTTGATCTATCGATTAATGTGTTAATTCATGCATTAAACAAAGTCTTGATAATTGGAGATCTTACAGTCCCCTGACTCTTTGGAAGACAAGTCACAAGAGATGTTGGCCTTAAGAATGACTTATTTCCCCTACACGTAAGTCTGATGGTGTTCTCCCACTGAGAATCCAGAAGGAGCTTGTAATTTGTATTAATTGAAAGCAGGTGTGAAGTCAAGCAAATCACCAGGAACGACCAACCAGCTCTACTCTGGCTTTACTGGGTCGAGTTCAACAGAGATATATCAATTCATTGACTGAGGATCAATCTCCTAATATTTAAAGTTATAATACGACTAAAAAGTAAATGTAGAAGCCTTGGCTTTTCTTTTATTATTCGATACCAAAATAATACCAAGACTTGTTTTCCATTAGTCACTTAAAGCTGTGTTTGTAGACTGTTAGTGACATTTTGTAAAGGGGGATCAGAAAGCCAGAGTATGTAACACTGAAATAACACATTCTTCCTTAAATTTGTAAGCAATAAAACATATCCTTGTTTAATCAGCCTTTTTCATGGAGGACATTTAGGCGTGTCATGTGTAGGAAAAGCACAGGTGTAAATAATGAAGTTAATGATGGCTGGGTTCCACTTAGCTGCTTTAATTTCAGGTGGTATCGTGCATGCTGGCTGACTGGCAGTCCTGATCGTAACAGAGACATCGTTAGTGTTATTAATAACACCTGTGCTTTAACATCTATGACAAGTCAAAGTCTGCTGTGGGAAAGGTCTATTCATATATTCATTTACATCTTTACTTGATCTCATAAAGGACCAGTAGCTCGACTAATTTGAACTAAATCAAGCTGTATGGCTGTTACCGACATTACATGTTTTGGTATTCACCATCATCCTGTAACTGTCATTTGTGGCCACAGTGGTTTCTAAAGTTATTGTTTTTTTTAAAGTAAATTCAGTGTTTCCGGGTAGGTACTAAGTGACATTAAAAAAATTCAAAAGTAAATGAGCCCTTACTTCTTGGGTTAAAGCAAAGTTCGCATGGGTAAATATGTTTAGTCAACATATTTGAAACAGATGAGTTTTGTGGACAGCTTCTAAATAATTGGAGTCTTTTATAACGCACGCCTGACTAAATGTGATTTTTAGTTTTCTGGAGTATCTTCAAAGTAGACTCCAACTTATTTTTTACTTTTAATTCTACTTTAAACAAAGACTGCACATAAGTCTACAATTGTCAGCAATCTCAACACAAACCATCTTTACATTGTTGGGATCAGCTAAAAACAGCACTAGATTCAAATAAATACCATTTCCAGCTAGATGATTTGGGCTCTCTCCAGTGTGAATGAAAATAGGGTCACATTTGAATAGTTATTGAATTGCTCCAGAAAACAAACTAAATTTTGAGCAAGGAATACCTAAAACCAACATTGTTTCTGTCAAATGAATGTGTAGATTCGGTTGCATCAGTTATCACCTCTATGAATGATTTTCCTTTAGTTACTATTTTGACTCAAACTGCTGTAAGCGACACGCACTGCTACCACACTACTCCTTTTAGCTTCAAGGCAACGTCACATAATACAGTTTACTGGTTTATAGTAAATGTATGATCCTGTTCCACACACTGCCCTTTAGTGGCATGTAATGCTTTTTACACTGTAAAGAGTTTCTTCTTCAGACAAAGAGCACACCCAACAACACCACATCAGTTTCCTTATTCGTTTCTTTATTGAATGATCGGCATCGTTTATGCGTCTGCGATGGTGACTTCAACCTCTACACCGGGTTCGATGCTGATGGAGGTGATCTGCTTGACGATTTCAGATGGGCTGTGCAGATCGATCAGGCGCTTGTGGATCCGCATCTGGAAGCGATCCCAGGTTTTGGATCCTTCACCACAGGGAGTTTTCCTGGTGGTGATACGCAGAGTCTGGAAAGGGCAGAAAAATTATTTAGCTTGACCAAACCAAGAATCCAGAATACCACATCTAAATTATCCTACCTGGTTTCTTAACCAATATTAATACATCAAACTACACACTACCGGCAGTCACTTCAAAAACGGATTGTTTTTCAAGAGTTCAACTTTTTGGGCTGTAAATGTAGTCCGACCATACCTTTAAAGCCATGGTCATTTAAAATTAATTAACTGGCATTTCCTGGGTTGATGGAATTATGTTTACCGATCAGAATTGTTGAGAAGTTTACCGTGTGGACATAAACTTTTGCATACACTACATGTCTCTTCTCCATGCCAGTTTTGTCCATGAACATCTTTCACAGCAGGCAATGCACTCGCTTGAATAGGGGAAAGTATAACCTACTTACTATATAACATGCATAATGAGTGTATGTCTGTCCTCAATGCACATAACAGAAAATCCATGTCGTAAACATTTTTTTAATCTAGCTCATGTACTACAGTACCTTGGTTGGCATGCGGACAGGTCCCTTCACCTTCAGGTTCTTCTCCTTGGCCCCACGGATCAAGTCTGCGCAGACTGAGGATTATAAAGAGACAAAACGTTTAAGACCACAAGCAACCAGCAATCAATTCATGATACTTAAAAAGCTGTGGCTCAGAATAGCGTATATCCAGTCTTCATGGTTTATCAGATGGAAGTTGTCATCACCGCTCACGTTTACATTCTATTCACAACATTAACCACTTGGAGCTTAGTTACCTTTCTCCAGAGATTTGACATTGCGGCTGGTGAGGGTGATGCGAATACGATGAATGGCGACCTCAGTCTCAACTGGTGCCTTGCCAGTGTCCTTGAAAGCCTGCAGGTTTGGAAAAAACAGTCATCAAAATGCTGGCCCTGACATTGAAACTAGTCACAGGATTTTGGATAAGACTGGTACTGCAGTACAACTTTGTAAGTAGGCATGTACCGATGAGCACGGCAGAGTTACGAGCTTGAATATTTTCTCCTGTATTACACAGTAACACCACCCTCTTTGCTTGCATCACCTGAAACAGTGTATGGTTTACCACTACAAGAAAACTAAGTCACATCAATAATATAAATGTAGTAATTTAATATCATCCATAAACTAAAGAAGCTCACTCTCCATTGCCTTTGAAAAAATTGCAATTGATTTCAATTGTACGTTTTGAACCGAAAATAAAGAATAATCGTAATGGTTTCGAACGTCCGACACGTGGGAGATTTACGGGGAGCACCTAAACGCAGCACTAGCTAGCCAACGTTAGCACGTGGAGCGCCTAGTATTGAAATTAACCTGCTTCACAACAGAAACAAGTGTCTCCACGTAACCTGTCAAAGTTGCAATTTAAACGCCGTCAGCTGATGTTGTACAACCGTCCATCTTCTCGGTAAATTCAGTGTTTCTGGGTAGGTATTAAGTGACATAAAAAAAACATACAAAAGTAAATGAGCCCTTACTTCTGGGGTTAAAGCAAAGTTTGCATGGGTAAATATGTTTAGTCAACATATTTGAAACAGACGAGTTTTGTGGACAGCTTCTAAATAAGTCTTTTATAACGCACGCCTGACTACATTTGTGATTTTTAGTTTTCTGGAGTATCTTCAAAGTAGAAAATAAAGAATAATCGTAATGGTTTCGAACGTCCGACACGTGGGAGATTTACGGGGAGCACCTAAACGCAGCACTAGCTAGCCAACGTTAGCACGTGGAGCGCCTAGTATTGAAATTAACAGAAACAAGTGTCTCCACGTAACCTGTCAAAGTTGCAATTTAAACGCCGTCAGCTGATGTTGTACAACCGTCCATCTTCTCGATGATAGTTTTATAAATAAAGCAAATTACGGTGAAGTTATCATTATAGCTCATTAGCCAATGTGTCCCGTCTAACATAATTTTCTTTGATAAACTGTAAAGCCTCCAAAACTCCCACGTTCGTCTGATTTCACTTTCAGAATTTAAAGACACAATAGGAGCAAGAGACTATCTTACAGCGTTACCTTCAAACAAAGGCTGTTGGTTCACTTTTAAGTTTGCCGAATTATAAATTGTCTAGAAGACTCTGGAAATGTAAACAGCATAAACTACTGAGAGGTTTATAACTTTGTAAATATACACGGTATTATTAAGAGTCCAGTTTGTGAATGATTTCTGGCGGGACATCCAATTCACGCGACATTAGCTGTCGGCGCTATTGTTAGCAAATAGACTCCGCAGAATTTCGACGTTTGAGTTAAGCTATTAAATCACAAATTCACGACATAATGAACTTCATTACAGGAGTAACAGTTATACTCAAACAGGACGTACCATTTCAATTGTCCCTGACCGACTTATTCGGAAGAAATTCAAGCGAACAGCGGTGAGCCAGGAAGAGTAGCTACCAACGTGGTTAGCTGTTCAGAAAAAGAGAGCGAGGAAAGGACGGTTTCCTGCTTTTGTAGTGCTCATCCGGGGCTCTGATACTTCTTCTTTGGTGTTTAGACTACCTCAACAGCGACATCTAGTGGCTACGCTTCCAAATTAAAAAACACCCACACAACACCGAAGACGCCTGACAAAAATTGAAACAAATCAAATAAATCTAACTATCTAAAAGATCACATGGACATTGCATTTGTGCAGCGATATATTCAAATTAGTCAAATCTGATGGAAAATGAGTTCATATCGTTTGGTTATTATATTTATGATGGTAATTTTATGTATGACAAGTACAAACATGATAATTAATACCACAACAGGTACATCACACATATAGCAAAAATTAATAATATTCAGAATTAATTTTGATGCCAGTGAAGAATACAGAGACATGTGACCACCGGGGGTAGTAAAGCGTAAACTCAACAGTTGACAACCACTAGTGTTGTGTTAAGGTAGACGGGTAGACACGATAACATACTATAACATCCGGCAAATATTTAGAGAGAATAAAACAAATATATTAACATGAGTACTGAACGGGAACACAACTACAAAAATGATGCACCTATGAAAAACAATAATAATCAGGATCAATATCCCTATTATTGAAATTGGGTGTGGGTTGTGTGAGTTCCCGTATGTGACAACCAACTTGAGTGCAGAGAACACACGTTTTATTTTGAAAGATGAAAGCGGAAGTCCAGTGTCGTTTTGTAGACGTACTCATGCTAGTCCGGTTCCTAAACAAGTAACGGGACCGGCCGGTTGCCAAAAAGTTGTTTTGTCGAAACCCGTTAGGATGCTACGAATGTGTTGTGGTGGTAAAAGATGATTCCATTGTTGTAGTGTTTAAGAAGAAGAATAGAAGTTAATGACTTGGGAACTACATTTTATTTTGCTGTGCGTCATGATTCCCAACCACAGGCCGCCGCCAAGTGACAGAGGAAAAGTTATTGACGATGAAACTTAACTCCAGTTGAATGGAGACGGACTTACACTATTAATGAGGAGATGAATTTCGGTGTCCCCGCTAATTCGCTGCTGCTTTTCCGTGCCTGCGACGAGGGGGACTATGAAACCGCTCGGGGGATCCTGGAGCCCGGTGCCCCGAAAGAGTCGGGGCGGCAGAGCAGGCTGCGGTCAGAAGCGGGTTCGGAGTGCAACACCGCGGACATGTTGTCTCTGGTACCGGTGGACTCCACGGACGAGGAGGGGAACACCGCCTTACAGTTTGCGTCGGCCAGTGGTCACGAGAACCTGGTCCGGTTTTTGTTACGAAAGGGGACCTCGGTGGACAGCCGCAACAACTACGGCTGGACCCCGCTGATGCAGGCTGCTAGGTGGGGCTGCAGGCTGGAGCTCATGTTCTAATGTATAAAGATAAATACAAACCAAACTCCATTAAAACATCTGTTATTTGACATTACATGCGTGATGGTGAATTATTTTAAGTGTAGAATTCAGGGACTTCTGCCATGAAACACTGGCGGTGAACATTGTGAGACTTTTATAAAAGTATGCTTGTTTAGTCTTGTCTGTTACATGCACATGTGTTAAGCAATTGCCTTATTCTAGCATGGAGTTTGGTGGAGCAAAGTGTATTAACAATCTGCTAATGAAATCAGCTTCATGGTTTCATATTAATGTAGGTATATGAATGTTTATTTAATTAAAATATGGTAAGTGTCTTGAAACTTTGAAAAATACCTTTTGAGAAATCATTCAGTTGATGACAATCACTGGCTTGTACTTTTGACATGGAATTAGGCAAGTTGTATCTGAAATAATCCACAATTCTCACCAAAAAAAAAATCTACTAACACTGATTGTAATGCAAACTTCACATGTTTTTGCTTCCAAGAAGGTCACAGCAAGGGTCTGGATTTCAACACCTGCCTGGGGCCTGTCTGTGTAGAGTTTATTACATGTTAGGTATCAACTTTAGGACGATTTTCCCAAAGGAAATCAATTAAGTGTGACATAACTTAACTGGGTGGTGCTCTGCATGTGACAGGAGGACCATGCCCTCTCATCCCAAGTTGATTCAGCTCAGAGAAAAGAGCCCTCGTGCATTTTTAACACGTCTGATTAACTTTTTTAAACTTAAGGGGATATAGATCATTAAGTCCCGCTCTCTATCTCATTCGTTGTCCCCAATTCTCCCCCCAGGTTTGGTCACCTGACTGTTGCCCACATTCTGTTGGAGAACGGGGCAGAGATCAATGGACGCAACAGGCTGGGTGCGAGTGTTCTTACTATGGCGGCCCGCGGGGGACACACTCACGTAGTAAAGCTACTCCTGGAGAGCGGGGCCTACGTCGATGACTATGATCACCTGGCTGTTGCTGCGGAGGCAGTCTCGAACGGCAACAACAACAACAGCTGCAGGTTTGGGCTCTCATTCTGTCAGGCATTAAGCCTACCACTGAAACAGAGCTCAATTCAGTTTACCTTTGGAATAACACCTGTAGTCTTCAACTGTTATTCATCCTCTGAGTGGCTCTTTCTTTTGCCACAGCACGGCTGGTTTCGGAGGTGGCGAAGGCTGTCCAGGAGGCGACGGCAGAGAATTCATGGACATCATAGCCCTGATGGTGGCGTCTCAGCATGGCCACGAGGCCTCGGTGCGCCTGCTGCTAGAATGGGGCTCTGATGTCAACTTTTCCCAGAAGACCACTGGCTGGGGACCCCTCATGGTGGCCACCCTCGGTGGGAAGGTGGGTTCAATGGATGGATGGATGGTTGGATAGATAAACAAGATGGACGGATAATACATTATGTGTTGTCTTTTGGGTATGACATATGTGCCACTTGACATGTATTTACATCTCGCTACATGTGACTTTGTTTAAAACACAGTTGCAGCAGGAATGCTTATGACGTTGTGACTGTCTTTGTTTTGAGTAAGTGGAGCAGCTGACAGATGAAGTGGTTGTGTTTTGAAGGTGGCTGTGACTCAGCAGCTGGTGGAGCGCGGAGCTGACCCAGACAGGGTTAATGTTCTGTCCAAGACGGCCTTTGAACTAGCCATGCAGCTTAAACAGAGAGACATCAAGGCCTATCTGGACTCCATCACCACTGTCCGACCCCAGACCGGTGAGGCAATCGGTTTGCACTTTACTACGTGATAAACATCATAATGGTATTAACGGTGAGATGGATGGAAATAACATCTAAAACAAAAAGAGGCCGATTTTAGAGGAGTCCAGCACAGTTTTGCTGCTTATATCACTTCCCACAAATATTTAATTGTATTTGTATTAAAATTTTAGTTTTTTATGTCTTTTACAGTTTAACAGGGAGTGTTGAGCTCTCACTTCCCTGATGGTATAAATTACATCCTGTATCAGTCTGTGTGTGAGTGTGTGTGTGTGTGTGTGTGTGTGTGTGTTGCTGTCTTGAACTGCAATTAACACGGATGTGAGAGCGAAACCAACAGTGGTAGCTCTCAGCCTCTTTGATGTCTGATCGCTCTCCTCACCGGTAGCTCAGTTTTCCTGCACAGAACATTTCATATGACCTGAACTTCTGAAATCAAACCTAAACCCCAAACCACAGCTCACTTGCGGCGACATCGTTTGACACTTAGGCTGTCAATATGTTAAGATAAATCCAGCTCATGCATGAATATGATTAGGCAGTGATGTGCCATGTAGGCATTGGCTGGGCTGAAATACAGGCAAGTGTATGATTTTTAATATCATTTTAGCTTAATTTTTGGGAAGTTCAGTGTGTTCCAGTTACAGAAGAAGTATTTTATTCTATCTTACAGATCTGTAGTTTGACTTCTTTCTTCTTTCTTTTCTTGTTGTTGAAGTGGTGAATTCAGCAGTGATAAGTATTTATTTACATAAACCTCCCCCACCCCGGGATTAACAGGTGATGCTGAGCTTCGTGGAGTATGGTGAAGTACTACTGTTGTTTCAGAGTATATATCAGAACTCTCTCCTGTTCTCAGCAGTGCTCTTTTCTCCACAGACGACGAAAAGCGAAGACCAGATGTGTTCAGTGCACTCAAGTTAGGTGAGTTCAATTGAATTCTTTGAAGATGCAGCGAAACTATAAGTAAGTTTTGGTTGTTAGATTAACAGGTGATGCAAAAAAACATAACCAAGTTGATCGACTTGCTTATTATATTTATATATATATATATATGTGTGTGTGTGTGTGTGTGTGTGTGTGTTTACTCAGGAAACTCCCAGCTAGTCAAGGAGATCTTGGAGGAGGATCCCACGCAGGTGAATTCATCCAATCAGGAGGGAGCGTCACCTCTCATGATCGCGGCAGTGAGCGGTCAGCTGGAAGTGGTGCAGCTGATGGTGGAGAAGAATGCCGACATAGACAAGCAAGATGGCGTCCATGGGTGGACCGCTTTGATGCAGGCCACCTATCATGGGTAAGGAGGACATGCTGGTGTATCATGGTAAACCTTAGCGTGGGATAGTGTAATGCTGTACATACAATGTGAATGCTGACGCTGTCGTCAATCCTTTCTTTTGTTTTCTGTCTCCCTCCTTCTTTCAGTAATAAAGACATTGTCAAGTACCTGTTGAGTCAAGGGGCTGATGTGAACCTTCGAGCTAAGAACGGATACACAGCGTTCGATTTGGTGATGTTGCTGAACGACCCAGGTACCCGCACTATCGTCTCTTTGTTTTAAAGCCCTTTGGGAAAATGTGCTCAGGCTAAACAAACAATTCCTCCCTAATAAACTGTAATAAATAGCAGGATTAATAAAATCAGGTTTCCACCATTTGTGAAAATAGCAGTACCCTCTTGATAGCTCTTTAATAACTTTGACCTAAGTTAGAGGGTAGAGGTACTTAACGTGAGTTTTGAATATTAACTAAGAATAATTCATCAGAATAATTTTCCAAAATGTGTACAAACTATTCGGGAATTGAATCCTTGAGATGTTACATTGACTGTAAATGGTAGCGCAGCTGAAATGATAAGTCGATGAATCAATTATTCAGCAGAACGAAAATCCATTTCCACAAATTTGACAACTGATTAATGGTATAAGTTGTTGTTGTTTTTTTTAGCAAGTAAAAATGCTAAAGATATCACTGGTGTTAGCTTCTCAAATGTGAATATCTACTTCATTAACATCATTTTAACTCAAGGTCCACTTACTAGCTTTCAACTGCATCTCATGGTCTTCCAGGGTGACAGTCTTGATAATGTGCTTGTTTTCGTCGTGTTCTACAATAGTAAGTCAAAGGATATTGTGTTGATGTATGCTTCAGTGTTTGTGATACGTTATGAGAGATGCCTGCTAACATCATTTATTCTGCATAATTGACAGCTTTAAAGCTGAAATCATATTGAAATGAAGTTATGGCTTAGTAGCCTTTTATGTTTTAACAACTAGCGGACAGTAGCACTTGAGGTAGTTTCCATGATGTTTGTTCATCATTTCACTCAGTGAATCCTTATTCCTTTTCTATGTGTCTACTCTGGACTTTCACAGACACCGATTTGGTGCGTCTGTTAGCGTCAGTGTGTATGCAAGTAGACAAGGACAAGTCGAAGCACCGGAGCAGAGCCTTACTGACTCGCTCTAAAAGCCGACAGTCGCTCAACAACGTCCCCGTCCCACCCGACGACAAGGGAGGCCTCAAGGTAAAGGAGAAGCCCTGTTACCGTTAATGTTCTGTTATGAATCCATATCATGTCGTATTGATCAATTTTATTCAAATGTAATCTACAAAATATCAAAATCAATGTTTTTTATTAAAATGACTGTATGTTATAAATATTTGAAGGGGGTCTATAACTCTACCCCATTACATGTTTGACTTCACCCCCTTCCAGTCCTGGTGGAGTCGGATGTCCAATCGGTTCCGACGGCTGAAGTTGACTCACACCCTGAGACACGGCCTTTCGTCCAACCGCCTGGCTCCATTTCCAGACGATGCTGAAACGTCATTGGATGCCACGATGAAGGCGAACAGGAAGCCGGCTGCCGGGTCTAATGGAGCGCTGGCACCAGCTCCTGCCCTGGGGGGGAATGACATCAGCACTGCCTGGGCAGGCAAGAGCAAAGATACTGGTGAGACTCAGCGATAAGATTATTTCATTGTCATTAGAGTAATATTACTGTAGTCAGTAATACATGAGATCGTTAGATTAAAGGGGAACTTCACCTGTTTAACGCATCAAAGTATACGATTTTACAATAACTGATGCATTAATGTGTTGCTGGTGGTGAAGGTGGAGCTAATTTGAACTACTTTGTATAGGCTACTGCTAGGTAAGTAGCATAAAATATAAATACTTAACTCAAGTAAAGTACCTCCAAATTGTACTTAAGTACACTGCTTGAGTAAATGTACTTAGTTACTCTCCACCACTGACTTTGCATATGTACATGTTGAACCTTGAATTTAGAAAGATGTAATGCATGACATTGTGTGTTGAAAGATGTGATGGAGGGAAAGTGTCAATGTGACTTATGTTCCTTTTGCAGGTCTTTGCAGGACAAACTCAGAAAAGGAGGACTTTCTTATAACCACAATGGTAGGAGTGTTTGATTTGATGTGAACTATGCTTCTTTGTCCATTTCTTCAAGCTTGGACAGTGTTGTTCTCACAATGAATTGCCTCATAGGACATCAGAAAGTTAGCATGCTGTATTAATAAAGTTTACGGTTGTTGTTTTTAGTGGCAGTATTATTGTACTGTATGTATCTCCATGTAGCTCAGAAGTGGTGCGCCCTTGACCCGGCTGCCCAATGACAAGCTGAAAGCGGTGATCCCTCCCTTCCTTCCTCCGTCCCACTTTGAAGCGTGGAACTCGGACCGCTCGCGTCTCCTCGGGGAGGGAAAGAGCGAAGCGCCCCGCCAGCCCATGCCGCCCCAGAGGAAGCTGAACAGCAGTGGAAACTCGGATATTGTGAGTGTTTGTGGGCGAGAGGTGCGGTGCTGGTGAAACCCTTTATATGTTCGTCATCATTCATAAGTCTTTTGCTATTTTCTGTCCTTCTCTCTCCTCTAAATGTCAGACATCTATCAGTCGCGTGGTTAGCAGGTCCATTAAGTTCCCCAGCATCCCCAAGGGGCCCTCCTCCTCCTCTCCTTCAAACTCCGGTCACTACCACTCCCCCCACTCCTCAGGAGGCTCCAATGGAGTGGCAGGGATCAACCGGGACTCTCATAACCGTTCAGGTTCACACAAAAACACAGACAGATACGAACATACCCTGTCACAATGAGAACACAAGCAACCGAATGACATGCTCTTGCCTCTTTTTCCCACCAGGGGGCAGTGCAGACAGCGTTCTCTCCCAGATAGCAGCCCAAAGGAAGAGAGCAGCAGGCCTGATGGATGCCAAGGCCCCGGCTCCAGAGAAACAGCCCAGCCAGACTCAGAGTCCACCCTCTCTGCCACCCTCAGCACCCGGCATGCCGCTTCCTGATATTAACCTTCCGGAGATCCACTCCCACCCCAGCCTAGTAGCTCCCGACATCCACTCCAGAAGGGTCCGTGTTGTGCTTTCCTTTTTGTGGTTGCTGTGTAAAACAGTTAAAGTAAAGGTAGTGCCTCCTCTCATATCAGTGAACTGCCGCTGCTCATTCTTTTTGTAGAAGATGGAGTTGAAGAAGAGACCTCAGTCGGGGAATTCTTCCACATCCAAGAGCACGTCGCCCACGCTGACTCCGTCTCCTTCCCCGACGCCCAAGCCTCCTACTGGGCCGGGAGACTCTCTGTCCTCAGCCTCTTCCCATCCTCGCTCCAAGAGCAGCGGGGGCTCCAGCAGTGGAACCATAACTGATGAAGGTGATACCGTGTTGATCTATCCGTAAACTGACATCCTTCTTCCGTGCGCCACAATGTTCACAAGCATCAAATCCACATTTCTTCAGCTTTTAGACCAATTCTGTAAATGTTTGAGAGAACGCTGGAAAACAATGTTAATAGATGTGCGCAATTATTGACTGTATTTGTTATTAATACAATGATTGGTGTTATTAACTGATTCTTGATAACTTGAAATGAATTTTGAACCATTGGCCTTGAAATAATCGACACACATGAAATCATACAAACTAAATCTACTTATAAAAAGAAACCCCGGCCGTGAGTTTGCCAAGTCTCATCACTTTTCCTGACATCACACAATGTGTTGCTTGTGTCTTCTTTCAGATGAGCTGTCCGGTATATTAAAGAAACTGTCCCTCGAGAAATACCAGCCAATATTTGAGGAACAGGAGGTATTCTATCATTTACGTCAAAAGGGAGTCCCAAAACATTTTCCTTCAGATATATTGTCTGTCTTTTCATTTTTTCATTTTTTTCCCCCTTTTTCCTCCGTTTGAGTCACGAGTTCTCAATGTGATGGAAACTGCTTTCCCATAACTGCACCACTGCATTGCTTGAGAGAATAGCACAGTTCTGTACTCGTATTAGAAAAGACAATTGTATACGTTTAATTGAATATGTTTTATACAGTGTTTTCAATCAGTGTTTCTCTTTTCTCTTCTTCTAGGTGGACATGGAGGCTTTCCTGACTCTAACAGATGGAGACCTGAGGGAGCTTGGCATTAAAACGGACGGACCCAGACAGCAGATCTTAGCGGCCATATCAGAGCTCAATGCTGGAAAGGTGCATGTGATTGAACATACATTATGCATCTCTGAGGAACCTTTGCTTCCAGATGTGTTCTATCCAGGGATCTCTAGGGGCTTAGGTTATATTTGTTTCCACTTCTAGTTTTCCTCAGTATAACTCGACATTATATCATAATAAACTGTCAACATTGTGAGCCAGCTGAGAAAGGTAGAATTGCTTTCAACGTGGATGGAAATTGCTAAAGGGAGCTACTTACATTTGGTGCCAGAGGGACAAGATATGTGAGAGCCATATCATCTTTGATTGAAAATGTTAACTGATTTATTATGGCCGTTGTCGGCTGTCATCAGGGCCGAGAGAGGCAGATCCTCCAAGACACCATCCACAACTTCCAGTCGTCCTTTGGTAGCAGCGCGAGTAACCAAAGACAGCCAGGTGAACCACGCTGTGAGTGTCAAAAAGCTGAGCTGGGAACTTGGAAATTGGAGCACTATTAACACAAAGACAACATCATAATCTGTCTCTTCAACTCTCTCTCTCTCTCTCTCCCCACCTTTCTTTATCAGCACCAACGGGTTGGATGAGACACCAGGTTCGTTCCTCCAACAAAAGATAACCCAGCAGCCCTGACGCCAGCCAGGAAGTACACCAAAGGTACTTAAGATGAGAGTAGTAATGCCGGTGACCTCTAGCCAAGGCACGAATAATAAGGAGTCTTCTGGACGCCGGTGTCCCGGACCACTAGCGGCGTTAGTGCAAGAAGATGCTGCAGCAAAACGACCAAATAGACCCTGATAACCTGCCTTTGTAGAACCCTCCAGGACCAAACGGCATTAAAAGTGTTCCTCCCGTGGATCCTAAAGCAGGAGAGGTGTGACAGGGCCGGCTGAGGCCAGTGCCCTGCTGCGGTTTGACAAAGCACATGGTGTGTGGCAAATGATGAGTTTTTTTGTTTTTGCCAGAGTGATACGGCAGAGAGGTTAGAGCGCAGAGAGTCTAGAAGACGAGAAGATCAAATACACAGCACAGGGAGAGGGAGAATGTTATTTTAACCAAACAAATGTGAAGGATACAGCATATGTATTGTAGAGATGCCAAGGTAAGTCAGGAGAAAAGAAGAGAGAGAGAGAGCACGAGTATAACAATGAAATGCAATAAAATAGGTATTATCCAGAAATACTGCGATTGAGACTTCAAAGCAGTTGTAATGACCAAGAAGGAGCACTGACGAAAGAATATGGAGAGAGAAAGGGACACGAACAGATCATTTTTAGTCAAAACTGTGCTGTCATGAATAAATAAACACTACAGTGATGCAATAACTATGTTTTTTTAATGTTTTAGATCTTAATGGACTTGAGATGAGAAAGCATTGGCAAAAACATTTGGGAGCATTTTATGAGCCGCCTAAATTTAGTTTGGAAGAGAAGCATAGTTTCCATTGAGTCTGTTCTATGTTTTTGCATCTGGCTCCATCAGTACAGTTGGTCCGATGGAGCGCTATATCATTCCTAAATATGAGGTACTTTTGATCCATGTCTTTAATCCAAAGGATTCAGATATCATATCCTGCTCAGTTATGTACTGCGTCTTGGCAGCGGCGAAGTGAACATACTGTACGCTTTCAAAAACGGAATCTGGGTGATGAATCAAATCAATGAAAAACATAAATAAAAATTCTGTGTCCAAAATGAAATCCTGCAAAACGAAAAATAAACTGAATACAAACTCTATTCATTGGTGCTCGGGTTTAATAGTTGGAAAGCCGGTTCCATGTCCAGCTTGTGTAAAACCTTTACGCAGACCAAATCAAAGCTGATCTTCCCTCCACAAGATGGCAGCGACCTTCCATTGGTGCAATAAATGATCAGAGGGGTTCTTCTCCAGCTGGAATAAACTGTTCTGTGAAGTTTAGCTCTCTGATTTGAGGTCTCTTCTTCAGCTGTAGCAGTCACATTATAGCAGCCTTTGAAAAAGTTGAATTCATCTGCAATAAAATGTGCTTCTCCAGCCGTACCTGGTCTGGCATGACCTGTAGTTTCAGGTGGCTAATCTTAGCAAATGCTAACTTTAGATTCATTTCCCTGTGTAACTGACATTACTTGGTCAGTTCGCCCTTTTCTACTTGTGCAACAGTGTCTCTACATTTTAGCATTTACCATTACGCCGTCATTTCCATTTGAAGGCCACGGGTGTAGCTGTTTATGTCGTAAGTAGCAGGCTGCCAAGGAGGTGTAAAGGCCTTGTCTAGGAGCTCAAATAACGTTTCTTACGACTATAACTCAAAGATCCATATAAATATGCAAATATTTTTCATTTCAAAAGTTTGAACTACTGGACACATGATGATAAACTACTGATAAATCTCTTCTCTGTGTATCTGCGTTGGAGGTTTGAAGTTGCGTACTGGGCCATGGTTGGCATCCAAACTTTATGATGTCACAAAATCACTATCGCAAGTACACATGTTAAACTTAATGTCGATGTCAAATCAGTTTTGATGGTAAATGTAGTCAATTGAAGCAATGAATCCCTCAGTGTGCGCTTTACTGCGTCGATCGACCACATTCACCATCGACACTGATCGGACCTCCACACGAAAAGTGACGTTTTTTTCCCTTTAGGGTTAACACGTTCTGCACCGTTTTTTTAAAGGAGGTGGGCTTTAATGAAATACATGTTTAGTATAATGCACCATTGTCCATGTTCGCTGTAGTGTTTTGTTTTTTAAAGCTTCCGTCACCATGTGAGCGAGATCAGCTGAGAAATGTGTCGGTTTAAAATGACGAGTGCTTCAAATCGCTTTCACCCAAAGTTCAGAAACACAGACCGTCCCCAAAACACAACCAAATAGCAACACACTGGCGTCGTTGAAATCATTATTGATGACCTGGATATAGACCGGCCCGACAGGCAGGCGACGGGGTTCCTGTAGAGTTTAATGAAAAGCATCACTCAGTGTAGGAAAGCTTTCCTCTCCAGGGCTGTGGCAGAGCGAGTGTTCAGATGTACACTCACATGTGAGCGGTACGAAAACTGTAGGAGAGGAAAGTCCATTTGGAATATATTAACATCTCTGTTGCATGTGCGCAGCAAATGGAGTGACTCATTCAATTTCCTCCCAATTGATTTAATTCGCATACGGTTTTGATTTGATTGAATAACATTTAATAATGTTTTTTTTGTAACTGTCAATACAGTAGTCATGCAGTAGTGCAAGGCATAACGGACATGGGTCACTGGTGCGTTATAGAGGTGACGGATACTGACTCAGAAAGACGAGTTCTGTAATGAATACATCAAGTTCTTTCACATTGACTTTTATTTTTCACTACCCCTGCTGCTGGTAAGAAACATCTCACGAATGCAGAAATCTTGAAAAGTCAGCAGCTTTAGATGATTTACATAAAAACCGGCCATTTCATCTGTTTTAAAAAGTACTGGAACAAATGAAATTATCCTCGTACAAGGCAGAATACGGTAAATCATTCCAGCCTTCGGAAACAAGTAAACTCTCCCCCAATCGATGTCACCTGTTATTAAAAGGAATATAAAATTTTTGGATTAAGTACTAAACTAAGCTGCGCTCCACCAGGAGTGTGTGTGCGTGGAGACATGTAAAAGAAGTGACTTGCTCTCTGCCAGCAGTGACACATTTTGCACAAGTTGCCAGATAGAGACTGTTTCCCGGGCGTTTGGGGGGGGGGGGGGGGTCTTCTTTAAAAGCTTGGGGTCCCATTGCTATGAAATTCTCTTTGTGGCCATTGGCCTCTGGCTGTACAAGCCAGTGCGGTTTTTGGATGTGCATCACCTAGGGCAATTGCTTTACTACACTGTGTGTGTGTGTGTGTGTGTGTGTGTGTGTGTGTGTGTGTGTGTGTGTGTGTGTGTGTGTGTGTGTGTGTGTGTGTGTGTGTGTGTGCTGTGATGATTGGTCCCTCAGACTCTGTGATTTAGTGGTGAACAGGGATTTCAGGATTGAGGCCCCTGGAGGTCCGTTTAAACATTGTTAATCAACGTGAAAGTACATCCAATAAGCAGCGTGCGCAGCGATCACAGGCCTTGTGTATTGTTTGCCCAAACAAACAGTGGGCTCCTTGATTTCACATTAGCATTCCACTGTCAACATTCATCTCCTTGCAAACTCATTTTGCTCCGAGTAATTTCCAGCATCCAAGGTGTTACACAACGCTGCGGCCCTCTCGCCGTCTCTCGGCCCCCCTCTCAGCCCCCCCCCCCCCCCCCCTCTCTTTTTCTGTGCACCTCACAGACAGAAAACAGATCCACAGAAACAGGACAGAGCAGATTACGAAGAGCGTAGAAGCAACGCAGCCTCCCTCCATCTGACCCTTGTTCTGAATGAACTTTGCAGAATCCAAATCCAAATGTCAACAAAAGATTATCCCCACAGAGAACCCGTAACACAGTTTTCCCTCTCAAACCGATTGACACGGCTCTTGATGCGCGGACGGACGGACATGTGACGGCAAAGCACGAGTTTGAGGTGCTTTATTGTGGCTTTCGGCTCCACTGGGTGATGTTGCCTTGTTGGTGTGTCACCAGCAAAACACTTAAATGCTCAAAACCGCTGAAAATAAACTCCACAATGTTTGATGTTACTGTAAGCTCGAATGGAATGAAGCTAATCACTAATATGATCAAACAAAAAAAATGGAGTATTGATTTGCTGACCATTTGTGACACAAAATGTAATATTGAGAACACCTCTTTATCATCCAGCGTGTGAATACATACAGTGTATTACCGAAGAGGAGTGTCATGGTTTGTTTGTTACTTGATTTGCGTCTCGGAGTGTGCACGCAATGGTGAGTCACATTTGGCTTCCCGTCGGCACAAGTTCAGTTGAGCTCAACTGCGTCAACGCTTTTCAGCCCGTTCTGTGTGTCAGAATGTTACAGCTGTGTAACCCCTGGATCATTCATGAGATCTACACTGACAGTCGATAAGTCGTGCATTTCTACACTTTGTAGTAGTTATATTTTGTCAAATGATTTTCTGCATCTCAGGCATTTCAATTTCAAGTGACTAATTGTGTTCTGGATTTCAATTTCATGGCCTTACGAGATCAAAGCAGATCTGCTCCTTGTCCCCAGAAAGCCGTCCATCAGTTCAAATGTGGTATTAAACACTTTAAGGTCAGTGTGTGATTGTTTAGTCCAGCATTAGTGAAAGTGAATGGATTCAAAGAGTTGAAACCGCACTAATGTTTTTTGCATGATGGAACACACGCGCTAGTGTGTGTTTGTGTACGTGTGCATGGATATCTGCACAGTAAGGGTCAGAACATGCGTCCTGTTTAACCTAACAGAACCTCTTGAGCTGGTCATGTCCATTAACAATTATCTGCTGTCATGGATTAAACTCTGGCTCCACAAATCCTGACAACACCGTTCCTGCTTTGCAACAGCAGTTTGCCAGGACATGAATTCTTCCCCCTGCGCTCAGTTCGGGGTATTCTGTGGCTGAGGCCGTCACCTTTGTTGGCCCCACCCGCTGGAAGAAATTAACACAATTTAGAGCGACAAATTCCACCATATTTTGTCAGATAGTCTTCTCACAAGAGTACAACCGCCTATTTCAAACTTATTTCCACTAATTAGAATTGTTTGCTGGGCTATGTGTTAATTACTCTTTGAGTTGTCTTTCCAAAATCGACCGCCCCATCAATTATGAATGTCCATTAGAATCAGACTTGTCATGTCACAGCTCTGCACGTCTCCTGAAGTCCCACGGTGATGCTAATGCAGACATCTTAATCAATGAAAGATACAATATTGCAGCTGGCAGATGGCTTTCAGTAAGTCCTTTTTGGCTCTGTGGTCATTGTTCTGAAATGTGTATTAAACCACACACACACACACACACACCTGCTGTAAGCACACATACATGCGTTCACTCACTCACGCACACACACACACACACACGGTCGCGTGCAAAGGTCTGTCCCAGCAGCTTCAACAAAGCTTTAAGCCTGAGCTAATCTGGAAGGCAGCTTGGATAGTGTTCGATAGTGGATTTGCATTGATACTAAAGCTCCCTGTAGCTTTAATGGCAGCCACTGAGAGTGTTAATAGGACCGTAGGACCTCTTCAGATCCCCCAGCTCCACCTGTCACAACAAATAAAACATCACCCCTGATGGATACCACGCCATGATTTTTGGATAATTTATCTCTCACCATGTGACTTTAGACTGTCTTGCTATCTTTGAATATTTAGATTTTACAGATATGTGATGTATGTGTGATTAGTCAAATTAAGGAACACTTTTTTTATTCATTTTCTTAGTGTAGAGTAGGTAAATTTGCAATGATATGCTCAGAACTGAATTTAATGTAAGATCAAGTTTACCTTTGACTTGTAATTTTGAGAAAATGACCATTCAGTGGACTATTTCCTAATGCAGCCCTTCTCGATATTATTGTCAGTAGTATTATTATAAGTATTAGTTACTCTTATTGTTTCTGTTTGCTCTATTCCAAAGAGATACTGTTGCAGCCACTTTTTCATATTATTTGCCATTGTTATGCAATTTAATATTTAATAATCTTGTTGGGCTATCAGGCAACTCAATCAGCAAAAGAAGAAATGTACGTGAACAATCCACCATCACCGTCCCCGCCCTCAAGGGCCTCTCTATACTTGTATGTGTGATCATATGTGGCACAACACCACCATGGGGATTCTCCTCTACTTTGTCATCTTTATTTAAAGACAAAAAAAATGTATCTCAGTGAGAAGCTTGCATGATTTAATCCACATAAATACACAATAAGCAACGTGTGCTCCAGTGGTGTACTGGACAGATGGCGGTGTATGACTTTGTACACTAGGGTGCAGCACAGTAGACTGCCACACAAACTACATGCTGTGTATACATTCTGACTGTGTTTTTGTCAGTGACAAGACATGACATAAGACAGTGGCATACTTTATTTGGGTAAAGTTTTACAAGCAACCATAAAAACAAAAATTAACATTTAAAATACAAGATACAAATAATTCCTTTACAAACTTAAAATACCAATCTAAATGCACCTGATTTTACATGTACACATATTCAGTGTAGTCATATGAACATGGTGAAGGGAATCCTGCCATGGCGGGACACAAGCTTTTTCTAGGATACCAGAGATTTAGGAATATCAAGCCCACAAGACGCCTCCCTTGTGGCCCGTGCCTCTTGGACTGATGTTTTATTGATCAATTCATAATTAAATCCCGAATCTAAAACGGACATAAATTGATCTGTGCTGTGAAGACAACCAGATTGTAAGAGCGCTTCCGGTAATAATAAAACCGTACACACGGATATACATTTGTGAGACGTTACAGTCATTTCTATCTAGCCCAGCAACACTCAAAATTACAATTACTGCACACAAGCAGTCCTTTCACACGCAAAGTGGTACCACTCTTTTACTCCTGAGACTCTACAGGTGAACCCCACTACACTGTTAGATCCGTGACACACTAATGCTTTTGTTTTGAAGGCATAGTCATCTTATTTCCGGTGTAAACCTGCCATCTACCGAACTTGACACAGCTGCCAAATCAGTCCCGGAGAGCCAACTTGACTCTGAAAGCTACGTCCTCTGAATTCATTATTCGTTAAAAGAAGACCAGTCTCGTCCAACGTAGTATTATATTCAAGTACAGCAGGTGTTGTTGTAAAAAAAAAGTGTGTTTGTCTTTTATGGGCCGCTGTAGCAAAACCCTCCGGTCCGTAACCGCCGTCTATCCCCGGTTAGCTTCGGCGTGAATCTGAAGATTCGTGCTTCTGCCGCTGCCCTTCGCGTGTGATCCCTCCCCTCGCGCTGCTCAGAAGATGTGTGTGCGCCGCGTGAGGCTGCAGGGTCGGGTCGGGTTGGGCCACTGCTACTTTCATGTGCTCCTCGTAAATATACAAACTGTACATGCATTAAAACGTATTTAAGTCAAACATACATATAATTTAATACATATAGCAACGTGATACAACGTGGTATTATTGGTGGCATTTTAAAATTATTTTAGTATTCTAAACCAAATAATAATAGTGGCCACAGAATAAAGAGAAAATGCGTGTAGCCACTACTTCTTAATGTTGCATAGGAGGCTAACCTTCTTACCAAAGTATGCAAAAATGAATAGCCACCATGAGAAAAAAATAGTCATCCAGTTTTTATATATTGTACTATGTATATATAAAAGCCATTGCCACAAATATAAGAGGCCATATATAAAGATTGAAAGCTCGTAATTCACATATGCAGACAGTCCCTGAAAGCGGCATAGGCTAAGCCTCGCGTGTGTGTGTGCGCGCGCATGTGTGTGTGTGTGCGCTCTCGCGCTCTGTTTGTGAGGCACAGAGTTGCGTGCGAAGAGCTCGACATGTCATTCAGAGGAATCCGCCACCTGAAACGCGAGGAAGTGAAGGCGACTCAATTGGGTATAAAGCATCAGCCAACATCTGCCCCGAGCAGTGCAAAGCTGATGAAAACATCAGCTCGGAGCTCATACAGGACCTCTCCGATTTATTTGATTTCCCTTGGATTTATCATTTGGCATCACCGAGTCGGTGCACCCAGGGAGACGCGTCTCCTCTTTTCTGCACTTTAAGTGAATGTGACTCCACAGCCATCACGATACTGGAATTAACTGATATCCCGAGGGATTTGGGGTCAGTGCTTTTATTCTTTAACGTTTCTTGCATGATTGTATTGTCTTCAAAGCGTTTTTATTTTACTGTTTATTTGTAGGGGTCCGGGCTTTGCTAAATATTGATTGCATGAGTTGCACCAGTGTGCTGTAGTTAACTATATGGCAATTGTTAGTGCGCTATTAACCGTTCATGTGCCACAAATATTGCGGCGCTAATTAACACAGACTAGTTTGTTTAGATTTTATAGCTTGAATAGATTTAATAGATTTGTATGCATGCGGGGATTCACTGCATTTCCCACCCCCCTAAAAAAATAATGACTTTCTGAATTTTAACTGTCTCACGTGTGTTTAAGTTTAAGTTAACGTCCTCTCTGTCTCCTCCGCAGCGCACCTGTTACCTCCACGGAGCGCGAGATCATGATACCTCCGGGAGACTGCATGTACGCGGGCAGAAAGAGGAGGAAGCCCGTCCAGAAACAGTTAAGGAGCGATGTTGAATATTGTGACATAATTCGTCAAATCGATGCTATAGCTGACAAACGGTCGCACGTTTTGTTGGTGCCTTTCCTGGTAACTTGCAGGGTGGCGTCACTCTTATGATTCGGTCGGAAGTTACAGAGCCGCAACACCATGGAGGTGTAAATGTAGCTTCTCTACGGAATAATATGTTTTAATCACATAACTAGCAGACTAGAGATCTTAGCACACATACTATTAATAATATAACACTTATTACACGGTGGCTATTTAATTATAAGCCTCTCACTACAGATTAATATTCCAAGTCTATATGTGTATTTGCGTCCCTTTTGATCCCTAATTATTTTGAATGGAGTAACATTTAGAATATATAGTGTTTTCTTTCTTACTTTACATGTAGCATGTCTTTTACCCACAGGCATAGGAGTCAATCATGTGTTTGGTTGACAGTGTTTTAGGTGTCCGTGGCTTTTTAAATGTAGAGGACAGTAGTTTTTGGGGCCATCTTGTCAGCTGATGTCATGAATAGTGAGTAGGTTATATAAGTTTTAGAGGAGGGAAGTGGTAATTTAACAAGGCCTGTGGCATTTATAAAGTTTTCATGTTTTGCTCTGCCTCTGCCGCTGATTCGAGAGGAAGTCTTTGCCACATCATATCAATATCGTTTGTGCACTGGACAGACCTACACTTGAATTTGTAGTCTGCATAGTCATTCCACAAGATATTTTAGGACTTTGTTTAATATTGAAATAATAAGGCTGTTTTGGTACTTTTAGTTCCTCATGAATATTGTAGAACTCACAAGTGAGCAGTGAAGTAAACTTAAGTTTCGTTGAATAACACGATCAAAACGGCACATTCAGATGTTTTTCTTTTGTGTGTCTTAGTAACTCGTGGAGGGTGTGTGATTTTTTTTATTCATCCGCCAGAATAAAACAGAGTCCAGGCATTCATGTAAAAGCATTTCCGTCCGTCTGATCAGAAACTGTCAGCTGTGGAAATTGGAGCTGACCATTACAAATACGCGGATCATGTTTAGTTTTGGCTCGTAACGCCGTGGCACCCCATCCTAAAACACACAAATAACTCTGTGCCTAAGGAGCATTTTATGTGCTATGCGGCACGAAGAGGAATAGTGCAATAAGTCCAATACCTTTAACGTCAGGAGTTGAAGAGTGGAACAGCCACAGTGGATTTAGGTAAACCAACAGGATTTATGTCAGCGTGGAAAGATATTCTGCAGTTCGAGAAACAAAACTCATTTGTTTTGTCTTGTTGTAAAGAAACACATTTTACTGCCAAATAAAGAGACTTGTCATTTGAGTAAACACAAATCATTGTGGTGCATTGTGGACTGATTCTAAAGGAAATACAGTTAAAAGACAGACGTGTGCAGACTTGTGTGGTTTATTTGATCATATGGCTCTACTTGGGTTGGCGTGGTGCTGTGCAGAGTCAGACAAAACATGATATCATTATACGGAGGAAGGAATATCAAACAAAAAATGCCAGGTATCTCTTTAGAAAGCATTTCTTAAAATTGCATTCATTCCAATACTTTAATAGTTTGGTGCCCTGTTTTTCACATTGATCCAAAAATCAAATAGTCACACATGAGTAATGCTCCACTTGTTGTTTTTGTTTGTGTCAAGATTTTAAGTTTGTCCCAACTAAAACACATGATTTAGTCGAAGCTGTTGTTATTTCGCAGCTGAATGCATGACTTCTGATGGTCTCAGGTCCATCCCCACACGCGTCCCCGATGCCCATTTAACCCCATCTTCCTCTCTCCCCTCTGTCCGTCTCGCCATCAGGAAGCAGTCCTCTGCCAATGAGAAAACCAACCCGTCCAAGCGGCACAGAGACAGGCTGAACGCTGAGCTGGACCGGCTGGCCAGCCTGCTGCCGTTCCCCCCGGATGTCATCTCCAAGCTGGACAAGCTGTCCGTGCTGCGCCTTGCGGTCTCCTACCTCCGCGTCAAGAGCTGCTTCCAAGGTAAAGGAGGTCGAAAGACGACATTTTGCAGCGGCAGGTGGAGGGGTCGGGGTGTTTGGTTTATGTGTGTCTGTCTCGGAGTTCAGAGGGAGTTGCGATTTGATTTACGGGGTTAATAATGTGATATTTGCTGCTGTAAATTGGCATATGGGTCAATGTTGTCCACCTCTGATATATTTTTATTATACAACTGACCCACGAACAAATGTGAAGTAATTCTAAAATTATGCATAAATATTTATACTATTAGAAGAAGTAGTAGTAGAAATAATAATATCCTGGTTTCAGTGGAAACTAAACATAAATACTATTTTTGCAATATTATGGAAAATGTCACTTTAAAGATATTCTATATCATTTAAAAAAATATTGCGTCATAAAGATTAAAAAAAAATATTCCTGAACCCCAAACCATATTAGTCAAACGCTTGTGCTGAATTGGTAAGAACCCCCTCGGCCTTTGCATTACAGGAGCTGTTCTTTTCTGCGCTGTCTTTCAGGAAACACCGTCATGCCATGTCATGCGTTAACAGACAGAGTGTCTGTTGTGTTGTCTCATCCTCCTGTGCTGAGTACGCGCGGATGATTTCTGATGATTTGAGGAAGGCAGCGTCACCATAGATGCATAGTTTTTTCGGTTCACCCTCCCCAAAATCCCTGTCACCCTTCGTGTGTTGTCGCAGCATGTAATTAAAAGGTATATCGAGGCACACTCTTGTTTCCCCACCCTCCACCGAATGCCTCCCTTCCTCTCCTCATTTTGCTCCACAATCCACTTCAAATATTCATGGGCCGCTTCAGAACGCATTCCGTTGCCGGTGGCCTTGGCGACTGCCATATCAACTCAGAGGCTACTGGCACAGCTGGATGCGACAGCTCTAAGACAAGAGGTAGTTTTTTTTTATATACAGAGCAAAGAATAAGCATCTTCCCTCTGTATTGAAAGGGAAAATGCTCGTGACAATGTAGACAGAAGATGAAGGAAGGGAAGCGTAGGGCAGTGGAGAGGAGGCAGTATAGAGAGGTCCTGTGAGGCTCACTGTGTTCCTAGTCCTGGGGGCTGAATGAAAGTCCTCATGGAAAGGGATTTGTACAGTTCTGACCAGCTGAAAGTTTTTCAGCCATCACCTCTCCTCTTTCACCTTCTGCTCCTCTGATCCTTGCGGTGCCCTTAATCTCCATCATCTGCTGCCTTGGTTTGGCATGGCACCCAACAACTGGCATCCTATTGGCCAGAGTCATGTAACTTTACACACACACACACACACACACACACACACACACACACACACACACACACACACACACACACACACACACACACAGTTACTTGTTTTACCCCGAATGCTCTTGTAGCTTAGCCATCACGCAAAGTTGCAGTACAGGTGCTAATTGGACTTATCAAGGGTGCCTTTCCCGGATAAGAGATCACGCAGAGATAAAGACCACAACTGCTGCCTCACTGCAGGAGTGAGCGAGAGAGAGCGAGAGAGAGCGAGAGAGAGCGAGAGAGAGCGAGAGAGAGCGGAGACGGTGCAGTCACGTGTGTGAAAAGTGTTGAAAGGTGTGTTGTAAATGAGTCGTGACGTGAGTTGCGTATTTGCCTGCTAATAGCTTTCTGTGCTCATCTTCCGAAGAACTCTGTGAACATGCATTAGTGCAAAAGCCTCTATTTGTTTGCGCCAACACTGCTGGGTGCCTTGTTATCAGTGGCAGTAGTGACCAGCTTAGCTGGCTTTTAATGCCACACTAATGAGATTAATCAGAGTGGAACACGATGGATTTGGTTCTGCATACAGCTCTGCCCTCCCTCTCTCACTGGACTCTCAGAGCTGCAGCTTTGTCCGCTGATATTTCAACATGGAGTGTGGCCAGAGCTCCTCCAGATGAATCTAAGATGAGCAACAAGTACATATCCACATCCTTCCTGTGGCATGGAACAACAGTCATAACCTCTTTTTTTTTTTTTTTCCCATCTCTTTCGAACACTGAGTCACTCACCGAAAACACGCTGTGAAACCGCCTTAAGTTTTGTTTGCATTCAGAAACTCTTTTATAGAGGAGGAATGAAGATTTTCCTGCTCACACTGATGCAGTTCTCCTTTCTGTCCACCGGGGGGACTGTGGGAAGTTGCTACGCAGTCATCACTGATGTTTAGTTCAGTTAGTTGCTGCATGTCGGACTGTATCATCTGTTTTTCTCACTTTAAGACATAGATTCACTGATCTGATCTACTTCACTGTAAGACAGTTGAAGGTTTACAGACAGAGGAGAAGAAGAAGAGAATCGGGTGGCAGGTGGTTTCGGGAGCACACTGAGATTCTACCGGTCGTCTCTGTTGCGTGACTGCTCAAGGGTGGAGCAAAGTGAACAGTATGTACCTATGCACTTCATGCAAATACACCTCCAGGCTGTGTGTGTGTGTGTGTGTGTGTGTGTGTGTGTGTGTGTGTGTGTGTGTGTGTGTGTCTGTCTGAATGCCTGTGTATGAGTAAATAAAAAGCGACACCAGACAGAGAATCACTTCAGCCAGTTTCCCTTATTCATCATATTCCATGAGATTCAGCTGCGATGTGCTTACGGGCACAATGAGATACGGGACCTGAGACGACTCCTTGTGCTATTTCTATTTCATGCACTTTGACATTGATTAATACAATTTTATTTCCCTTTTTATTTTTTAATGGAATTTAGTTTATTCTGCCTGCAGGGTGCAAATGTCCACTCGTAAAATATCCGTTTCACAAGGATGTATGACAAATATATTTGGCTATAAAAAGATATTTACATTCCAAAACTCACAATCCCCGTGGCTGAGAACCATTTCTAGGGTTCAGATTCAAACGGTCATACACTTTAACTGATTTTTAATGGACAGTCTGGACAAACATTTGTCCATTATTAGTGTATAGTGATGCAGCTGCCGCAGTTTTATCCCCAGTTGAAAAAGTGGGCCACAAGTCTAGGGGCCCCTTCAAACAAATAAATAATTTTAAAGAATCCAAATCATCAGTTCATAGCCTACGGGCTTTGTCCCATGTTGTTTTGTTTAATTTTCATTTTAGGTCAGGGTATCTTTATTCTCAGCATTTCTAGGCAGATGCCCAAGCGAGTGAGTGTGTGTGTGTGTGTGTGTGTGTGTGTTGACAGTCAGCAGGCTGCAGTTCCCTTCTCTTCCATGTTAGGTCTCTGTAATTGCTGAGCTTGTTAAATATTTACCCTCAGGATTATCTATCCCTCCTCCTTTGTCCTTCTGCCCGATTGCCTTTAATTCTCCTCCAGTCTGTTTTGTGCGATTGTGTTTCACTCCTTTTTTTTTCTCATTATTTGAAACTAGAATTTTGCTTTGTTTCGAATATTTAATCAGGTTGTGGCCATACTTTCATAAAGGATCAGGTAACTAAAGGCAAAATATTTCCTTTTTAATTAATTTGTATTATTTTTAAGACTTTTTTTTTGTATTTCAGTGGCATAAAAGCAATCATGATATCCTGTAAAATAACTGAGTTCAGAGTGTGTCAAAGAAATGGGACATGCGCCTTTACTCCTTCCTTCCCTCTCTTTTCCTGTCTTCCTGGACTAATATGAATTGAAAGTGACTCTAACAGAGAGAAGAAGTCAACGGGGCTTGTGATGAGAATCAGATGGGAGTTATAAGGCAGAGGACCTGGAGCCCACATAATAAAGGACAGACCCTCTTCCCTAACGTTCAGCCTATTGCACCGCTCTAGGCTTGAGATCAGCTAATGTAACCCATGCCAATGCATTCATGTTAGCTGCTGGCATGATATGAATCTCATGAGATCTAACGCGATGTTGACGCTCCTTTTGTAGGTTTTGTGTGTGTGTGTAATGTGGTCACACTCACACTCCCCGTGTCTCTGATAAAGCGGAACACTTTCAAACAAGAAATCTTTGAGAAAAATAAATTGTAAAGCATGTACGCTTGTGACCAAGACGATCAGCAGTTCATATCCCCAGAATGGCTGGAACAGTTTCCCTTGTTTGTTTTCAGAGCGGAGCGTGGCTTTACATTGACATGAAACCCTGTACAATGTGTTAGATGTGTGAAAGTGGTGGTTATTTGGACTGTGTGTGCGATGAGGTGTGATAGACTTTTATTTTGACGCCGTCTGTCACCATCCAAGCTCTTGACCCTCGTGGCGCTGATATCTGATAGCAGCGATCAGTGTGTGGCCTCCCTTTGGTATATTTCCTGTACTATAGCTAAAATTCATCCTATGCAACCATTGCAAAATAAAACATGAACCCAAATCATTAAAAAACAATACAGACAAAAAGATAATCCACTGATAATCCACTGTTTTTCATTTATACTCTCTCCTGCATAGTTTATTTATTTTTATAGACCGACACACTGACCTCAGTGAGACATGAACAACCTGTAAAACCATCTATATGACTCCAGGGCTGTATTGCTCTGCTTTCATTGAATGATCCGCCCTGAAAACCATTACTGTCTTGCAGTACATCACAACAACCCTTGAAGTTACCACCAAAACAATCTCATGCCCAAATATAAATGCCTGTGGTGTAAATGTATTGACATCGCAGCAAGGTGTATTTATAAGTGTGTGTCTGTGTGTCTGGAAGCCCACGCAATTAAAGCCCCACCTTCCCTCATAGCTGTCAGACCAGTCTGGGCGTTAACAGGGTATGGGAACACACACACACACACACACACACACACACACACACACACACACATAGCCACACAAAATGTGATGAGAGACTCGAGTATATAGTTTGGTAACTTGGCATGCTGATCGCCTCACTACTACGCGAAATCCATACAACAGTGTTTAGATCTGCGCTGTGTATCTGTGTCGCTATAGTCTCCGAAACGCGTGCCAGTCAGTTTCGGTACGTGTGTACGTCTACCTCTAAATGCTGGGTGAGCTTTAATAAAAGAGGAAGAGAAAGGCCGCAGACTCACGGCAGGCTCACTTGTGACGTCAGCCAGCAGACAGGAGACGGTTTTGTAACCAGCCCGCCATCGTGCAATAGAGGAAGGAGGGAACAAGACAAAGCAATCAGTCTGGATCCATCTACCAATTTTAAGAGAATATCATGGTCGTATGGCCCCTCAAATGTGTGTTCTTCCTTTTTCATGTTGAATCTGTGTCAAATCCAGTCAATACGTGTGCACATCATTTGCTTTTCCCAAAAAGGGAAGTGCAGCAGCGTGATAGCTGTTTCTGAATGGAGTCTTTGCTCGGGGGGTGAAATGTGTATCAGGTCACATTATGGACGGACTTCGTGTTTACTAAACTCTCGGTGACCCCACACTTTTTTCCTTCCGCAACCCAAAGGCAGACAAGACTGTCGGGCAGAGGCCAAGACAAATCGGCAAGCCGCGTGGACAAGAAATGAAGTGCAAAGGTTCAGCATTAGAAAGTTAAAAATGTGGTCAAGTCACTGTTGTTTCGAGTTTTTGAAACAAAAAGCTCAGCTCTGGAAATTTCCGGTGAGTCGTAGACTGCGACCCACAGTTGTTCGCATTGCTAAATGTTGCCAGGAGGTAGTATCGGCAGCTTGTTCACCTTCTCTTAGACTCCTTAACGTCTGTTCCAGCACAGATCTGTGCAATGTTATTACCCAAAACTCACGCTTAAGCCAGACATATTTAGTTTGATCCTTAAAACAATCCTGTAGTTAAACATTTTGAAAAATAGGGTTATTCACTTTCTCACTGAGAGTTAGATGAGTAGATTAATACCACATATCACAAGCTTCATGCAGCAGCAGGTTAGCTTAGCTTAGCTTAGCACAAAGACGTATTTACACTTACGTTGTCGTATGGATTTACAAAAGAGATATAACATGTTAATTAGTGAGCTTTAGAGGTGCTAGTAGGCAGATTCTGTTACTTTTGGACACAGTCAGGCATAGCCTTTTCCCCCTTTCTCCCAGTCTTTATGCTAAACTAAGATAAGCTAACTAGCTGCAGTGTACGTACTGGACAGAGAGTTAGCTAATTATGAAAACAAATACGGTTATTTTCCAAAATGTGAAACTATACGTTTAATTCTCTTTCCCCACTGAGAGTATATGTTCTCAGTGTTACGTTGGCATGCAGCCGACCCCAGCATGGCTGTATGGTTGGTAAACACCTTGGACGGGTCCATCACTGTAAATCTAAGATCCACTGTTTAAATATTTGTGTACATTGCTTTTTTGGGCAGAGTTAGCATCATTCCATGACTAGATTCAGCTGTTGAATGTAGGTTTCACACTTATGTTCTTGCAACTACGCACAAGTGTCCCTTATGCCCAGAACACTAACACGGCACAAACAGTTTGAAATGAAGAACGATTTCTTCTTTTTTTCTTTAACATGGCTGTAGACTTGTTTACTGACCACTTCAACTTGCAAGCGACCTGTTCGGTTGACCTGTAGCACTAGTATCATGCGCTCCCAGGTTGCGACTATGCACTGAGTGCACAGCTCATTAACCCATTTGTTACATCTGTCCATACCTTTTTTGAAGTGAACACTCAAACTCACTGAAGGTCAAAGCCATTGACCTTTTCATTCTCCCCTGTTGTTTGACCCGATCACACAGTTATGGAGGGATTAGGAGATAGAAAACACCAGGAATCAGTTGGACTTCTTGGGTAATTGGTATCAACTTGACAAGCTGTGAGACGATGCTGACGTGCAGATTTCTTGATTTCTTAGTTGTGTAGGGCGATTGCACATTTGAGTCCTCCAAACACGCAACGCTTCAAAGCCCAAAGGATGCCAGGACTTTAACCCATCAGTCCATCATATCAGTTGAATGTCATATGTCACAACAAGCCTGAAGACAGACACAAGTAGACTGGCCATCGCTGTTCTAGTGTTGGTGGCACGACATCTCCAGTTCACCCGGGGCTGGTACATTACAAGACTTTTACATTATGAGTAATGGAAGGTGATGCTTAGCGGACAAAAAGGGGGTATTTGAGCTTTCGTGATATTTTTTTCCACCAGCAATACTGGCAGCAGGTCACATTGTCACGATTTTCTTTTGACAGTTCATTAGATCATTTAAAGTAGCTTCACATCACTAAACCCTCATGAGACCTCGTGATGTGTATTGATTAAGAGCATCCAGGGAGATAATAGATTACAACATCCTCTGTTTGTGTGTGTATGCTGTTGAAGCAGAGAAAATGTACGTGTGGTTATCATCATCAAATTGGGGGTACAGATTCGCCCTCTGACTCCATTTCTGTCGACTGTGTTTCATTCATTACATGTTGATTTTCTCTCCTTTTTTCTGTGACCATGACTAACACTCCTGTCTCTCTCTCTCTCCTCCTCCTTTCACTCCCTTTGGGGTTCTGCTCTTCTGTTTGTTTCACTGACCTCTGTGAAAGAAAATCACCTCTCATCTCCATGTGCTGCATGAGGAGTGCGTGATCAGGCTAAATGCCAGTGCTCAGGCTTTTCTCCTTCCTCTTTCCTCCACATGCGATGTCTGTAATTCCGTGCTACGGGTTCTATATACAAACGTAGATGTATGGCCGCTTAATACGTTTCCAGTGTAAATGTTAACGTGTTCTCACTGTTATGACTAACCTAATACCAGTGCTCAGGGTCTTATCATTCCTGTCCTTTATTTTGGCATGCTAAAACCCTGTTCATTTGTTGTGAGAGAGAACACAGAAATAGGTTTATACGTTAAAGTAATATACTTACAATAATGACAAATACAATTTAGATACAGACTATTTTTTGTGCAGCAGTTTACCGTATGAGTTGGCCATTTTGATACCTGTGATTTGGTCAATATGACAACAGCGGGTTAACTTTATGCAGGACCCGTGGGTAGAACCATTGACAATGGGTTGTTTTGACCCAGTTATTATATAATAGTATTTTCTTTTTATTGGGATTATTTGCCCAAACTGAAATACAATAGGCTCTATAGTATGGTTGAGAATAATTTGTTAAATTTGTTTTAAGATAAACACTGGGTCACAATAATCCATTATTGGACCCAATTGTTTTCTAGCCATGGGTCCTGGCTACAGTTTACCCAGCTCTGCGTCTGTGCTATTTAGACCCAATGCGTGGGTCAATTTTGATGCAGTGATTTTTTGGAGTGTATCATAGACACACAATAAAAAGATTTCCCCAAGAGTTGTGTTTGTGGAAGTAGAACAACTTCTAAAATAATATCAAGATCATCTTCAATACATTTGCAATTAAAATGTATATACTGTATATATATATATATATATGTATGTGTGTGTGTGTGTGTGTATATATATGTATATTTATTTCCTTTATTGCGGTTAACATAGTCATTACCAGCCCAATGGTTCCATGCTAAATTGCACATCAATTGCATGTCGGCTCACTCTCCCACCCTCTTGCATGTATGTTTGCCCCCTCTGCAGTAATCAGTCACACTATAGCTGTTAACTAGCGCGACAGGCCAGCCACGCTAATCCCTTGTATGTGTCGAGAACCATGAATGGAGAAGCCGCCTTATGCTTTTAGGATCCTCACAGCTAACTCATTAGTTGCTTGAATCAAAGGCATGACACTGGCTTTGTCCCTGCCTGGCCTCTCGTGCCACAGACACTGAACTCGCTTGAGTGGAGCTAGGCTCTGTTGTCCTGGGGGGGGGGCCAACAGAGCCCCCTGGGATCACAAAAGGCCATAAGTGAATTACTCAAATCAGTGCCAAGGGGGGCCCCCCGTTAGACGCAAACTGTAACAGCTAGTGGCGGCCGTGCAGCAGTGGGAGGTGTGTTTTTGTGCAAGTTTGTGTGTGTGTGTTGTGTGAGAACAGACGGGTAGAGTGTGTGCTTGAGTTTGACTGAGTGTGAATAGACAGCCAGGACTCATGCAGAGTGAGCAGAAGCCTTTGTTGGCCCAACACTATTGTTGGAAGCTGTCTTGTGTAATTACTGCCACAGCTACCGCCTAGCTCGCCGCTCTGCCTGAGCAAGGAAGGCTCAGAGGGACAAGGAGGAAAGCAACAAGCGCACCGAAAGCCCATGGAGCTCGAGTTGATGATTATATTATGGAAGCATTTTAAGCATGCAGTGGCACTACAAACAAGCTGACAAGTCCCAGCTGTTGTCTTACATGGTTTATTATATCATGGCATTCAATTAGAAAGCTCACATGCTGCAGGTATATTTCAAGTTCATAGGGTGTGCAAACTGTAGTTAGTCCACGGCCGTTACGCTATTGGCAGACACATTTCTTATGGTTGGTTTTCAGTGAATCTGTTCTATTTTTGTAGGCACGCCACTTTAGCATGAGTAACCCCAACTACAGCCCTTTTGGCTTAGATTAACTCATTTCACATTGCCAATTTATATTCATCCCCCACACAGCAAACAAATAGACTTTGTTGATCTCCATGCAAACATGCAATATGGCTAACAGATTCGGCCCCACCCAAAGCCACATTTTGAGAGCTTTGAGAGATTTGATAACTCATTAAGCCTCGGAACAGTCCTTTTCTTATTTGTTGTGGCATGTGAGCACTTCTGCTCAGAAACCGCTTCCTGAGTTTCGGGAAAAAAAGTGTTGTGACTGTTTGTTGTAAGATGACTGAATTTGAAAACTGAATACATTTTGCAGCAATGCTGGAATGCCTAATATGACCAAATAAAAAAAAGGGCCTACATGTGGCCTTAATTGGGATTACAATTGTACAAGCAACCAAATCAATAGTAGAATCCAAAACTCTTATTTTGTTATTGTCAAGCTTGTCTGTGTCCCTCTGTTGTCCCGTTCGCATGCTTCGGAGGCAGTCCACAATGAACTGATTGATGACACAACATAGATTCACTCCCCTGTTGCCTCCGAGTGAACACCAAAGGCCTATTAGCTGCAGCACAACCAATTTAACATGGCCACTCGAATAAAAAGCTTACTGGTGTCAGTAATGCGATCTGTTGATGGCTAAACCGAGCGGATGGAGAGTCTATTCACAGTGGCTGATGAGTGAACTCGGCGACACTGCGGCTCTGGCACGACGCTGATCAACGTCTCACAGGGACAACACCATAAAGCAGCTAAGTGGTGCGAAAGGGAGAAATCACAGGAAAGTGGTGTTTCAACTGCATCAGCAAACTCAGTCAACGTTTTTTGTGGTCTGCGTCACATTTGTCTCTACGTTCTGCAACCCTCACCTGAATGCATCGTGATGAAGTCGAGTGATGGAATTAATGCAAAGGAAAACCAAAGCATAAGCCTTTTATAAGCAGAATCACTGGCTGTGTTTGTTCTCTGAAGACCCGCGTGGCATGACTTCCACAAGTACTACATGTCATCAGGTTGTGCCCGGGCGCACTGTACACCAGACCGTTTGTTTTGTCTGTCACCTCCATTCATCTTAATTGAAGCATGCTTCAGTGTGCAACAGTGCCTGCTGTTGTTCCCTAATGTAAATCGATATGTTTCCATGCGGTTGGAAAGATCACTAAGCAAAGGTGGCATCTGACCCGGTACAGCTCTATACGCTAACCACCATCAGCCAGATGAGGTCCCCTTTCATCAGTATCTGATACGGGAAAACAGGAGCACGTAACTCGCCCGAGTAAAAATAGTCCTTCAGATCATGTCATATAAAGTTAGGGTCACTTGGAGAAGCTTCGGTGGGGAATAGCTTTTTTTTTTTCAATCTCAGACTGAGTGTGTTGTAAGCCCACCACACAAAATGAACCAAGACATATTGCTGTGCATCCTGTACATTGCAAAACATGTATTTCAGTGAGAAATGGCCATAGTAAGGGCTATTGGAAGATAAAGAATGTGACGCAAGAGGATGTTTAAAGGGTTTGTGTGTTTTTTTTGTTGGCTGGCAGTGCCTCCGCTGCACTCTGTGCACCCAAAGCAGTCTGAACTCTGCATGAACTCCTGTTCTCTGCTGGATTATGATCGAATGAGTGAGCCTGACAAAATATTTTTAGGGTGGAGAGAGACGCAAGCAGAGGGTACAGCTGGAGGAACAGCTGGTGAAGACAATCTCATCACACATGCACACACACACATACACTTTTACTTGGGCGCCGCGAAGGAAGACAAGGTGAAGTCAAACATCAGTTAGCGGCAGCGGGATGGTCTCTGACTTGACAGCATCCAGGCACATTGTTAAAGAGGGACAGCTCTGCAGGGGCAAATGTCTCACCCAGGCAGCCAGGTATCCAGTGAGTCAGGATGGCCAGAGTGTGTGTGTGTGTGTGTGTGTGGGGGGGGGGGGATGATGAGAGAGAGAGACAGAGCGAGGCAGTTGCGTGACTTGTGCTTGGCCCAGCCCCCCCAGGCGTTATTTGTTAGCTAAGAGAAAGAAGGGTATATCTTATGTGTTCAACAGTAAACAGAGCCACGAAGGGGCCCGAAAGCTCACTGGGATTTATTTGAGATGTGTGCATTTGTGCGTGTTTGTGCATGTGTGCACTGCAAAAAAAATAAAAATAAATGACGGGCAGGGCGAGGGATTTCATCTTGTATCCGATCGTTTATCAACCTCACTTAAAGGCAATGAGGAGAAACTCCAGTGGGAAGTGATGATTTAGCATAATCACAGATGTATATACACACTTACGCACACACTACAAAAAAAAAATGCTATTGACTCAAGACTCTCATTTTAGTGTTTCCTTTATTTATAAATGTGTGTTATAAATTGTTAATTCTACTGAAAAACTTGAAACCAGCTAAGTTGTACTGTTGTTTTTGTGTTTCTGTGTGTGTGTGTGTGTGTGTGTGTGTGTGTGTGTGTGTGTGTCTGAATGCTTGATAGCTGCACTGGAGGTTTCACTAACATCACCGACACTAAGGGCCCACTGGGGGAGTTTATGGTGAAAGCTCTCTGAGGCTCTCTGAGGTTCCTTAAACTGTAATTTCAACTGACAAAAAAGGAAGGAAAAAAAGTAAAAGAGGTAGTGAGTGAATAATAGAGGAGAAGAATGCTATTTTTAAACGTTGTGTTGCAGGTTGTTTTTTCCGTTCATGACATTCTTTGGATTCAAGGCAGCAGTGTTGAAATGACACAGGAAATAGGAAATGTAACTGTTCCATAATGAAGCATCATACTAATCTACTCTCACATTCCTTTTTATTTAAAGCAAATATAGCTATGAATGCAATATGGTAGTTCATAGCTAAAGCAATAAATGCATTGTGGTAGTTCATAGCTACAAATCGCTCAACGGTTATCTAATCTGATCAAATGAAATAAAAGTCGTTCCTGCTGCGGCCCTAATTGAGACACACACACACACACACACACACACACACACACACACACACACACACTTTTAAAGGCTGTCAGAGTTTGTGTTTTGAATATTTTTGGTTAGAAGCAGTTGGTAATCTGTAATTAGTGTTTAATTTCTACTGTTTTATCTCTTATTTCAACTGCTTTTACCACTTACCACCACTGACACTTTGATTGCATTCTCTCTCTTTCTCTTCTATACTGACACGTTAACTCCTTACACACTTGGACTGCCACTATTAACCCGTGCAAGCTCTTAGATTGTTTGCAGATTTACTGCAACTGCTTTCAGGACTTAGTGGTGGCTTACGCTTCAACTGGCATCATCTTTCAATTTACACGCTTTAGCTGGCACTATCTCTCTGTAGGCTTTCACTTTAACTGACACATCCAGCTCTAACCTTTCAGCTGCTTTCTTGCGCTTTCACTTCAGACAACATTTCAACTGACATCATCTTTCAATTTATAGACTGGAGCTGGCACTAATCTCTTTTTTAGGCGTTCACTTTGAACGCCTAAAAAACGCCTGCAGCTCAATTCATCCCCTACACCTCGGCTGTTCAACTTCTGTCAGTATTTGCATTTTGACTTCAGTATTTCAAATGTAACGTTTGAATTGCAGAATATCACCGGCAAGAACATAAAATGGTACCTTTTCTCGCAACGGGACATTTTTATTTTCAACAATGTTTCAGTTTTATTCTATCGGCGAAGATTATGGCAGAGCTGTTGTCTGTCACGGAGGTTCCTTTGTTTTTGTGACCTCATTCGAAATGGAGCCACGGGCACCAAGCCTCTGGACCTTTCAGGGACGAGCACAGCGCTGATCTAATGACTTATTCATCAGGCAACGATGACACGACCCCTCAAAGATGGTACATGACAGAGAGCAAAGGGATCAAGTGGGATCATCATATAAGGTGCAGGAGCTAATGGCTAATGCAGCGAGATAAGTGAGGTCTGAGTGCACGACGAGGGCCGGGGTTGTAGATATCGTGGTGGTTGTTGAATTCTGATCGTGGATATTCGCGACAAAAGAAAGAAGAACGAGAAGGAGGGAGAAAGACAGAAAGAGGTGGTGGAGAAAAGTGTCCGACTCTGTTCCTGTCCCTGAGGATCGTGTTTAAATTGGTATGTGCTGTAAGACTGTAGACTGAATTTAAACAGCTGCCGGCTTCACCCACAGCAACGCACACACACACACTCTGGGGCCCTCCCCATCTCTAAAGTTTGCGTGCGGAGCTGGGAAATTCTCCATGCTAATGTGCCAGGGTTTGTTTTCATCATCAAATTGCAAATGTTTTAAATATGTATCGCACACGCACACACACACACACACACACCCACACACACACACACACACCCACATACCCACATTTATCCAGTCAGAGCATTGACAGTCTAATCCGTGTTTTTGTACAGTGTCATGTGTCAAATGAAGAGATGGAAGTGGCTTCCACCCATGTTTATTTTTCATAAACCACTCCCATAATCTTTCAATCACTTTTTATTTCCTACGCAGTATTTCTTGCCCTGTAATGGATCTCAGTGCTTTCCCTGGCGCTGTCTCCAGATTAACACATGCAAGAGCTTTTCACACCGCAGAATAACAATTAGCTTGAGAGCAGGGAGATTAAAGAGGGAACTGAGTCTTGGCATGTTTATATATTGACTATACAGCCTGAAATATAAAGCTTTCACATCTTTAGCCCTTTAAACTTACCACAAAGGCATTTAGGCATTTAGTATATGATTGATTCTTATACATCTTTATTTACTGAAAACAAACAAAAAATCAGCAGAAAGAGATCAAATAGTTTTTATTTGAAATGCACTTTCACCTGTTTTTTAAAAATAGATGTATATGGTATATATTTTGAAAAGAACTACCGTTAGCGTCAATATAGTGTGATAGTGTTAATTTGGAGCAGAATAAAGTACCACAACCTCCATTTGCTTTACAAAAGCTACAACTCTCAGAACAAAGTTTGCGTTTGTTAAGGGATGACTTGACGAATTTAACGTGATAGAATTGTCACTCTGAAGTCTAACCCAGTTTCTCACCATTAAAAAAGTTAGCCAGGCCCAGCAAACATTGTGACACTGAGAAGATGTTGATATGACAGCCTCCACCGACGTTGAAAGAATGTGTAAATATAGCACCAAAGTCAAAACTGAGTCACATCCACTCGTCGTCCGTAGCTGCCACCTGCGTCATTTTGTGAAACCAGGACTTCCATATCTGTCTGATATAAGTTCCAAAAAAAGCTGTTTTCACTTGTGTTTTTTACTTTGCTACTGTATGCCATCATATTGTTGGTTTGCTTGGGATGATGTTGAACTTTTCTACCTCTTGCTTATTACCCGCCTGTCAAATGTTTGCTGGGAGGCCTTATTTGATTTTTCTGGGGGGGAAACAGCAAATCTCGGCTTAAAGATATGGATAACCCAGTTTACAACGAAGGAGTGTGTAATCCTTGTTCGCCCAAAGTTAGGAGCAAAGTCAGTGTAGCGTTAACACCTCAACAGTTATATTAGTGCATTGGTTATCACTATATTGGAAGAGTCATGATACCCCTCAGAATGATCCTCTTTGACCTCCATAACAAGGATCATTTCATTGTTTTTCCTCTTCCCCCGGTTACTGCATGGCGTCTAATGCTCTTGTCATTCTTTAAAGTTAGAAGTGTGAAAGCACTTTTGCCCACTTCAGTTTCTCCGGGGTAAATGGAGATAATGATAGCTTTTGGATAAATCAACTTCAGTCTCTCTTAGAGGGGGTGATAACAAAAAAACTCTTTTTTTTTTCAAACTGGAAGTGAAGCAGTGATTTGAGGGTAAACAACAGATCGCTGGAGACTCCTTCCTTGTGACTCATGAGCAACAAGTTCTCAGAAAGTAGAGAGAGACAGGCTTGGGAAGGAGCAGGGGGGGGGAGACCATAATAACATCATTGTGGCTGTTTGAAGTCGCATCAGGCCTATTTCCCAGTTACAGTAAGTACAGGCTGTCTGCATGTCTACTGGCCTCTCGCCACTCAAAGGCCACATTCATAGAGGCGCTGCCTCCCTCACAGAGGGCAATTGGATCCACCGGATACCCTTCCCTTCTCACGCAATGTTGTGTAAACCCGGGGAAAATGACCTCAATATGTCCTAAACGAGTTAAGGATGAAGATGCCGCACCCGCCCACATGTCTCGGGCATGATAATGTGGTGATAGTTTTATAAATATCCGCTCTCATGCACACACACAGGAGCAGCGAATGCGGATTGTCCTGAGCCTGTCAATAGTATTCTTGCTCGATCAGGTGTGCCGTTGGATCTCTTTAAAAGCGACCAGATCATCCACCATCTGCTCATATTTTAAATCCTTTGTCTTTCGCGTTGGCTTAAACAAAGGAGTTATCTGTGGCTTCTTATGGGAAACGAGTCCAAAGAACTAACTACAGACAAATGTATAAGTCACAAACTCAACAGGGCGGCCTCCCTCAGTGAGTTTACACTGGTGATATTGAATATATAGCAGTAGTATAGACATATTTATTCATTTAACTCCCCTTAAATCGTTGGGGCTCCTTTTATCATACATGATTTTCTTGACGTATCACTTTCATTGTCGTTTTATTCCTACGTCAAGGCAGCTGTCTGTTTTGTGTGTTTTGTGATCTCCGAGCTTGATAGTCTTCCATTTAATCCTTCCTCTCTTGTGGTGCCACCACTCCTTTGCCTGGAGGCCTGCACAACCTCAACCTGTCTGCCTGCTGGTGCGGCTTCGGCACGCCTCCCACACTCACTCGCTTTTCATTGTTTTTCGCCTTTGTGACTAAGGACGCCGATTCTTTACTTTTTGTTGCTCTCACCTGTTCCTTTACCATGACCACGGTTTAGACCCGACCGTCGTTGTCTTTGTAAATGAGCGTTGCGGCTACTAAATCGGAAGGCTTTGGCAATGAGGTCAACGTGTCGCGAGAGCTGATGCCATGAATGATTTGAACACAGGGCCGTGATCGAGAGAGGTGGATGGGGGTTGCAAAAGGGCAGAAGGGAGGCGTAAAATAAAAGGAGAGAAACCCTATTGCATAATTCATTGGGCCATCACAATACCAATTCTCCATCCATCCATCCTTGGACCAGCATCTTTGTTAAAATGTCAGATGGGCCAATTCATGTAGAAAACTCTCAGACCTTGACCTAATTGGCAGAGCCATATGATCGTTGATGAGGCTGAGGCTGCTGTGGTAGACAATTAACTATGATTCAGATTTTCCAGAAACAAAGTCATTTTGTTGGATGATTGCATATGGTTATCTCTTCATCTACTCGTCAGACTAGGGCTTTTTGTACATTTGCAGGATTCTCAGAAATTAGTAAAAAGGACAGAAGATTACGGAGATTACAACCTGTCTGTACGGCTAATAGATTCCCATGTTTCAAGTCAGCAGCTGGATGGATAGCAGAGTCAAAACACCTGCCAAAAGCCTTCAGGCCTGAGCCTTTACTCTTGGCAGGCCTCTCCTCCCTGCTACTTCCAGTCCTTCTCCTTCTCATGCAACCTCTCCCGGCCAAATTCTCAGTCAATTTCCAGGCCATATTGAGGCTGTTTCGCGGCTTCCCCTCCCCTGCTGGTGATGTCATGACAAAAAACACAAACTGAGATTTGATGAGCTGGAAAATCTCATTTCAGCTTGTAAAGAATTATTGTCCACTCTGTGTAGCCTAAGTGTCAAAATGTCCACTTTGGTTATGCAGCTAGAGTGCAGGTAATAATATTTGAGACCAGCTAGGTTTGTGTGTGCTCGCACATATTTACAGTACATTCAGGCATATACGCTTTGTGTGCTTCAAGTGAACACTGAGCCTTTAAGACAAAGCTAAGACCGTCGTTGTAAACTACATGCGTCGTGCAGGAACAGAATGCTTAACAGGCTTAGCAACAGTAACTATGGGGGCCTGGCAGCAGAATAATAGATTAAAAGTCTGCCGCTGTCCATTTGTGTCTTCCTAATCACCCCAACATATGTTCAAGTGAGGAGGGCGGCTGGCGGCAAACGTCAAGAAGCCCTCGGTAGCAAGAGATGCTGAATGTACAGTATGTACAAATACAAACTGACGTACTTGATCATTTTGCAGTTTGGCTGAGCTGAAGATAAACAAAACTGAGCAATGGAAAGACAAGTGCCATCTTGACGAATGTTTGAGGAGACGCCTCTATTTGATTAAATCACAAAAGCGTGTCCTGAAACCATTGATATGGATTGGAAAAAGGATGCAATGTTTTTTGTGCGCATCTTTTCAACATCCCTGTTAGTTAATATTAGTATCCGGTCTCAAGACACATCCTTCGTCCAACAAACCAGACCTTTGTAGGAATCTGCAAGTATTTTAGAGGGCTGGCCATGTGAATGATCCCTTTGTTTCACCGTCTTCACAAAACCCGTTCCAATCACCGGCGCTCACTTTCATCCCTGCTCGCCGTCTTTGGTTCGCTGTCATCCCCAGTTACTGTATATTCCTCCGTGGGCTATCCTGGTGGTGGAGAGGTGATGAGAGGATAGAAAGGTGTTGGGAGAGGCAGCGAGACAGAAACAAGAGGACGGAGAGGAGGAGACAGACGGATGGATAGACCCGGTCAGGACAGGACAATGCGAGGTTCCATCCCATTGCAACACACAGAGAAGGAAGTCTTCCACACAGAGAGACCATCAAAGATAAAGAGAAGGAGTTGACTCTCACCTGCACTAGCAACTGGCATCATTAAGTCACATGTGGTTGATGAGGTAAAGCGATAACTTCCTATGTATGCACCCACCACATAAAGAGATCGTTCTTATGAATCCGCAGAAGCAGAATGTTGCAAGAACAACAGGAGTATCACCACCGCACTTAATTCCCTGTTTATGTTTTCTGCCCTGTAAAAATATGGTTAAAATTTGAAATTTTCCAAAAATCAAGATGTTTAATCTGAAAATCAGCTTCAGCCCGTGTTGCATTACCACTCCGCAGCCACAGGTCGCATGTGTGTTACCAGCAGCGGAGGAATGCTTTGAGCGCAGAGAGACAAAAATAGACATGCTGACCCTTTAAAAGCGGAGTCTCTAACATGTTGTGGCTGCCGGGAGAGAGCCGCGCGCTGTCTCTTTAAGACGGGCTTTTGTGTAGTGTAGCATTGCTGTAGTAGTGTGTGTGCGTGTGTGCGCGTGTGTGCATATGTGTACATTTACTGTGCGTGCGTGTGTGTGTGCATGTAAAGCTGACTGAGCAGGCGAGGGCTTGCGTGACTACTTCAGACGAGGCTGTGACCTCAGAAAAGTGGTTATGAAAATGATCTGTCAAAGCAAGCGGAGAGAGAGAGATAGAGAGAGTGAGAGAGAAACGGAGAAAGCAAGCATTATAGAGAGAGAAGGAGAGTGAGACCAGCCCTGCAGAAATGAGTTAATTTACTTCCTATACTACGCTATCACTGAATGACACTGGAGAGCTTCCACACACACATATTCCTGAAGGTATTCAATGCACATACACTAAATCTCACACACACCGTACTGTGTTTATTGCCGAGCCATGAGGGAATGACACTAAGAGTCAGTCCACACACGGGAGCAGATAGTGTGCTTGGAGACAAAAAGTGAGATGAAAAAAAAGAGAGAGAGGGAATATCTCTGCCACTGAGACTCTTGAGGGGGAAAAACAGGGGAGAGGTGGAGAAAGAAAGTCAGGTATCATATTCCCGCTGTGGCAGTGGCATGCTCTGAATATCCAGGAGAGATTCCTGAGGTCGAGCACATGGAAACAATTGACAGATGATAGGAAAGACTTACTTTTGATGTATGTTTGAATATTTCTTCTTGAAATGAATAACGCGGGGGAACCGCTCATCAACATTTTCATACAAAAGAATGTAAATGTAATCGCTATGACACACAGTCATTGTGAACCTATACATCAAGTCCATTTAAAGGTTCAACTTTTATTTTTCTCCTAAATGCAGAGAGACGTAATGCGATTTAAGTTTGTGGTGCACTTGAAATAATTAGAGGAAGAGCATCAGGTTAGTTTCCATAATGCGATTGTGGTGAGACCAGTGGCTGTTTTTGCTCATTACTCTGCGAGCAAGAGGGGTTGTAAATCTGTAATCGAAGAAAGATGCAAGCTCTTCATTTTCAGCAGATGCTGCGTATTTCGGGAACCAAGCTTTCAGGATAGATGAGAGTAAATATAACCCACAATGTGTGAATCTGTAAAAACATTACTTGTAAATGTACGCGGTGAATTTAATTTGTTACATTAAGGGAATTTGTTATTGCCTTCACTTGAGTAAAAGTAGGAATTTGCGATACAATCGTAAATATTTCTGAAGGTTTACCAGTTTCCCCAGCCGTGAACTTGAAACAGAAAAATAAAGAAGGGATAAAAGATGGAAGAGAGGAAAAAAGCAAAGCGAGAAGGAGGGAGAAACATATCGGTGTTCGGTGCAGATTGCGTGTGAACAGTAATGCTAGCCTTCAAAGAGCACAGTGGAGCACATTGTATCCATGCATGAGTCGCTCAACAGGGACAGCGGCGTGACGGAGGGAGGGAGGGCATACCAGGACAAGGGCCGGGGAGAGAGATGCAGGAAGAGGGAGAGAAGAAGGGCGAGCGAGTCTGTGTCATGACAATTGTGATCTTTGTTGTGAGCCGGGTTGCCAGCTCTCACGCTTTTGGCGTGAGATACTTGCTTTTACACTCTGTCCCACACTCCGAGGCTCCACATACCTCGGAGAATCAAGGAGAGTGTAAAAGCAAAGCTGGGCTGTGTAAAAACATATCTTTTTCTTTTTCGTCGCTTGCAGGTTTCAATTAGCGTATAGTAAAAACACATAAATGCACATATACATATATACATATAAAGAGTTAAAACCCTATCCCAGGATCTGTATTGAGAATGACAAACCCTGTTCATGAACCCGTACAGTAGAAATTGCTTCATAATGAATTTGTGAGTGAAGTGAAAAGTAGCTCAGCGCTCGTTAAATCCTGGGCAGCTGTGAGTATCTTGGCAAATAAAAAAGTAATAACCGATAACTCACTATTAATACATAGTCGATACAGATTGTAATAATTCATTTTATCATACCTTTCATCACAAGATAAAGTGCTACAATTCAAGAAATGAATGAAAGCCTTCCCGAACTAAAAGGTTTTGAGGCCTCTCTTAAAGGACACAGAAGTTTGTAGCGCTCGTAGATGGTGGGGAAGTGCATTCCAAAGATGGGGGATAGTTGAGCTGAAGGCCCGATCTGCTGTGAGGATTAGTCATGGGGTGCAAAGAGTCAAGGGGTCATCTGATTTCAGTTTGTGGAGTTTGGGAGACTTGGGGCTAAGAAGTTCTTTCAGGTGGGCCGCCGCATTTCCATAAACACACGCATTGGACGGCTTAGGCGAAGAATTTTAAACTCTCATACATCATATGATGAGGAACAGAAAACATCTTACCTTCTTTGCGTGTGGTTTAAGGGTTTGTACTGGAACGTTTTAAGAGAGTCTTCCATGTTTAAAAAGTTCTCAGTTCTAAAACTATACACGTAAACTACTGGAACAATTCTACAACCTCGTCTCAATAAGATTCATAGCTACTGCATTTTCCAGATCAGTGAAGAACTTGAATTGTGTGTGTGTGTGTGTGTGTGAGTGTGAGAGAGTCGCTATCGTGATATCATCTCTCTGCACCAGCAGGGAAACAATATCACACACGCATCTTGCACACACATATTGTCCTCCTCGCCAGGGTCAATATTTACAGTTCATCCTCTTCTGAAAAATCACTCTGTCACACTGCCTTACCATCTCCCTCTCCCTTCCCTCTCCCTTCCCTTCCCTTTCTCTCTCGCTCTCTCGCTCCCTATCTCTCCACTGCCAGTCACTTGTACTATATGTCTCAATGGCTGAGCGTGATCAAGGCCAATTATGGTTTCCTTTTAGCGTGCAGGGCATCCTGTGGAAGCAATACATTACAGGCAACTCGTGCCACTCCATCTCTCTCTCCATATGTGTATCCTCCCCTCCATCTCACCATCTCTCGTGCTAGTACTACATGTCGTAATTCATTCTGCACACAGCTGTTGCATCCAGTTTGAATGTGGGTAAATGTGAATTTAAGGGCGTGTCATGCGTTATGTACATATATGCGTTTCTGTCATGTCCTGGGGCTTCCTAGGGGATGTTCAGTTCCCCACTCGTGCTTTTCCAAAGAGGATTCTTGTGTTCCATGTCTTTTGCACGACAGTGAGTGGGATCTGGTGACCAGACCTGATGGAGTTGCACCTTTTGTAGATTTTCTCCCTGGATTTTGCAGAAGAATACATATGAAAGTCGCATGAGACGGATTTGGCTCCAAAGAAAAATATCCACCATTTAACATTAGGAACAGCTGGCATTGTGATGCCTGCACATTCTTTTACCTAACTATTACGACCATTTATCACTTGTAGTTAACTATTTTAGACCACATATCCATTACATCTAGCTAACTATTTCAATCAGTTATTACTTCATTTTAGCAAGCAATTACTTTTAGCAAACAATTTCGACCGTTTCTTCATTTCCTCGAGCTTAGTATTTCGACCATTTATCTGCTATTATTTTATAACTATTTTGGCCATTTCTTACTTTTAGGTAGCTATCTTGACTATTTATTACATCTAGCTATCTATTTCAACCATTTATTACTTTTAGCTAACTATTTTAAACATTTATCCATTACGTCAAGCCAACTATTTCTACAATCTATTACTATAAGCTTACTATTTTGACCATTTATCCGTTATCCTGTCTTTAAAGTTTTTAAAGACAGGATTTTTTTTAAATGATAAAAATTCTAACTTTCAAAGAAGAAATATTTCACAAAAGGGAAGGGAGGATGAGAATACTGTATTTATAGTTTTAGAGAAATGTCATTCTAAATCACAACAGTTATTAAAAAATATTTAATTATTGAATGTTTTATATATGTATTTTGATGATACAGTATTACAGATCTCGCAGTATTACAAAGCGTAGGCCTTCAAAGGTAGCCTAGAGGTTCAACAGAATAACCCACTTTCTATTGCTGTGCGTCTGTTTCAGTTGAAGCGCTGGTGAGGCGGGGGGGGGGGGGGGTAGTAGGAAGGAGGTGTCGACATACACCAACACAATGCCATGATTTCCCTCTTCTTCACAGGATGCTGCCTACATAAACAGACATGTGCAATACACACACATAAACGAACAAAGAACAATGGATCCACACATGCTGCTTTCATTTGATTTACAACTGCTGAATCTTCTCGTAAAAATAAAAGATTTCCGATCACCTGTTGAATCAGTTCAATCAAATGCAGGATATGGAAAACAAGTGGAGGAATCTTGGCTTTTCACAGTGTCTTCACACTTCTTTTATCTCCAATATCTTCATATCTGCTCCAGTTTTTATTCTTCCTGTACTTTATAGACATTTTAAAGTATTTCCATATGGCCTCCATTCAGTGAGTTTTACATTTTACTCGATAAATATTTATTTCAGGCCACAAAGGTGGATAAACTCTACATCACCCCTTCCCTACCCTGATTAGAACCAAACTTCACATCTTATTTATTGTATTTATTATCTCCTGGGTATTTTAGTGTGATCATTCCAGACAAATTCAAGAAGTAAGGCCTATAAAACCTGAATTGCATCATGATACTGGATTCCTAAGATTAGTATAATCAAATCATGGAAACACATTTTCACTATAAACAGCTTTTTGTGCTGGGTTCCCCATGTGCCCCCCTCATGCGAAGAGACTTTTTAACAGTACTTGGTGCCTAAATAAGATGTATTCTGGCACGTTATTGGTCAATAATATTTTGGGGGGGGGATTTGTGCATGTTGAAAGATGACTTTGGACAAAGACATTGTTGTCTCTGTGTGAAATACCATTGGTTAATGATGGTGAGGTGCGTTAGAGTGGTTATAAAATCTGCAAGACAACCTTCTGTCTGGCTTCCTGCCACTCCGGTGTGGTAACGATTACATGAAAATTACACATCATGCGGTACCTCAAAGAAGCCGTCACGTGTTTCTTATCAACCATTAAGTGCACGCTTTAGTTCACTTGTCCCGGATCATCACCCCATCATCTGGATCGGTGCCATTTCATTTTGTTACGTTGTCATTTTTCGGTTCCGTTTCCAGTTCATTCCGACTTGCTTCAGGATCAATGGCTCTCTGACAGTAGACGACATTCCGTGTCCCTACTGCAGTGTGAAGTCTATTTAAGGGCTTCAACCTATGTCAGGAAAAACTCAGTGGCATGTTGCTGAGCTAATAATGTCTGACCGCTTTCCCTGTTAGCTTCACAAGTGCTCCTTTGGGAATAAGAGAGAGGGGTTGAGAGAGATTCAGAGAGAGAGGAAGGAGAGAGGAGAGCGGAGAGAGTAAGACTCTCCAGTGTATAAAATGACCTCGCTGCCGTTGCGTGCCATGGTTTGTTTTCAGAACTGGCCACATGTTTGAACATTGCATAACTTCTCAGATGTGGTTTGTAAATCACCAAGTATTTTTGGGCTATAGAGGTGTGTGTGTGTGTGTGTGCTGACAGCCACCTTACCTAACAGCTGAAGCTTATTTATCCTCATGTAAATACCCTTTATTAATAAAAGATCCTGCCTCATAACGCATGCCGTTGTCAAAACTGCTGATCACACCATTGAAAATAACAGATTACCGACCGGTTGATGTCGGGAAAAGTCATTTTCCAGCCACAGTTAATCTCCCGTCCTCTGCTCCTGTTCGTTCCACAGCTGTCTGGTTCTGTCTCACTGTCCTAACTGTGCGAGGCTCTGGCCCAATTAAAGGCCAATTAAAGGGCCAGTCCATGAAAACAGGGAAGTCTTTGTAGTGCTGTTTGCACAGGTGGTGTGCATCACATGTTGTAATGGTGTCAGGTTTACGCATCAAGGCTGCACACATGGACACGCATTAGCCCGTATGCGCTGTACACTTGTGTGCACACGCTAAAAAGAAACTTCGAAACTGCAGAGCAAAACAACCTTCTACATAAGGTAGTCAATCTGTCCAGAGACGCCCTCCCTACCATTTCTACCTGTTACTGTGTAGTTAAACAGATAAAGGAGTATGTCCACCACATTATACATCAAAATTATAAGGGTACAGATCGCCAGATTACAAGCTCTCTGGTTTGTAACACAGCTACCTCACAACAGAAGGGCTTTTATTGTGAAGGTGTTCACATGATAAATTGACAAGCTGTTTAAATTTGACATCGGGACTGAATTGGAATCAGTAAAAATGCCAGGTAGCGGATCTGGAGCTCTTGTTCAGGTGTTACAGACCAGAGATCAGTCATAATGTTTCTCAGGGGGCTGGCATCGGTTGGTCCGAGTGACCCATACCAAAAAAAGAAATGCTCAACCACAGTATTTCAGACATGACAAGAAATATGTTGACATTTAAAGGCTTGTTTCCAGAACAGCTGCCATGTTCGTCGAGATTTACAACCTGAGGCGAAGACCAGCGAGTGGTGCATTTGTCTAGTTAGGATCTTCTAGATCTGGGAGTGTGCTTGTGCTTGAGACTTGAGACTTGCCTGACTCCAATGAGCAAAGCAAAATTTACGAGCAACTGTATTCTTTGTCCCAGAAGCACAACACTACACTTACATCTCACTTGTTTATAGTCCTGTTATCTGTACGTTTGTGCACTTTATTTTATATTTCACTTTATTTTATATTTTCTGTACATTTTAATATGTTTCTACTTTGCACTGTGTTGATTGTTGTTGATTGTTTAATGTTATGCACCTCCTGTCATGTCAAATTCCTTGTATGTTCAACATACCATGGCAATAAACGGTTGCTGATCAGTCCTCTCTCCTAGGTAAAGCTGGAGCTTGTAGGGTTTCATTATCCCCCTGTCGAAAGATGGTTCTTCTATACAGTATAGGTCACCTTGATGCCAAATAATCCACCCATGTACCCGCACAGGACCACTCCCACCAGAACAACTCTCACTGGGATTCAAATTGAAAATCCAGCATCACCTGTAAATATTTCAGCAATCCAAGGAGGAGGCAGACTTTGTTTCTCTGCACTTTTACAGTATAATTACAACAATGTTCAAAATGAAAAGCGTTTCACTGAAAATAGTTTGGCGGTGGAGAGCCAACCATTTTTCAGCAATGACATGTTTTGGGCCCAGTCGACCATAATAGGCTGCACTCTCCCCCTGCACTCTCCCTCGAACACACATCCACCACCACGACACACGCACACACAACAGTGCGACTGTTTTTTTTCTTGTCAGCGCTCTGATCTACTGTGCACTGACCACCCACAGTGCGGCCGAAAACCTCCTCGACATGTGAGACCCATCAGCCAAACCTGCTCTTTAACTTCAAAACCGCATATGTCTCAAGGTGTCGCAGCCATGGCAAAGAGCACGGACATGCCGAGGGTTAATCTGAAGGTACATTGGATCATTGCTTTCCTATTTACATGAGATAAGTATCATTCTGTGTTTCCACTAATGCTGCCGCGAGCATACAGGGGATGTGCATTTCCACTGACACACACACACACACACACACACACACACACCGCGGAGAGTAAGCGGGGTTGAGGTTAACCAGATGAAGGTTGTTATGGAGATAAGAGGTCTCATTTGGTCACGGAAGGACCAGCTATGGATTTAATGGGGATGACAGGTGAATAAATGGTTGAAATCCATTAACCCTCCCACGACACCAGCTTAAGCCCTGCACCTAACATTACACTGGCCTCAGCTAGGAGCTGTTGTCTACTGTGTGTGTGTGTGTGTGTGTATACGTGTGTGTGTATGTATGTGGGCGGAGGCGTGGTTTAGCTCGGGAGTCCCACCCTGCTGCACGCGATGCCTGGGAATCGTGCCGGTTGAGGATTTACTAAACACGCTTTAGGGAATCCCAGCTCTCTCCCTCCCACATAAGCACACACACACACACACACATACCTTTAGGATATAGAGCTGACATAGTTAACACTGATCAGGTGGAATCACTCATAAAAATGGCGTTCAAACACACACACACACACACACATACACACACCACTTGGATATACAAAGCACTGATGCTGTGCAGTCACACACGTGCACGCGACACTCATACTGCACACGTGCACACGTGCACATGTGCACACGCTTCCCCCAAACGCCTTCGGGATGCTGAGCTGTCATACCTGACACTGATCAGATGAGATCACACACAAAGACAGCCAGTCCACAGAAATGCTCGCACAAATCTGCACCTGAAACGGCCAATCGGACGCAGGGTTTCACCTCCTCCTGTGCTCTTCGTGTCCTCTGTCTTTTATTCTGCTCTTCATAAAAACACTGGAGCTTATGACGCGGTGCCAGATTAAAAATTTACACTCGGCTCATATGTAGAGTAAAAAGAAAACCAAAACAAATACTACATGAAAGAAGCCAGAAGCATAACAGTTTACGTTCCAGTTGGCAGCATATCAACCAGCTTGTTTGGCTCGGAGTCAAGAAAATATGAATTTGAGATGCAGAAAGCTGGTATGGCATGTTAGCTATAGCAGCGTTTCCATCTAACTGTCAAGCTCCTTGAAGCAAATGTTTGACATACCAGAGGAACAATTAGCAGAATATAAAGCTAAATAAATTGGCTTCCAGAACAGCCAAAGAATGAAGTCTTAATTGCGTTTAGATTCTGTCTATTTAAGTCTAAGGATGAAGAAAAATGTATTAAAATTAGGTTGTTTTGTATAATTCAGTGTTCACATAAGAATTACTCTAATTATTTAGATGAGAGTTTATCACATGACGGAGCTTGAATTTACGCACAAATTACAGATAAGGCGATGGTTTGTCATTTTCAAAAGATGGGTCACCGAATCTTTTTTTGAGAAACACTGATTCAGATTTTTTAAATCAGCAGTGATTAGTCAACATTTCCCCCCAGAAATAGCACAAACGCTGTCTCACCACTTTGTCTTTCTCTATTTCCCCAGTGATTCACCACTGGTGATTGGAGGACAATTTCTCCGTTGTGGCATAATTAGCCTAAATGCATAGACAGGGAGAAGCAATGACCGTAGAGCAAGGGGAAGAGAGACAGGAAAGGAGAGGTGATGGCAGCCGGGACTTTTCACCTCAATGTTGAAATGAGGGAGATGTTATAATATCCCTTGCATTTGTCAGAACCGTTTCTTCCTCAAATATACATGTAACTAAATGGCACAATCATATAGCGAATACATACAAACAACACCAGCTTTTTCCTTTTTGAGGATCCGTACATGCAGGTGACCCGAAAACAAGTGCAAGATAAAGCCGACACGCACAGCACAAAGTCCAAGTCCATGTAATTATCACTTTTAAATATGCAGTAATGATGAGGACCCAAAGCACTGCAGATGGATCACTCCAGACGGTGATGCTGGTGCAGAGGAATGGTGTTCATCATCTTGGTGGAAGCTATAGAATAAACCAAAACTACAAAGTAATTTGGTGGGTGCTGTGTACAACTATACCTTAAAGATAACTGTACAATTAAGGTCAAAGCTGTTGCTCTCTATCTCTCATGTGCTAACCATCTGGCCCTGGTGTTGGGCCAGACTTAAATACAAAACCCCGGGTCCGCTTCACTAAGACCCACTAAGTATCACAATGAAACTCGAGGCATGTTTGAGACACATCTGGAGCGCTCTCTGACTCTCCTTCACAGCACAGTGGAGCCAGGGAAGGATAACACATACTTTTTCATGTTTTATTGTCCGGTGGGAAAAAAGACTTTGAATCTCATTCTCTGTTCATTTTATGACAGTTCCCACCCCGGCGCCTCTCTTTATCTTTTCCTCTCTTTCTGCCTTTTTTTTTTTACGTGCAAAAAGGATTCCATTCTTCTTTCTTTTTTTTTCTCCCACCTCTTCTTTGTTAGTGAGAGTTTGAGACAATCGCCTGGGAATCGGTGCTTGAATTGCAACACCATATAGAGCCACCCTTAAGTTCAAACTCTGTGTTCTTCTATAAACAAGTTGATGATGACTGTTAGTCCTCGCCCTAACAGTTTGTCAAGTCATTATGCGTGAGTAGCATCAATTGAAAGCATTCTGTTCTGTGCAAAAACACACACAGCTAAAGTGTAAAGCTGCCAGGCAGTATTCCTTTATCATGCTGACACCAGTCAATTTGAGATCTTTCATTATATTGCAGTTGATCTTTTAGGAAACGGTGGAAACCTTTTCAATATACTTTCACACCACTTAGCTCCCTTTCCACCGACGTTAAGCCTCCGTCATCGTGTGCACAACCCTGCAGCAGATCTGGGCTCAGATCTTACTGTCTGCTCTGATTCCAAACTGCACAGTGCACTATAAAAATTCGGTCTGAAACTAGATGTGGCTGTGCTTGAATGGACAGATTATAGCAGGCTATTTAGAGATGAGAGGCCACGGTGGAAACAAAGCCTGAATGACAAGACCACACACTGCCATGGGAAAGCTCTGTCTGTATGTGTGTGTGTGTGTGTGTGTGAGATAGATATCTCTTATACAAGGGTATGCCTAGTACTCTGTGTGTGTATGTGTGTGATTTGCCACTGATAATTTGGCGCAGGATGCTGAAACTTGTGTCATCTGGAGCTTTACTTCTCCAGAGACATTGATATCATCGGCCTCATTTAAACATCCCTGCTGTGAACGCATTAGGGGAGCTCCCCGTGTGAAGTTGCTCACCAGGTGTCCCCTCGGCTCGTCCTAACCACTTTGGACGAAGACAACGGTGTCTTGCCGGCCCCCCGAATGGCTCTGCGGTGCTGGTTATAATCGGTGGTGTCAGTGAGGAAATGGATCAGCTCATCGCGGTGCAGAGCTCTTCCTGCTGTACTGAAATGTGGATTGGGAGGATAGACAAAGCATGAGGGTGTCCCATGACCCTTAACATCTATGCAGTTTCCATGAAATGCCCTGGTGTCAGGAACCAGCTCTGTTATTTTCTGCATTCACACCACTGAGTTCCACTCAGATTTTCTGCCCCTGTAATCCTTAACATCCTTTTTTCTCTTCTCTTCTCTCCTCTCCTTTTGTCTCCTCTTCTCTCCTCTACTCATTTCTCCTCTCCTCTCCTTTTCTCTCCTCTCCTCTTCTCCTCCACAACGGAAAAAACAGTCACAGTAATTAATAATTATAAGCTGTGGCAGGCAATAAAAAGAAGCATGGGGGGGAAGAACAAAAAAGAGAAGAAGAAACAGGTTTCTCTCTTTTCCCCGTCCCCTCCCTTTTGACATGTAAAGCGTGTAAACTTGGCAGGGCCAAATTGGTTGATTGCGGGCTACTGATGTGACCCATCTGGGGTTGAAACATTGTATTAGGTCTTCGCACGCTATTCCTCGCCACTCCCTCGGCTCAGCAGCTCACCCCCCCTTCTGTCACATGAGGAACAGTTGCAGCACTGTTGTCGGGTGAGGAGGATGTGGGTATTTGCTGTGTTTATTTTGTGTGTGTGTGTGTGTGTGCGCGCGTAGAGTGTGTGTAACGGGAGACCGGCCGCCAAATGGACGGTCCAAACCCAGCAGCAGCTGTGTGTCCTGTTGAAGTGTCCTTGAGCAAGACACCACATCGCTCCCTGACTAAATTGGATATGTGTCCATGTTTTTACATTGTGTTTTTTTTATGTGTGTGTGTGTGTGTGTGTGTGTGTGTGTGTGTGCATTCTTAACTGTAAGTGGATCAGGACCTGGAGTGATGTGTGACAACTTCTCTTAACTGGAACAGTGCTGCAACTCTTGGCATAAGAAACAGCATAAAGATTTAAAGGACACTCCAATTGTAATCCACAAAAAACACTCTTACTTTTTATTATTTTAGAATCAATTCAAATGATGTATTAATAACGTGTACTTGTAAAATTGATACATCATGCAACTTCTGGTCATGGTTTTGTTTATTCAGCTGGAATGTCATCCCACCAGATTTCACAACAGAACCGTTGAGCAGAACAACAGAAAACGAGCCACAGTTTACGAAGCCCTTATGCAATAGAGGGGAAAAGAGGCATTCCTCGCCTCGCGTGAGTCGCTCACAGTGACACAGCAGTGTTTTTGAGCTGCTCATACTTTCCCAAATCAGAGATATTACTGTTATTCCGGAGACATCCTGAAGCTATTGCAGAGGAATTTCTGTGGTCCCGCTCATAAATCAGACTTAAGCTGCAAGCAGAAAATACTGGAGGACAGGCATGCATAGTGGAATACAGTGCAGCTCCAGAAACACATGTTCTGCACTTCTACCTCAGATGCGTTTGGTTTGAGGTGTCTCCGTCGCGGCCTCAACGTCTGGAAAACCAATGTCGAGTTTATGGAAGAAAAAAAATATTATCTGTCTTCAAATCGACCATTTGTTTAATGTCCGGTGCTGAAGTTGACTTTTGAGCTCTGGGTGGACAAAGCAGCTACTTCAGTTTCTGAGTCTGAGGTTAGAAACTCATAAAAGCTGCCGTCTCACTCAGTACAGCGGTTAGATGTGATTAGATGAAACTTTGAGGATTTTTATCAGACAATCTGGTCATTGCAGCATCAGAGAATAGAAGAAGATACAGAAAGAACACATGAGTAGATGTTTGAAAGTAGATACCACTTTGTTAGGTGCACAAGTCATAGAGATACTTCTCCACTACTAAAGTGAAAAGGTATTATATGAAACAGACTTGATTTTAATTTAATGTCGGGGCACTTGAGGTGGAAGAGACTTTCTTAGATGCAGAGTAACGCTTCAGCATGGAAACGGAGCTGGAGGCTCAGATCTGCGGGTATGGGCCCGGGTCCAGCGGTGTTGCCCACAGGTCTCAGCTGCAGGGCGATACAAGAGCCGAAGTGGAAGTTTATATGCTGCTAGGCCCAAATGGTGGTTTACTGACACACGGTGTAATGTGAGGTTCATTAGTGTGGAGGCGATAATTGCGCTGGGTAGTTCGAGAAGTGTGCCGCGCGTTAAGGCCCTGGTGTTCAGCACAATTGTAAGAATTTCTACTTAAAGCCTTTTAGATTCCCTTCCTTGTTAAACTGATTATTTTGCAGAAGAAAACCTCCATTAGTCACATCAGGACTCTAACCGTTGTTGGTTTTGAAGAGTTGACAGATACATTCATGCGTTCCTGTTTGATTACATTTCTTTCTCCAGCTTGAAAACAAATATCAGATGCACATGATCTCATCTTGCATTTCATCCATGATTTTTGTAAGCAGCTGTCTTTCTAAGTAACCTAAATCCTAACAAATCAAATTACAAAATGACTGGATGTTACCTACTATTTACATAAATCAAATTAGCCTGCGAATCTTCCCCTGAAACTTTTTCCACATTTATCCCTTGCCTCGCCTCGGCATTACAGTGCTGCTCTTCACCATCTGCAGCTTTCTGCAAAGTTAAAATCAAGTATCCTGCAGCAATCAGACATTAAAAGAAGTACGAACCTTTTATTTTCCATGAAAATGGCCAAAACCGAAGGTTATATATGCAAATTGGACTGACCACTGCTTCCGACTTTGCTTCCGTGACAAGCAGAGTCCCATCTCTAAACACATGATGAGATCATCTCCAGGGTGAAACACACAAACAAAGATGTGTCATAAGCTCAAGCAGAAAGAAAGGCTGGACCACCAAACCACACTAACCATTTTGATTAAAGGGATTCAGGCACTCTGAAGAGACAAATTTAAAGACAAAATTGGGTCAATCAGTGCGTCTTTTTGTGAGACCTTTCTCACATAGGCCCACGTCTGTCCAAATCCACTCCTCTAGTTTGCAACGCAGGGCTTTCTGTTAGAAAATGTCCCTCTCGAGCTGTGTGTCATCGCTGTGACATCATCAGGCTTTTCGTCTCTCACTGGACAAAGCTCCTCCAGAAGTAGCTGTTTCACAGGTTGAACAGCGTGTTGAACATTCCCTCGAGTGTGGGTTGCGCTTCAGTCGGCAAGCCCTGCGTGCAAAGTGAGAAAAATAGTCTTCCTATTCAGAGCGACAGCCTGTTTGGAGAGGGCAGACAAGTCGGTGTTTGTTTACCCTCTGAAAATCTCATTGGTTGTTTGGGAATTAAACACAACACACACACACACACACACACACACACACACACACACATACATACATACATACATACATACACTCATAGCGTCACGCCAACACCAGATGCCAGGAAGTACAGTGGCGACTGAGTGGCATCCACAGCAAAGCCCCGCCATGCGTGACTCTCCTGACTTTTCCTCTTTTAGCAAGCTTGCGTGATCCCAACATCACTCCCCCATCATGCCCCCCCGCCCCCCTCTACATCCTGCCCTCACACAAACACGAATATATCGCCTGCTGGGGGGGGGCGGGGGTATATGTCCTCTCCCTCCCTGAGCCAAATGAAGTGATCGGAGCAAACACTGTTAGTACAAACAAGCTTGGATTAGAGTGTTGTGGTGACATGCAAGGGGCACAGATGGGAGAATGTGAAGTGGACAGTCACGATATGTCCAGACCTGACAAAGGATATCTCGCTGTGCTCACCTCCACTTCTTTTCAACTGTGCTGCCAGACCTCACGTCTGAATTTTTAGAAAAGCCGATGCTTTGGTTGGAGTGACGCTGCCAGTAGCTAACACTTTGTCCTTGTGTTCGGTACTTTTACACACAAATATTAAAATCATTTTATTATTATTTTTGCTGTACGTGGGTGTAAATCTGTACTCACATTTTTGCCTATTTTCTAAATTCTTAAGATGTCATGTCACAGGCACCATCATGTTTTGATGTTTTGATGCTGAGATGCCTCTGGGTCGTTTTTTTTCTGCGAGCGGCCAGTGTTTGCCTGCCGCCCCGGATCTAATACCCTGCAACCCCGGGGACGAGGTGTAAGGAGAAGGATAATCAGATTACTGTTGGGTTAGCGTGTCGCTTAATGAATTAGCTCTGTCAGAGGCCAAATTGTTGTGTGATATTTGTTGGTGAGAGACGCAGGAGACGGGTCACTCACGTTAAAGCGAAGCTCACGGGTGACGTGAAGGAAGATCAAATCAGGCAGAAACTGTACCAAAAATATGTCTTTGGATTTTTTTATTTTTTACTGAAAAATCTGCTTTTGGTGGGGCGACAACCTTAAATTGAAATGCGACTGTTTGTATGTGGAGAGAGAGACCTTAAATACTGCATAATGCTATTGTTCTAGATTACCTGCCTCACAGATTGGCCCTGGTCCTACACACACACACACACACACACAAGAAGCACAGCGGATACTGAACACCTCTGATAGTGTCTACTGACTGACAAGTTAATGGCTTTAATGCATAAAGCATGGTCGGCATCGTGGCTATCACTTGACCCCTGCGCACATTAACCACCTCACATCAATGGAATTACACATCGGTGGGCCTTTCCTGTGTGTGTAGCATTTTGGTGAGGGCTCTGCAAGCGACACACCGTTCACACTTGTAGTTCATGTCGATACATCTTTTAACTTATTGTTCCCAGTGAAAGAAAAATCATGTATCGCCAAATTGTGTGGTTTTGATTTGTTTCACGGAAGGATTACGTGTCGCTTCATGGGTTGAGAAACTTCTCCTTCCTCTCAGACTCAATGAAGCATTTAAAATCTCATTGTTTTAGTTCAAATGCATTGTCACGAAGCTTAAAAGACAATGTTTTTTTTCTGGGGACAGTGACATTTTGCTCCCGCAGAGTTTCAGCAAAGTGCCATAAAATAAAAAAAATAATTATACTCTTTTCTTTCCGTCCGTCTATTGAACTCAGTACAACTCTTCTCATTAGTGCATCATGTCAGCCACTTTGTACTCGCGTTTCCTCCACTAAAACGATGCCTCTCTTGAGTTCAAGCCCAGCAAATGAGCACAACTTGTTGATGTCGTAAAAGTGCTCCGTGGTTAGCATTTGTCTAGCATTGCGTGCTGCAGCAGCATTAGCGTGGTTTCCCTCCCCATATGGATTCAGCCTGAGGGACCATCTGTCCGTTATTATTTTCCTCAATGGGCCGAAACAGCGCCATAATCTTTTGAACAGATTACCTTCTTGTTATGGAGAGGCTGCATGGATTAAAAAAAAAAAAAAAAGGAAGAAACAAAATGCTAACAGGATCAAAAATAAAATAATGAAAGGTGTGGTTCTTCAGAAAACTTGTTGAAGACCGCAAAGCGAGCGATGATTGCTTTCGACTGGCCAGCGGGGAGGAGAATACGGGGGGGGGGGGGGGGGGGGGGGTAATATAAGGCTTGTTGTGCTTCTTTCTCCCTGTTATTGTGAATAATGCCAGTGACACTAGTTGGCACGCAACACAAGGAACCAGCAGAGCTGCAGACCTTCGCTCTGCTCTCCGTCTTTCTTTTGCCCTCCTCCCCTCTCATGCAGGAATGCAGACTGAAGGACAGGGGTAGAGAACTAATAATTATTCCCTGAGTTGTTGTTAAGAATTCCCCTTTTCCGTAAGAATTAGCAGAGGCACTGGTGCGTTTTCTAATGAAAAACTCTGAGTGAAATGAGTGAGCTATATAATAAACACTTTATGGTAGTTTATTCTATACATTGTAAGCCAACGGCCCCGTGCTCTGCAGTACGTTTGTTCCAGTCTAGATTTTGATGAAGTAGACTTTTTGGACCAAGGCCTGGACCTAAATAACTCAATTCATGAGGAACCCAAAAAAGATTTGATGCCTCTTCGCTCTTTCCCTCCTCCTCTCCCTCTTCATCCCTCTCTTTCTCACTCTGCAATTCCAATCATATTTAACTCATTCGAAAGCACTTTAAATTCACCTCTCATGGCACATCTGTTTCCATGCTCCTTGTTTGTTTATGAACAAAGAACACGAGAGGTTTTCGTTTCAAATGCATCTCTTAATTAAACTCAAAATCGGGGAGATGGGCTTTACAGCGAGCAGCGAATGTTCACATAAACTTTACAGTTTGAGAAAAGACGCGCTGCGCGTTCATTTCCAGCTATTGAATCTCAGACCGCTCGTGAAAATGGAGATTGTGTGCGAGCACAGAAATAGAAGGCTTGTGCTTTATTGTGGCCAGGTGGGGTTCCTAAATGCAAATTTTATGAACCGCCACCTCCTTGAGAGAGCAACAGCCATCCTCATCAAAACAGGAATCCAAGGGAAAAGCTATTTATAGAGTAACCACGCCAACACACACATGCATGCGGGAGCTGATGTCCCTTACAGCGATGCAGTGTGTATCTCACATGTGCACACATGGCACAAAGATTCCATTATCTTGTCACCTTTCTGCTTGAGAAATGTATCGGTTCTTTCTACCAGAAGAAGAAAATAAAAGTACTTTACACCAAGGATTTTGCTTTTTGGGCTTTAGCTTGGTAGAAAGTGCGTCAATAGTTTTCCCCCTGGATGCCTGGACACCGAGGTCCCCCAAAAGGACATTTATTCTATCTCTATTTGAATGAGCTCATCAGAGGAAGTTTGTGATAAATATAGACGCATAGGAGAGTGGAGAATAGGCCTGACAATGGAGTCCCCCCCCCCTTTGACTCCCTTGTGTTTGTCTTTTTTGCAACCGCGAACTGTACATGTGATTGTACACGTGTGTTGTCATTCGGCCTTCGGGCCGGGTTACTGCTCGGATATGTGTGTGACTCACGAGGGCGTCCGTATCCTGAGTTCACCCCCGCTGAGCAGACTGAAGGCCGGGGCCGACGCTTGTGCTGGTGGAACGCGCCAGATCCCTGGCAACGGCAAGCGTCTTGTTGTCTTCAATTAAAAAATACACTGTTGCATTCATTTGGGTACAGTCAAATTAAAAGCTTTCCTGCGTAACTGGCTCATCTCACGCAACACATGCCTGAATGCAGCCTGTGTGTGTGTGTGCGTGTGTGTGTGTGTGTGTGTGTGTGTGTGTGTGTGTGTAAGCAGAGAGCACATCATTTCACGCTGAGGCACATTCCCCGGGCCTTCATGCATTTGCATCCTGTTAGTTTTTCTAATTGTCTGTATAAATATTGTACCACGTTGGCCTTATGTTGTGGTGCATTTTTTTCCAAAGCTTGACAAGGCAGATTTAGGAGTGTTTAGGCAGCCCTTTAGCTGGCTCCGCACTTGTGTGTCGCTCTTTCAATGGGTTCATCAGAAAAAAAACATTTTTCCCCGCTGACAAACACCACGCTCACATAAAACATGTGCGCCACAATCAGTCATGTTCTCTATTTATAGAAGCAGTGTGTGTGTGTGTGTGTGTTTGTGGCGTCAGTTTTTATGATGCGCCCGTGTATACAAGCCACATACAGTAGCAGTACACACAGTTGCCATACGAGTCTGTTTTGCCCGAGGGCTCATGCGTGGAGACAGATCACTCCTGTACAACAGTCGAGTGTCTGTTTGCCAAACAAAACAGAGAAGTGGAAACAATTGAGTTTTGCATCCCAACCTCCAATCTGTGTGATCCCGTTTGTTCGGTCATAATATCACTTCCCCTTCACTTCAGCGTCTAGGCTATTGTTTATGTTCTATTCAGGAATCACATTTTTTATTTTTTTCCCCTTCCTCAGAGAGAGACTTCCTGTAGCGAATCCACGTGCACACTGCTCTCAAAAAATCCCTCACTCACGTTAGGATCTCCTCTGAAAGATGCATATTCGTGATTCATGCCGGGCCGACAAGAAAAGTCCTTTTTGTAAATGTGGTTTTGTGAACAAAAAAAGGCTTTAAATCCTGGCAGTCCCTCCCTCCAACTGTAATCTTATATGTCACAGTGGAAAACATTGTCATCCAAAACAATATCGGGGAAGATTAGAGACCTCAATCCAATATTAATACTGGTATCAAGGGTGATTGAAATGTTAATGCATACTGTTTATATCCATCAAGTGGAACGGTAGGAACCAAGTGGAAAAGGCTGCTGTTTATCTTAAAAATATGAAAAGCGCCAAAAACTTTTGTGTCAGTGAGTCTTTTTCTTCTTCTCTTTGCCACACTGCAAAAGAAAAAGAAAAGAAAAAGTTGAAATGGTAAGGGTTGGATTTGGACAGGCCGAGATCCGGACATTTGATCTGTGGCATAATGAAGTATTAGCTTCCATTACAGTACAGGCTTAACCTTTTTGCGGAGCACCATTGAGCGCTTGCCAGCAGTCATCAATATTTAACAGCTGTTGCTATTATGAAATTCTTTATGGGCTAATGTGGCTCGCCGGCTTGCACGCAAGGCCTTGGCCGGCCGCCAGCCCACTGTCAGGAGGAGGGGGGGCGAGATTGACAGACGGCTCGCTCGCGTGACAACCAGCCCTTGATCGGCCAACTTCTCTCTCTCCCTCTCTCTTTCTCTCTCTGTGTGTGTGTGTGTGTGTTGGTGCTGCTGCTCTCTCTGCTGTGGATTTCCTGTGCCTGCGGAGAGAGAGAGAGAGAGAGAGAGACGGTGAGAGAGAGAGACAGAGAAGAAGAGCGCTGAGGGAAGGGGGCGGGAATAGGCAAAGGAAGTGGCTGTAAGCCAACCCGACCTCAACGCACACACATGCACACACACACACACACACAGTTCTCTCTACTCACGCAAGCCTTGTGGAAGGGGAGGGACTGCTGTGCAGCACAGCGTTTCTCATGTTCAGGTCCGGAGCTCTTTTTTTACGAGCCAAAAACCACAGCAGAGGATCGGCTGCCAAGAGATGGCACCCATGCTGCTGCAAATCAGGGAGACGGAGAGCCTGTATGCAGATGTAGGTAGTATGGATGTGATTGGGCGTCACTCATATATTAGCAAAACATCAACCCTCTGACAGAGAAAAAACAAATAAGTTCGGATAAGATTACTTCAAGAAGTAAAATTACTGCATCAAAATTATGACTTAAGTAAAAAAAGTATTAAAATATTATAGTATTGGATTATTATGACGAATGCATTAATGTTTAAGGAGCATTCTACCGTTAATTTAAACTATTTTACATACTGTTGGGTAGTTTCTTCTACAACAGTGCATACGATTCTTTAAAGATCGTCATATGTTATAGATGATGTATCACAGTAGCTATAGCTGACAAATAAATGTTCAGGACGGTCCTCCACTACTTATTACATATTAACTGAGCTGGCAACTGGCTTTAAACTGAGTATAAAGTGAATAAATGTCTAAAGAACACCCAAAAAAAGCAGCAGTAGCCACCTGTTGGACTGGGTTTGGAGCAGTGTGCATGCAGGTTGGTAGGTCCCAGGTTAAAACCGTGCAGCAGCTGGTGTTGTGTCTATGAGCAGCCATGTATGAACACTTACCTGCTCCTCGCTGCATATTGCTCTGGATTGCTCTCCTGCGTGAGCAGGAGAATGGAGCCGGGGTATCACCTACCATTCAGTTTAAAACGCATGCCGCTCTTGTACTCACGATTTCTGTAGCGCTTTGAGTCGTGCGACAGTCCAACATAATGTCATGCCATGCCATCTTTGATTCTAATGCACAGGACTGCATTGAAATATTCATCTTTGCATCTCTCGTCATTTTGCGAGACATTCCTTTGTGTTTGACCTCCATTATCCCCAGAATAAAAGCATGTCGGTGACACTATGGGTCCACAGAGACATCCCCCCCCCCTCCCCCCTGCACACAGCTCTCCCTCCTTATAGAGGTTTTCTTCTTTCTCTCCTCTGGTTCCTCTTCGTATTTCTTTTTTTTTTTCCGGCTGTTATTGGTAGTGTGGGAGGAAGTGGCTGTAAAGGAGAATACAGGAGAACAAACCGAGACTTTGCTGCTACACGTCCATATGCCCCACGGCCAGACTCACCTCGCCCCCTAGAGGGTGCAGAAACACCTGATTGATGTGGACTGTGTCCTAAACTCACACATACACACACTACGCAGCAATCTAAAGCAATCCCATCGAAATCGCATCACATTCTACAAGCAAGTCTTTTCTCCCTTCCAGCATCTCTTCCCATCACAGTCCCTAGTCGTAATATCGGATTATTTTTTCATTTCAACAAATCATCGAAGGTGTCCTCTGAGCCAATTGAAGTCCCGAGACAATTGTGACTCGAGTTGTGCAAATTGAATCACAATGTAGCTTGATATCTGGCGGGTGGTCTTAACGTTTTGTGTACTCAGTGGAAGTGGAAAAGACAGACCGGGGGCCGACTAAGGGAGCGAGACACTTTCAGCCTCACCCCTTGGCAGCATCGACATCCCACTACTTGTCACTTTTTACTTGACACCCCGTCCTCACACAGAGCACATAAATGCCTCGCCATTACCCACTCTGTTTTCCTTTATAGACCAGGGAGAAAATGGAGGCAAAGAAAAGCAAACCCGAAGACGCGAGCGGTGATGAATAAAGCCTGTATTGTCGGCAGAGGAAGTGCCTGTGCCGATAATTAATCATCCCGTGTGTTTGTCTTTCCTGACGCTGCATCCTCTCCAAAAGCTGCCGTAAGAGAGAAAACAAAAATACATGAGGCGTTGAAGGAGGAAAATAAAGAGGCTTATTAGATCCATTTCCCTCTGCTAGTTTCCACTGGTTGGATGATATTGCGGTGATTGAAGAGAATGGTGTGTGTGTGTGTGTGGGGCTGTCTGAGTGTGTTTGTTTGTGTGTGTTTGCACCTGAAGGAGGTGATGACAAAATACTTAACATTATTACTGGCATTTATGAGTTTACTGAGCGACTGTCAATGCAGTCATCAGCGCTTAACTGATTTCCAGCATTCACATTGAGGCCTTTACTTTCACTCATAAACCTGATGTTGCAACCGGGGAATGATTACACGCGAAGGAAGTTAATCCATTCAAAATGTATAGATAGGAGAAAAAAAAACGGGCGCATTAGCTTTGCGTGCTTCAGAGTGAAATTAAGAGAAGGGGAACTCTTTCAGCATCACGAAATCGGATGTCGATCGCCTGCGATGTCGAGTTGAACAAAGAAAGGGTGGAGAGATGAGGAGGAGGAGGAAGACGGGGGTTCATTGGGGGAGGAATGGACAGGAGACGGTAGAAGGTTAAAGGGGGAGGAATGGTAGCCGTAATGGGGTTATTCGGTGGGGGTGGGGACTGTACGAAGCATCGGAAGATACATACATACATACATACATACTTAGATAGTTTTTCGTAATGAGGCTATGGTGTGTGTGTGTGTGTGTGTGTCTGTTGCGTGACTAATCTGTGCCAGCTACAATGAGTGACGGAGCGAAGGGCTGATCTCTTGGAGTGATCCACATGCCCACTGACAGCACGCCCATAAGAGAAACACGCAAACATGCCTCCAACACGCAACGCACACGTCACCGATGCACATGTGACATTTCTGCACGCCACGGCCGTGTAGGCTAATTGCATGGGTACACACTCTGGCATGGTAGTAGGTAGGCCTTTACTCTACAGCGGAGAGATCGCAGCATGTGTATAGCAGCGGTTGATGGAGCGTGACTCGCTTGTGATATTTTTATAACTTAAGTAGATGTTCCTACTCTTTTGAATATCGGATGGCACAAAAGGAGCAGGAGAGCGATGAGCTTTGTAAAGAATAAAGACCATCTCAGAGCCTTGTTTCAGTGCAAAGAAGTCCATTTTGAAATCCACCAGACGTCCCAAAAGCACTAAATGCTGCGCTCTACCTCGCGCTTGGTGTGCCAGTGAGCCTCTGCGTGTGCGTGCGGCCGTATCGTGTGAGAAGAATCCTGTAAAGTCATGAAATCCTCCTCTGTTTTGCCTCGTTAGAAGGCCCCGCCGCACAGACTAATACCTGGCGATCGCACAGTGCAAGAGGAGACTGATGCCGTTAATGTGTCGGCCACATGTCTGCGTGCCGGTCCAACTCTTATCACTGCCGCATCAGACAGGCTTTTTGGAGGATTTAGAAGCTTTAGAAAATGCAATCATTGTTGTTATCGTCCTCAACTTTTCCTGCGTTGACATAGAAAGTCAAGAGTTAGACGTGTGCTTGATTTTATTTTCCAGACCTTCAACGCAGCAGATATGAGCACATGTCCCTGCATGTATAAGGTTAATGAAATTAAGGACTGGGTTTGTGTTTGTGGCTGCTCTTTTCATCTCCACCTGCACAGAGTTAACACACCTTTATTTGCATTTTTTTTACATTCCTTAAACCAACGGGTTTGCTTTTCGTTTTTGTTGTTTTAACATAAATATGCCCCTCGTTCCAGCCAATTCACCCTTTTCTTTTTCTTTTTTACAGCAAACCACGAGAAGCCCTCCAGGAAGCAGAGTATCAGCACAGCATCCTCAAACCCTGAACCCAGGAAAGAGAGCCTTCCACTGCCCACCACAGTCAATGAAAGCAGCCTCCTCCTGGAAGTAAGAAACCACATGGCTGTTGTCTGTATGTGTGGAAGAACTTTGTGAACAGAAAGTATTATGTGTGCGTACGTATGCCGTCCTAAGTATATTTGAATGATATCACTTTTCACCATGCTGCCTTCAAACCGTTGCCTTTTTGTTTGTACCCGCGATGAAATACTCGCAGAGCATTTGTGTCCGAGTGTGACTGAGTGAGTGTGAGTTGGGGGGGGGGGTCTTTTCTTTTGTGTGTGCATGCGTGTGTGCCCTTCGCCCTTTGCCCTGACCTCCTTTGCAGAGCTGTGGTGTTGCGTGACATACGGGTGAGGCGGGAGTGTCAGAGCTGATGGAGGAGGTGGGGACTCACACATGCTGGCGGCTTTAGCAGCCAGTCAAGTGTGTGTGTGTGTGTGTGTGTGTGTGTGTGTGTGTGTGTGTGTGTGTGTGTGTGTGTGTGTGTGTGTGTGTGTGTGTGTGTGTGTGTGTGTGCGTGAGTGCATCTCTGTCTGGATGCATGTAGTCGTGTGTGAAAGTGAGCAGAAGAGAGTGAGAAGAACACACCAAGCCTGTCAACATTAATCAGAGCAAATCGGAGATTTGTTTTTTGTCAGTTGACCTCAGACCTTTAATCAGACAGAATAAGATTATCATACGTGCATATATTTCAGGGTATGACACGGCATGTCTTTTAGATGATACCAGGACACCCAGTCGAACTTGGCTATGACCAATAACGCACACGATGCATGTTCCTAATATATGTTACATAAAAGTTGAAAATATGTCGTTAGATTCCGAGAGAGGCGATTGTTTCTCTCGAAGGCATCCGAGCAGACAGGATGTCGTAGTCAGACACATGCAGCAGCACGCTATGTGGGGATTTCATTTAGCATCAGACCACTGCTGCGCAATCAATATCTTAATGGCTGTCTGTCAAACAACAAACCACACTGATCGTCGGCCAACAACTGTGTGCGCACACACGCACAGGGGCGAGCTGATCCACTGATGCTTCTGTTAACGTGTTGGGTTGTCTCAATGGGGCGGTAAACAAAAGGATAGATTGACCGTAGCGATGGGCCGCCTCCCTTTGCGTGACTCAACCTGCACCGGGGCCTCACAGCCAACTGTGCATTAGTAGTTACGGGGATGGGTTCCCGAGAGAGGGGCAGGCGGATATGTTTGTGTGTGTTTGGTTAGTGGAATTGCATGTCTTTGTATGTGTTTGTTTGACACGTACATTTTTCATGCTTGTGTATGTTTGCGTATCCATTTTACACCATATATTGTATGTTTTATGGTATATATTGTATTTAAATCTAAATTTCAAGAGCCAACTTGCTGATGCAATCCATCCAATAGTTGTCGACACATTTAAGTCAGAACCAAAAATGTCAGCCTCATTGTGGCGCTAGAGGAAAAGTCAGGGAATCACCAAAGTCAGTAGGGATCATCCTCTGGGGACCATACATATGTCTACCAATTTTCATGGCAGTTCACGCGGTACTTGTTGCGATATCTGCCTTCCCTCGAGCCACACAGCTAGCTGTAATGTGTTTCTGATGTGTGACTGCGGTCTCACTCATTGGCTGATATCCAGCAATTTCTTTTCCAGACATTCAATATATCAGAACCCCATATTATGCTAACCTTCGTATGTGCGTGAAGGATATGGCTTCCTGATGGAAGAAGGTCTGCATGTTTGTCATGACCTCATCATCACTGCTTTCATCTCGCTGTGACAGCGGGACCGAAGGAAAAACCAAAGGAACTCTGTCGAAACAATGAGACACGGCTGCCCCGCCACCATCACCACCACCTCCTCCTCCCCTCCTCTCCCATGCTTCCAGATCCAGTGAACTAATATTTTATTTTGGGCTCTGCGTGCAAAGCGCCTCTTACGATTTGTAAGTCAAAGCTTTTAGTCTCCCTGGGGCGGTTACGGGAGCCGGGGGTGTCGTAGTTGCAGATATGTGGCGGAGCAAGCCAGCAGCAGGTGCCTGTTTCCATTACCTAAAGGCTTTAGTATGCGAGGAAGTGAGGGAAATGTGAATGGAGAAAACACACAAAAATAGCATGCAGCACAGTGCAGCCAATACGAGTACAGTATTTCTTTCTTTAGTATAACTATTTTCTTATTTCAAAATAGAGGTATAAAGGTCTCTCTCTTGGTCTTTAGCTTGGTTGTTTTTCATAAAGAAAATAGAATAATAATTATTTAAGAAGTATAGGCATTTTTCTACATTGTAAATGGCCTCTCTTATTCCAACATAAATGATGGGTGTTCCCATAATAGTTTTGGGCGTGTGAAAAATAAATGTATTCATCTATAATATATTTGTCATTCCGTCTTGGAAAGCCAATTATTACACTAATCAACTCTAAAAAAAAAACGTAGTGTTTTTGCCTGCACACAGTCTGTCAGGTCTCAAGTCCAAGGCCTATTTGTTCTCAGAAAAATAAAAAAGCCCTTTCGAAAGAAAATGCAGAAAATTGACTGTGGCATTTCAATGGCTTTGACGAGGAATGGAGAAAGGCGAACGGGCTAAAAAAAACTAAATGAACCCAACATGTAAATGTTGGCCTTTTCATGGCCTTGTTGAACCTCATAAAGGCAACATCACATCCAAGTATATTCAGACTGTTTACATGTCCATTTTAGAAACTATGCTGAGCTATATTGATCCCACATTACCATATGTTTATTTCCAACACACAGATCTTTGATAGCCAAATCCTGTTTAGCAAGTGCTAAGTCAGATTAAACAATCAGAAAAAGTGCTTTGTTTGCAGAGCAGATATGTATTTGTGCATGTGTTATTTCTCACTAAAGTGAGAAATCATTTTGTCATTAGCATCATTTGTTTTTAAGTGCTTGCTGCAGAGAGCTGTGTGTCTCTATATGAGCCCCCCCCCCTTGGATGTTATGAACATGTGCCAGTTGAACTTGTCAAACAACATCTACATCTACACCACCAAGAGCCCCTGAGTCATCCGCGCGTCTTGCTCCCCCCCCCCCCATCATATATACTTTCCACATATTGTCATATCATAGTCCAGATATTTTTCTGTCACAGCGTTGCTTTGTCACGCTTTGACTCAAATACCTCGTGGACAAATTGCTCTGTTCACAGACGGACAGGTATCGCAGTCTGTCATGCGGTCGGGATGGAGCGGCGTGCATGCAGGGAGCTGAGCATTACTCTGCTCGCTAAGGCAATCAGATCAATGTTAGGAGAAAGTGAGGGAGTGAGTGTGAATTTAGAGGCCACAGGGATATATGCCACATAGAACACACACACACACACACACACACACACACACACACACACACACAAGGGGAAGACCTGCACAGTCTCGCAGTAAAATAGAGATGACAGACTCTGGCAGCAGCAGTCACGCAAGTCAAGTAGCCTTGCAGTTGTCACGCTATCACAGCTGTGCACAACACACATGCACACTGAAAGACTCTTCCACGTCTCCTTCCCTTGTTTTCCTTTTTTTTTCCCTCTCCACCTCCATCTGTCCTCCCCTCCTCGTTTGACTGAAGCCAGTTATGTATTTATTGAAATTATTTCTCTTTAATCAACACTTGTCTCTGTGAGCTGTGCCGGCCAAACACATTATTTGTGCTTGTGTGTGTGTGTGTGTGTGTGTGTGTGTGTGTGTGTGTGTGTGTGTGTGTGTGTGTGTGTGTGTGTGTGTGTGTGTGTGTGCGTGTGTGTGCGTGTGTGTGTCTGGAGTTTCTCTGCTTTTAATCAACGTGTTTGGTATCACAAATCAAAGCATGTTAGCAGTCAAACGGACTTAATTATCAAAGTTTCTGATGAAATACATAAATTTAAAAGGGGAGCAAATTGGTGTGTATGTCATCCTCAAGTTGACTGCTTTAAAAGTACCACGAATTGAAATACCGCCAGAAAATATTCTACAAAATCTTTCAAAAGCAATATTTTGCATTGCAAATCAGCAAGTTTTATTTGGCCCACTCACTTCCATAGCCATCTGTCTTTCATTCCTGCTCCAGTGTCCAGTATTATTACATTTCTTCATTTTTACAGTTATTTGCTGTTCTGATAATTATGGAAAGAATGATATAAATGTGCTATAAAAAGTCTGGCTTGAGTCAAATTCTGGCTGCGTAAAATAAATGTACAGTAATGTCTGTGACCACAGTTGGGTCGTAAATAAAAAACATTTGACTCTGTTGCACTGTGTTTCTGCCGGGTGCAATCATGCCATCTAAAGCTAGCTTTACAAAGATGGCACCGATTAAATCCAGTTGTTTGTGTTTGTCAATTATGTATTTGTTGCACTTGAGTTTATTTGCTGCATGAGTTGCCCTGAGTCACTGCTTATTCCTGTCTCTCTGTGCGTGTGTGTGTGTGTGTGTGTGTGTGTAGTCTCTTACAGGCTTTGCCTTGGTAGTGAGCAGTGATGGGATGGTATTTTATGCCTCTTCAACCATTGTGGACTATCTGGGATTTCATCAGGTGAGTTAAACGTCTCAAATATATTTTACACGTACAAAGCTGAACAAAACTTGTATCAACTGACAGACTAGTTGTCAGCGTCATCTTCAACTGCAACATTTCCCTGAAAAAGTAGGTGTGTTGTTCCTCCCTCTGTATTCAGCTGGTGGTATTTACGAGCCCAACTTATCATGTTTTTAACTAATTGTCAGTCATCCAATGTCCTCCTGCCTGAGGCCGAGGTAACCTGAATCCATGAAACTATTTTGGGAATTTAGGCACCTGACAGCAAACACAACCAGTATGAAAAATGCCAAAACAATGGTAATATTGATCAATTTCTTGTTGTGGTCTTGTTTTAGGTAATATTGATATAATAATCATACAAATTAATATATTATATCTCAACCTCCGCTGTTTGGACAGGAAGTTACTGCTCCCCACAAAGAGATATTCTGTCCGGTACATTACCATAAATAGTTGTGTTTTTGTACAGATAAAACACATGTTAATTAGTGAGCTTTAGAGGTGCTGGTAGGTGGATTTTCATTTGGAGATGTTTCCACTTGATTCCAGTCCTTATGCTAGGCTAAGCTAAGCAGCTGCTAGCTTCTTATTTACAGTGCAGTCATGAAAATGGTATTGGTCTTCTCATCTCATCCTCACTCTCTTATTTACCAAAAAGAGTTCTTTAATAGCTTGGATGCATTATAAAATAAATTTAGAATCAAACAGGTGTCATTATTTACATTATATTAGAGATATGCAACACCTAGTTATATCCATTCTTCCAAAGGTAAGCTAATAAATCCACTCCTGGGAAGCCTCTCACGTCGCCCCTTCTCAAAGTCAACAAGTGTCAGAGGTCTCCGCCATCATTCACAAAGTTCACTATTTCCCTTTTTCACCCGCAGACGATGTTTTCTCTTCCATCCATCCCTTTCTACTTTCTTTCCTTCCCATGCTACGGCTAATGAGTCAGAGTAAAAGTCTCTCTTTCAGTCTGCCTGATAACTTCATCTAGAGGGGCAGACTGAACCCGCTAAGTCACAGCTAAGAGGCCACAGGAAGGTGAAGACCTCCGTTTCACCCTGAGATACACACTGTGGGTGTCGGTGTGTGTGCGGGCACTGATAAGTCACCAACGGTTTAGCTTCCTTCCTCTCCGGCATTAATTATGGATGATATCAACACAGGCTTGCCTGTACTGCGATGCTAAAATCATCTCCCTCCTTCAAAACCATGAATAAAGTGCTTTTCACTGTTAAAATCCCTCCTTTGCCCTCATGTCTGCTCACACACACACACACACACCTACACACACACACACACACACACACTACACACACACACAGCACATTGACACTTTGGGGGTGGAAATTATTCTGCTACAGCGCTCCTACTTGGCTTACAAGCAGACGGGGGCAGTAACCCAGCGCCATGAAATCGACATGCGAACCACAGCGGTCTGAAAGATCCTGCCACAGCGTGTGTCTGTGCACATGAGTGTACAAGTGTGTGTGTGAGCAGGGTGGCATGGGAGCAAGTGGAGACAGACAAAGGAAATTAAAACCGTAAAGTGCTTAAAATGTGTGTGTATGCATGTGTAAAAAAAAAAGGAAAACTGTTCAATATAGTTCATATAAACAAGACTACGAGCTATGCTATGCTAGCGGCTCTGCGAAGCTGCACACAGGAACAGCGGAGTTTTGAGCTAAACGCTAACATCAGCATGCTAACATGCTCACAATAGCAATGCTAACATGGTGAAGATAAACAGGTCAAATGTTTACAGTGTTCACCATCTTAGTGCAGCGTGTTAGCATGCTAACATTTGCTATTTCGCACTAAACACAAAGTACAGTTGAGGCTGTGTGATAAGTTTGGAGGTACTGGACAAAGTGAAGTTTTAAGCTGGTGGTGCTGGATGAAAAATCAGGGAATTTCCTCCGGGGACCTTGTATTTCTGTACAAAATTTCATGGCAATCCATCCGATATTTGTTGAAATATTTCAGTGTCAAATTCAATCAAAATTCACCAAGTCACACCAATACAACCTTTTTATTTTACAGAACATAGCAGTAACAGTGATGTAAGTTCTGTTCATACTGCCAATTTTTCATCAATACTTTTGAGTTAACAAATGCAAAAACATACTTTACATGCTCAAGAGAAAGAGCCAAAGCAGTTTGTGTGATATGGTCATGTTTGACCAGAGGCAGACGATCACTGTTTATCTATACATCAAATTCAAATCATGTAGTTCTCTGTACCAAAATACAGGTGACTTTAAATACAAACTGTTCTATATGAGAAACCTAAGAATGAATGAGTTGTTGACAGTCTGTCCTTGCAGTACATAAAAGAAGTACTCACGGATCACCATGTTATATTTCAGAGACTGTCCCCAAAACATTCCCTTAGCCTTTCCCACATTTCTCGCAAATAAGCTATTGGTTGTTTTTAAGTCACATAGTTTGCCTCTAAGGCCTTGACAACATGTCACATAATTTTGAGCCCACAATTGTAGTCAGAGGGACACTTATCCCTAATATACCACAGGAAAAAAAGAAAAGAGAACGCTTCACTAAGTAGCACCACAAGAAAGCCCCGGAGAAGAGCAGAAAACCTCCACTGGCCTTTGATCCCATTTGTTAGCCTTTGAAGGTCAGCGAAAATATCACTTATTCTCTTTTCTTTTCCCCCTCTTCTTTTCCTCCCTGCGTTTTTTACGAGAAACATAAACAATAGTCACTCGATCCGTCTGTCTGCCTGACTGCCGGTAGGGAACCAAAACCACAGGACGAGGAGCCCGCCGAAGACGGTGGGAACAGATTGTGTTTTCAGAGGCAGGCGATCAAAAACCCTCGCGTGCCACCAGTGTGGAAATTATGGAGAGAGTGCAGGGAGGAGGGAAGAGGAGAAGGTTGAACGTTTTAGTGAGGAATCTGTCATGGAATGACAGAAAGCAAAGCTATTGCTGGAAAAGAGCGAGAGGCATGACGAGTGTGGGCTGGAACCCCGCTCACTCTGTGTGTGTGTGTGTGTGTGTGTGTGTGTGTGTGTGTGGATGGGGAGGGCAAGCTGGGCTGGACTGCTGTTCGAGAGCCGGTGTCACGCGATGTTTGACAAACACAGCTGCCCTCGCTGGCCCTACAGCGGCCCTTAGACTGTTACAGTACTAAGTGAATGCTCCTGTGTGTGTGTGTGTGCAAAACACATATCCATTGATGCAGTGTGCATGTACTGTATGTTTTCGTAGACTTTGTGTGTACAGTATGGTCCTTATGAGTGTATCGTGGGGAAGTTAACATGCTCCCTGGGAATCCTGAGGCAGGCTGAGTGTATCAGAGCAGCAATAGCAGGAATCCCCCGTCTAAACAGCATCCACCAGCTGCACTGATGGCAGCACAACGCAGTCCAAAGTCATTCTGGTGCAATCTCATGTTTCTGAAGACTTTCATGAGATGACAAAACAAAGAGTCTAAAACTGGAAATGTCCTTTCCTTGACAAACGTACTAAACGCCGCTCAACTTTCCCCGGCAGACTGACGTGATGCACCAGAATGTGTTTGACTACATCCACGTAGACGACCGCCAGGAGTTCAGACGCCAGCTCCACTGGGCCATGTGTCCTCCGCAGGGGAATTCAGCACACCAGGACGGCCAGCTAGCTGCAGGGACCGGTGGGTAGCTTACTGGGAAGGGATGAACCAGTTCCCCTTGGGCAAGCTGTTGGGTTGAAATGTGGATATGGGTTTGATCACAGACATTCTTTGTTACATTTTTTAATTTTGAAGTTCTGCTAGTTACTTTTGAGATCTAGAGTATGTCTATCTCCCATTGTAGGTTTGCCACAACATTTGCAGTTGAAATTAAACTCTTCTTCTTCACCTCCTCCATCTTTCTCCATTACATTTCAGGTGAGGACTTTGTAGTGAGCAGCCTGTTCCATTCTCCGGAGGCAGGGGGAGTTCCTCCTGAGCTCTCCTGCTTTCTCAACAGGTGTTTCATTGCCAGAGTCCGATGCCTCTTGGACAGCACCTCCGGATTCTTGGTGAGTGGTCGGAACCAAACTGCCAGCTAAACTGAGCAGTAACATTAGTTTTCAATGCATTAACGTTCACGTAGAAAAGTGCAGAGATATGCAATGAAAATTAAACCATGGAGTAAATGTTGCCCACTTTCTGGGAGAAGACCCAGGCCTATAAAAAGTATTATGACCCCTTCAGCACAGCAAAAAACGTTTTTTAATTGTAGTGTGGACAGTTATTTATAGTTGTATTGCAATGCATTATGAGGTAATTGGGTGCCTGGACACAGCAGCAGAATAGGAGCCTGGTTCATCCCTCATGGCTGTGACTAGAGTGGTTTGGAGAACAGCAGTGGAAAAGTTCAGGGCCATGATGACAGAGCAATAAGCATACGGGTTTGGACCATTTCATCAGGGTCATTAAAGTTCACTGTCACCAAGTCTGCTCTGGCTGCACAGAAATTGTAGAAGGCCGTTTTATTCTGGAAGCCCTTATAGCAAAGTAGTGAGCAAATACTGGTGAGATGCTTTCCTGATCAGTCAACATAATTGCAGGCACACAAAATATGAATGTAATGCATGTTTTATTGAACATATCTGCTCGCCACAGAAGCTTAATAGATGGCGGTGGGTCTTTGGTCCAGGCTGAAAATATCTCAACAACAACTAATTTGCTAATTAGCAAATGTTAGCATGCTAACAGACTGGAAGTGGACCGCTAAACGACCCTTAAATTATCTGCTAAATAGGCCAATTATGTGCTAAACATCAGCATGCTAGCATTATGCGCATGTTAGCATGATGATGTTAGCGTTTAGCTCAAAGCACTGCTGTACAGCCTCAAAGAGCTTCCAGCTCAGCTGTAGATGCTTAGTCTTGTTTAAATACTAATGTGGTTCCCAGTGTGTGTATGGTTCTTTTTATTAAATATGACATAAAGACACAGTGTCCCGACTGTATAGTACACTGTGTTTCAGTACAAGTTGACACTTCCCAATGTCTCCTGGAATCAAATTGAAAACTAGTTTAAATACAAACGTAAAAAATGCAAAAGAAGACAAGTAAATGTGAACTTTCAAGGGACATGAATAAAGTAAAAAAAAAAGAACATGTAAGACGTTTGGAAGAGCATAGCCTAAAGATCATGTGTTCAAACCAGTAAATTCTTCTTCTCTTCTCTCCCAGACTATGCAGTTCCAGGGTCGGTTGAAGTTCCTCCACGGTCAGAAAAAGAAGTCAGCCTCCGGGGCTCTGACGCCTCCCCAGCTGGCTTTATTCTGCATAGGTGTACCCCTTCTACTGCCCTCCATCACTGAGATGAAAATGAAGAACATGTTAATGCGGGGAAAGAACAAGGGAGGAGGTGGAGGGATGATCTCTGCACTGGAGCATGGGTGAGAGAACCCGTACAGTCCATGAGCGTCATCCTTGCAACGTTAACCAAAGTTAGAGGAATGATGTATATTCACACTGTGTCTTAGTGTAAAGCCACTGATTGTTTTAATGGGGGCGCTATACTGTAGTTAAAGGTCAAGCTTTTTAACACAAACTTGATGTCTCAGACACCTTTGGTCCTTTGATGCATTTTGGCAGCTTGTTATCTCCTCTAGAGATTACACTGATTTGCCTGATGGGGGAGCTAGAAGTAAAGGTCAAAACTATAAACCTTGAAAGGCCACATCCGCTACATCAGAACTGCCCTCATAATTCACAAGGGCCAATATGTTTACTTTGGTAAATATGTAAAATCATACTTCGTGACTGCCTTGAGTAAGATCCACGAGGCAGCGGTACACAAACATATTCAAACACTCTAACAGTGTTGGAGTGATGGAAAATGGGTATCAGTCCTTGTGTATTATTCATTCTTTAATTCATTTTCAATATATACCAGCGTATTGCCCAGCAACAGCTTTATGAACACAGGCATAAGCCCTTTCCTCGCCCAGCAGGCTCCGACACCAAACCATACGAGTGCTGGATGCCTTACCTGTGGCCAATTAGGAGCAAATACATGTCCCAGCTTGGATGAGGCCCTCTGCGCTTCATGCATCATTAACAACTTTGGGAGGCAGAGAGGCCAAGAGTTGAGCTGTAGTCAGGGAGCAGAGCCCCACCACCCCCTCTGCTGTTCATTCCTTCTAAGCATCATCCAGGTTTCTTGAGAAACATACCAATTACTTATAAGTGGACGCCATGTTGGCTGGTTGGATCACAACATCAGGCTGTGGAGCTCATAGGGTTGGGTCTTCAGTATGAGAACACAGTGACATGTTCAAAATACATGGCAAGCTGGGAAACACTTGAAAATGTGTATATTTACGTATGTAATGTTTTTAAATAGACAATGTGTGCTGCCTGGGTCCAAAGAGGTAATACTACTCCAAAGCCTTATCTTATCAATATAGTGTTATGTGATCCAGTCGGCCCTTTCCACAGCAATCATTTTGACATGTAATCGCAGGGTAAACACATGTGTTTTTAATCAATTATGGCCCTGTTCCATTTAGGTGGGACAGGGCCCTAGTATTGCCATTATAATCAGAAGTTTGAAATGGCCATTTTTCATAACAAGGAATATAGTATTGCCAATATGTAGTGACCATAATGCATTGATGACCTCAGCAAAAGGTTCGGTCACGTTGCTGAAAAATGTAGATTTGAAACATTCTTCTTCTACAATAATCAGCAGACAGCACGACAAATGGCCAACATTAGCTGACACCACTGATGGATTTCTCATCGCTAACAAAGTTAATTAAACACTTGAAATATGTGTTTGTAAGATTAGAAATGTTTTTAGGTTATTTTCACTGAATACTCAGTGTTTTAAGAGGAAATGAAGATGCGTTGTCCTGCCTATTAACTTGGATTGCGGGCCATCATTGATCTTTGGGCTATGGATGTTGACTCTGTTCTCAATTTTCAGATGAGATGAATCCTGGAAAAGATGAGTCACTTTTGGAATGATTCTCTCGTGAACTTAAGTGAACCAAGCCTAGATATTTGGGCTTTGAGTCACTCATCAATCAGTAGAATAAACAATCAGTTTGTGGACGATCCCATATGGATTTCTGGGCGGATCAATGATATTTCAAGAGACCACCTCTTCTTGAATGTCCTCAAGGACTACAGAAACGTTGTATAATCTACTCTGATTGGTTTGTCATCTTGTTTCGTGACTAATGATCTCCTTCTTCCATCCCTCTCTCCTCCCCACCCCTCTTTTCATGCCTCTCCTCTCCCTCACAGTGAGCGAGGGGAACAGCTCCGGAGGCATTCCTTCGGTGGAGGAATGGGCGACATAGCAGACCCCGTCCTCCTCTCCTGTCCCACTCCTGGCGCAACCCAGCGGGGTCACCACACTCCCTGGACCCCGCTCTCCAAAGACAACCTCAAGTACCGCCCTGAGGGTTACTACAACCAGGAGGAGCCCCTCAACTACTGCAAGTCCACCATGGTGTCCCATAAAGGTGTTAGCCCAGGCCAGGGCTGCGGCTGGCCCCTGCGGCCAAACTCCGGTCCCCTCAGAGCGGGCCAGGGTGTCGGCTACATCCCCTCTAACCGCATGAACAAGGCCGGCCAGTACGGGAAGCCATACCGCCTTTCCCCTAACTGCCACAGCGGCAGAGGCGGCGAGGTGTTTGTCTCTAAGCTCTACGGGAACGTCCAGATCCCCACAGACCCGGATGCCTACTGCGTAGACCTGGTGAAGAACGAGAACGGCTACGGGGAATGCTACGATGGCCACCTGATGTCCGAGATGCAGCCCATCAAGGTGGAGCACGACTCGGACTCTGAGAACGGCTGCGATGCCTACGGGCGACCCTGGGCGTGCCGCGACCCAGAGGCCATCGACCGCCGCTACGGCAACGAGGTATACGACCAGAGCTCAGGCCTCCATCTCAAATCAGAGGCGGAATATTATGATCCGCAGTACTCGCCCTGCCAGCGAGGGAAAGCAGGAATCAGCCCACAGTACAACAACGCCAACTATCAGAACTATGCAGTCAACAACGGCGGGAACACAACCGGACGTCTGTTAAAATGTGACAAAGACTTGGGCAATCACAACGACAACAGCCAGTTTAGTCCTCAGAGACTCTCTCACTCCGACTCTCTATGCAGCAACCAATCTGTCAACCTCATGGACTCACACGTCTATCCACAGGACCCTCACAAGGCCTACATGCACCCGGACTACAACAAGCATGGCACTTACGAGTTCAAAGGTCACGGCCTGGTCCATTCCATCAAGCGGGAGCCCATGGACTCCCCACCGTGGTCTGAGAACGCTCACAACATAAGCCAGTCCATGATGGTTGGTCCGAGGAACATTATGCCATGTGTTATGAGCACGGGTCACCACAAGTCCAGTCCCTACATTTATATGCCATAAGAGTGATTGGAGCAAACACAGCAGATCATTTCTCACACACACACACACACTCTCAAACAATCAGTGTGCATTAAAGTACTTTGTATTGCGCCAAATGCACCAGCATTACAAAAGGATTCCCAGGATGTTAACATTTAAATGACTTCTTCTTCAGTTCGATGAAGAGGTCACAAACAAGGCTCAGGTTCTAGTGTTCGTGTTGTGACAATCAAAAATAATACCTTGAATCCAGTTTGTGGAGTTAGTTTTTAAGGGATACATTTTGTAGTTGGTTCCTAGCACTTTTGGATTTAGTGAGACAATTTATGTCTAGAGACACAATTTCATTTTGGTTTTATGTGTTGTGTACACCTGGCTTTTGTGGGAGGAACAAAGATTTTGCTGTAAAAAGAGACATTTTTTTAAAAACATTGTACACAGGAGATGACTTACACCTACTGCTGGGCTTATCAAAGGAGATGGCACACAGTCAGTGATAACAAGTCAGGATGATCTGCTTTGATGGTGGTTCTGCATGTTTTAGTGCTTCAACTATAAATCGCCTACCTTTTTCAGTGATGTTTGAATGGAATCTAGTGGTTTCTATGCATTTTAGACTTTAGACTATTAAATCAACTTTCAGAGACTTGAAACTTAATCAATTGCAGTAAAAAAAAGTTTGGTCCCTCCTCATTCATGCATTCCTGCAGCTACAGAAAAGCTGTTTGTTTCAATGCATGACACAACCAAATTGACATCTTATTCACAACTAGTTTGTTTACTCAAGATTGATGTCCTGAATTTGATTTCCCAAGATCACAGCGTACAATGCAGTGCTGTTGTCAGAGCGCCCATTAATCCACCACCAAGGACAGTTTAACAACAACAACAAAAGGTTTCTCCTTGCAAATGCAGAAACCTTCGGAAAACGTTTTATTTCATAGACGGAAACGTGTAAAACTATTGGCCAAAGCTTTAAGTATATTCACTACATCTGTTTATTAAACTAGAAACTGAATACACGAGGGGGCGGATGAAGCACCACCACCTGTGGTTCAAGCATGTGCTCCTTGGCTCTGAGATAAAAGATCACACTTGAATTGCCCTTTAACTTGCAGGACCTAAGATGAACTTGGACCTAAGAAAGATGGTCTGCACCGCTTAAATGACCATATAATTACTCGGTTGAAGGTTTGTTTGGACGAGGTAGAAGTGTTTGAACTGAAGGAAAAGAAGACAGTCTTTTGTTAATAGGTTCGATGTTGATTATTCTTCCAAGGCGCACAATCATTTTTATCATATTAAGTCATGCAACCTGTCGAGCATACAAATAATGAATTAATTTATGTCATTTTATGTCGAAGCTAATGTTGTACAGTTTGGATTAGTGTTCATGCAAGCTCAGCATTTCAACTCAATACAGCCTGTCTCACTGCAGATACGACACATTTCCTTTTGAAATGAATATACACTTTTCATGTCGTCGTTTGAGTCCGAAAACATCCGACCTTTTCGTCACAATCAATGTTTTTGCACAAGATGAATTAAAAAGCACCAAATTGATTCGCTGTTAGAGTCTCAGTTCTGTGGAGCTACTGTTGTAGTTTCGAAATTGCACTACTGGGAGTAGTTCAGTTGAAGTTCAGCCTACCCAGACCAGGTTTTTGAGTCAACACGCACAACTGTACACGGTGTCACTGTTTTGACTTTGTCTTTTTCTCTCTGTGTGTGTTCATTTCAATAAATGTTTGATGATTCGTATTTATTGTAAGAGGCAAAAGTGTATAATTTAAAAAAAAACTACAGTTTTGAAGGCTTTTCTGTTTCACTAAGGTAAATAAATATGCTTTTTTTTTTTCTTGCTATCTTTTTTGATAATTGTTATAAAAGTCATACTTGTCTCATGGAGGAGGTAGCTGCAAGGTAGCGAACACAGTGTACATATGCAATGTCTTCCAATGTTTCTACGTGTTTTTGCAAATGGGACTTATCTATTAAAAGACTTTTTCTTTATATGTAAACTCTGGGTGAAGTGTTGTTCTTTTGCCACGAGGCAGATCGAAAACAAGGCAACCAATCACTGCCAGCTTGGTGGGCGAGTAACATATCAACATGTCCCACATGATGGCATTCTGGACTACCACCAAAAAAAAAAAAAAATCCACAGTAATCAGATTACACATAACGAGTCACTTAGACCTTTTTAGACATTTTCACTTGTCGCAGTAGGAAAAGCACAGGTGTAAATAATGAAATTAACGATGGCTTTGATTTCAGGTTTCTGGTGTCGTGCGTGCCGCCTCACTCGTCGTTAGTGGTATTAGTGACACCTGTGCTTCTCCTGCTATCACAAGTCAAATGTCTGCTGTGAGAAAGGCCTGTGTGAATATTGCACAGCTGTGAATGACGAGCATACTAATCTTTTAAGATTTGCAATAGATGAGTGAAAGCGAGCAGCAACATGGCTTTGTGCAAGAAGCAGTCCTCTGCAGAAGATGGTACAATGTTCCAAGGACTTTTTCATAGTACAAATATACATGATATTTCCTTAAAAATGCCAAATGAAAACCATGGAGCTCAAATCAAGTAATGTGAAACAATCTTATGGTTTCCTGCTCTCATTAACGCTCTCCAGAATTAAAAATTCCCAAATTCTATGGTTCAGTTAACAGCCATGTCTCTTTAGCAGCTTTTGAATTTTTCACGTACATCAAATGTGGTCTCATCCTTCAGATTTGTGTCTCTATTAATAATAAATACTCAGCAGAACAGGATACAGAGTATCTCTAGCCACATTGCCTGTATGATTAATGTGCTGTAAAGTTGGCATGACAGCTCCTTCACACGATCTGAGAAACTCAACACCAGTCTCTCACCACTGTCTAGGACGAGAGCTAGAGCCAGGGGAATGTTGGCATCCACGGAGAGGTGTAGGGCGAGACCGGGAGCAGGGAGCAAGAAGAGGCAGAGATGTAGCCTAAAAGCTGTGGTTAAGTCCTGGTCCAGGGAATTCTATAGGTAGTTAATTGTGTTCACTTGGCACATCGGGTTTAAAATCGGTCTACTTTATCCAGTGTTCCTCCCTCTGGACAGAGGAGCAGTTCATTTTTCATATACAAGTTGCATTGTAACAGAGAGAATCTGGTCTTTGATCATTAAATGCATTAAATGCATTAAATACTGTAGATTATATTGGCTCGAAAAGCCCCCCCAAAAATCAGTTAACACTAATGAAAATTACAGTTTCAGCTTGAAATAAAACTATTTTCCTTTTCTAAAGTGAGTGACATCTGATTTGCTTATATTAGATGTAAATTGGGTGAAAGGAAACTTCTAGGGTGATGCGGTTGCAGATAGTAGGACACAAAATAGAGGTTTAGGAATAAAGCAAATGGTGGGCGACCTATAATTACAACACTGGGACATGGAAAAGTGTGCATTAATATGAGAAAAATAACTGAAATCACACCACATGAATAGCTGCTGCAGGAGGAGTGTTCTCTTGTGCAGCACCATTTGGCACGGTGGCCATATTCAAAACCTCAGGTTATATGACACTGTGAATTTTTCTATTTAAATAAATTGCTCTTTATATGACCACAATTCAAGCTATTAGGTCAATATATTATATATTTGCACCAAGAGAAATATAAAGATTTTATTTTTTGTCGTTAAATTGCGTGGGCACTTGGCCAGTTAGAGCCACAAGAAACACAATGACGTGCATGGGTCATAGGCAGTGGCGGCTGGTGGAACATTTTCTTGGTAGGGCTGTGCCACATCCAATCAATTTCAGAAAACATCCCAGAATGATTTAATGCAAAAAAAAATTAAGGTATCAAACACGCATTACTACTTTGCAGTTAAATATTTAACATTTATTCCAACACGAAAAAAAGCAGTAAATAACACTTTAATAAACACGTCAGGACATCTTATTTTAATCACCCTCACAGGCAATTCAGTATAATATAATATATATAACATATAATAATATTCTGTATAATATAATAATATATATATCATATAATAATATTCTGTATAATATAATAATATATATATCATATAATAATATTCTGTATAATATAATAATATATATATCATATAATAATATTCAGTGTAATATAATAATATATATATCATATAATAATATTCTGTATAATATAATAATATATATATCATATAATAATATTCAGTGTAATATAATAATATATATATCATATAATAATATTCAGTGTAATATAATAATATATATATATGTATCATATAATAATATTCACTATAATATAAAACACACACATATATATATATATATATAATTATTTATTTATAACTATATCGGCATGATCGGAAGTGAGAATCTTTCTATGACATGCAAGCTAGAATTGAACCAGGGACGTTGCTTTTAAGTTGCACGCGCTGTTACCAGGACTCTCCGGAGCCACCTTGTTTGGTTTGACCTCGGACCTCTACAGAGACATCAGAACTCAGTACCAGTGGGGCCAGTGACTCAAAGTCTTGTTAAACGCTTCAGCACTTTTCCAGTTGCTTGCTGCCAAACAGAAAGAAAAAATAAATTCAGATTTTGTATAGTTGTACTCTGTCCAGCCATCACCTCTTGATCTTATCCGACCATTACCTGCAGTGGTTCCCTTTACTAGTTTGCTCCGATGTGAAAGAACAAGAGTCTGCCAACGATTCCACAGCTACCGTCGTTCCTCTCTCTAATCCAGGGGTGTCAAACATACGGCCCGCGGGCCGGATGCGGCCCGCCACGTCGTTTTATGTGGCCCGCGAATCCGCCAGCAAAAAAAAAAAAAAAAAATCTTTTTTTTACAAAAATTAAAAGTTAGACTTGAAAATAAAAATATCCCCATGGTCGAAATTATGAGATAGAAAGTCGAAATTATGAGATAGCATGTTGTCTGTGTAACATTAAAACTATCACAACAGGTGGACAGGAGAGGCAACAGCCCATAAAGAGGTTTTCCAACAAGAGATTGGGTCTTTCTCAACATGCGGACTTCTCTGTACTTGTAAACTCGTAGACTTGTGAAACGTCATCAGTCTCAGCCTAAGTACTGTTCCAATTCAAAGTTCACATCAAGCCAAGCACGGTCCAAATGCCCGGATGTGGCTCGCTACAGCCCAGTCATGCTTAAAGGTGTGTGAGCAGCTGTGCTCTGACCAGATACAGACTTTTAAAAGTTCAGTTTGTGAAGAAACACCATCGCAGACCGAGTTCAGGAACTAGCAGCTAATCTAACAACACAGCTAGCTAAGAGACGAGCAGGTACTCGTCTTCTTCATTAGCTGTTGATGAAAGCACAGACAACACGGACACATCATCTATCCGTGTTCATAAGACCTGACTCTCAGGAGCTCTTGGATGTAGCTGCCATGCACGGGACGATGACGGGGAGACATTAGTGATGCAGAGGTGACAAAAATAGCTTTGAACAAAGTTAATGTAATAACTTGTTCTTGATGATATTAGTCTTTGTTATTTTCTTTAATAGTTTGATAGAGTAATGTGGGTTTCTTAACCCTAAATTAAAATGATTTATGTTATAATAACAGAAATGTGCTTAAATATAATTTTACATTCATATAACTGCATGTACAATCTTTTTACACTTGAATAAACAATAATCAAATGTAGAGACAGTTATTTACCAATATGTTAGGAGTAGTTACATTTATACAGTCTTACATTTACAACCGGCCCTTTGAGGGCGACCATGATGCTGATGTGGCCCCAGAGGGAACATGAGTTTGACACCCCTGCTCTAATCCCTCAGTAGCTTGTGTTTGTTTCATCACAGTCAAGAGTGTCGCTTATAGGGAATCTCAGGATACACAAGGATCAGTTAGTGTGGGGACGATTGTGAGCGTGTATGTGCATGTGTGCAAGATTTTTTTATTTTTTTATTTTAAATTTTGTATCTTATTTAAAGGGAAGCAATAGAAAAAACACAACCTGAGAAAAGATACCTGTAATAATATGTTTTGGATTTTAAAAGTGCTGTGAATAAAGATATTAAAAGATAGAGTGGAACTTCTGTGGTTAAATTAGCCTCTGCTAGATTTACAACAACAATGGAGTTGATGCAATTGCTAAAATGTCAAATGAACCTGCATCAAAAACCACAGAAGTCACTCATGTGCACAATATTAATAATGGATGTCCATGTTAGTCTAATGTACGTGTCAGTGTGTTGGAAGATAATCGCTATCGAAGCTAGTATTTCTCCATTTAAAACTACACTTCCCTTACAGTGCATGGTTAATTCCTCTGGTTACCAGTATTTTGTTGATTCACTATGCAACAAGTTACACAATGGCCATATGCGTGTCAGCGTTGATGTTTTGTACACCCATGTAGACCCGGACAGTACAGAACAGTGCAGAAGAACTGTTCTCTTCCCCTTGGCTTAAAATCCAATTAAGATAATACTTCCTCCTCCAGGTGCTGTCCTGAGACTGAACACTGTGTTCACTTTTTTGGGGCTTTCACTTGAACAGGAACTTAACATGCATTTGTGACAGGTTATGTGTAACTGCCTGAAAATTAATTAGTTTCATTACTTGGCAGTTGGCGAGGAGTGGGACAATATCGTACAGGAGGGATAGGAAGGGCTACATGGTGTTAACAACAAGTGTTTTTGATTCATACAGTAATAAACAAAAAATGGTCGTCCACGGGCAGCGTTGTAGAGTTTAATAGAAAAACGTTTTTGTACAAGGAAGAACTACATGAGTACTTTTTTTGTTTTGCTCACCAGACATGCACCCAAAATGTGGACACTGAATATTCAAAGCTATAATGGTATACACCCCACTAAGTGCAATGTTAGACAGAGCCGAACAAGGAGGCGTAGCGCTTTTCAAGCTCTATAACATGAATTACATATGCAATTGTGCCCCTCTGACATACACACAGTTTTCTTCACAAGTGAGTAACAACTAACTCACACGAAAACTCTCGCTTTCCCCCAAAGGAAGACGTTGCTTTTGTCTCACTGCAGTGAGACTGATGATGTGACAACAAGAGGGAGGGGGAGATGAGGCTGACTTTAAATGTTTAATATTCATCAGCATGCACGCAACACTCCATCACGCCATCACGCCATCACGCCATATGACACTTGTTCTGTACGGACGGGAAGGGGTGAGAATGACGAGGAAACCGAGACAGGGAGAGTGAGAGGTGGAGAGACAAAACCTAGAGGTGAGAAAAGAGAAGTTAGCTCGGGAAAAGGGGTGAAAACAATGCAGAGAGCACATCCAATCAAGAGAGAGGGGGAGACTGCTTTGGGCAACTGTAGTGTAGGCAAAGTGTTTGATGCTTGTTGACAGCTGTATCTGTGAGGAGGGGGGGCGGGGGGGGGGAGTGTGTGTGCAGACCAAGACCTATAATCCTATACCATGCAAGGTTGCGTGACCGTTCATACCCCACTCTTTGCTGCTCCACACACCATTTGCCCTAATTGGTCACACCCACTCTCACACACACACACTAATACACACTCATATAGGCAGATGCACCAATGCATGCAGACACAACAATGTCCACATCTCCTCTCCCCATATCCCCTAGTGACAATGAGGAGAATCCTTGAGGGTATATCACAGACACGCATGTATACACTTATGCATGCACATTATCATGCACGTATACACACACCCTACTAAGCATATGGGAGACAGTCACGCAATCCCCCGCCCATAACCCCCACAACCTTGGCACTTCTTGCTTCCCGACTACAATTAGCTAATGAACAATAAACAGCACCTTGCCTTATTGCTTACTTTCTTTAGCTCAAAGCCTCTAACGCAGTAGTGCCCAACCTTTTGTTGTCTGATCTATCCCCACAGCCCTGTCAGATGAACTCAAGTACCGCTTTAAACCACCCATCATGTTCCAAATGTATTCATTGAAATTAACTTTAAACTGGATGTTATTTAACACAATTTAATCAGTTTTTCATTCGCACTACTACCAAACGAAAGCCGGATGTTTCAACCATTTACCCATTACTTTTAGCTAGGTTCTTTATTCTGACAATTCATAACTTTATCAATAAGCCATTTCAGTCATATTTTGGGGGTTTTCCACCATTTCCAACACTTTTAGCTAACTATTGCAACTGTTTTTTCCAAGCGTAACTTTTAGCTGAATATTTAAACGGGTTATGCTACTTTTAGCTAGCAATTTGAACTAGCCAAATTATCCTACTTTTAGCTGTCTATTTCAAACATATACCCATAACTTTTGACTATTATAATGATTTATCCATTATGTGTAGCTAAGTATCAACCACCTATCCACTATACAGTACATTTACCTAACTATTTGAACTGTTTATTCACGACTTTTAGCTATTCATTTGAATCATTATCCAGTATTTTGCTAACTGTTTCTGCACTGCTAGCTTGCTAACTACTTTTCAAGCAGCCTCAACCTCTACGTGTTTAGGTATTACAGCTGATACGGACATTACGTATTACTGTAATAGGTTTGTAATTTTGACTTTGTCAAATAAATTGAGCTACTCTCAAATCTTTCCAACCCCCAGGGAACTGGAGAGGTACAAGTATCCCTGGTTGGGCATGACTGCTCCACAATAGAAACTCAGAGGAAAGAGAGTTGAAGAAGAAACAACATTCATATTTCCAGTCCTGGGGATTTAAAAATAAACTGCTGCATTGTGAGTTTATTCGGTGGGATGCAGTGTTAAAATAAAATGGTTTATGTGCCCAGGGGCGACTAGCCAGTTGAAAGGTTACTGAGTGCAACCTGGTGATTCATAAACTAGATATGTAGGCCGCAGCTGACCGTGAGTCAGACACAAACGTACGCACGCAACACAACACACAAGGAAGCGTACACAGATACACAAAGTGCTTTACAGGAATGTCTCAGGAAAGCAACTAAATCAACCCTCTAACTGTGTATCTCACATGCATCCGCGAATACATACTTTATTATCATTATGTACTCCCACATTCAATCCCACAGGGCAAGGCCAGCAAACACGATCTGAACCTACAGGACTAGCGAATGCTCTAATAATACCCGGGTGAGATTAGGGGGAAGAGTACAGTGAGATTATGGAGCCACTGCCAGCACTGTCTGTTTTGGGTTTTGTTCATGCTCCAGTTGCCTGATTAATCTGCGAGGGTTACCAGAGGATAGACGTTTAAACTGCCTCTTATGCTGGCGAATGCTTCTACCTACTGGTCACGACGGCACACTGCAACTGAGGAAGAGTCAAGTCTTTTTAAATCACATCGCATGGCATGAGCTTTGAAGCCATGTCGAATATTTACATAGGAAGATGGAAGCGGCTGTTACAGGACAGCGTGATTCTGTATCCGTATCTGGATTTATTGATAATTACCGATCACAGTCTAGTCATTGGTAGTTCCACAACGCAACAAAAATATTTAAAGAGACAACATTCCCAATTCATTAGACTAATGTGCAGTATTTATCCCAGTCAGGTCACAAAAATGACATGATATAGATTTCCTCCTTGGATTTGGTAATAGGACATCTGATCCCAAATCACTGCTTGAAATCTAAGGGGTGAGCACCAACATGGACGTGAGACACTCAAACTGAGTGACGCCGAGCGATACACAATCTGCCCATTTCTCCCTCTGGAATGAGAAAGTGCTTCCCATTCTCAAGATGGCAGTGACAATGGCAACCAGAAACCTCTGAAGGGTGTGTTAAGTATTTTGGTGCAGAGCTGTTTAACATCGTGGTTGTTAAACTGTGGAGGGGCTGTGTGTGTGTGTGTGTGTGTGTGTGTTCTCTGATCTGCGGTTGGTATTTTGCCCTTGACAGCAAATGTAAAACATCTGCTTTGTCATGTGGCGTGGCCACAGGTGGAAGAACAGACTTCAACGTTTCACCCGAGAGAAAGCAGCACAGCAGCAGTTTTGTGCCCTATGTGAGTCATTGAGGATTTAAGTGGCCTACAGCGGCAAGCATTTAAACAATGGTTTTAACTATGAATGACTGAAATTAACCAGTGGATTTAGTCACTCAGAAAATAGCACTGTATGCATCCGTTCTGTCCTAAAATGATTTAGGTTACAGGAAGTACCCGGGAGACTGAGAGTTAACAAAATATAGACTTTATTTTTTAACATCCATAGTCCATCATCTTCATTTAAAATGACTGGAATGTCACTCAACCTTCAGTCTCTGTGGAGTTTGAGTCGGTTTGTAATGGGCTACGATCTGAATCAAGATGGATGAGTTGATGATCAAGAAGAGTAATCCAGCCAGCCAGATTAACACGAAGGTGTTGTAGCCTTCAAACTCCAGGAAGTAGGCTGGGCCCAACCAGATACCCTGATGGTGGAGAGAAAATATAATAGCATCTTCATACCAAAGTCAATTTCAGTTACTTTGTTCAAAGCACTGCAAACCCAAAATACGATGAAGTAAATTACCTGTCCGGCAAACCAGAGGAGGAGCAGTCCCACTCCCTGTTTTAGTGACAGACTCAGGTGAGGGATGACCAGAGGGAGGAGACACAGGTACCACAGGAAGTACTATGAAAGGATGACAAACATATGGCCACACCTGAGGCAGGTAGGACAAAACAAACGCTCCTGACTGGAAAGGACCCGCCCTCCCCCCCAGGTGGAATCACTTTCACTCAATGAGAGTCTATATATGCTGCCTTCCTCTCTTTGTTCTTACTTTTTGACCTCAGACATGACGTGTGCGTCCATTCACTTTAATGCTTTGATTTATCTTATTATTGCATATCTGTCGTGATGTCGTCAGGTGGCTCTCTCGCTAAGAAATATGCCTTTGAAAATAAAACTAAGAAGTGAACTCCAGTGTCATGACACTAAACAACAAACAACAAAAAGACAGTATCTCTTCTTAACTGGATCCTATTCCCCCAAACAAGCATCCTTATTTTCTTTTTACGGCTCATCTTAATGCTGAAAATGCTTTAGGACTACAGAAGAGAGTGGGGAAAAAACTGGGTGAATATTGACTGTTTTGATGTACCTGTGAAGTGCAGACTTTGTTGAAAGAGACAAAGATGGCGGTGTGCAGGAAGCAGCAGAAGGCCAGGTCAGAGTGAAAGGCCCACGACGCTACCAACAGCAGGATGAGCTGAGGCAGGAATGCTGCCAGGCCGAGCCACTGGCTCCACCTGCTGTCTGCACCAACAAAAGAATGAGACCAGGCTTAGAAAGCTGCATCATCTCCTGCAAGTTTACACTCCCAATTAAACAGATGAAAGGAAAACACCTAATAACAATAGCTCCAACTTTAAAACAACCACTTCATTGCTGCTGACCATGTACTTCTGCACATGAGCTTAAACTTGATGCTGGTCTTTGTTCTGTAGTTCTGTCTGCAGCAAGGTGTCACGTTAAGAGGCTATGAAGGGATGGAGCGGTGAATACCTGTGGTGAGGTAGAGCATATAGAAGTATGGAGAGAAGTTGTGTCTGATGTCCCTTCTGGTCAGATGGTACAAGTAGGTCTCATGAAGGAACTCCCACCCATACCTGACGGTTCAGGAAAGGATTATTAAGTGTATTTCTTCAGATAAGGGAGGATGTAGAGAGGCTGTATCAAAAATACTTAATGAGTAGCTTCTCACATGTAGTAGAAGAGGGCTGTAAGCATACAGAAAACTCCTCCGGCCACACTTGCAAAGAGGAACAGCTCCCGGTTGAGGAAGCTTCCCGTAAACCCGATGAACCTCCTCCACCCCCTTTTCTCCTTCTCTGGTCTGGTCTCTGGCGTGCGCAGGGACAGAGCGATGGGCAGAGCGTATGTAACGGGGTAGATCTTCATATGGACTGACAGACCATAGAGCACGGCTGCCCACGTCAGATGCCGGGCTAGAAGGAAAACAAGGTCAAAAGTATTAGAGTACCTACGTTACAAAATATTATTTTAAAGAGCTGAAAAATGTCTTTTTGAAACTCAAAAGCTCCACACACACCATCCACACCCTTACCTTCCATACAGAGTAATGTCCCCAGCACCAGAGCTGCCAGTATTGACTCAGCATTCCCTCGGCTGGACACTCCCATGGGCAGTGGGTTGAGTAGCCACAGAGAACAAACACGGCGCGCAGTCTGAACATAAATCCCCCCCCCAAAAAAAACACAACTTAATCTGAACTGTGTATTTCCAGGAAGGCTACACACTGTCGTTTTACAGGACAAAACGAATGAGGTATTTGCAACGATGGTCAGCTATTATAAATAAGCCATCCTCATACAGGATTTCTGTTAAACATCACAAATTGATTTTTTTGTGCCTTAAAAACATACCTCAGAGCTCAGACCTCTCAGACGGAGGATTCTGTAGATGAGCAGTCCTGACAGCACGTCACACACAACGAAGAGGATCTTGCCAAACACCAGGCTGAGATAGATGTTCGGGGTGAGCAGCCAGGCTAGGAGAGGGGTGTAGCGGTAGGTGGATCTGTTGTACGGGGACTGACCCTGTGCACAGAAGTATGAGCAACAGAGTGTACTGAAAGCATCACAAGTACTCATCACGCAGAATGGTACCAGTCCATGTTATTGGATCATTATTATGGAGGCAGTAACATGCAATAAGTAGTACTTTATAGTAGTAGACATATTCTGGGACCAAGCAGCTTTATCTGACTACTTGACTGCTGTTACCTCAGTGACGAATCTTGCAGCATCTGTGAACACATGGTAGTCAATGTCAGTGTACTTCACCACCATAGTCCTGTCCTGGTAGTCTCCATAAGCGACCAGCGCCAGTCGTAAAGCGAAGGAAGCCGTGAAGAGGACATGCTTTCCCGTGAGCTTGGTTATTAGCCTCTCCATCACCAACCAAGCAGGAAAACCAGTTCAGCAGGCAGCTCCGGAAGCTAACTAAGCTAGTTCGTCGTCTTTCAGCCGGAATAGGTCAGCCAAAGTGTCCGTTTCCCTCATCTCATTATCCCCTACGACTTTTGGTTATACAGTAGTCATGTATTGGTAAAAAGCGATTCGTTTTTGAATAATCGGACTTCAAACATGACAACCAGGAAGTAAACCGGAAGTGCCGTTCCTAACTTTTTCTTCCTTGCCTTCTACTCGGGGCACAAACACACCGGTGCATCAGCGCCACCTACTGGGCTGGAGTAAGATGCGTTTACTGGCATACATTATGTAGTCCCTTTCTGTACTGAGAACGACAAATCCCTTGTCTTCCTGTGTTATGTTTAACACACCATTACATGTCCCATTGCTCTATCACGCAGCATACATCTTATTGTATCTGCTATGTAGAATTAAAACCTGTGTCCAGAACAGTAAGCCTGCTTTGTTTCTTCTCCTGTTACTACATCTAAACGCTTACAGGTATTCAATCCAATTAAAAAAGTTATTCAAAATAGTATTAGCCCTTCATGATTGAATAGTGTAACAGCCCCAGTCTTGAGGGTTCATATAGTGTGGTTTTCTTTCAAGAACATGCGTTACTCTTTTGATTTTAGGGAAGACACGCCTGTAGAAATAGGACACTTAAAGTAGTTCCTGTAGTATACTTAGTCTCCCTCATATATAATTGACCAAAGCATTACTACTGTCAGTGAGGGTTAAACATTAACAGTAAGATAAAGGCGTCTCATAGACAACCAGTGTAGTATTAACACACAAACCACAATGACTGATCAAACTGCAGGTTATCCATCTTACGCAAGTGGCTGAACCAAATCTGAGAAAATGTCAAAAAAATTATTTTCTTTTGACAAACAATATTTTTAAACCACACACTTTTATTCCACATGTAAAAGCACAAGGATACATGAACTAACCTGGACTCAATGTCAGTTCAAACCTTCATGTAAAGCTTTTGTTCTTTATAGTCTATATTTATTATATGCATGATGGTACAATTACAAATAACCGCACTTTCCTTCACTACACCAATCATCTATCTGACAATGGGATTTATATTATCACTTTATTCTCTTTGGTTGACTGAACATATAAAATGCTGAAATTGCATGTTCGGTAGAAAAAGTGCAGCAAATCTTGCAACACTCGTATATTCATATGGTGTAAAAGTAAAGTTAACGTCTTGGCTGGAGGTAGAAAAAAGAGAAATTGTGATTAAGGCAAATTCTTTCAAAGGGTGTAAGGCTTAAGATAAGATACATTAGACTTTAATGGTATAGATTAACTAGGGTAGGGTGTGAGGGTGCAGCAAATAGGGCCATACGTGTATTACAGATTAGGTATTACACACACAGAGGTGACGCAAACAGGAAGCCACTCTCAGTCAATTTCAACACCAACGACTTTACTAGTCATTCTGGTGTTGAAGATAAAGGACGAGAAGTCATGGTGTGATTAGCTATAGGGAACTCCAGGGTGGTAATTCTCAACATACTTCCAGTAATGCTCATAAAATTGGATACTGTTACAACAGTAGATGTATTGTACCCCCCCCCCCCTCCTGTTGAGAAACACTGCTCTAAATGGCGTGCTCACTTAGGGGAGCAGTATCGGCCAGCAAAGAGAATGCTCAAGGAGGGGTTGTGCCGGATGAAGAAGACGAAGGGGTGGTCTGCGATGAAGCTGAAGGTTCGTGGCATGCAGCGCATCATCATGACAGCAGCAGTGGCGGCAGCCGCCTCCGTTCCCTCCTCATTGACCTCCACGAAAGCCTTGTGGACGACCTTCGACAGCACCAGGTCGTTGCCGGGAGCCATGCCTGTCACAGAAGAGAACGGAGACGGAATATTTTAAACAAACACAATGCCATGTGTCACCCTACGCCCCAGGAGCATGAGCACGTTGGCGGGAGCCAGTTCAGGTTTCGCGTGTCTGTTCTTTTTAATTATTATGAATATATATCTGATATGATCCAGGCACACGTCCTACCAGAGAAGTCACACATCGAGATGTCGAAAGCGTCCGACATGCCCATGCTGACCAGGACATTCTTCATGTCGTAGCTCTCCTCCATCTTGAACCGAGGCAGCCCCACCTGGATCTCAACTTCATCCATCATGTCTGGACGAGTCCACTCCACAAAGTTCTCATAGGTCAGCTCCTTCTCCAGCTAGGGGTCGGACACACAATCAATTATTTGTTTGTCTGCGTCTTGTGGATTTCTTTATGAGAGCAAGTGTGTGTGTGTGTGTGTGTGTGTGTCCCACCTTCTCCAGATCCGATATACCGTCCTGCTCATTGGGTAAAAAGATGAGCATGCTGAGCTCCTTTCCTTTGTAAGGCATCTCTAGGATCTGTGCAACAGAGGGTTTCAAATATTACAGCAAATTCCTTTTACTGGTCTGACAACTACATGGTTATTTGTTATGTATTAACAAGATAGTTTATGGGATTACATGCAACCAAAAAAAAACAACCTTGTTAGGTATTTAGTTTCACAGTTATGGTAAAATGGATCACAATCAAAACCTCATCCATTGACCTTGGAATCGTTCACATTACATGGAAATCTCGTTAAATCCTGTTTAACCTCATTAACAAAGTTTATACACAATTAGTTCAGCTGTTGCCTGGTCAGTTAACAATTGTTTGATTGATCAACGAGCTAGTTACCTGGCAGTTGGCTTCCGGGATGTAGGTTAAGGGGAACTTAGATTTCTGGTACATCATCTTCACTGACTTGGTTTCTTTCTGACAACAAGCAGAAAAATACACAAGCTTGAAGAGAAACTTAACACCAACAGAAATGTTGTACACATCGCTTGGTTGCAGTGATGTAAAAGTGTACTGCAGGGTGTGGTCAGTACATAGTGACATCACTGTTGGGTGTGGTCAGAGGCGCAACAAACTTGGCAAAAAGGATTGCTGGTGATTTTTCACTGTTTCCGTCACCTGCTGGTTAAAAATCACTGCATGCACTTTTAGCATTTTGTCCACAAGTTCAACGCGAGGTCACTTGTTATTACTCAGAGGAAAGTCAAACATCATCACATTTGTTACTCTGGTGAACCATTTGTCAATGTTGTACCACTACGTAGGCGTGTCTAGTGACTCAAACTCTGCTACATTAAACAACCCTTCACCAAATGGAAGCATCATTTCTGGAGTGTAGCAACCTATGATTAACGCGTAGCCGTTGGGGAAACTCTCCCTCCAAGTCTTGACTAACTTGCAATACAAAAGTGTCAGACAAATGCCTTTTTATTAAGTGATCAAATTCCACCCTTTTTGTCTTTCCACCACTTCATATCAGGTTTCCTGCCATGGCCTGGATGTTGAATTATTTTCATTCAACTTTTTTTGAAACTTCTTTCAATGAAGAATCAAAATCAACCTCCATGCAATACAGTTCAAATAAAAAAATATATTTACTGACTTCTGTCAATCAGTGTTAGCCAATGAAATGTGTTCTTTGAGCAGTGTTACCTTGTTGACTCGAAACTGAGCATCCTCGGTGGCACTCTCTTTAAACTGCTTGTTCCAGTTGCCTTTGAAGTAGATGGCATTGACCAGCACCAGCCTGGTGAGGCCGTCCACCACACCCTCGCCCAGCACCTCCTTAATTTTACCTGGTAATCAAAACAGACACGGACGTGAAGCAATGCCACACAAATGAAAGCGTGTCTATTGCCATGTTTCCATGTATGTTGGTCGTGTATGGCCCACCTTGCGTCTGCTCGAGCACCCATTTGTTGATGTTGAGCCTGGCCGCCTCTGAGCTGGCTACGAAGTCCACCGCCTCCAGCTCTGCGCTGTAGTGCTTCTTGGTTTTTCCCAAATAATCCTGAAATCATCAACGACACATTTACTGAGTCAGATCACCCAAACAAAATAATCTCTTTGCTTGACTTTACTTCGTTGTAGTAAAAGCCAGAGAAGTATTTCCGCGGTTTTACTTGCTTGTATACTGGCGCACTGTCCACCCCCTCATTCATCGTTCCCTCTTACAAAGCTTAAAGATTCCTATGTGTGCCTCTCATTCACTCCGGCCTAATATGTAAACTACACACACACCTCAACAAACTGGTAGGACTGCTCCCCGTACAGTCTGTTGGCAACACTGAGGGCATACGGAGCGTCAGCCTTGTTGAGCTCGCTCAGCAGTTGGGCAAAGCTAACGTGGACGTCGTCCGGGCAATCCTGGGTTTTCAGGCACTGTGGAAAAAAGTAGACGAGTGTTACAGAGATGCACTGAGCACGTGACAGACCAGTCTGTTATAAACAGTATATTCGACGGGTTAGCTTGCCTATTAAGTGATGAGTTTGACAAGTTTTCCTCCATGCTATGCATCAGCAGTTTTGCGTACATTACGTTGAGGAATGGCGGGCAGCAGTAGCTCACCTCAAATACTTCCTGATATATTTGCACCACAGAAAGATTGGTCCATAACGATCTACTGGTAGGAAATGGACTGCTTGGACCTTCTCATCACTTAATAGGTATGATGCATATTTTTTGTACAGGGGTACTAAGTTGAAGGCTTTCAGTGTTTCACGCTCCACATACTGTACATATTGCATCTGAGAACACCTTAACCATTTACATGTCAATGTTAATGCACAGCATCCCAACACGCACTGAATAATATGGCAGAAGGCAAAAAAAAGAAAGAAAACTGACATGAAAAAAAAAAAAGAAAAAAAAAAGAGGGACCACTTTAACACCTTTAACACAGACTAGAGAACCCATGGAAATGAAAAGCGAGGACGAGTCTTTCAGGAAACCTCCACGTGAAGACGCACGCCATCCCTCCACCGCGTTGTTAGTTACAGGGTTATCTTCAAAAACGCACGCCCAATCTTTGTATTCAGCTGGATTCAGTGCGGTGTGTATCCACATCAGTAAGACCCTTTCGTAAAAAGTCGTCATGACGTTTGTTAAATTTGGTGTTAACCACATCCAAGAAGGTTATACACAAGAATAAGGCATGTATACAAAAGGAAACAGCTTAATTTGTGTGTACACTATTTTACTAATTTTTGTTGTAAGTGAGTCTAATCACACTATGGTTTCCAGCAGCTGCAAGAGATTTTTTAAAAAAGCACACCAGGAAGAAGCCATCAATAGAAAAGCCAGGACTACATTCCTGTGTATTATGTAATAACATGTGGTTTCAAGCTGTTGGACACACACACACACACACACACACACTAAACCTTCAGTAAACAGCATTCAACTCGGGCGCCTCCCTTGCATTGTTGTCGTTTCTTTTTCAAATTCAGTTCGAGCTAGCAGCAGATTAGAGATCAGCAAGCAAAGCGAAGTGAAAACAAGCACAGAATTCTCTCCTGAACCACCGGCTCTTTGCCTCCGAGGATCCCCTCACCAGGTGACACCAGACTGTTAGTAAAACTCCTCTCGGTGAGTTTATCATTCCTCCGCTGTTGGCTTTGTTACCGTCTTCAGCAGATGCGCTGGCAGTTTGAACGGGGCCTGCTGCTGCATCTGCATCTGCTCTGCTCCTGCACGCCGTGGCTTCTCTGCCTCGGTGAAGCAGAGGACCTACAGTAGGGGTGCAGTTGTGTTGACTGTTGGCTTAGACCCCATGTGTCTCTGGACAGGAAGTTATAATACCCTCCCAGCAGTGATGTGTGGGTTGATTTGTATGCAGTACATTAACCTTATATTTGGAAGATGGATCAAAAAATGATGCCAAGCCATAAGGATCCTATTGTTTGTTCAGTAAAACACCTCTCCACAGTTTTAAACCCGTCTCACAAAGCACGAAGAAATACAGAGATGATGATCGTAGCTACATATTATATTGCAGGTACCAGTGTATGCGCGGTTCAAAATTGGATTGAATCATTACGTTAATGGTTGGCAGGAAGATAAATGACAAGTTCTTGCAATCTCGGATGATGTAATTGCTGACCCATACATTTCTTAGTCCCCTCAACGGATTGGAGTGTTTGCTGAGCAGCTGTTGGCAAGCTGGCTAATGACCAAGTTAGAGGAAACCAGTTCACGCAAACTGCACTTATATGGTAACTGGTTGCTAAAACTCAACACTGAAAACTCAACACATGTCACCACATGTCACCTGTGCTCTCTTTCATGCGCGTGCACACACACACACACACACACACACACACACACACACACACACACACAGTTAACGGAATGCTTCCACCTTCTGGAACAAACACAGTCTTTATACAAAGGACACAAAAGGACAGAGCTCCTTGCTTTGCACAGTGAACTCTTTCATAAAAGGCTGTATTTATAACACCAACTTTGTGCCTGACCCTGTCGAGCAGCCTGGTAATCATCGCATCAGAAGACTAAATACTATTACCCCTCACAATGAAGATCCTTATGTGATTTTCGACAATATTGTAATTTCAAACGACTGGAAGAGATGTGGTGGATTTAGGGCAAAGCCCTGCCCCTCCCACATACTCACACTTCCACCAGCCCAGAGTTATCTGGGTGTGTCTTTGCTTGAGCAATCCTTGAGAAAAATGTTTTGTTTTTTTTATTCTTCTGCTGTTGCTTCTGCTGTACAGACTGCCACTGTGTGAGAGTTTTTTTTTGTCTTCCTCAAGGTGTTGAAGTACAAATCAGTCCATTATTCCACAAGTATATTGCTATGCATAACTATTTTTGTATGTCTCATGAATAGATATAAATTACCGTAAATGAAGGAAATTCAGTCTACAGCTGCTGGACCTACATTGTTCATGGGAGCATCGAAAGAGTAAAATCAGTCATTACTATTAATTTTCTGATTCGGAATAGTTGGGTTTAATTATTTAATTCATTAGAATTAATTATAGAGGACTGCAAATAAGACACCCAGGCAAGGCAGACAAGTGTCTGCTGCACAGAACATAATGGGAACTGATAAGGTGTACAGATGACTTTACCGATATCTTTATTGCCCTTACACTTCAATATTATGTTTCACGTTCCCATAGTAACACAACAAAGAACCCCCCCCCCCCCCCCCCACCCCCATGAAACCTGAACAGAACAGATCTTTGTCATTTTTGCTGACGGCAAAAGAAACCAACCGGTGATTCAGAACAAGTGCCTACACATCTGCAGTACTGCACCCTGGCCTTCATTCCTACCAAATCTATCCCACTATCTTCATTGTTGCTTGAAATTGTCTCAGAGAGGCGCTGAGTTGACTCTCTGGGAGTTTTCAGAAGACGCAGCTCGTGGTGGTGTTTTGCCGGAGGGCATTTCACACAAACCACACGGACAAAACAACGAGGCTTCACAAAATCACACCGAACCAGGTGCACCAACCCTCAAAGCCATTCATGTTAATCTTTTACTTTTCACAAGGACAGTCGGTGTGTGTGTGTGTGTGTGTGTGTATACTGTACCTCTGACATCTGCGTGGCTGTGTTGCCCCTAGCCCCCAGCATCACCATAGCCAGGGCTGAAGAGATGCTGAAAGGGGAGTAGAAGATATTCGCTGTCTTGTCCTCATCTCCAAACTTTTTGAGCAAAGCCAGAGAGAAGGTGGTGTTGGCCTTGGACAGAGGGGTTGGTGATGCCATTGTGTCTACAAAGAAGGGAGGGCAGACTAGCATTCATTATTGCATTACAAACTTTAAAAACTGTTGTCTCTTTACCTAGATATTGGAAATATTTACTAAAGTAAAGTGGTGGTTGTTTTCATTATTAATTTAAGATGATTTTGAAATTAGCTGCATCGTTGGTGCAAATTCACCTGTAGATGGTAATTATATTCACAAAAAATCATATATTCAAGAAAGTATTTAATATATGATGTTTTGTCAATATAATTACAAAACATTATATATTCAAGAAAGTATTACACTTCCAGATTTTTCAATAACAATGGTGAATATGGCTCGTGGATAACACAGAGAGTAAGAAGTGATCATGTTACATTTAGTAGCTGTATATAACAACTTAGAATAACATATACTAGCATTTACTGTACTTAATTCTTAATGCCAGATCACGAGTCAACCAGCCTGTCAAACGTCTACAACACACGGTCGATCACATTATATCTGAGTTGTACAAACGAGTAAACTTTCTACTAGTAGACCTGTAGATGAACCATAATTCCATCGCGCCGTCTTAATCTTAATTGAACTCATTCTCTACTTACTGATATTTACCAAAGTAAAGTGGTGTTTTTTTTCATTATTAATTTAAGATGATTTTGAAATTAGCTGCATCGTTGGTGGTGTCTATGCAAATTCACCTGTAGATGGTAATTATATTCGCAAAAAATCATATATTCAAGAAAACTACTGTTCAGTTTGTTTAGTTTACCTAGTTGTTCATTTGATACCATTCTAATTCATTGTATATACTGTGCATTTTTATTTTATTCTATCTTATTTTTTATTCTATTTTCAATTCAATATCTGCTCTGCTATTTTATTGTAATGTATATATTGTGCATTTCCATACTTCATATTTTATTCTACTCTGTAACTTGCTGCTGCTACAAACAAATTTCCCCCTGGGGATAAATACAGTTTATATCTATCTATCTATCTAAAGTATTTAATATATGATGTTTTGTCAAAATTATTACAAAACATTATATATTCAAGAAAGTATTACACTTCCGGATTTTTCAATGGAATAAAAGCTGAAATTGAGTAAGACGTGATCATGTTACATTTAGTAGCTGTATATAACAACTTAGAATAACATATACTAGCATTTACTGTACTTCATTCTTAACGCCAGATCACGAGTCAACCAGGTTAAATGCCTGTCAATCGTCTACAACACACGGTCGATCACATTATATCTGAGTTGTACAAACGAGTAAACTTTCTACTAGTAGAACTGTAAATAAACCATAATTCCATGTCGCCGTCTTAATCTTAATTGAACTCATTCTCTACTTACTGACAGAAACTTTTCTTGTGTTCCTCGAGTGTTCAATAGCCTTTCCGTCACAGGAAGACTTCTGTTTAAACCATCAGTTTTATTATTTACACGCTGGCTGACACGCCCCAAAAACCTTGCTAAATAAGCTTCCGCATTCACATCAAGGATAGTAAAAAGAGATGATGTCACGAGTCATATCATTGCGGTGCAACACATGCGCAGTGAAATCTGGTCTGCACTTGCTGACAGGCTCATTAGCTGGCGCACGAGCGTACCTGAATAATATTGTCAGGTGGAATACAACAAAAGAGCACCTGTACGGGCACCATCCATTTATCTCTAGTGCCGACCGACGTCGCAGCCTCTGCTACACTGCGCATGTGTCATACCGCACGGCTCAAGAACGTGTCCCAGCCTTCTTTTAACAAGCCTATGGATGTGAATACGCCTTAATGCTCACATCTCATTGTACGGAAGCCGTACGGAGTAAATAGCTTTGTGAATTCAACTATTTGTGAATACATCGTTAGTACATAGAGTAACTATTATTACTGTAATAATAAACACAGGGTTTGGTTTTGTGTCTTGATGTAATTAGGCTTGATCTATTTGTGAATACATTGTTTTTCTTTAGAGTAATATTGTTTTGAGATGTCGATGACAAAAGATTCCTGCAAAAAGAAAGGAAAGTGCTCATATGATTGTAAGTGTTATTTCTACATTAATCAGTTGCCTATGGGGATATTTTTATTTTCAAGTCTGACTTTTCATTTTTGTAAAAAGAAACTTGCTGGCAGATTCGCGGGCCACATAAAATGACATGGCGGGCCATATGTTTGACACCCCTAGGAACATGCTTTGAAGATTTCCACTCAGAGGGGACTTATTCTTTGTTTTTTTCTATTTTATTTCATACTTTACAAGCTCTATTTTATTTAAATTTTCTATATACAAAGTGCAGTGTTGTACACGTTTTGTTATTGCTGTAAGGCAATAAAACTGTCAGCAGTTCAGCTCAATACCAACTCCTCTCGTGAGTTATTCAAGGCATACCGCTCCCCGAACCTAGGTAGCTGTTTCTATTAGTAGAGTCTCTATTGCTATCATTGCTTAGAACTAGAGGTGCTACACACCTGCAAAGAACAGACTTGCGCAAACAACTGCAAAACTTTCCATTTTGTGACAGATTAATGGATGAATGGAATGTAAAAGGTGCAGTGTGAAGGACGTGGATCACAGATAGAAAGTATTTGTGCAGGATGACAAACAGAAGGTGGACAAACACAGACTCCAATATGTACTTTTATTCAATCTAGTACCATACAGCAGTTTCTTTTCAAAGGCTCTCTGAGAATGAGAATTTACACACACATTCTAGAACAGTGATTCTCCATTTCTTCCAGCAATACGTATTAGCATCATAGCCATATATAGTAGCTTCAATAGATATATCCTTCCCCTGGCTGAATCACTATGCTCTACAGGTATGGACGGATTAGTGAAGAAGGCTACTGGGCACAGATCTGTTTGAAGTTTCTGCTAGAATTTTTGTTGGGAAGTCACAAATGGATAAAAAAGGACCAAAAAGAGACGCAAAACTACCAAAAAGAGACGCTAACTTCCACAGAGTTGCGAGTTTTTTTTAATCTGTGGCTCTCGTTCTCGCATAGGATGGGGTCGGGGCCCTTTACATGTCTGTGCTCAGGGGCCCATTGTCTCATAATCCGCCCATGTCTGCAGGGTGTACAGTAGTTCTCACTCGGGGGAGCAATATCGGCCCGCAAAGAGAACGCTCATGGTGGGGTTATGTCGGATGAAGAAGAGGAACGGGTGGTCTGCGATGAATGTGGGAAGTTTGGGAGGATTCCTTACAGAGGTCAACATCATCATACCAGCAGTGGCAGCAGCAGCCTCCGTTCCCTCCTCGTTGACCTCCACGAAAGCCTTGTGGACGACTTTTGACAGCACCAGGTTGTTTGCTGGGGACATGCCTGTCACAGAAGAGAGAGTACATTGCTTTGTCTGTTCAGATATGCTGTGCTCTTAGAATAATATGCAGCTTATACATTCATGGTGTGTTTCTCACCGGAAAAGTCACTCTTTGCGACATCAAAAGCGTCCACCATGCCCATGCTGGTCAGAACATCTTTCAAGTCATACGTCTCCTCCATCTTGAAGCGAGGCAGCTTCACCTCAACCTTAGTTTGACGAATAATGTCTGAACGAGTCCACTCCACAAATTTCTCATAGGTCAGCTCCCTCTCCAGCTAGTGTGGGTGCAATATGAATTATTAATAGGTCTGTTTAAAATTGTGCATTTGTTTTCTGTGTGTATATGTGTCCCACCTTCTCCAAGCCTGTTGTGTCGTCCTTTATCTCATTGGGCAGGAAGATGAGCATGCTTAGCTCCTTCCCTTCATAGGGCATCTCTAGGATCTGTCCAAACACATTATGTTTTTCTTTTCATTTCATTTGAAGATAATCTGATTAGTTACAGGAATGGACATATCTTCAAAAACGTAAGTCTGATAGATGGAACCATAGTCAAAATGGAACCAATTGTGGTAAATCCGTTCACTGTATTTTCTTAAAATCTGTTCTCAAATCACCAAAATATCAGATTGCACAGCAGACAAACACACATGGGCAAAACCACACTGTTGACAAACACGGACATTACCTGGCAGTTGGCCTCAGGGATGGAGGAGAGACGGAATACACTTTTCTGGTGCATCATCTTCACCGACTTCGTGTCATTCTAAAGAAAGCAGCAAACAGAAGAAGCCCTTGTCTTGTTGAGTTATCATTAGGAATGGGTATCATTAGGATTTTATTGATACAACTCTTAGTGATACTCCTTATTGGTTCAGTTCTTTATCGATACTCTAATTGGTTCTTTTTCACAAATGAAACATTCCTGAGTAGTATTTATAAAGAATGAAGAACACAAACATCAGTATCAGTCACTCCTCCTGTCCTCTGTCCTGAGGAGGGCTGCTTTGTCTCAGCCGGCAGAGAAGTTCACAACAAACTAAACTGAACAGTCAGACTACAGACAGACGGCTTCTGTTATAGCTAGCGGCGGTTGATGAGAGACTGCGGGATTGATACATGTTTTACATATTCATGCTTGTTGAACAGATGTATTGGAAAAGTATTGGCTTTTTACTCGCTGTTGTTTTATTGCACTTACAGTAACGAGCATAGCTGTAGTAGCAATCGGCAGTTGGAGGAGCTCAGCCCCGACAGAGAGAGCAGAGGAGATGCGAGCTGCAGTGTGATGATATATTAGCTGACACCAAAACGTTGAAAAGTACCGATAAAAGAACTGATAAGGTGGGAGCTTATCTTTAAGAATTTAGCACCGGGGCCCTTTTATTAGCGGGTGTTGGTACCCATCCCTCGATATCATCACATCAAAAGGTCCAGTTTATGATACTTCTGATATCATAGTTCTAAATAAACACTTTAATTACTACGATGGAAGCCTGATGTCTTAACATTTTTTAATCTCGAGAAACATTTTTGCAAGACATGCTTATTTGTTTTCTTCAGACTTTGTGCAGCGTTACCTTGTTGATTTTAAACTGAGCATCAACAGTAGAATCCTCCTTGAACTTTTTGTCCCAGTTGCCTTTGAAGTAGATGGCATTGACCAAGACCAGCAAGGTATTGTCGCCCACTACACCCTTCTTCAGCAAGTCCTTGATTTTTTCTGGTGGTCAGTTTTGAGCAAAGACATCATTATTAAGACAGAGACACAGACTAGCAATGTTTTCATCCAGAGCTCAGGAAAATTTGATTTCATATTCCACCACAACTTCTAGAAGTACTAACACTACTTGAAGAAGAAGAACAAGAGATGCACGAAAAACAAGGAACAGAAGGCTCAAATATAAAATCAGGTAGAATTGTTTTTTAATTAAAAAGAAAATAAATATTACATAACCCATAGGACACAAAACGTAAAGTAAAGATGGGTCAAAGAACATCAACTCAAAACTTGGTTGTACACTTACTTGGTTGTACTCTCTTTTTTTCATAAGAAGGAGAGGGCTTGGAAAGGGTTCCCAATCTATGTAATGTACTGATGAGTTTGTGTGAGATCTACCTTGCGTCTCCTTCTCCACCCAGCTATTGATGTTGACCCTGGCGTCCTCTGCGTTGGTTTTGAAGTCCACAGACACCAGCTCAGCGTTGTAGTGCTTTCTGGTTTCTGATAAGAAATCCTGGAAGCAAAAACAGCACATTTGAACACTCACACCACAATAAGATACTCACATTAACCAATCCACAAGGAAGAAATACTTCAAGGAATACTATGTCATCTGCATGAGTTTCATTTGTATATTCACAGTTTTCAGTTATTTGAACAAAGAATGGATTTGTTAATCTCTGATTTTGAAACAAAGCCAACATGAGTGGAATACTGAAAGCCCTCATCCAGTATGATTTTCTGAGAGCTGATTATGTAACTGACCCATTGCTAAGACCCGCCCTAGAGTGCCGACTGGCCAACCATAGCTTATCAGCAGCCAGCCCCGACCAGTGTCCGACAACTATCCGGCTCTGCTCCATAGACTCTCATGCAAAAGTTTCAGATTTTCTTCATTTTCAGGGTGGTTGTGGATTTCAAGCTAGTCATGGTGAAACGTTGTAGAGATACTTGTTACCCGGAGAGTTGAGCTGGAGACTGATTGTATACACATGCTTGGCTTGGCTTTACAAAAACAGTGTAGCTCCTTAATTTTGATTGTCTTCTGTCTCGATCGCCAGGTGATGTGGTGGTTCAGTTTAACACTGTGGTCTGTAGGCTTTAGCTTCTTTCTTTATCTTTTCAACCTGTTTTCGCTGCTGAATCAGTTTGACATCCTGGATATTTCCTTCAAACACACATTGTAGACCCTTCCGTCTGCTTCTCTCTGAGATAGCTTTTTTTCTCCAAAATAATTGTTGATATTTACTCAGTGAGTGCAGTTAGTGACAGTGTGGGCTCCATGGTAGCTCTGACAGCTTGACAGACTAGCAGAGGGGGCGGGGCTTAGCAAAGGGCCCATTGTCTCATACAGTTAGCAATTGGATGTGTTGAACCTCGAGAAGCAAGGATCCAGCTAACTAGGAATTAGGCTGCACATTTACAGGGTTGCAGTTCACTTTCTTACCAATTAATTAATTCATGCTGAGCAAAACAGGCTCACACACCTCAACAAACTGGTAGGACTGCTCCCCATACAGCCTGTTGGCAACACTGAGGGCATACGGAGCGTCAGCCTTGTTGAGCTCACTCAGCAGTTGGGAAAAGCTAGCGTGGACATCGTCTTTACCATTCTCGGGTTTCAGGCCCTGTGAACAGCCAGAGAAGACATACGTGTTACAAAGATACACTGAGCCAGTGATAGTTGTACTTTGTATTATGTTAATATGGACCAGTGGTCAGCTTACCTCTTAAATAATGAGAATAGACACCAACATCATCATTAACCCTGGTGCTCCATACTACAGCTTTGCAAACACTGTGTTGGGTGTTTAAACATTACCAAGGCAGGAAATTAAACTTTTAGCACCTTTAATATATGTCATGAATCCATGCTGTAGGCCAAACATTATGGTCAGTTATTTTTTTTTCGACAATGCTACTGTATTGGCAATTGTTTCTCAATTTGTCTGTGCCAGCATGGAATGCTGCCCAGTGAAGGGAATATAAAATGGATGATTTTGGTGTTATTGTTCTCATCATTTACTGTAATTAGAATGACTTTCGTCAAAACCTCCCACGACCCGGAGGTTTTCAGAAGTTTAATTTCTCTTTATGAAACCCACAGCACCTTTTGGAAAGAATATGGAAAAAGGCAGAAACAGACCAGAACTCAGCTTGTTTTGCTTTTTAAAGCTTCACTGTAAACTTCATATTTCCAAATTACATTTTAAAAGATGCAGCACGATAAGATTAGCGAACAAACATTGGGAAATTAAGTTTAAATACCCAAATCTCAGTTTTCCTCACCCGATGACACCACTAAGCCTAATCATTAATTATGCCTTTCATTTTGGCTTGGTTACCACCTTGACCAGGTACTGAGGCAGTTTAATGGTGCACGTCATCTGCGACTGCATTTGCATCTGCTCTTCTCCCGCCTGTTTCGGTTGCTCTGCCTCAGTGAAGCAAAGGACCTGGGGGTGCAAATGGTAGTTTCTCTCATTAGTATAGGATCACTGTAAAGGTGATAGTGTGTGTGTGTGTGTGTGTGTGTGTGTGTGTGTGTGTGTGTGTGTGTGTGTGTGTGTGTGTGTGTGGCAGGGCAGATTGATGCATAGGTTAACTATCTGCATCTGAAGTCTCTGGCGACTGGCTAAAATAAACCTCTGTACAGCCTCATGCTGAGTCACACATACAAACCAAGGCATGCATGTACACACATGTTAACCACAAAGTCAGAATCCCTTCCCAGTGAAATGCCACACCCACTCTGCAAGACAGTGAGGTCAAAGTTTTCCATTGCAAATTCTGGCCAAAACCCTGTCATCTCTTCTACATTTCTGGGTCTGAATCATTTACCCATGTTTTTAATATTTCTAGGAAGATGCCTTTTCTTTCGTTAAGAATACATTAAGAGAACTTGTGCCCATTACAAAGTTGAAACCTGAACCCACGCCTTTCTCCTTTAATAATGTGGTAGCGAAATTCGAACACTGTGATGAACCAGATCCACTGACTTGCAATAACTTTTGAATGCATGCCTGTACAAACACATCCAGATGGGTGTGTTAACCTGAGAACTGAAACTTTTTACTGTTCATTGTGTGTGTACCTCTGACATCTGCGTGGCTGTGTTGCCCCTAGTCCCAAGCATCACCATAGCCAGGGCTGAAGAGATGCTGAAAGGGGAGTAGAAGATATTCGCTGTCTTGTCCTCATCTCCGAACTTTTTGAGCAAAGCCAGAGAGAAAGTGGTGTTGGCCTTGGACAGAGGGGTTGGTGATGCCATTGTGTCTACAAAGAAGGGAGGGCAGACTAGCATTTATTATTGCAGTATTTCTCAAACTGTGGGACGCGCCCCTCTAGTGGGGCACACTGGTATTACAGGTGGGGCGCAGGGGGAAATGCAGAATTCTTTTATTTCAAGAACTTTATTGAGAACTTCACATATTAAAAAAGTACAAAGTACACGGACATAAAACTAAGTCATTAATAAATACATGGCGAAATGCCTGTACTTTCGTGTAAATGTTTACGTTACGCTGTATACAGGTTACGCTTGCGCATGCGCGACGGCCAAGATCCTTGGCGACTCACATTTGTAGCTTAGTGTGCAAAATGAAGAGACATTATCGAGATGACGTCCGACTCTACCCGGAGGCTGAGGTTTACAGCTCAAACACTGAGTGAGTTCTGGCTTGGTGTGGAGAGGGAGCATCCACTCATCGGACAGAGGGCTGTGGGCATTCTGCTTCCCTTTGCCACATATCCTACCTCTGTGAGATCGGCTTTTCTGCTGTTGCCTCTCTCTAAACAAAATACAGATCTAAGCTCAACATTGAGCATGAATTGAGAGTGGCCGTATCAAGTCTGCAACCCCGTTTAAAAAAAGATTTGTTGCATGAGCCTGCATGGAAAGCAGGCTCATTGCAGCCACTAATACAACTTGATGGCGCACATAACTGCACTAATTTTGTTTTGCACAGGTTGCACGTTATTGTTGTTTTGAAAAGATATGCAGTGTAAAACTCTTCATTGCCAAATATTTGAACTTGTTTTGTTTAGTTTTGCACAGGTTGCACTTTATTGTTATTATTTTGAAAAGATATTCAGTGCAAAACAGGTTAATGGTGGGGCATGAATATTTTTCTTCCTCCAAAGTGGGGCGTGACAGAAAACGTTTAAAAACCACTGCATTACAAACTTTAAAAACTGTTGTCTCTTTACCTATATATTGGAAATATTTACCAAAGTAAAGTGGTGTTTTTTTTCATTATTATTTTAAGATGATTTTGAAATTAGCTGCACCGTTGGTGGCGTCTATGCAAATTCACCTGTAGATGGTAATTATATTCACAAAACATTATATATTCAAGAACGTATTACACTTCCGGATTTTTCAATGGAATAACAGCTGAAATGGTGAATATGGCTCGTGGATAACACAGAGAGTAAGAAGTGATCATGTTACATTTAGTAGCTGTATATAACAACTTAGAATAACATACTAGCATTTACTGTACTTAATTCTTAACGCCAGATCACGAGTCAACCAGGTTAAATGCCTGTCAATCGTCTACAACACACGGTCGATCACATTATATCTGAGTTGTACAAACGAGTAAACTTTCTACTAGTAGAACTGTAGATAAACCATAATTCCATGCCGCCGTCTTAATCTTAATTGAACTATTTCTCTACTTACTGACAGAAACTTTTCTTGTGTTCCTCTAGTGTTCAATAGCTTTTCCGTCACAGGAAGACTTCTGTTTAAACCGTCAGTTTTATTATTGACACGCCCCAAAAACCTTGCTAAATGAGCTTCCGCATTCTGAAATATGCACGAGCGTACCTGAATAATATTTGTAGGTGACTATCGGCAACTTCAACTTAGTCACCGAGAGGCTAAGTGGGGGAGAATATCCTGCGGACGCGCTGGCTGTAAATGATTGACGCCGATCCAGTGACTGAGTGTTTGTAAGTTTATTTGGGGACGACAAACAAACGATGATTCTGGATAGCATATATTCATAAGTCAAACAATTATAATAGTGTGAAATAGCGTGTAATATAGCGGTCAACAAAAAATAAGGCTCCCTCTCTCACCCCCTCTCCTTCCAATCCTTCCTCTAGACCAGGGGTGTCAAACTCATTGTCACCCCGGGCCACATCAGCATCATGGTCGCCCTCAAAGGGCCGGATGTAACTGTAAGACTGTATAAATGTAACCACTCCTAACATATTGTTAAACAACTCTCTCTGCATTTAATTATTGTTTATTCAAGTGTAAACATATTGTAAATGCATTTATATAAATGTAAAATGATATGAACATTTCTCTGTTATTATAACATAAATCAAAGATCAAACTTTTAAAGAAAATATAAAAAACAAAAATCATCAAACACGAGTTAGTTATTTTAGTTATTAACTCTGTTCAAAGCATGTTTGTCACAGTTGAGAGGGACATAACTATGGTACAACAAATGATTGTGAGCTGCTAAGAACATGTGTGACAGATGTGACATCTAACTAAAAACCGCTTGAGGACCGCGTTCCTACTCAGCCACCGTACTTGTGCATGGTACGGCACATCTCCATGCTCAGAGCCCAACTCCTTCAGAAACAGTTGGAACTGGCGGTGATTCAGGCCACGCGCCCGAATGAAGTTCACTGTTTTCATGACCGTGGTCATTATATTATGTTCCAGAACCTTTCCACACAGAGCTTCTTGGTGGATAATGCGATGATAAGTTATCAGAGGTGTGTGGCAGTTACTTTTTTGCATTTTCTTTAGCCCCACCAACTCCTCCAGGGTATTCAGTTTTACTCACGGACCTCTCCACTGCATCACTAATGTCCCTCCCCGTCGTCGTTCCATGGAGGGCAGCTACATCCAAGAGCTCCTCACTGACAGTCAAATCTGCCTTCAGCCGCTTACAAACATGGACAGTTGCGCTGTGTCCGTGTTGTCTGTGCTTTCATCAACCAAACAGCCACGTAGCTGCTCGACTCCTCGGCTAGCTGTGTTGTCAGATTGCCTGCTAGTTCCTTAACTCGGTCTGCGATGGTGTTCCTTGACAAAGTGACATTTGTAAAAGCCTGTACCTGGTCGGGGCTCACCTGCTCACAGACCCTGATCATACACTCCTTCACCCTCTGAAAAGGACTTGGAAGCTCGGGCGGTTTCTTCAGCCACAATAAAGCTTTCACAGCGGCATCATTTGTGTCTGTAGCTTCTGTGAATATGTTCTGCTGTGATTGGAGTCTGCCTTTACATTTTTGGACAAGTTGATGTTTTTCTTGGAGGCTAAATGTAGCATACTTGGCTCCGTGTTTGGTATCAAAATGCCGACGTAAATTGTATTCTTTCATCACCGACACTGCTTCATAGCATAGCATAGCATAGCATACAGACCGGTTTCTCTCCTTGAAGAACAAACATATATTCGCTTTCCCATCTTTCATTAAATGTCCTTCCCTCTGTATCAATGTTCCTCTTCTTAGACATGCTGGGATTATTTTTCAAACATTTTCAACTCAATAATTCGTTGGAAACCCGATTTAGTTAACGCTAACGCTACTAGCGGCCGCAGTCCGTCATTTCGCGGGTCAAAAACTCAACATGCATTGTGGGAGATGTAGTTTATGGTCACTGTAGCGTACACGATGAAGCAGCATAGAGTTTAATTTTAAGACAATCATATGCCTTTTATATGGAAGCCCATTTCAGCAGCAAAAAAAACAAATGAAAAATTAGACTTGATAATAAAAATATATATCATAATTATGACTTTTAATTTTTTTTTAATACTTTTTTTTTTTTGCTGGTGGAAATATGCCTTCGCGGGCCACATAAAATGACGTGGCGGGCCGGATTCGGCCCGCGGGCCTTGAGTTTGACACATGTGCTCTAGACTAACGTGACTGACACTGATAACCCCATTGTGACTATCTCCAGCACCACGTGACTCAATTACCGGAAGTGTACCGGAAGTGACCAAAAAAGGGTATACAAATGACACAGGCCATACCTGGCTCCTACAATATTGTCAGGCGGAGGTGCAACAAAAGAGCACCTGTACGGGCACCATCCGTTTATCTCTAGTGCCGACCGACGTCGCAGCCTCTGCTACACTGCGCATGTGTCATACCGCACGGCTCAAGAACGTGTCCCAGCCTTCTTTTAACAAGCCTATGGATGTGAATACGCCTTAATGCTCACATCTCATTGTACGGAAGCCGTACGGCGAAAATAGCTTTGTGAATTCAGCTATTTGTGAATACATTGTTTTTCTTTAGAATAATATTGTTTTGAGATGTCGATGACAAAAGATTCCTGCAAAAAGAAAGGAAAGTGCTCATATGATTGTAAGTGTTATTTCTACATAAATCAGTTGCCTATGAGAACGATGAAATTAAATTAATATTACTGAGGAAAACAAAACCTTCATCAGAGAACTTGGACTGAGTTATTTATTTACATTACTTCCATTATTCCCTGTGTCAAAACGAGTCAACCAGTTTAAGAAAGAAAGCACATTGTAATCTTGTGTTTTCTGTTTGAATACTCTTTTTTTTCATCTCTATTTATCGTTACTATATCATCACTGTCACCATCATTCAACCTCTAACCCAGGGGTGTCAAACTCATTGTCACCCCGGGCCACATCAGCATCATGGTCGCCCTCAAAGGGCCGGATGTAACTGTAAGACTGTATAAATGTAACCACTCCTAACATATTGTTAAACAACTCTCTCTGCATTTAATTATTGTTTATTCAAGTGTAAACATATTGTAAATGCATTTATATAAATGTAAAATGATATGAACATTTCTCTGTTATTATAACATAAATCAAAGATCAAACTTTTAAAGAAAATATAAAAAACAAAAATCATCAAACACGAGTTAGTTATTTTAGTTATTAACTCTGTTCAAAGCATGTTTGTCACAGTTGAGAGGGACATAACTATGGTACAACAAATGATTGTGAGCTGCTAAGAACATGTGTGACAGATGTGACATCTAACTAAAAACCGCTTGAGGACCGCGTTCCTACTCAGCCACCGTACTTGTGCATGGTACGGCACATCTCCATGCTCAGAGCCCAACTCCTTCAGAAACAGTTGGAACTGGCGGTGATTCAGGCCACGCGCCCGAATGAAGTTCACTGTTTTCATGACCGTGGTCATTATATTATGTTCCAGAACCTTTCCACACAGAGCTTCTTGGTGGATAATGCGATGATAAGTTATCAGAGGTGTGTGGCAGTTACTTTTTTGCATTTTCTTTAGCCCCACCAACTCCTCCAGGGTATTCAGTTTTACTCACGGACCTCTCCACTGCATCACTAATGTCCCTCCCCGTCGTCGTTCCATGGAGGGCAGCTACATCCAAGAGCTCCTCACTGACAGTCAAATCTGCCTTCAGCCGCTTACAAACATGGACAGTTGCGCTGTGTCCGTGTTGTCTGTGCTTTCATCAACCAAACAGCCACGTAGCTGCTCGACTCCTCGGCTAGCTGTGTTGTCAGATTGCCTGCTAGTTCCTTAACTCGGTCTGCGATGGTGTTCCTTGACAAAGTGACATTTGTAAAAGCCTGTACCTGGTCGGGGCTCACCTGCTCACAGACCCTGATCATACACTCCTTCACCCTCTGAAAAGGACTTGGAAGCTCGGGCGGTTTCTTCAGCCACAATAAAGCTTTCACAGCGGCATCATTTGTGTCTGTAGCTTCTGTGAATATGTTCTGCTGTGATTGGAGTCTGCCTTTACATTTTTGGACAAGTTGATGTTTTTCTTGGAGGCTAAATGTAGCATACTTGGCTCCGTGTTTGGTATCAAAATGCCGACGTAAATTGTATTCTTTCATCACCGACACTGCTTCATAGCATAGCATAGCATAGCATACAGACCGGTTTCTCTCCTTGAAGAACAAACATATATTCGCTTTCCCATCTTTCATTAAATGTCCTTCCCTCTGTATCAATGTTCCTCTTCTTAGACATGCTGGGATTATTTTTCAAACATTTTCAACTCAATAATTCGTTGGAAACCCGATTTAGTTAACGCTAACGCTACTAGCGGCCGCAGTCCGTCATTTCGCGGGTCAAAAACTCAACATGCATTGTGGGAGATGTAGTTTATGGTCACTGTAGCGTACACGATGAAGCAGCATAGAGTTTAATTTTAAGACAATCATATGCCTTTTATATGGAAGCCCATTTCAGCAGCAAAAAAAACAAATGAAAAATTAGACTTGATAATAAAAATATATATCATAATTATGACTTTTAATTTTTTTTTAATACTTTTTTTTTTTTGCTGGTGGAAATATGCCTTCGCGGGCCACATAAAATGACGTGGCGGGCCGGATTCGGCCCGCGGGCCTTGAGTTTGACACATGTGCTGTAAGGCAATAAAACTGTCAGCAGTTCAGCTCAATACCAACTCCTCTCGTGAGTTATTCATGGCATACCGCTCCCTGAACCTAGGTAGCTGTTTCTATTAGTAGAGTCTCTATTGCTATCATTGCTTAGAACTAGAGGTGCTACACAGCTGCAAAGAACAGACTTGCGCAAACAACTGCAAAACTTTCCATTTTGTGACAGATTAATGGATGAATGGAATGTAAAAGGTGCAGTGTGAAGGACGTGGATCACAGATAGAAAGTATTTGTGCAGGATGACAAACAGAAGGTGGACAAACCGACTCATTGGATAAAATGCATGCACAAAAAGACATGAACAAGATTTAAACCCACCAAGCTCCAATATGCACTTTCATTCGATCTAGTATAAACAGTATAGTTTCTTTTCAAAGACTCTCTCGCAAAATCTGGGTCTTGACAATATTGGACAGGAACAATGATGAGAATTTACACACACATTCTAGAACAGTGATTCTCCATTTCTTCCAGCAATACCTTTTAGCATCATAGCCATATATAGTAGCTTCAATAGATATATCCTTCCCCTGGCTGAATCACTATGCTCTACAGGCATGGACGGATTAGTGAAGAAGGCTACTCGGCACAGATCTGTTTGAAGTTTCTGCTAGAATTTTTGTTGGGAAGTCACAAATGGATATAAAAGGACCAAAAGGTGACACAAAACTACCAAAAAGAGACGCTAAACATCCACAGAGTTGCGAAATGACCAAAAATGAGACCCAGAACAACGAAGAGACAGGATACGACCACAAAGACAAAGATGCAAATTATCAAAAATATGTCTTTTTTTTTAATCTGTGGCTCTTGTTCTCACATAGGATGGGGTCGGGGCCCTTTACATGTCTGTGCTCAGGGGCCCATTGTCTCATAATCCGCCCATGTCTGCAGGGTGTACAGTAGTTCTCACTCGGGGGAGCAGTATCGGCCCGCAAAGAGAATGCTCATGGTGGGGTTATGTCGGATGAAGAAGAGGAAGGGGTGGTCTGCGATGAATGTGGGAAGTTTGGGAGAACTCATTAAAGAGTACGTTTTCATCATATCAACAGTGGCAGCAGCAGCCTCCGTTCCCTCCTCGTTGACCTCCACGAAAGCCTTGTGGATGACTTTTGACAGCACCAGGTCGTTTGCTGGGGACATGCCTGTCACAGAAGAGAGAGTACATTGCTTTGTCTGTTCAGATATGCTGTGCTCTTAGAATAATTATGCAGCTTATACATTCATGGTGTGTTTCTCACCGGAAAAGTCAGTCCTTGCGACATCAAAAGCGTCCACCATGCCCATGCTGGTCAGAACATCTTTCAAGTCATACGTCTCCTCCATCTTGAAGCGAGGCAGCTTCACGTCAACCTTAGTTTGACGAATAATGTCTGAACGAGTCCACTCCACAAATTTCTCATAGGTCAGCTTCCTCTCCAGCTAGTGTGGGTGCAATATGAATTATTAATAGGTCTGTTTAAAATTGTGCATTTGTTTTCTGTGTGTATGTGTCCCACCTTCTCCAAGCCTGTTGTGTCGTCCTTTATCCCATTGGGCAGGAAGATGAGCATGCTTAGCTCATTCCCTTCATAGGGCATCTCTAGGATCTGTCCAAACACATTATGTTTTTCTTTTCATTTCATTTGAAGATAATCTGATTAGTTACAGGAATGGACATATCTTCAAAAACGTAAGTCTGATAGATGGAACCATAGTCAAAATGGAACCAATTGTGGTAAATCCGTTCACTGTATTTTCTTAAAATCTGTTCTCAAATCACCAAAATATCAGATTGCACAGCAGACAAACACACATGGGCAAAACCACACTGTTGACAAACACGGACATTACCTGGCAGTTGGCCTCAGGAATGGAGGAGAGACGGAATACACTTTTCTGGTGCATCATCTTCACCGACTTCGTGTCATTCTCAAGAAAGCAGCAAACAGAAGAAGCCCTTGTCTTGTTGAGTTATCATTAGGAATGGGTATCATTAGGATTTTATTGATACAACTCTTAGTGATACTCCTTATTGGTTCAGTTCTTTATCGATACTCTGATTGGTTCTTTTTCACAACTAAATAATTGCTTTTAATATATGTATATTATTTTTTTAAAAAGAATACATTCGTACCAGGATTAGAATTCATATATATTTTAAACATAACTAAATGTTGTTTCTAGCCGCAACAATAATCTTTACAGCAGCAAAGTCCCGATATAAAGTCATTGATATCTCACTGGAAACAAATCTAAAATGTCAATAAATGAAACATTCCTGAGTAGTATTTATAAAGAATGAAGAACACAAACATCAGTATCAGTCACTCCTCCTGTCCTCTGTCCTGAGGAGGGCTGCTTTGTCTCAGCCGGCAGAGAAGTTCACAACAAACTAAGCTGAACAGTCAGACTACAGACAGACGGCTTCTGTTATAGCTAGCGGCGGTTGATGAGAGACTGCGGGATTGAAACATGTTTTACATGTTCATGCTTGTTGAACAGATGCATTGCAGTGTGATGATATATTAACTGACACCAAAACGTTGAAAAGTACAGATAAAATAACTGATAAGGTGGGAGCTTATCAATACTCCGGTCTTTAAGAATTTAGCACCGGGCCCTTTTATTAGCGGGTGTACCCATCCCTCGTTATCATCACATCAAAAGGTCCAGTTTATGATGCTTCTGATATCATAGTTCTAAATAAACACTTTAATTACTACGATGGAAGCCTGATGTCTTAACATTTTTAAATCTGCAGGAACATTTTACAAGACATGCTAATTTGTTTTCTTCAGACTTTGTGCAGCGTTACCTTGTTGATTTTAAACTGAGCATCAACAGTAGAATCCTCCTTGAACTTGTTGTCCCAGTTGCTTTTGAAGTAGATGGCATTGACCAAGACCAGCGTGGTCATGTTGTCCACTACACCCTTCTTCAGCAAGTCCTTGATTTTTTCTGGTGGTCAGTATCGAGCAAAGACATCATTATTAAGACAGAGGCACAGACTAGCAATGTTTTCATCCAGAGCTCAGCAAAATTTGATTTCTTATTCCACCACAACTTCTAGAAGTACTAACACTACTTGAAGAAGAAGAACAAGAGATCCACGAAAAATTGTTTTTTAATTAAAAAGAAAATAAATATTACATAACCCATAGAAGGACACAAAATGTAAAGTAAAGATGGGTCAAAGAACTTGTTAACATCAACTCAAAACTCGGTTGTACACCAACAGTATCATGTACTCTCTTTTTTTCATAAGAAGGAGAGGGCTTGGAAAGGGTTCCCAATCTATGTAATGTACTGATGAGTTTGTGTGAGATCTACCTTGCGTCTCCTTCTCCACCCAGCTATTGATGTTGACCCTGGCGTCCTCTGCGTTGGTTTCGAAGTCCACAGACTCCAGCTCAGCATTGTAGTGCTTTCTGGTTTCTGATAAGAAATCCTGGAAGCAAAAACAGCACATTTGAACACTCACACCACAATAAGATACTCACATTAACCAATCCACAAGGAAGAAATACTTCAAGGAATACTATGTCATCTGCATGACGCCCTGCAGCGCCCCCTACAAGTCGGACCAGCGACGCCCCTCGGCCAGTATGTCCTATTGACTTGAAATTCAACACACATGTCCATTTCCGCTAGATCTACAAAAAAGCCTCTCAGACCCCTAAACTCCGCCTTCTTAGATTTTCCGCCATTTTGAATTTAGTGAACAACACATTTTTGCGAACTCCTCCTACATGCTGGGTCCGATTGCTACCAAATTTGCAGTGGATTATTAATGGATGTACATCATCAAAAGCTATCAAAAGCTTTTTGATATCTCTTTGAGTTTACAAGATATGGACCAATGAACTTCCTAGGGGCGTGGCTTATAGATCAATACACATAACTTCAAAAACATTTGTCCTAAAATCACCAGATTTGCAGCATATGTGCACATCGCATCCTGTAACATACCCTGTCATTTTCATTCCAATAAACCACTAGGGGGCGCCACAGTAATTCACCCATTTTCATTTCTTTTGTGATTTTTCACGTTTTCAGCCTTTTTACTTTAACGAACTCCTACAGAATTCATGCGATCGACTTCAAATTTGGTCAGGATGCTCTTAAGACCTTTTTGATGAAAAGTTATCAAATTCGTGAGTTTTCATGCAAGAACCTTGACGTGGCGTGGCGGCCATTTTGCCTCATTCGGCATGAAAAAGGAAGTTGTTATAACTCCAAGGTACATAATTCAATCTGCACAAAACTTCTTATGCATGATGCTACTTCAAGCCTGAACATACTTCATTGGAAAAAATGTCAATAACTCATAGCGCCACCTACTGGCTAAAGGAAATGTCACATTTTATACTTTTATTTACTCCTACTAGCCAGGTGACCTGATGAGTCTCAAATTTGTAAGGATAGCCTTAACACATTGATGATGCATCATGAATATTGTGAGTTTTCGTTGAACGCTGTTGCCGTGGCGACACATCATTCGTCGTGAAAAAGGAAGCTGATGGTTTAGTGGCTTCGGATGCTCAAAAACTCATGGAACTTTGTACATGTGTCATAGGAAGACAAAGTTTATATGGGTTTTTGGTTTGGCTGTTTTAAATTGCCTCCATAGCGCCCCCTACAATATTTCGAAACGGCAGCCATAGCGCTACGTTTAAGTTACATGTATGAAACTTGGTAGGTACATGTATTATATTAAGACTTAAAAATAAGTCTCTTGGGACCATGCTCTAATGTCGGCCATTTTGACTTATGTGAATTTTCCCTTGATTTTGGACAATTTATAGGCGCTATACTTTAACCAACTCCTAGGGACTTTGTCTGATCCTCTCCAAATCTGGTCAGTACAATCTCAAGACAGTTGTGATTAAAAGTTATCAAAAGCTTTACGTTTACTACTACTTTACGTGATTCCCCATGAAAAAAGCTGATGTAACTCAGCTGGACTTGTTCCAAACGGTCCCAAACTTCCCATGCTTGATAACACTCATGGCCTGAGGATGTCTACAAGCTAATTTTCATTAATACTCATAGCGCCACCTGCTGGCGAAAGGAAATCTGCATTTTGTGATAAACACCATCCGATTTACATGACTTTTACACAATGTGGTTTACATTTGATATAGAGCTACATGTAGGAGCCATTAGTTAGGTCTGGGTATTATAAATGTATATTGGGAGCCTACCTCAGGTTGACCACGGGTGGCAGTGTGGGTTAGTGTGGCAGGTAATTAATATATGGGGCACAGGTGCAACAGACAGGTGATGATGCATGGGTGACGGGGAGATTGCACGTTTTTACCGCAAAACCAGACGGAGACCAGGAAGCTAAGCGATATCAAGTTGTATTGTCAATTGTGAACTCTAATTAAATGGGAACCTCACCCAAAGATACGAAAGGCCTGGAATCTTTATGTCAAAGCGAGTACGAAAACACGATCTTCTCCCGCACCCAGCCGAGTGGCTAGTTACAGGAATCAGTCACTACACTACATAATGCACATGTTCTGTAGCACCAGGCAGCGGATACAGGAAGCATTGGACTATTTGCAAAGCATAATTTCCAGCATCAGGCAGTCCACGCAGGATTAAAAATCTCTCACTCGCGGACGCGCTATCCGACGTTCTCAGAAGCGCAGGCCGGAGTCCTGCCGGCACCCCCGACGTACGGGAGGATGCAAGGGCCCGTTCATCGCTGTTCGCAGCTTTAATTTTTATTGTCTTCTGTCTCGATCGCCAGGTGATGTGGTGGTTCAGTTTAACACTGTGGTCTGTAGGCTTTAGCTTCTTTCTTTATCTTTTCAACCTGTTTTCGCTGCTGAATCAGTTTGACATCCTGGATATTTCCTTCAAACACACATTGTAGACCCTTCCGTCTGCTTCTCTCTGAGATAGCTTTTTTTTTCCTAAATAATTGTTGATATTTACTCAGTGAGTGCAGTTAGTGACAGTGTGGGCTCTAGCTCTGACAGCTTGACGGACTAGCAGAGGGGGCGGGGCTTAGCAAAGGGCCCATTGTCTCATACAGTTGGATGTGTTGAACCTCGAGAAGCAAGGATCCAGCTAACTAGGAATTAGGCTGTACATTTACCTGGTTGCAGTTCACTTTCTTACCAATTCATTCATTCATGTTGAGCAAAACAGGCTCACATACACACACCTCAACAAACTGGTAGGACTGCTCCCCATACAGCCTGTTGGCAAGGCTGAGGGCATACGGAGCGTCTTCCTTGTTGAGCTCACTCAGCAGTTGGGAAAAGCTAGCGTGGACATCGTCTTTACCATTCTCGGGTTTCAGGCCCTGCGAACAGCCAGAGAAGACATACGTGTTACAAAGATACACTGAGCCAGTGATAGTTGTACTTTGTATTATGTTAATATGGACTATTGACCTAGTGGTCAGCTTACCTCTTAAATAATGAGAATAGACACCAACATCATCATTGTTGGGGTCAGAAAATCTAAATGACTATAATATGTGTGCTCACAAAGTCAAGTAAATGTGTGTGTGTGAACAGTCTGACACTGAGCACCACACTTGTTTCGTCTATTAGATATGAGCTGGCTGCAGAAAGAACACTTCAACACTATTTACCCTAAATAAGCCATAATAAACCTATGGAGGCGTCAATACTACCATGACTTCCTGATTTCGATAAAAGTGACTTTTGTACGAGAACCAATTGTTACAGTGTCCAGATACGTAGCTGAATGGACGCCATTTTGTGTGTGTGTCACCTTTTGTGACGAAGACCTCATTGTAAACCAATCATGTGCCAGCACATTGCATGTTGTTTACTCAGTATAAATATCAGAAGCTCAGAACTCCGAGCGGTCTTGATGTACATATCCTGAATGTGGATCAACTCTGTCTCCTTCTTTGCAAAGAATAAGATTAAATGTCCTGTGATTAATGATTTTCAACCGGTCTAGAGTGAATTTTTCCAACAATCATTAACCCTGGTGCTCCATACTACAGCTTTGCAAACACTGTCTTGGTTGTTTAAACATTACCAAGGCAGGAAATTAAACTTTTAGCACCTTTAATATATGTCATGAATCCATGCTGTAGGCCAAACATTATGGTCAGTTATTTTTTTTTCGACAATGCTACTGTATTGGCAATTGTTTCTCAATTTGTCTGTGCCAGCATGGAATGCTGCCCAGTGAAGGGAATATAAAATGGATGATTTTGGTGTTATTGTTCTCATCATTTACTGTAATTAGAATGACTTTCGTCAAAACGTCCCACGACCCGGAGGTTTTCAGAAGTTTAATTTCTCTTTATGAGACCCACAGCAACTTTTGGAAAGAATATGGAAAAAGGCAGAAACAGACCAGAACTCAGCTTGTTTTGCTTTTTAAAGCTTCACTGTAAACTTCATATTTCCAAATTATCTTTTAAAAGATGCAGCACGATAAGATTGTCGAACAAAGCAGTGGGAAATTAAGTGTAAATACCCAAATCTCAGTTTTCCTCACCCAATGACACCACTAAGCCTAATCATTAATTATGCCTTTCATTTTGGTTTTGTTACCACCTTGACCAGGTACTGAGGCAGTCTGCTGGTGCACTGTACCTGCATCAGCGACTGCGTTTGCATCTGCTCTTCTCCCGCCTGCTTCGGTTGCTCTGCCTCAGTGAAGCAAAGGACCTGGGGGTGCAAATGGTAGTTTCTCTCATTAGTATAGGATCACTGTAAAGGTGATAGTGTGTGTGTGTGTGTGTGTGTGTGTGTGTGTGTGTGTGTGTGTGTGTGTGTGTGTGTGTATACTGTACCTCTGACATCTGCGTGGCTGTGTTGCCCCTAGCCCCCAGCATCACCATAGCCAGGGCTGAAGAGATGCTGAAAGGGGAGTAGAAGATATTCGCAGTCTTGTCCTCATCTCCAAACTTTTTGAGCAAAGCCAGAGAGAAGGTGATGTTGGCCTTGGACAGAGGGGTTGGTGATGCCATTGTGTCTACAAAGAAGGGAGGGCAGACTAGCATTCATTATTGCATTACAAACTTTAAAAACTGTTGTCTCTTTACCTAGATATTGGAAATATTTACTAAAGTAAAGTGGTGGTTGTTTTCATTATTAATTTAAGATGATTTTGAAATTAGCTGCATCGTTGGTGGCATCTATGCAAATTCACCTGTAGATGGTAATTATATTCACAAAAAATCATATATTCAAGAAAGTATTTAATATATGATGTTTTGTCAATATAATTACAAAACATTATATATTCAAGAAAGTATTACACTTCCAGATTTTTCAATGACAATGGTGAATATGGCTCGTGGATAACACAGAGAGTAAGAAGTGATCATGTTACATTTAGTAGCTGTATATAACAACTTAGAATAACATATACTAGCATTTACTGTACTTAATTCTTAATGCCAGATCACGAGTCAACCAGCCTGTCAAACGTCTACAACACACGGTCGATCACATTATATCTGAGTTGTACAAACGAGTAAACTTTCTACGAGTAGACCTGTAGATAAACCATAATTCCATCGCGCCGTCTTAATCTTAATTGAACTCATTCTCTACTTACTGACAGAAACTTTTCTTGTGTTCCTCGAGTGTTCAATAGCCTTTCCGTCACAGGAAGACTTCTGTTTAAACCATCAGTTTTATTATTTACACGCTGGCTGACACGCCCCAAAAACCTTGCATCAAGGATAGTAAAAAGAGATGATGTCACGAGTCATATCATTGCGGTGCAACACATGCGCAGTGAAATCTGGTCTGCACTTGCTGACAGGCTCATTAGCTGGCGCACGAGCGTACCTGAATAATATTGTCAGGTGGAGTGCAACAAAAGAGCACCTGTACGGGCACCATCCCTTTATCTCTAGTGCCGACCGACGTCGCAGCCTCTGCTACACTGCGCATGTGTCATACCGCACGGCTCAAGAACGTGTCCCAGCCTTCTTTTAACAAGCCAATACGCCTTAATGCTCACATCTCATTGTACGGAAGCCGTACGGAGAAAATAGCTTTCAGCCTTCTCATTCTTTCTAAAGTTATTGCTGTATAATTATTATTATAGAGTAACTATTATTACTGTAATAAAAAGCACAGGGTTTGGTTTTGTGTCTTGATGTAATTAGGCTTGATCTATTTGTGAATACATCGTTTTTCTTTAGAGTAATATTGTTTTGAGATGTCGATGACAAAAGATTCCTGCAAAAAGAAGGAAAGTGCTCATGTGTTATTTCTACATAAATCAGTTGCCTATGAGATCGAGGGGATGAAATTAAATTAATATTACTGAGGAAAACAAAACCTTCATCAGAGAACTTGGACTGAGTTATTTATTTACATTACTTCCATTATTGTGTCAAAACGAGTCAACCAGTTTAAGAGAGAACGCACATTGTAATCTTGTGTTTTCTGTTTGAATACTCTTTTTTCATCTCTATTTGGAGTATGCCAGTATGAAGGCTTAATTTCCCTGGAAGTAACAACAAATACTTTCTCTGGAACTATGTGCCGTGACACTATGGATTAGAGGTGGGGCAGTTAGAATGTGTTTTGTTGTTACAAAATTTACAAAATTTACAGTGGCAGCTGGTCAATAGAGGGCGCTAGGGCGCCGCCCCACCTTGAGCTACAAATAATAATAAAAAATACAAATACAAATAATAAACTATACAAATTGTCAATATTTGTGTTTTTGGCATATGGAATCACCCAGTAATATGTGTAAAGTATGATATCTGCGGTAAATATATGCTTTTCCTGCACGTCCTCTCCGCCTATCTGCACGTCCTCTCTGCGTGTGCACGTCACAGCTGGCTGGGGCGCTGCCCCAAACTGCGCGTTCTCGTCAGGACTAGTCTCTACAGGCGAGCGCCAGCGCGAGCACTACTCCTCCAAGACCCGTTTGAGAGGAGAACTGAGAGGAGAAACTACAGCTGAAAGAGCTGATCCCAGATCAACCTGACCTCACAATCAGACAGCAGACTAGCAGGAAAGGGAAGCAGTACATGCGAAGCTTCTCTACTAGCTGTACACCAGACAGGTTTGGCTCGCTGGATGCAGTCATGATAATAACTTATTTAACTTTTTAAAACAACGGGGACAGATCCAGCATGGACAGTTAGGGAGTGAGGGACATGAAGCACCTGTCTGAGAAATGGATATATAGTTATGAATAAATAATTATATATATATATATATATATATATATATATATATATATATATATATATATATATATATATATATATATATATATATATATTAATATATATATATATATATATATATATATTAATATATATATATATATATATATATATATTAATATACACACACACATATATATATATATATATATATATATATATATATATATATATATATATATATATATATATATGTGTGTGTGTGTTTTATATTATAGTGAATATTATTATATGATATATATATTATTATATTATACTGAATTCCCTGTGAGGGTGACAAAAATAAGATGTCCTGACGTGTTTATTAAAGTGTTATTTACTGCTTTTTTGTGTTGGAATAAATGTTAAATATTTAACTGCAAAGTAGTAATGCGTGTTTGATAACTTAATTTTTTTGCATTAAATCATTCTGGGATGTTTGCTGAAATTGATTGGATGTGGCACAGCCCCACCTAGAAAATCTTCCACCAGCCGCCACTGAATAATTATGTGATAAATAGTTCTGGGAATACAAGATCCCTGGTTTTGCTTGCAGATGTTTGATCATATGTTTGATACTGTATTACTATATTCTGTTTGGGAAATACAGCTAATGAGCTTTTTATTTAGTTTTTATTATGTTTGCCTAACATTTTCAAAAACAAAATGACACCATAAAAAAAATGTAGCGTTTTCAAACCACACTCCTTTTATACACGGACAAGATACTGTTGTAATAGTTTGGATTCAGTAGCTGACAAAATCCTTGTTTATTATAGTCCACTCTCAACTGTTGCGTTTTCTCTCTTCAACAATTGACTATTGGTTATTTTCCCTTAGTGTCTCAGGCTTCAGGGGAGGACGGCCGGTTGTAGCAAACCCTTTGCCCCTATTTCGACACCATAGGTACTCTCCCACAATAGCAACTATCGCCTCCCGCCCCCTTGGTTCCTTACTGCATTAGTATATCGGTTTATTAATGTTGGGCAACGATTTCAGAGAGGATTTTTAGGTTTGTCAGAACAGCTGACGCTGAACTGCAGGGATCCGGTTCACATAGGTTCACTTTGTGGGATTTAGGTAGACGTCTTAAACTACCAGGACACTTAGGCAGAACCTGTGGGTGGATTTACCCCACTGTAAACAACCTTCTATTTTATTTTCTTTAGTGAGATTTTGTTTAAAGTTTGACCAATCACGAGTCTAGATAAGATACACACTCACCTCGGACGACGCAGCTCCGGTGCCTCTCCTGGATACGATGAAGGGGGAGAAGGAAAGAAAGAGAGGAAACTCTAATAAAGTTCCTTGCAATACTGTTGGAAAAATTCACTCTAGACCGGTTGAAAATCATTTATCACAGGACATTTAATCTTATTCTTTGCAAAGAAGGAGACAGAGTTGATCCACATACAGGATATGTACATCAAGGCCGCCCGGAGTTCTGACTCTGAGCTTCTGATATTAACAACATGAGTAAACAACATGCAATGTGCTGGCACATGATTGGTTTACAATGAGGTCTTCGTCACAAAATGGCGTCCATTCAGCTACGTATCTGGACACTAACAATTGGTTCTCGTACAAAGGTCACTTTTATCGAAATCAGGAAGTCATGGTAGTATTGACGCCTCCACAGGTTTATTATGGCTTATTTAGGGTAAACAGTGTTGAAGTGTTCTTTCTGCAGCCAGCTCATATCTAATAGATGAAACAAGTGTGGTGCTTAGTGTCAGACTGTTCACACACACACATTTACTTGATTTTGTGAGCACACATATTATAGTAATTTAGATTTTCTGACCCCAACAAATACTTATGGTAAAGCAAGTATCTTTATTTTCACAATCAAGCAGTTACAAGTCTATATGCTGAAGCTTATATTTCCTTTTTTAGGAATTTTTCTGTTTTAAGGGATTTTATGCTGTTCTGCAATATAATGCTATTTAGTTCCAACGTTTTACCGTATGGTCTTTAGCTATGAGTTCTCAAGAAGAGCCTCTGAAAGATATTAGCGTCTCAAGGTATGAGAAGGCAAGAGCTAGAGCTGTTTTTCAATGTGCGTGTGCTCGTTTTATAATGCTTTCCGCAGAGAGTCCTCCCTCTCAAAGCTGCTGCCCTCCCTTTGCTCAGCTGCTGTTACGTAAGGCCTATTAAGGCCTATTAAGGCCTACTACGATGCAAACAGGATGCCTGTTTTCTGTCACAGGATCTGTACCCACAGACACATGCTCTGTGTCTGTGAGTATAACACAGCAGTGATACATGTGAGCTTAATAAAGCAGATAATATTATAGCAGTTTCTCATGATACAGATTTTGAGAGATGTTACAAACATTATTTGATATTACACAACACAACATACTCAAATGGTAACATTACATTATATTGCATTTTACTAATGATGTGTGGGTGCAACAGATCAGAGTGTTTGTCTGAGCAAATGATACAGTGTGATTTTCCAACCTCAACTGCAGGCAAAGACTATTTCTAAAATACACATAATCATCAGGAAAATCACTCATTAGAATTCAAAACTCAGTACAAACAACCGATTGGGCAACAAATGGGAGACTTTCAGTTTTTTACCTTTGGATGTAAATGTGTGGGTTCAGTGAGCCAGTTTTAACGTGGCTTTCCTACAAAATTGTGCTCTTGATAGAGGGACATTTGATAGATGGGAATTTAGATTAATATCTTTATCTTAAGATGGAGAATGTGCTTGATAGCTGGGGGAATGCAGAGGTGCTGTGCACTTGCTCGATAGATGAACAAAAACTTGAGGCTGATACAAGACTGACCACACAACGTTACAACACTGTGATGTTCCACCAGATGGAGCTCATCTCAAGAATTCTTTGAGATGATGCAAGGAATGGAGGGGCTCATGCTGCCTATTGTTGATATATAGTTAGTGTGCTTGATGCACCTTGTGTGTGCTTCTCCAGCCAGCTGTTGATCTGAATCCTAGTCTTGAAGTGTGTCCTGGTTTGTGTTAAGAAATCCTGGAACCACAAACAACACTTTTTTCCACTTCACCCTAACTAAAGAATTATTACATTGATTCACTCATTCTGTGGAATTCAAATTACAGCCTTTTAAAATAAATATTTCTTACTTTACTTTAGCTCACAGTTCACTTGCTGTTTCTGTTTTTGCTATAATGTAGGCTATTTGTCTTGTAGTGACTGAATTCTAACTGTGAAAGCAAATCAGTCTTCACCCAGTGGCAGTACAACCCTAATGTAAGATTGACGACTTTCGTGCAGAAATGAAATGGGATGCCTGGGCAGCTGGTGCCTACCAAATTACAGTGAACAACATAGAGAAAGCCTGGATTAAATACACAGAGCTAGTGCGTAGTTATCCTAAAAGTACTAACACAGAAAACGAAGCACTCAAAAATAATTTTGTCACATTCTACAGCCAGTATGTCGACAGCACCTTAGTCCTGCACCAATTGTTGACAGCTAAACCAGCATCTATAACACAAAACCTTGGAGACGTACTGGCTGATAGATTAAGATGTCACGAAAAAGATGTCAACGCCCAGTTTTTGTATTTGAATAAACTTATGTGTAAAGTACTATGAATTCAAAGGCACAAACACCGATGCCAGTGTTAATACCGCCGTACAGATTGCGTCCCAATCTGCCTCAGCTTTGATCAAATCACACCAGAGATGCTTATCTCACAGTTCTGCTTACATAGAAAGGGACATTTTTGAGCACATTGATGACACCAAAAAACATCAAGAAATAGCAGACAGTGTCAGGGCTTTTTTGGCCAAAACATATGACAGGTATGACTGGATGGTTGTTGCATTTACAACCAAATACTCAAAGCGTGACCTATCATTACTAAACAGGCATACCTTTTCAGGGTTTACTGAGGTAAAGAGAGGAATAGTAACAGTGGCTGTAGAACAAACAGGTGAAAGGGCATCACACCAAGACTGCCGCTTTTCAAAGAGCTATTGATGAGTGTTTACCGCAGGACATTAAATGCTGTTTAAATGTAGTAAAGAAACTAGAGAAATGTCAGGTAACCATTTTTGGAAAACCCTCGTCTCAGACATTCACAGCAGTGCATGGCTATACATTTAAAAGTCAAACTTCCACCAATGCTGTGGAAGCACCAGATGACAACGACTTTGCAAAAAGTTCATCTCTGGCCTTTCTCTTTACAAAGGAATGTGGGGGTTTCTTGGGGAAGTTTATGGTCTTTAGTGATGAAGAGCTGATGGGCAAAGAAGATCTCTGCTCCAATGTAAACTGTGGGGAAAATGGCAAGTGTGTTGTTGTGCCAGAAACGTTCATAGCAATGTGTGAGTGCCAGTACCCATACTTTGGTGACTCCTCCAGCAGGAACCAAAACGCAGAACCCAAACCCCAGAACGATTTCGGAAAAGCAAATCAGTGCCTCCTGCTAATCGTAGATCTCGTCAGAGAACCTCACGACGTTGTTCTAGTCGTAGACCTCTACAGAACACCTTCCAACGTCCTGCCTACCGGAGGACTCGACAGAGGACCCCAGAGCGCTCTGCACAAGGACATGATAATATCAAGTCGTTTTGTGGTTCTCTGTGCGAAGATGTAACCACTAAATCTTACTGTTTTCCGTCTCCTAAAACAACAAAACTTAGTCTATAGCCATGCTAACACAGCACATGCTTTGAGCTAAATGCTAACATTTCTTCAATGGCTGAATGCTGATGTATGGCAGGTATGATTACCATGCTTACCATCTCAGTAAATTAACAATGATAAAGGTTTAGAGCAAGTCGTAACGCAAAATGCACATTTGTGCTATTGACATGTGTAAAACCCTTTTGATTACATTATTCACTTCTAAAATGTAATAGAAATATAGTGACTGAGGCACTTACACCTTTGTGTGACATGCATCACCTATACATAAAAATAATATTGTATAGAAAAAAAAGTTGACCTTGACCTTTGAAGCATAAGTTGCTATTAAAAAGTGATTTCAAAGTAACTGCTGTCTTTGCTTCTTTAAAATAAATGCTTTAAAGATAAAGGTTTAAGTATTTGCTACAATGAAAAAAGAATGATTTGAATCAATGGAATTGGATATGTCTCATTGACATACTGTACATGTACATACTGCAACATTTGTAAATGCTATTATATGTGCAAATGTTGTTCTCATCTTGAGTGTGGATAGACAACAGAAGGTGATACAGAATTGTAATGGAGAAGATAAACCATGCTTGAGATATAAATACAATGTGGCTTAATAATAATAATATAATAAAATATTAAACAGTGATACGTTTGGGACCAATTATTATTCAGTTCTCGGCAGCAGTACCTTTAGCTTTTTTTAATGTATTTTTTATTCCAACAGACAAATTGTTTCACAATGGGTGGGAACCCACTGTGAAATCATATTATTGATTCTAAGATAGTGACTCCCACTGGTTGGTCTGGGCGCCTGCATGCAACAAGGTGGGATGTGACAGGCATTCTATGAATCTCCATGCACAATAGCTTTCCCAATTAAGCTATCACAGTTTACAGAGGGGGGCACACATCATGCTTACCATAGTCTAGCATGTTTTCATGCTAGCATTTGCAAATAGCGCTAAACACAAAGAACAGCTGAGGCTGATGTCCAAGTGTTAAGTCAAAGTGGGAGAAATCATACAAATTTATGACCGATGTTAAAATGTTGGAGGATGACCAAAGTTATTACACTTCATTTTCGAATTAAAATATATATCTGTTCCAAATTTCACAGCAATCCATCCACCAAATATAGAGATATTGCGCTACAAACGGAGACGTCCAAAACAGAACCGCTAAAGTTAAAGTCAGACTATCACTGAAGTCATTCAGATCTATCCTCTGTGGACCATGCATGTGCACATTTTCATGGCAATCCAATCATTAGTTGTTGAGATATTTTAGTCTGGGCTAAAGTGATGGACTGACACTACCATACCTTGAGCTGCTAGTGTGGCTTAAAACTGATGTTTGTGATTTTTAAGTCAAGTAACAACTCAGCACTTTTCATATGAAATTGGGTAATATTACAAGATAGTGCCACGATAAGCACAACAATCTCAAACAGCTCAAAGCCCGAATGTGATCTATACTTCAGCCAAATATAATAAATTGATAATGAAAATAATCATTGGTTGATGAGGTGGCTTGTTTAAGTCAGCCATGTACATAAAAACTACATATGTAGAATACATTACAGTATCTTCACAGCAGGGGTTCAATATGCAAAACTCCTGCATTCATTTGGCACTATGGAATCCAGTGGACATGAATCCAAGCTGACCACAGCCTATGTTCTCTGCTCAGAAGCACAGGGGCCTACAGGGGGCAGTGTTTCAGACTGGAAAAGGTCGGGGATTGGTGGAGGATCTCTGTAAAGAGGCAAGATTTGCCATATCTGCATCATAGTGGACAAATGACATATTTCAATTACCATTTCATTTTTAAAGAGATCTGATTATAAAAGGTCATCTTTAAATGCAACTCCCCCTTTCCTTTATTTGGCTATGAGTCAACTGATATTTAAATTCACACCATATAAAACAATGGATTTGTACAAGGTGGCAATATTTGTCAGTTGCAAATAGATGACCAAAGTGTTCATACTATTTGTACATCAGCCTCTCAAGCATCTTCAACATTTTTATTTCAAACTGAAGTTACAAGACATTAATACATGATGGTAATGGTTCTCTTCAAGAAGAATCAAAATCTTTTTCCAAAAATGTTTCCAGACTTTTTAATTTAAAGTCAAGTATGAGATAACATGCTGATCCTGCCATAACACGATATATGAAAATGATCTGTCACAGCTACAAAAGAGGAAACATTTGACATTACAGGGAACTTCTTAAGACCACTAAAAAATACATCTTCTCAAATGTATCTTCCCCGTCTTCACATATCCCGACCCACGGCTGCTCACCTTTGATAAGATTTGTTTCCCGATTATTGTGAATGATTATTTTAGAAATGTTTCACATATCAAAGAATCAGAACCATGGTTCCCAGCCCGCATAAACTCTGCCAAGCACATTTGGATCCATGGCTTGGTCAAGCAGACAGTCCACCTGCTTCTCCACCGACAAGCCTGCAGCTGGAAGCGTAGCACGAATGTTGTGATCCTTAGTCCCCAGGGCCACAGACTGCATCCCCGGGAAGGCAGCGTCCTTCTCAAAGCCCAGCTTCAGCTCCTCACTGACCAAAACAAAGCAACATCTAATCACACACAAGTACAATTCAAATGATACCAATGAAGACCAGTTACAGTATTTTGGATTGAAACTGAAAGCTGAAAATTTAACATTGTGTCACATAGGTAGTTTTGATTTTAGAGCAGTCATATCAGATTGGATTATGTGACAGATTACTTAAAGATTACTTAAACTTTCCAACCCTTGTATACATCAACAATTGTGTAGAACTGGATAAAAGTGTTATTAGTTTAGTATTAGGGCTTTCCCAAGGCCGCCGATGTAACATTTTTGCAATTGTGTGATTTTGTAAATTACACAATTGGAGCAATATTTCCACCATAATGGATATCAACAATGCACGTCTTGTCTTTAATTGTAAAAACCCTCAGTGTGGTCTGACATGAATGAAATCCTGTTGATTGGTCTGCCATGTTATGATTTGATGATATACCTGGTTATAGCCGCTGGATTTGCTCCTTCTAGTTTTCTTCTGGCAAAGTTCACCTTCTGTAGGGGATACCAGTTGATTTCTTTGGTGTTTACGCTGTCCGTCCATGTGCCTCCTTTCTTCATCTGTTTCAGCTCAAAGTTCTGTTCAAAGCAATGGGAAACATTCTTTGTCATACATTTTTATTTACAGTTTACCGTACAGCGAAGGTCTTAGCTTAAAGCTACTGCCACGTATTTCAAAAACTCTAAAGACAAATCAGATTCACACATTAGATTCTGCCTGTAACACATTTAAAATGTCAATTTCTACTTACATCCCCAGAGAGATTATCAAATGTCCTTACCTCTTTTATCTGTAGTTCAAATACTGACAGTCAGAAATTCAATGTTAAATGGGATCTCTGCAGCAGGAGTGATTGGTTACCTTCCAGTCCAACGAGGGCTCCTTGACGAACACATCCATGGTGTTCAGCAAAAGGTCCGGATCGGCACTGTAAGCTCGGAGGGAGTGGACCATGATGCTCTGGATCAAACCCGACTCCCTCAAGGGTTGCATTAGATTCACAAACTGCTGGGTCAGCCGGAAAGGCATGAGCTCAGGCACAAGGAGGAACTGTGAGGAAATACAAGATTGAACGGAGAGGGAATTATTTATACAAGAGATGGTGGTGTCTTTTTCAACAAAGTGCTGTTCACATTTATATCGCTGGACACAGTAACACCTAAGAACCTCATGGTCTTCTGTTTGTTACATTTTCATAAATATCTCAACATTTAGTTAAAATACAGTGTTTTCACTTCTGCCCTCAATGAAACAAGCATGACTAACCTGTGTGGCTGAGCCGAATGCATGACCAAAGTCGATGCCAATCATGCCTCCTGTTTCCATGTTGATCATGAAGTTGGAGAGATGGCGGTCACCAATTCCGAGAATCCATTGGCTGACACACAGCAAGGCATGGGAGCTGATGAAGTGGGAGCGCAGGGAGAGAAATGCCTCAGGACTGTTGCACATCTTCAGAAAAGCTCTCCTAGAAATGGAAAAAAAGAGAAGATGTTGTTTTACTGAAAGTGTTAAACCTTCATCAGCAGTTTTATAATACAGAGATTCAACTTACTTCAGGAGATCACTGGGCACATGCTGCAACACTTTCGCAAAGTTGTTGACCGTCTCAGTACGTTTCGCTTTCCTGGCAAAGGATAAATATGCCGTAGCTCACATTTTACAAAACAGTATTTCCCCCTGTGGCATTGCCTAATGTTAAAACAGACTATAACAGATTATAAATACTGTGAATATTAAACTACAATCAACAAAATGCAGCTGAAAGAGTTAAGTTAAAAGGAACTAAAATGAACATTAGGGAGACTTACTGGTAAGCCCATCCATACAGTGCAAAACTAGTTGCATTTTTCTGAAATGTTTGGAGCCAGTTATTGTGGTCGTCAACACACCTTTAAGAAAGAGAAATCCACGTTTACATACACCGTTTTCAATAAATCTGAAGATGACATATCAACCTCACCACTGGGGTGACACCTAGGTTATTAGATTGAAATATGTACTGTACCTCCCTGCCCGTTGCTGTTCCTCGTCAGTCATTGTGTTATACAGGAACTCTTTCAGTGTACAGGTATTCTCCATCCATTCAATTAGACCAATTCTGTAAAGGCAGTGAAAGTGGTCAATTACGTTACCTTACAGTGTATGATCCCCAATCCCTAACAACTCATTTAAAGAATAAATAATAATAAAATCATTATTATAAAACAAAACTAATCTCAGGAATCTGTGTTGCGTTTTATGTCTTATTTGCTGGCTGCAAAGAAAACAGGAAACAAGTCTGTTGTAGTTCTATTTCGACTCGTGTAATCAGTACATGCATTAGGTTTAACTGGAAGATATAATGATGGATGGACAGGCCTGGCACCTTGTGGTTATGGGAATGACTTGATAGGTGCGCAGCTGCATGCCTCTGCGTGTGCATGCGGCGTCATGACTCAGCAGAATGTTCATGACAGCAAAGAGCTGCTCAATGCGTTGGTCCTGGCGGAGGTCCTCTCCACCCTTCACCAGAAAGGGGTGGTCCCGTTCATCATCCCCGCGGATGATCAGGCGTTTGGGCCGACGGATAGACGACATCACCTTCACCTGCGGGGCATAAATCCACACTAATATACTGAGCAGCCCACAGTGGGATTTCAAACTTACATAGGGCTGCTATTAGAACAATTAAATTATTCTTTGACAGTAAACATCAATAAAAACATACCCTTTCGTCGAAGCCTGTTATTTTTGCATGATATTCTGGCAAAGGTTTGGATCTGCCATCATATTGTCCTACGAGAGGAAGGAAAACATCTTCATTGGTGAAAAGGATAGAGTTCCATAGAACAATATTATATTTTCACAACTGCAAACATGATGTTCTCTGAATCAGTGGCTCCCAACCGTTTTTGTCAGAGGAACCCAGCCCTGTCAGATGAAATCAAGTATCCCTTCATCGACACCAACATTTATTTCAAACATTTATCAATCACTTTGAACTATTTTCACTCTTCATTCATTCCTTCAATTAATTCAAATTAGCAACGTGCAATATCTAAAATTGCCCTTATTTTAACAGCACGAGGTAACTGCACTGACCTGGGATCTCCAGCTCATTGCTGAATGTGTCTGCTTTAAATCCACTCAGCCAGGGCGAGTATTCCTTAAGGTTCCCTGGTTCCTTCTGAAATCCACGCATGGATGTTGCCAGTTCATCCACCTGCTTCACAAATCTTTTTTCTTTCCTCTTATCAAACAGCGTGCTGCCTTTAGATCCCAGCAGTTTCTCCACATCTTTAGCAAATTTCTGTTAAAAAAAAATATATGAAAAAAATATATTGAAAAGTGCAATTTTTTTGTACATGACACATGCATTTGCAAATACAACAAGAATAAAAGCAAACTACAAACTTTGATGAATTTCTTGCGAAACATTCCATGACCGCCTGCGTTATAATCTCCGAGAGAAGAGTGCATCTCCTTATACGCGTCGCTCATCCGCCTCTTGTCAAAGCCTGGTTTATCCAATTCATTTTTCACACAATCCCACCAATCCTGTGTGGACCAAACGACAATAATCAATGACAGGCCAGTAACCAGTAAGTGGCAGCTTGGGTTAATTCATGGCTGAACTTGCACTTATTACCTTAAAAAGCATTTCAGGGTTTGTCAGCTGCTGCAGTGCATCCACAAAGTTCTTCACAGCTCCTCCCTTATCCAGCATGCTCCTGAGCCTGTTGAAGCACACACAATACCAATAAGCAGACGTTTATATATATCATATTGGCATTTTCCTTTCTTCCCAAAAGAGACATTAGGCAGTTTACTTGTTGACAAATCCTTGCTGCTGGTGGCCTGTAGCAGAGTCCTCAAACTGGTAACTCTCACTGCTGATCATAAGAGCGTAAACCAGCGCTTGAGGGTAGCACTCCGCTATCTGCTCAATGCAGCGCTGCATGGCCACAGCTTCCGGCTTGTCCAGTAGGGCGACCATTTGACTGATCCAGCCAATCAGCATCCAGCAGGGAACTGACACCATCTACAGGCGGTAAGAAAGTCACGACACACACTTTTGATGTAGTGTTTCACTTCCAAAGCTTGTAACAAGTTTTACATTGTTGTGTGATCATTTTCACAGTCACAGCAGGGGAAAATGGATGGATGGAACTGATGGAAGTGCGCTAAACTGTATTAATGTGGCCTTAGCTTCCACAACATCCATGGTCTTCACATACTAACCTCTTTCATCATGAGGTCCATTGTCTCCGAGGGGTACAACTCAATGATCTGCAGCAGACGAGGGAACTTGAGGCGAGCTTCCTCTGAGTTCATCTTCAGTGCTTTAAACATGCTCTCTAATACATGAACAGGCATTGCCAACAGGTCTGGAAATTGGCTTTCTGTAACAAAAACGCAAAATGCATCAAGTTAGATCACTGGGTTGCTGGTGCAACAAAGGCACACAATCAGTCAGTATCGTTGATCACCAGTGTCACTCTGCTCCTCCTCTCGCAGCCGTTTGTCACAGAAGTTAGCCAAAGTCATGTATGTCTCAATGATGCTGCTGCTTTCCACAAAGTCCGGAGTATAAGACTGAAGCTCTTCATCAGCCTTTCTGGTAGCATCACACAGCAACGTCAATGCTTTCAACTGCAGCCCCACTTCCACTTTCTGCAGGGAAAAAAGATCTCTCATTTACATAGAGTGTTTGCACAGGCTCTAGTCATACTGTACACTATACAGTATTTTATAAATAACTTTGAAAGTAATATATTTAGGAGTACCTTTGGATTTTCATCGGGCCAAGCAGCTCCAGAAAGCTTTGCAACACTCTCTGCTTTCTCAGCTTCAATAGTTCCCAGGACCGAGGGGCTCCTGCTTACAGCTGTGGCCAGGATGTGGAAGGATGTACCCTGGAGTATCTTTTGGTATCTGAATACTTTAGCTGTGGCACTCTGACAGTCAGCCTGAAGGTCCTCTGCAGAGAGATGAGAGCTGACATGAAACATCTCAACAGCAAACAAGAGCAGCTGAACTCACACTTTTGTGCATGTTGCTGCGCCGCCTTAAGTTCAGTTCTAGTTAAAAAATATTCAATGTCATATAATGATTACCTTATATCTAAAAAACGTTGGTTTTTTTACTTAATATAAAAGGTCACTATAACTAACCCGCCTAACTAAATTCAAACATGTATAACTAAAATAAGAGATGTCTTTTCAAGTGACTTTCAAACTTCAAACTTTGAAATGTTAATATCAATTAGTTGACACAGTGACAAGAATATTTAAACTCACATGCATAAGGATAGCCTGTTTAGTTTTTGACCACCAATAAAACTCCACAGGGCACCTTTAAGTTTCACATTATTACAGTAATCACGTTGAGGCTGCCTATCCTTCCCTGTCTTGTAATCCTCAAGATAATGTACACGAGTCTTTTCCCTGCTTACCCAGGAGTGGGATAGTCTTCAGCATGGCACTGATTTGTTCGACAGGACCCTGGGCCTGGCTGCGTTTCTGCTTGTAGCGGCTAAAACTGTGGACCCACCGCAGCAACCAGCCTCTGTTTGTTTTGGCTTCTTTGTGAAGTTCCTTCAGCAGCTTGGTGGCCACAGGAAAGTTATTCTGAAAACGACATTCGTGTTCCAAGGTGAGTTTGTGGTCAACATGGGACAGCACAAAATAAGTAACTTCCACAGTTGTTTCTTCACCTGCTTCCAAGCGCTGTCGGACATTTGTAGCTTCATGTTGAACTTGCAGTCATTTACTAGTGTGTCAATGTCTCCCGCTGGGTCTTCTGAGTTGTCCACCTCCATGCTGTCACTGGGAGCGTGGCCTGTTAGTTTTACTCTGATCTTGTCCAAGAAGAAACATCTGAAACGTAGATCAAATATGACACTGCATCACATATGTTATCTGATAATTTAAAAGATTTGTAAGAAAAATATTATATATTTTTTTTCTGACCGAGATGTAATGATGTCATCCCATAAATTCACTGGGTCCGCTTTAGCATCAGGATAGCGCTCGGTCCATAGTCTTATGAGCCGCTTGAGCGAGCTCACAGACACTAGCGAATGAAACACAATGAAAGTTACTAAATGTTGAGAGTGGGACAAAAACAGTGTTGTATTTATGGTATTACACAGAGACAGTTGCAGGGAAATCATTCTGCAATTCTTGCAAGACAACGTCTCGGCTCACCGTCTCCTTTAATGAACAGCAGGAAGTCTTGGATTTCAGTCAAGGACTGCACTGACTGCAGGATGGTCAGCCGACTTTGAGTCAACAGCGTATCCACACTGGAGTATTTCTATGAGGCAAAAACATTTTGAGTGCAAGCTGTAGTTGATTTGCAGGATGTATATAATTATATCTACTTATATATGCACAACATACTATACATTAACTTTTGTTTGCTTTTAAAGTAAGAATGAGTTAATAATGATCTTTGTCGTTCTGAAACTCTGAGGTGATAAGACAGAAAGGACGTTTACAGCAGACCTGCATAAAGAGCTGCATGGCATAGTTGGTGTAGTATGTCGCGCGGTCATAGTCCTCCTGCAGGATGTAGAGCAAGCTGAGCTCTTGGCTGTAATGACTTTCCAGCAGCTTTTTGTGCTCCTCCACCCTCATGGCTTTGTCGATGAAGCTGAGAAGAGTTTGGTCCACCTCACCCAGCTGCAGCTGCTTCAGCATGCTGCGAATCATGTGCTGCAGGTACATCTCCTGGCACAAACGCAAAAGATCTCGCGTGAGAAAAGCACCACAACTTTCACATGTTCATTGTGCATTGCATCACAATAGGACTTATTAAAAGCACAGTATTTTATTCCTAAAGGTGACTGATAGTCTGGGAGGGTCATATGCATGCCATGGAGGCCTGAGATAACGTTCATTCAACAAGACATGAAGAATACCAGAGTGGGAATCAAAACCTTGCAGGACGTCAGTTCTCCCTGGTGCATAGCTGAGAATTCCTCGACTGTGAAAGTTAAGATCTAGTACCTGGTAGAGCGGCTCCGACCACATCCTCTCGAGGTTGGGTGGGGAGTTTTCATCTATGTTCACGGTGGAGCAGTACTGAAGAGACTTCCACTCAGTCAGATGACTGTAGGCATCCATGGCAGCTATTTCCCAGAAGTCCTTCTCAGAGTCTGTGGGCTCGCCATCACTCCAATCCTCAGTGTTCAGGGCCTGCCAGTATGGAAGAGAGTAAGCAGCTTGACCCCATTGTGCTGCACACACAGCTAGCAATCTCATAGAACTGCACCAATCCACGTGCATTGACATGCTACCGAAGCACTACGCTAGACTTATTGTAAACCTATACCTCATTGTAAAGCGTCACAGCATCTGCAAAGTCAGTGTTGGCTTCAGCTTGAAGCGCAGCGCAGGTGATCGACTTGGTCCCAACTTTACCACCAAAGATGCCGCGCACGACATCATAATCCTCCAAAGATCTGTAAAGCCTGGAGAAGACAGGGAACAAAGACTGGATTGAGTAATTAGTGAAAAAATAAAGCTAACATTCAGTTCCAGCACTGATAGAACCAGTATCAATGGTCAACAAAGTTGTAACACCTTGCTAGGTGGATCCATTTCTTGGTGTCCGGGGGGATTTCTTTGCGTCCTCGTGACCGCTTAGCAGAAGGCTCATCCTGGCCACCGGCATGCAACAACAAGCCCTCTTCCAGCAGCAGGATGCCCGAAGGCTGCTGCAGACTCATCAGGCAAGTGGAGCTGATGGCTGCTGGATCGAGCAGATGCAGCTCCTTATGCTGGTGGCACATGTCCTAGCAACACAACCAGCAGAGTATCAACTCAAGCCATCAGCTTTCAGCCTTGAAGTTTATAGTCTTGAGTTTGACTCCAATAAGCTATAAAATAGCGAGGCACCTACAGTATTATTGGAGCACTTGCATGGCAAATTGTATTTCTTGCTAATTTGTTAGCTGTTCTACAAAAAGGTGGATTGGCCTGATACGTTTGGAGTTAAAAACTGGTCTTGCTCGTGTGTGAGACTCACAATTATGTGTTTTTCTATAAATGCAAAAATCACAAATATTATGAAGAAGAAGAAGACTTATTATAATTATGTCACCCCTGACAAAAATTATCCTCCAGAGGAAACTGGAATATTATTGTTAAGATCCTAAAGCCTTTGTTAATATACTGGCCATAAAGTCAGTGGTATTGTGGATGTAAATGAAATGAATACAGGCGCTACCTTCATTTTGACAATATCAATGAATGCTGTCAGTTTTCACATTCAAGACTTTGCAAGCAAAATATTAAAATCGTTTTTCAAAGTTATACCTGAACACATGCTATGAATGGAGGGAAGCAGAGGGTGCTCTTGCTCAGGAATGTATTCATGCTGCAACGCAGTTCCTCTTTAATCCTCTCGCTCTCCACTCTTGTTTTGTGTGTTTCCATTTCTTGGAGGATTCCAGCAAACAGGGAGCTGAACAGCTGTTTGGCTAAAATTGGATCTCTCTGAAGGAACATGCATAGGGGACAAAAAAAATCCATTAGCTGCTTGTTTTCTGTTCTTTAGGGTATATGTATTCATTTATATTTAGAGACGGAGGACACAGAGAGCAGTGGCAGTCTTACCTGGGCTAGTGCTTGAAGGGGGGCGATGAGGCTACTGTATGGGATCTGGATGTCTGGGAAGTCTCCCACTCTGTAGTTACGATAGAGAGTCACCTGAGCCTCTTTTCGCAGCCTTTGATCAGCTTTGTCCACCTGTGGGGACACACAACAGAACCACAAGTAAGACTTCAATCTTAACATTTTTTGTGCTGCCATCCAGAGTTTCACAGGTTCATTTCACTCAGGATAAATGTGGATCAGCATATTGCTCGTTGCGTGTTTGATACCTTTTTCTGTCTTTGCTGTTGGATCTCTTTATGCGCAAAAGTCAAGCTGACTTTCTCCTGATCCTTGAGAAATCGGCGTCTCAATCTTAGGATGTTATTGCGTTGCTCATTTGCCGCTGTTGACACAGAGACAACAAATCACATTTACAGAATTCCAATCCTTTTGAAACACTGTTTCTCTCTTGGAACATACTTAAGAGTCACAAAACATTAAGCCAAGGATGGAAAGTGAAAACCAACCTCTAGTGCGACTGTCCACCTCATCGGTTGATGCAGTAAGGCGCCTGAGCCCAAAGCCTTCTCCCACTGGTCTCCTTGCTGTAGTTTGTCTCTCTTGTTTCTTATCAAACGCCAACAATGAAGACAGCGACTCAGAGCCAAGTGTGTACTCTGCTAGTGTGTCCACACTGCTGCCCGTCAGCCAGTTATATGCTGTACGTCGACCTGGGGGAAAAAAAGAATAAAAACAAAACAAGGTAAGTATACATATGTTCACCTACAAATTCTCTGACCTCAAAGCTACAGGCTACAGAATATTCCTTTATAGCAGTACCTGCTGTTTGGGTTTGGCTGAACTCTAATGAACTCTGAGTGGCTCGGAGCTTCCCCTTAATGCTTCCAGACTGCGAAGCCGCCACACTCTGCGGGCCTTGAGAGCTTTGGGTTTCAACAAACATGGGAGTCATCACCGTGCTCCTGAAGCGCCAGTTGGAGTCGATCACATAGTCCTAGAGAGTGGAGAAATATAATTAACACAGCAGGCGCATCAGTAACATACAAATACAAATCTCAAGTTTGAAGTAATAGCTAGTAGTAGCAGCTAATTTGAACTAGCTAATTTCTTACAGACCCCCTGAGAGAAACAAATGCTGTTGATTTTTAACTGACCTGGAAGGTACACTCCGACAGCGGATACTCAAAAATGTTTCGTATGAAGTCGGGACTCCGGCTGGTCATTTCCAGCAGAAGATTGGTTGCCAAGCTTAAGAAACACTTTTCAATTTGACAGGAGTACAGAGAACGAAGCACCGTCAACATTCGCTCAAGGGTCGCAGTTGGGAGGCGCTTCTCCTGACTCCAGAAGTTACGAACATAAAGCCTACAAAAGAAAACGGACAGGGATGGTTTTTTTTTTTTCAGTCAAAACACTGAATATCGTATTGTGAATTGTTTAGATTACACTACCCTGATTAATATGAGAAAGGATCAAATAAATAAAACAAAAGAGAAATAGTTGCTTCTTACTGAAGGCCTTGGTTTTCTTCAGACAGTCCCTGAAGTAGTGTTTCTTTAGCTGCGTTCAAAACCTCTAGTGAGGTGTTGTCCTCCATGCTCTCTGCATCACTGGAAGAATAACAAACAGTATATCATTAAAGTTCCTACCAGAGACGTAACCTGTCACTGCTCATGTCCAGTGCAAACAAAAAGCAATATAATAAAAGTTATGCTGAAGAATTTGCTATATGCAATTTATTTTGCCCACATCGATTGATTGTTTGAATCATGCAGTCAGCCCCTGAGTCAAATCAGAAGAAAGTGACTCAAATCAATGCATTATGTGAGAACAGACGCCAACATTTCTCACAGTACCTGTAGTTGTCCTGGATCCACATGAGGATGTCATACATCCTCTCTCTGCACACTGGTGACGGATGAGAGACGAAAGCTGTCACAGCTCCCAGGAGCTCCTGAAGCTGAACCGGACTCAGGCAGGCAATAATCTTGTGGATGATATCCAGACACACTCTCTGCCTGGCTTCATCCCTGACGAGTAACATGCAGAAACATGGTTGCAGCACAAATGAGCATTCAAATGCGTTATTCATTTACATACGAGACAACACCACTTTAAACCCTCTGCAGCTACCTGCAGCTGAGTTTTGTGAATCCGGAAAAAGACAATAAGCATGCAGATCACAAAGAGTTGCCTGGTTAGGACTTACCTGTGGCCCATCATTTGAATGAAGCCTGTGGTCTTCAGATGCAGAAAGATGTCTGGGATGACCTCCGCACGGCTCAGCACGCACTCCAAACAATGAGTCTTTAAGATGCCGTGCAACTTTGGCAGGAGGGAGAACACATAGTTGACAAACCTGAAGAATAAAAAAATACAGCTGCAGTTACAGTAAGACTGAGACAGGTTAGAAAATGACTTCATTTCTAAGTCATGGATCAGGTCAAAGGAAATGTACATACAGTAAGATTCATGAAATGATTTATATTAGAGGGGAATCACATTAAACATGAAGCAGAACTACAAACTCACCGGTCCATAAATGGAGGAAAGTGCTTTGAAACTTTGTTCAAGCAAGTAATGAACTTGTCATCCATGTCTTTCTTCTTCAGGTTCGTTATCTTACCTGCAGCCAGACTGAGAAGCTCTTGACGATGCTGAGACAAGAAACAAAAATGACACAAAATCTGAATAAATAACATGAATTTAATGTAAGAGTATTGCAGATAACAGATAACATTTGAAGAGCGATGTATTATCTACTGACTTTACCAAGGCATTTACTTCTGAAAATAAATGTTCTTTTCCAATATGAGCTCTTTGCTACGGAGTTGCTTTGAGCTCTCCTCAGACATAAACATAAATGAAGTGTCACTGTAATTCAACCAAACTGGGGAAGGTCTCATACATCGTCCGTTTCAGTCATGTTCTTCAGGATGAGGCCGATAATCTCAGCAGCAGCTGCGTAGACGTCTTTATATCTCACGAAGGACACGTTGTTGGTGAGCGACTGGATGTACCTGGAAAAAAAAAACAAGATGGCAGTATGTGAGCAACAACACACGGGTACACGTTTCAGAAGAAACCATCAATGTCTGAATATATTGCTCTCTATTTCTCTTCCTGGTTGTTTATTTGTTTCATTGATTGATTTTTCCCCCCTGAACTTAAAGCTTGGATAAATGATAGTTGTGTTAGCAAATTAAATGGTGGTTTCAAACAGTAAAGCTGTCAGTTGACACGTTGCATAGTATGTTGCCATTTAGCTGGGCTATATATTTTACCTGTCGTATTCAATTCCACATGAGGCATCGTAAGCAGGGAGGTTGTTGGCCAGGATGATTCCCAGCAGCTGAAGACCAACAGAGTTGTCTTTGCTATTTGGGTCGATGCCACGAAATCGGTCGTATATCAAACTACAAGGGCAAGAAAAAGGTAACGGAGGGCCGGTTCAATTCACAATACAATTTACACAATGACAACACATTTCTATTATTCAGAATTAACATCTCGAGTCAATTTTCCATTTGGCTTTGAAATCGCACTTGTCTTTTGTGTGTGTATGTGTCCTGATCTGGCCATTCTACACTGAGCTACAGGCTTGTGTCAAAAGCATTTGTCCAGTGAGAGCATTTGAGAACTACCTGTAAGGCACATGCAGACAGTCTTTCCAGCACTCAACCAGGGTACGAATGATCTCCAGATTGTGCCGGAAAACTGCCCTCTTGGAGTTGAAGCTATGCTTCATCAGGAACTCTAACAGCCGGTTGGCGAGCACTTCATCTCTGGGGTTTCCCTAGGACAAAAGAATCCTGTTACTAACAGTAATCCACCAGTTATTTCATGTGATAAAAAGACAGCAATGGCTAAAGGAAAACGTGGGGATACTCCCGCTCATGGTTCTTATACCCCTTAAACTGGAAAATTCATATGCAATATATTGTAAACTGCACAGCAATGACAAAAATGTAATAATGATTTATATTTGCGGCCTTTAAAATGTAAGCATTAGCCACCTTGGGGCTGACCAGGCTCGTCCAAGAGAGCACTGTGACGATGATTTCCACCACCATGAAATGGATCCCCTCTCCTCCGTTGTTTCCAGAGACGACGACCTGCAGGAGGGGCCCCAGCCAGTGCTTGGCATATGGTCGGAACACCTGGAAAGATTAATAGCAGAGATTGAATCCACAGACAAATAGTGAACACAAGAGGAGCAGCAGTACGAGGTGTCACATACGGGTAGATACAGCATCACCGTATCTATTTCTTTTCAAAGACACGAACTGAATGAATTCACATTGAGCGACATTTACCTCCTCTGTGTTGATGATCAGCTTTGAGATGAAGAGTCGAATATTCAGAGGTGTAGCTGGATTTGATAGTTTGCCATGTAGAAATTTCATCCATGGAGGAAGTTCACTAGGCATGTTTCCCTGTTTCATTAAAGAAGAAGAGAGCAGTTCCAGAATAATATTTGCATATGATCATATTCAATCACTGTAATTTATGAGTTTCTGTTTCCTGCTTTACTCTTCCTCGGTGCCACTGACCTGTTCAATTTTGGGGGTTATGTTGTTCCTTAGCATGTGTCCAATAAGAGCAGTCATGGTCGCCATGCATTCATGCTGATTTAGCTCATCCATTTCTAGATCCACCATTACATCCTGGGAGGGATTTGTCTCCTCTGTCTCCTTGATGTAGAAACATAGAAACACTGTTGAGACCTTTATATGACACTAAAGCATGTTACAAGCTTGGTGCATTTTATAAAAGGGAAACACAAAAGAGTAATGACTAACTCTTTTTGCAACAGTGCGTCTTTGTCCTTCAGGGTTTTGGGAGCTGAAGGAAAAGCTTTGGACTCCGGTGGAGAAATCAAACTGGCTCATCTCCTCACTCAGGCTGCTGTCGGCCATGTACGACTGGGAGGACAGATACACTGGCGCTTCTGTGGGAACCAAAACGTACATCTCATGAACATCCTCTACTGGAGATGCACTGACCTCTATGGCCAACAATGTATCTTTGTTAGACCCATCGCATCGCATTTCATTGTAAAAAGTAGGGCATTTTCATCAGACTTAAGGCAAGTCTAATAATTAAGCCTAGAGACATAGCATGCAGTCAGGTAAAAAAAAAAACTAGTCTGTGGCAAAGATTGCTAAATTCCAACAGTTTAAAAACATTGTTGGTAGCTGAACATACCTCCGTTCTCCTCGCTCACTTCTTTCCGAATCATCACGTATTTCTTCTTTCTCTCAAGTGGGACCTACAGTGATATAGAAATATATATATATATATATATATATATATATATGAATAAACCACGACTGCAACTCTGAGTATAGTGTTAAACAAACAGGCATGTTAAAAAAAACATACCTCAATTTCAATTGGAAAGTTGTAGGTCCTTTCAACGTCAATGATATTCTCCAGAATGAACTGATTCTGGACAAGGAAAGAAAAACCAGTGAAGTCCTCAGTCACTACACCTCTCATCTCTTATCATGGATTACACACAAAATCAGTTGTAGTGCATGGCTCCAAAATGAAAGATGGCTGCAGTGCTGTGCCAGTCAGTACCTTCTCTGGTTTCTCACTGAAGAGGAAGCCATGGTAGAATTTGGGCTCATTGAAGCTGCAGCTGATGGCTGCGATGGCACAGTTGTACGCAGCACAGTGATAGTGTCTCCTGAGATCAAGGAGCTGAGTTTCACCGGCCATGTTCTCAGTGAATGCTTCAAAACAGGACCTAATTCAAATGAAATCAGCATTCATTCATGGAACAATAGGGACACTTTACATCATTGTCGTGTCGCTTCTTGAATCGTGAAAGTGTCCTACTTGATCAAGGTCTTGGACAACTCATTCCCCTCTGTTTTGTCTAAACGACAGTAGGCTTGATTAATGCGGGATTCCTTGGAGTAGACCTCTTCTTTGGGAAGCAGAGAATACAGGAGCTCCATCAGCTTGTAGTAGCCGTTCTTCTTCATCAGCTGGATCTCAAATTCCATTTCATTTGACTGAAATTGATAAATAAATGAGCCTTAAAAACGATTTTCAATGTGCTCCCCTGACCTAAATAATTCAGCACTAGCTGTGGCCTATGAGGACAAACAAATATAACAGTTAAGTGTTTGATTAAAAGCTAAACATGTCATATAAATAAAAATAAAAATAAAACAGTGAAATAACAAAAACACAGCTACAACAGCTATTAGCGTTCCCCAAAAGTGTTAAGAAGCAAACCTTTGTGAAGCGGCTGAGCAGCAAAACTATTATGTCAGAGACATTCGCCACAAAGAAGTCATTCAGGGCCTTGGTGCTACAGTGAGAGGCGAGAGGTAGCAGGACCCTCTCCATCATGGCCAGCAGCATGGAGCTCATCGGCACATCCCCCTGCTGGATCACCCGGTATACTGTACACAGTAGCTGCAGCTGCTGCTCACTGCTTGACCTACATGTAGTAAGACATTGACAAACACAGGGAGTGGACACAAAATAAGAGTCTTTTAACCCACCAATTCAAAACACTGACACCTCATGTGCAACCTTACTGTCTCCCTTGAATGAGGCTTTACTAACCGTCGAGCAATTCTTTGGAAACAAGTTTGGAAGGGCTCCTCCATGATGTGTTTTCTATCGCGACACAGAATCCCTGCCATCAGTTTGAGAAGAAGCGGGCTCTGAGAAAGCTCTAAGGCATCCAGCAGCTAAAAGACAGAAAGAAATGATTGGTCCAACATTACAACCTTTCTTACATGGTGAAACCTGCAAGAGAAACATGCCACACAAGAGGCTGTGGAGACAGGTGAGTCTGCCTACAAATCTATCAATGATGTTCCCCCCTTAATCTGTGTTATCCTCCTTAATCTCCAAAACCCTGACTTCACCTTTCGGATACAGTCCATGTAGTTGTTGCGGTGCAGCGAGCCCTTAGCGAACTCATCGGACTGCATGGGGAAGTGGGACGCAACCAGGGAGTCCAGGGCTCTCTGCAGCTCACCAAGTGGCTCCTCTGGGAGGGTTGTGAAGAAGGGCAACACCAGCAGAGCCTGACTCTGAAGAGTTGAGTGAATCCAAGAAAATTAAAAACACGCATAGATTCCTGTATGGTAATTTGAAGCGATCCACTACACTGACTCTCAAAATGTATTCCATTCCCATTACCTTGAGATTCAGTGGCAGGTTCATGTCAACCAGCAGCATGGTGAAAGTGGAAAACACCGGTCTGAACGCTTCGTGGTTGGTATCGGAGCAGACAGAGGAGTCAATCTGACGACGGAGGGGGAAAAAAGAGGACATTAGAGGAAATTAGAAAAAAAACAATGGGTAAGCTTCTATTGTACTGCATTGTACATATTTTTCCCAGGCCTGGGCACATAAATTACAATGATTATTATTACTTATTCACAAACCTGGCAGGTACAGTTCCGAGTTAATAACATTAGGATGTTTTTCTATGGGACATGCAGTAGTAACTACAGATTCATAATACCTGTAGGAGCTTGGAGAGCAGCAGAAGAGTGGCAGTTTTGCTCTCTGGAGTGGAGGAGTGTCCTTCCCACCACGACTGCAGACTATTCCATCTTCTAAGCACCTCTTCCACCAGCTGTTTTCCCTGAGTCTTCCTCACAGAGCGCTCTCTAAAGCTATGGTCCAGCATGCCATTCAGCAACACGCTCACCTGATGAACAATAATAAACACCTCACATGTAGAAACACAATAATGTTCCTTCACAGGTGCAAAAACTTGTTCTGAAATTTAAAAATGTGAAAAAAGGAGACAGCTACCATGCTGGGGTTTTGAGAGGATGCTTTCATGAGGCGTGGCACTGTGGTGTTCAGACTTTTCAGCAGCTCAGTGTTGATGGTCATCTGGAAGAGGCTGTAGAAGTACTCGCCGTGCGAGAAGCTCAGGACGTTCTGGCTATGACTTCCAGAGATTGGCACAGAGAGCATGATGGTGTTCAACAACAGGTCCACCAGCTGCTCACTCTGCAGAGAAACGGCAATATACAAGAGGAAAGCTGTGAAACACTTGGTAAATGTTTTACAGGGTGTCTAATACATCCACTATCAATATTGCCCAAATAACTCACCACAAGTCGCTTAAATTTCCTCTGATTTGATCAAATCTAATCCAAAGAGAGGTAGCACTGACCTGTTGATTTAGAGAAAAGGCAAGCTGAAGCAGGCCATCCGCCAGAGTCTTGGTATTTATGTCCAAGGATGGAAGTGCCTTCCGGTCCTCACCCGGCGCGATTCCTTTATACACTGTCATGAGAAGTCGGGACCCAAGGGATTTGGCATAGGTGTCATCCTTTAACGCGATGAGAAAGACAAAAAAACACAAACAAAATGTGTGTTCTTTATTTGACGATAAAAACACTGTAGTATCATTTAATGATTATGAAAACTGAATTGCATGGGATGAAAGTAAAAAAAAACAGTGCTGCAAATATAACGCTTATTGTGGGTTAATGGTCACACAACCCCATTTGAAAATGTCCCAGGACAAATACCTGGCTGTGCAGAATGGAGCTGAGGAAGTCGGCTTTGTGGATCTGCTTACAGGACGACAGAACCATTTTCATCTGGTCATGGCAGCTCAGATTGCTCGAGTAACAGAGGTCCACAGCACACAACTCCTCCACACTAGAGAGACCATTAACGACATTAAGAGAGAAAAACACAGGATGATTGTACTATGATCACAATCATCATGGTCTCAACGAATGCAATCAGAAGTAATTTTTGTTACAATTTAATACAACTGATATGCTATCAATTGTACTACTGTATATACTACGACTGTATATTTATTCAGGTCTCAGTGAGCTCAATTCAAGTTTGTATTTTTGTTTCCATACATAAAACACATACACTCAACTTTATTGATCTGTGTTCTTTTAAAATCCGCTGCCTATTTAGTATTTTTGCACATGTACATATTACACAATAACATTGCAGGCGGCTTGTCTTGTTCTCCAATAGTGAACTTAAAATAAGAGTACTACTCAGAGATGATTTACATACCTTTTATGGGAGAGTTTTGTCCGCAGACTGCTTTCAAGGCGCGTGCGGTACGGTGAGGCCAGCAGCGCCTTCAGTAAGGGAACGCACACTTCTGGTAGGTTCCTCATTACCTCCACATCTGCCATGTTGAACCCCACAGTGGATGGCTCACACACCACCAGCGCAGTCAGCTCAAAGAAAGCTGAGACAAAAATGTCTTGTTCCAGAAGCTGTGAATAAATGAAGGAAAAACAGGAGACTAAGAAGAAGACTCATGGCTTCCTTAATGTTAAGAGTGTCGTAAATTCAGTGATACCTTCCAAATCTCTTGGTCTCCTTTGACAAGAATCATGGTGGCAAACTCCAGCAGGCGGACAATGATGGTGCACTTGCTGAAGTTGTACTGGTCCACCTCTCTAGGGCTGAAGTGAGAGGTCCTCTTGCCAAGGGGGAAGCAGCTCTCTGCTGCTGCCAGTTCGTGAGTTGCCAGTTCCGTCAAAAAGAAACAAGTAGCTTTCAGAAAGCTTGATTTCTCTTCAGGGCCTTGACAATGAAGGAGGGTAAAAAAAAAAAAAAAAAAAACTTTATTGCGATCAGTGGGGGGCCAACATGTTACCTGGACATGTCAACTAGTCATCCAGTATACATGTGTGTAGGTTGAGCAGGTGAGGACTTTCTGAAAAGATGATGTCAGTAAGAAGGATTTTCTGATGACTTACTAAGCATGACGTGAGGCTTGATTATGTGCAAGTGGATGAAGGTGTTGTAGCAGTCCAGGGCAGCCAGCAGTACGTCCATCCACTGCAGGGTGGCTCTGACACTGAAAGGACCCGTCAGGTCACTGAGAGTTGGCTGAGAGAGGAGGCCTCCACCCTCGAAACGCGAGATCAGAAAACCTTTGCCATGATCCTTCAGCATGCCGTCTACCCACTGAGGTGGAGACTCCTTTCCTATGTTCAGTCACACACATCAGAGAATGTATTCACATGTAAGTGAATGAAACATAAATGAATGCATCACTGCTGTGTTGATACTATTTGAGTTGAACTCAAAAATATAGAAGTTTGGTTCATAATTGGATTTTCTTTTTATTACTAGCATTTGTTGTTCTTACTGGTTCATCTGATCAAGGCTACCATGGTAGGATCGCTCACCTGGGAGGAGAGGTACGAACTCATAGAAGAGTTCCATGCATTTGTGGCGACACTCAGTCTGAGGTCGGCCACATTGTTCCAGAAGCCATAAAACCACATCAGAGAGGCACAGCTTTCTATCAGGTGGAAAGCCCCTTCATGAACAAATAGGAATAAAAAGATAATGATTTATTTATACATATAATCTCTAATGTCTTATCTTTTCATGAACATTACTGCAACTCTGCCTCCTGTACAAAAAAGGGGAGTGCACACATACTTTACACATTATGTAGTTATGAAATATAATGCTTAATATACACAATGTAAAGATTACCAACCTTGGGACGCGTGTCTTAGCGCTGTGCTGATTGAGACTGGCGCCCTTTTGATTGATGATTCTTTTTAGATGATCAATGGCACTGCAAGACTGCTGCACTGTACCTGAGGATGGAAGAGTGGCAACAACAGATGCAGACCTTTTTGAAAATGAAACTATAAGTTTCCTTTCATGTGAAATGGAACCTTTTTTAACCCAACATGACAGCATTAGAATATATATATTTTTTTTTTAATTAATTTTAAGTACAATTACTGGCATGTGGATTAAAAAATAGTGCTGCAACATCGCAGGAAAATAAATACATTATTATCTGAATGTCCTGTCTGTAAAGCTGAAGTGGAGGAACAGTTACCCATAGATCGCTCATCTGAGTGTGCAAGAGCCAGACTTTCCACAAATATGACGAGAACTTCAAAGATGAATTGCTCCACCAAGGACTTCTCCTCCCTGCAGAGACAAATAGGCAGCAGCATTGAGCAAATACAGTACAACTGTACAACATTTTGCTGACATGAAACCATTTCTCACAATTAACTTAGTCATTCTGTCAAGAATACAAATCAGTGTGAAAAACTGACTAAATAATATGTGTATTTTATTACATGAAAATGTATTAATTTAAATATAATGAAGACAAAACCGTATCACTATCAGCATTGGCTTTCATTTACCAAATCAGTCAAACCCTAAATACGAAAAACAAGATACAGCCTGCTATTCTGGAGGTCAGCAGAAATTGAATCCAAGTGTCAAAACAGCGAGAAAAGTATCGTACCTGAATTGTCTGTAGATGCTGTTGAATGCTAAGGCCGCACCGAGTCTTTTGAAGCCATTGGGGTGGAGAGCCAAGCTGTAGATACGCTTAAACAAGGACTTCATGTTGGTAGGACTCTTCTCCTGCTGCTTGGGGGTGGTTTGCTTGATTGACCATTTGACAAACTCTTCAATGCAGCGGCCACAGAAGTCTCTGAGAGTGCTATCCATCGGGTCAACCACACCGTCCTGAGGAGACAAACAAACACACCAAATGTGTGTACTTCACATGGCAGAAAGGAAAGGAAGCGTCTTCATGTATTTATGCATCATCTCAGGTCTTGTTTGAACACTTAGCCTGTAAAACCCTTCATAGAATATAAACACTTACCATGATGGCCTCCAGAACAGCTACTGTGTCTTGGCTCTCAAACTTCTTGTTGTTTGTGAACCAATGAATCAGCTGCATGACCAGCGGTTCAAAGAGCTGTCTGGTGACCTGGTAAAGAACATTTTAATTCATAAACATTACAGTAGACATCATCATGTGAGAACCAGGTTCTGTTTGTTTCCTCACTTGCTTGTCTGCAACGCTGAATCAGGCTGATAATATAGAGGCAAATAACATCAGGAGTCAATATGAAACTATGAACCAACCGGAGGCTGGTTCACTGTGCATGAGACTTGACATATGACACATGTAACTGTAGCAGCTAAGTCAACAAAAGCACTACTGAAGCCCCTACCAAAACCCTAAAATCAACATCACTGAATACTACCAACCAACTAAATCATTCAAACGAAAGGGGTACTTCATCCTTAAACTCCCATCAAGTATCTGTAAAACTTCCAAATAATCTATTTTTTCTGAGAGATAATTAACATACGTCTCTCCCTGTTTGGATAACAATCATTCCAAATTCCACGATATGACTTTTAATGGGAATTGTGCTCGGGGTGACTATCTTGTTGGAGCGCACATACCTGATCCACGTCGCAGGCTAGACGCAGTAGCACAGGAAACAGCCTCTTGTGCAGCTTGTACATGGGCGGCAAACTATTGTCTCCCTCCACCATCTGAGCACTCTTCCCAACCATGTAGACCACCAAGCTGTGGAGAAGCTCACAAGCTGCTACCTGCAGCACAAACAAAAACCTGGGAGTAAAATACTCATTTCTATTGGGTGATTCCATTGTCGTCACGCTTAAGTTTGCATCAAATCCATTTTGGGAAGTGCTTTGATGTTGGAGGACGTACTTTGGTTTGTCTGTCACTCGTGGACAGAGCCAGTTCACTGATGTGAGGCAGAAATGGGTCGAGGTAGATGACTGGCTTCATATCGGCGAATGGCACCGCAAAGCTGAGCCTTTTCTCAGAATCCCAGGCGACAAATTTCTTCATCGTTTCCTCTGATGAGGCCACTAAATGTGAAAATAGAGGCCTACCATCAACAAAACAGCGCACTTCTCGCAGTCATGCGTCAAGTGTTCTCGAACCATCACAGTGGAGCGTGGCCCAATGTGTCAGTGTAAAATGGAATGAGACAGCAGCGGGTTTGTTATAAAAGATCTCACCGGTTACAAGGTTCCTGTTCAGCTTTCCTCCCAGGTGACCGAGCAACTTCACCACTCTGAGCCTCACCGTGACAAGAGGAGCGTCTTCCTGCATTCACACAGAAGTAATCAGTGAGCTCACGGACAGGACTTCTCATGAATGGGTAGCAATTCCACTCACCAATATCTGCAATGTGCAGTAACAGGTGATTCCTTAGCACTTGTTCTGAAGTAATTCATCTTTATAAGAGATTGAAATATTATTATATCAAATTAAATTACTCCTAAAGCAACTCCTCAGTCTTTTTGGGGGGTCTGTACATTCTGGCACACATCACACACACAGCATGTTCTCCTCCTTCTGTTATTTGTATTGTTGTGCTAATGAGGCGAACACACTACTCCGTGGACTGAAGTTAACAGTCCATTAACCTTGTTTACAATAACGGCAGCCAAATTGTGATGATAATAGCCTAAAAATACAACTTCTTATATGAACTTTACTCTGACTTGTTCGGGAGACTATAGAGAGTGAACTGGACCTTTTATGTTATTAAGGCTGAAACAAAAAGCTAAATACTGAAAGATGTCTTCCACTTTCCCATCCAGTACCGTGGTGAGCTGTTTCGATTTTTTCAAGAGCCTCGTCATCACTCGGCTGTACCCTTTGTCACTTCTCGAAGACAAAGAAGACATCACCTCCCAGTTGCTGTCGTCTTTGTCTGAAAGTAAACAACATCGGAATAGATTTTGGTAATTTCATTGATAATCTTCATTTACTAAACTGAAATCTCCCCCCGATACTATCATGGGCTTACCGTTGGTGGTGGTTTTCAGGTATCCGTCCAGAAGAGGAAGGATGCTCGTGTAGCAGTGCTGCATAGTCTCCAGAGGAATGTGGGAGGACCAGTCCTCGAGGGCATCAAGGGCCACGTTGGCCAAAGGAACATGGCTCAGACCCAACTTCAGAGCCGCCTAGACGCCCATTCACACACACACACACACACACACACACACACACACACACACACACACACGGTAAGAGTTTCTGTCTGACGTCCCCTACAGCCCTGTCCGATCAAATTAAGCTCCTCCTCCGTCAGCACCACCCGTCATGTTCCAAATGCGTTCATTTCATGTTAATATGGATTTAATAGTGGATGTTATATTTTTCCCAAACAGTCAATGTTTAGGTTAGTTTGGACTTGTAGTACTACCACTTGGAGTGGCTATCTATTTCAACCATTCATCCATTGCTTTTAGCTATTAGTTTCTATTTCCTTGTAATTTCTTGTTTATCAAAGTACATGATTTGACTCCAGAATTTTTCCCTGGTAATTGTGAATTACTGCACTAAAGCCCCTACTGTACATCTGCATACTATGTTTTTGTTTGTATTCATCCATCCTGATCTAGGTGACAAAAACACAATGAAACAAGTTCAAGGATCCCACCTCGAGAGCAGGACAGTAGGCCTTGATGTCCAGAGCTATGATGTTGTGGTGCAGCGAGAGGACGAATGTCAAGCAGGATGCCAGCAGCTCATCTTTGTACTGCTTCATTCTCACACACACCTGTAAGGAAACCACATGCCACTTACATCCCCTGCATATTAAGGTCCTCAGTAGTGCCACATTTTAGTTGACGGCATTCCCAGGAAATATTGGAAAGAGAAGCTACCTCTTTTCCAAACTTAGAGAAGAGGGCGAAACAAGCACTCTTCACTGTGTCACTCTCGGGGGATGTCGAGCTCCTCGGGCCAACTCCCTGATCAAAAACAGAGAAAAAATAGAAATGTCACTCACGTTGAATACATACGAGTAAAAGTACAAGTAATACAAATCTGAGTTTGCACAACACTGCTATCATACTATATTTCACGGCTGAGCTTACAGGACATCCATTCTAGTTGTCCACCTGATCACATACCCACAGCCTTGATACAGTATTCATGTGTATTCATGGAAATATTACCTGGTAGTACTTGATTCTCTTGGCAATTTTCATGGTGACAGAGAGCAGCTTGTAAAAGCCACTGACAAGTGGATTTCGTATGGAGTGGAGGATAAGTTCATGGCTCAAGGGATACATCCAGGACTGAAAATACTCCAGGTGTTTAGTCAGCAACAACTCGCTGCAAAAAAGGGAAAACAGTGTGAGACAGACATTGTAAATGCTTAAAATGAACAACATACACAGTATGTTCAATTTAATAACAATAATAATGCATTTTATTTGTACAGCGCTTTAAAAAGGGTACTCAAAGGTACTTTAAATGTGATAAAAATAAGGGTGTGTGCTTGTCCCGCTGTTAACTTTGCCACTTTTAAAGAGCCTCATGATGTCTGCTAGACCGATCCTCCCACGTGTGTTGTCTCCAATACCTGCAGAAGTCAACCAGGTTGATAAAGGCAGTGAAATCTTTGATCTTATTGGGCAGCAGATGAGCTGTGGGGTCGGAGGACGGCAGGACATGGGCCGCATCATCTGGAGCCTGATGGACAAGGAGGCCATGGATTAGGGTTCAGAGTACACAAAGGCTATTAAAGGGAAACGGCTATACTGTATGTTTAACCGATACTGCCAACAGCAAGTATACCAAAGCTTTTACAGTTTCATAACATCGACATGGGACATAATCAAATTGACTGAAACAATAACAACATATCTCGTAACACTAGCCAATCCAATTGCACTTGTCGACAACTTTTTATGAATGTCAGTGAAGTGGGACCCGAGAGGGAGACCTCACCTCCTCTCCCGTCGTCACTTTCTGCACAGACAAGTCCAACTTTTCCACAATTTTGAGGATTGATTTCACCAACTCGTCATAAAGCAGACGGCTCAAAGATACGAGGGCGGCGTTCTGACTTTCGAAAGCTCCATCCAAAAATCTTGAATCCTGCAGAGGACGACACAAACACAAAAAAATAAATAAAATGTGCTGCTTATTGTGCATACCCAGCAAAGTGGAAGAGACCATGCTGGTCAGTGAATTTAATCTATCTCATGACACAATGTACCTAAATATTAGCAATTCAAAACTAATTTTGCTGAACATGCTGGATGCACTTTTGAACAATTTGAATTATGCAGCGACAAGCATTCAAAGTAGTTTACAGAAGTACAGTAGATGATACATAATAATCTGAATTTCAATACTTTTTGATAGTTTTTATAAAATGTAGAACTACTGTCTTCAAAAGGGATGCTAAGTGGCCAAATGTTATGTACAGTAAAGTATAATAAATAAAAGGCTGTACCAAACAAATCTGCTGTAATGAATTAGAATAAAACTTAGAAAACAACATAGCTGTACCTTCAGCAGATCACAGTCTAGAAGGCTTTTAAACAGGGCGAGGTAGTTCTGACTTGATGGAACTTTCCATTTTCCAGTACGAACTTGGGAAGACTCGCTGTCTTTGTCCTGAGGATAAAAAGGACAAATTTCTTCTACCAGCACAGTAAAAAAAAAAAAAAACGAGACATTTTGATTAAAAGGAAAATAAATGAAACTGCAAATAAAACATTCAGCTGAGTAAACATATACACGTGTGTAAATTCACATCTGAAATCATGCGCCTGACCTCAGAAAGCATGATGGGTTTTGAACAGACACGGATCAAGCCCTGGTGCACTGAAAAAAAATGAGCAGAAGTGAAAGTTTTAGCAGATAACAGTCACACAAAAGCAGCATGCAGGTTTAAATAATACATGTACTGTATTTTAGGGGCCCTTTACCACTTTGACAGTCTCTTCTCTCATTTCTGAGAGACGATGAAGACATCATTGTAAAAGCCGTACCTGATAAAGGGCAGTGGTTTTTTTCTTCAAAATATCATGATGGCCTTTAGGTGCAGTGTGCTCATGGGCGACCTACCCACAGAGCTAATGAATCCCCAGAGGACAGGTCCTTTAGAGGCCATGGCCACCAGCACCTTCAGGATGGACCTGCAACAAGCATTCTGCATTTTCTCGCTGTACTGGGGGAAGCTGTCGATCTGCACCACGAGCAGGCGCTCCAGCAGTGGTGTGTACACCTCTGGGATCTGAGACCAGGGACAAAAGGCAGAAGCTCAAATTAATCATTAGGGTGAATTAGTCTCTCTCTCTACTGCAGGACACAGTGGTGTGTATATAGGCAGATACACATATGGATTAAAATCTATGATTGTCAGCTTGATTCAGGGTATTGTTGCTAGTCGACATTTGGTCCAAGTGAATGACAATGAGCGTGACTTTGTTACCTTGTCCAGGTGAATCAGGACACAGGCTATAGAGTCCAGGAAGCTGGGCAGCTGGTAGAAGCTGTCGTCCTCCCCGTCAGACTCTGTCAGATACATCTGCTTACAGCGCTGAATCAGCTCCGTGTACATCAAGTCCACGTCTTGTGGGCACACTTTCTTGCATGGCTACAAAAAAAAAAGTAATCTTTTTTTTTTTTTTTTTTTGCATTTTGTATTATTAAGAAGTCAAGATTGTACACAAACATCAAAAGATGATCTAATGGATTACACAGGAAACCAAACGTGAAGCAATGGGAACACAGAATATTAGTAAGAAGCAACTGATGGAAATGCAGATCGCAACAACTCAAGCAGCAAACATGCACGTCTGAAATGCATGTGCATACATTTATTGTCAAATAGGTTTTGGTTTCATACAACTGTATTGAAAGCAAATGAACGTACGCCGGCAAAGAATCCATATCCTCGTATAGCAATGGACAGCTCCTTATATGTCGAGTCCATGGTTCTAATGATGCCGCAGAACTTCTGCATGAAGAACTTCAACTTGCTTTTGTGCTCCTCGATATTGTCTGCCACCAGCATTGCAACCTTAAAATAACAAAAAAAAACATGTGTTGGAATGACAAGGAGTGTATCGCAGGCGGTTTTATTCTCATCATGGTGCTGCTAACCCGTCCGACTTGTTTTCCGCGCCTGTGTGGAAAAGCCTCGGAGCGTTTACCTGTTTGAGGAAGGCCTCGAGTGCGTAGTAACTCGTCTTCTTCATCTCAGCGTTGATGTGTCCACAGAGCCTGCACATGACATCGAACAGAGCTCTGTAGTTGTCCATGAGGCAGCTGCTGAACTGGGACGCGTGTCTGGCAAGTAATCTGAGCCCAGCTGTTCAAGAGACAAAGAGTCAAAGACGCGTGACAAAGAGTCAAAGACACGTTTTCAGGGAGTCTCGTCTTCATGTTGCTATGGAAAGAACAGGCCTTACCAAATGTGACTGCGTAGCGTGTCATTGACATCTACAACAAAAGATGAGAAAACAAGCTTTTAAAAAAAAAATATATCAGTCAATTTCAATCTGGATGTTATATTTCGCTGCTCGCTACGACCATTTATACCAAATAAAGATTGAGCTGTGATAGTTAAGACAGCAGAGACGGGGACATTTACCTGGGGGCTGACGGCCTTCAGGGCATACTGAAAAATGTCCTTAGACGTCGCTGGGTCTGCAAGTCAGAGACGCACACTAATCATGCACCATCACGCACTAATCATAGAAACAGCATGTTTGGTTGAAAATTGTGAAATAAATAGATATAGCGTCCCACCTTCCTCCATTGTTTTAGTGAAGTTGACCATAAGAGCGGTGATTCCTCTCAAACATCCAGCTACAACAAAAAGTTTTGGTTCCTTTGTTGAAGAGGTCATCTGAAACAAACAGATCGACAGACACAACTGATTACGCCAACATTTGAAAATATGATAAGTGCAGAGGATAGCAGTTCTGCCCAAACACTCGGTGCCATCTCCCCTGTTGACAAACCTGTTCTTTGAGCTCTCCTAGATAGGCTTTGTAGAGTTTGTCAGAGTTGTTGACCATCTCACTGGGGTGAACCTCTGCGAGAACTCCCAGCAACTCATAGATTTTGCCGAGGACTAAAACAAAAGATTTTTTTTTTTTTTAAATGTACGTAATTTACATTTTCATTTCCTGCATGAATTCCTGTCATCTCCGTTACAGCGTTAAACCAAACTTTGGCTTCAGGCCTTAAAACGAAGACTCACCTGAATCTGGCAGTTTGCTCCTCTGACAGAGCTCGCCGTAATATCTGTTGAATATATCACAGATTCGAAGCTCTGCCACCACACTGGAAGCCTTTGTTGTTTGGAGAACCTGAGGAGAGTAAGAACAAGAACAAGGTCCAGCCAGCATATATATTCCATATTCACAAATATGCCAAACAGACTCTGGCAAGATCATATAAATAAAGAATTTTGTCAACAGTGGATCTTTTCTTTCGCTCAGTTCATGTTGCACAGCTAACACACTCGGCTGATGTCAAAGAAAATACCCAGGAGGCCAAGAGAAACCAACCTTAATAAGGAGCTCCAGCACTAGAGTCCTACACTTGGCTGCTTTTTCCTTTGTATACACAATCATGCATGTGTTCTGCACAAAGAAATGGAGAAAAACAACATGATTCATTTGAGGTATTACATGTACACATACAAACGTCTGTTTTGTTTGTGGTACGGTTCACTTGTCTTGTGTTATACTGAGAGCTGTATGAATAATACATATAGAGGCTACTTTCTATCAGTATAAGTTTCAGTCGGACACTGAATTTACTTTGAGTACACGGATGCAGCATTATGTGTAAAAGATCGTTCCTTTTCACTGCTGTCACAGCCACACTTTCCCTGTTGTTGTCATGCACACATGTACAAATCAGATGAAGCCATACATCACACTAGCTGTAGAATGGTTCTAAAGGGGGAACTTACTCTTATGTCAGTGGCATAAGTCTTCTCCCAACCTTTGACTGTTGGTGAGACCTTGTCCAAGAACTTCTCCAAAAAAACCAAGGTCTCAACTCGGGTGTCCCGGAACTGGAAAACAGATGTTTACTGTCGACACGAGAACTTTTCAGTGTAGTGACATCATTGTTCACTAGATGTTCCTTGATGCCTACCTCATCTGATGACAGGGACTTCCTGAGGAAGCTGAGCAGTCCATCGTCTTTTGAGAACAATAAGGACGTCTGTAAAGCTTCAAGAACAAAGATGCAAAGACGGAATCAGAAGGAAATGTTAATATTTGTTTTCACAGTATGTGTGTCACCAAACACTAAACTCTGCACATTTAGGAGCACTGTGAATTTTGATACATGAATACATCTGTGCAAGTTTTAAGCCTCGATCATCAAATTTGTTCTTCTGCCTCCAAACAACAACTAAACACCAACTGTGTTAGTAATGTGCTATAACTATTTTACACTTGATCAGTTTAAGGACCTAGAACTATAATCTAGATATTATGAAGAACACTTTAGTTGAATTGAAGTTAAGTGGAGAGCAAGAGAGAACACACGTTAGACAAACAGGGAGTGACTCTGTAGCTAACTGAGGGGAGAAGCTGGTGCCAGGACGCTGAGTGGAGCCAAGAAAGAGAGATGGCCACGGTCATAGGTCGAGCATGCAATATGAAAATATGGTCATAATGTTATGTTTTGCAAGAGGTAAAAACTAAAGGGTGAGTCCCTCTGAGGAAAAGGAGTCATGCATGGAGTCTGTGGCGTGCAGACTTTTGAATACGCTGTTGCAAATCCACTTAAGTATTTTAATACTGCCACACTTTATGCTTGGAGACTGTTTTACTATTGCAGACTTCCAATTAAGTAGTGTTAGTAGCCTCCACGCTTTGCTTATTGTCACGTGGTATTTATATTGCATTCTGACTGAGCGTTACCGCCCACCGCAGGGAGTTTTGGCGGAAGAGCCTGATGGAGGCAAACAAAACAAAAAAAAGTAAATGCGCAATTATTGAAATAATTTATGCATTACGAATTGACAAGTAGCTTCTAAATATCCACACACCACCTCATCTTACAAAGTGTTTAAGGCTCATGCACAGCAGAAGCATCGTCAACATTAAACTGACAGATTGTTATTGGAGTTTGGCGCGGAGTATTTTACGGACTTTATGGTCTTACCAAGTTCGTTCTCGGTTGTTGTTAGCATGCACTCCTGTCCCAAGTCACCGATGATATCGTGACATCTCAAAGCTGCAGCTCGGGTGTCTTCGTCCGAGAGAGATTCGTGAAGTTTCAGAAGAAGCACTTGAATGCCTCCAGCAGAGTTCCGCTCGGAAGACATAACTGCAGCGCGGATCTAAGCTAACATTAGCATCACATCAGCCACATTACTTTCTCTCATAAGTACACGATCAGAAAGAGGACGCCGGTAAATGGAAAGAACACACTCTGTCAGACGTGCTAGGGAAGAGCCATTCAATTTCAAACAGTCACGCACATCAGGAAGAGTCAGGATGGGATGCATCTGTTTCAAAATAAAAGCCCCGATGGTGAAGGTCCCGTGAACTTCTGGTGACATAAAATATCCTAGTTGATATAATCTACACGTTGTTACACTGTAACATTTGCATTGATGCATGATCATTCAGTCACAAGTATAGACCGATTTATAAAATAAACTCTGCATTGCCACACAACAGTGATCTATGTAACACACTGAAGGAAGTATCAGATCCTTTACTGCATTAAAAACGGTACTGATAAAAAAAAAAAACAGAAGTATCACGGGAACGATTTCCTTTCAGTATATAATTCAAAGTACCCACTATGCAGGAAAAATATGTATTTTATTACATATTATATCATTAGATTGTTACTACTGTTGCATTAACATGTTTATATTGTATCTTGTTTATATGATGTTGGGCAGGGTATTTTATATTTTTTAAATCTTAATCTAAAAGTAATTATATTAATTGTTTTAAAGACTTTCTTGTTTGAACGGTCCTCTACAACCGGAACCTTTGTTATTAAACAAAGTTCCACCCCGGAAAGGTTATTTTGTAGTACATGCTAATAGCTTCTAGCGGAAGGTAAACAGAAATCTTGATCAACATGGCAGAGGTAAACTAACGTTGATAAAACCTTATTTTTTTCGCACGTCAGTGGTGTGTGAACAACTCTTTCCTAATGTCTGACTTCAGGCCTGTTTTCTGGACGTGCGTCTGATTAAATAGCTGAACAGTGACAGCTCTCTGGTCAGTCGGTAACTTGACGGGTTAAAGTTATGAAGTCAAATCACTGTCAAAATCCGAGAGCGCAAATGAGATCCACGCGCGCCCGCAAATCAAACAGCCGCGCGTGTATTTTACTTTGACGAGCGCTTTTACATCACTCCGCGAGCAAAATTCCCTCTCGCGCGAAACTTTTCTTTTTGACAGTAAGTGGGCGGACCCAGTCTCCATTGTATCTCTACATCTTGATTACAATCAGAATCAGAATCGTTTATTGCCAAGGAAGTTTGCACCTACAAGGAATTTGTCATGGCTGGTGGTGCATAACATTTGACAATAAACAACAACATTAAACAATCAGCACAGTGCAGGAAATGGAGACATATTCAAATTTACAATAAAATATAAGATAAAGTATAAAATATAAAATATAAAATAAAGTGCACAACAAAAACAGATAACAGGAATGGAAAACAAGTGAAATGTAAGTGAAATGTTAAAAGTGTTGAGTGTGATTAAATAAAGAAACAGGGATGTGCAGGGGAGTGACCAGAAGGAAATGTCCTGGTGATGACAGAGTCAGTGGGGGACCCGGGCTCTGTTAATGAGCCGACTGCAGACGGGAAGAAACTGTTTGTGTGGCGTGAGGTCTTGGTCCTGATGGACCTCAGCCTCCTGCCAGATGGAAGGGACACGAACAGATCATGTCCAGGGTGAGAGGGGTCGGCTACAATCTTACTTGCTCGCTACAGGGTCCCTGAAGCGAACAAGTCCTGGAGGGACGGCAGATTGCAGCCAATCACCCTCTCGGCAGAGCGGATGATGCGTTGCAGCCTCGTCTTTGGATAGACCGGATATCACTCTGACGCAGACGCTAGGTCTGATTGCCAGAAGCTGCAGGGACCAGCAACAGCAGCTGAGGTCTATCTCATCCTCGAGCACAAAAACCTCATTGACAAGTAAGCAGCAACACGACACACAGGATCTCATCAGACATCAATCCAGCTGTATTTATGCACTCAACAATGCCTCCTCCTTCCTCCCAGGTTCCCTCTGTTCAATGCAGTGTATCAGATCTGCTTTCAGGGCCATCCAGTCACAGAGTTCATAAGCTGTTTGCAGAACCAACCAGAGCACATGTAAAAACAACAACAACAACAAACTGACCAAGTGCCTTTTTAAATGGAGAGCATTAACGTTTCTCACCTGTTACCGGTCAGAAATAGCCGCTGGGGGACCAGTCACTCCACAGCTGTCGTGCAACCGAGCGGCTCCAGGCAGCGAGTGCAATGTTCACTTTTAAAAAGAGTTTGCGTAACATTTGTGCATGTTCAGCTGTAGTTTTACCACTTTGTCCTTAACGCTCAGTTTCTTTTAAGTGCTTTCGTTCATTTCCTGACACATACATGATGACTTGAGGGGTAATTGATGATGGGGTTCTTTACCCATGTGATTGACAGATAGCACTTTTTGCCTGAGTTTTGTTTTGTTTTTTAGAAAGCAACCCAATTAAAAACATTAATAAATATATCCAGACTTTACTGGATATCAAATTGATCATAATACAATATTTTTCAAAAAATGTTCATTGACTCCCTTGACAGCCATTCATTCAGTAACATGTTTGTACGATGTTCATATGGCACCACATCATGCATTCAGATTTTGGCGAGACCAACCACTCGTGGCAAAGACCTGTTGACGGCCTTCTGTAAGGAGAGTTATTGTTATCTAACGTTATTGTTGCCGTCCAGTGAAAGCCTGTCCATCAAGTTATTTAATCATGTAATACCTCAGATAATTATGTCTTTGTTTGCTCTAAAAGTGTCTTTTTTGTTGTTGTAATTCACTGTTTCCTGTCTTGTACTGTATATTAACATTCTGTCAATCGCACAACTGTTTTTAACATAAAAACTGACGGTGCCTTAGACTGCTCGGTTGTGTATTCTTGGCCATTGATTTGTTTTTTTTGGTCCAAACCAAAGACTTATACTTAACGTCCAATATTCCATTTGTTTTTGTGACCCTGCCTGATTTTCATTAATTTGCGGCTCATGTGTGTTGGTAATTATATCAACTTTTGTCTGTAAATAAACTAATTCTAATCAAATTAAAATCATCGCTTGAATCCTTTTTCACTCTCTCACATTAGAAAGGCATTTATCTCAAACTACAAATCACTGCAGCGGGAATCTTAGTTGGAAGAAATACTGCCAGAATATTCTGTTAACTTTTACATTTAAAAAAAGCGAAGAACAACAAACTGATTCTCTAAAAACAAACTATCGTAGTGGCAGGAGAATAAAAGTTAAGTGGTCATTTGACAGTATTAGCTCAGCTTCATGTCAAAACGGTTCAAACAAGGCTGAAAATGAACTTGTTTATTGTTCTAATATTAACAAAAACTTCCATCTCTTATTTAGAAAATGTGGTTAGTATAATAAGGCTTATTTGAGAATATATTTGTCTTTTTATGACATTCTTTGTAAATTTTTTATAACGTGTTGTACTAGGACTTCATAGCATGATGGACTTTGACATTTTATGACTTTTTTTGTGATACAATACTATACAATGACATTTGTATGGTATATTATACTTGTTATGGCTTCTTGACATTTTTTAAGACATACTATACTACAAATCTTTTCATATTTTTATGAAATACTGACTTTAAATGACATTTTAAGTTAAACTGATATTTTATTGCAACATGTTTATGACATATACAATTACTTGTTTTCATATTTTTTATGACATACTATACTATCTTTTTTTTTTCTTGACATTTTTATGACATACTGACTTTTTTAACTCTTACACTGACTTTTTCAACATGCTATATTATGACTTTTTTTCAACATGCTATATGGGAAACATAAGTGCGTTAATGACATCAAATGAAAATGTCAATTCAGTGAATGCTGAGCTTTCTACGTTCATCAAGTGTTACCAAGACGCAAATGACATGCATGGATCCTTTGTGAACTTACCTTTACCTCAAGATGAAGTTACAAGGCAAAGTCAGTACTTCAAAGAAAAAATGACAATGTTCTGTGACTTCACTGAAAAGGTTCAATATCAACTGCACGCATTAAAACTAAGGCCGACAAGGCAGCTCTGATGGAGCGTGTTGCTGCTTTAAAAAGGAAACATTTAATAAATAGCTCCAACAATTACGTTCATATCACTATACTATGATCAAGCACACAAACTCAGACGTCTCCTCTCCTTAACCTTTTGTGTGTGTGAGTGCAGACTACCTCAAAGTCACTTTTGGGCTCTTTCACCCCAAACGTTGGCATTTTGAGTCTGATATCTCAGCGCCATTACGCACCACCTCTCCGGAAGTGCGCGGCTGCAAGCCAGTGCGTAATGCGGCCTCCAGTCTTCCGCTCATCCTATTTGGCCTGAGCCCCTCATGTGTTTCACCGGAGAAAACTCCGACACCAGCATCAGCAGCGACGACTCGGCTCAAGCTCAGGAAGAAATTCTCCAGACGTTTCTTCCTTCTCAGCTGAAATGGACGACATCGTGCTGCAACATGTGTCTTAATTTAATTAATTCTGTTATTTTACATATTATATATTGTTATATGTGTTGAATAAAAAGCATTCTTCAAAAGGTTTGGTGTGTTTTATGCATTTCTATCCCATATTATACTTTACTACTTTATGACATTGTTTGCAACGCACTGTTTGGACTTTTAAAAAATATTTTTTGTGATTTTTTGTGATTTTTATGACATGTTTATTACATACTATACTAAGATATTTTTGGACATTATGTCATAATGTGCCATGACATTAGTACGATGTAGAGTACTATGACTGTTTATATTACATGTTTATGGCAAAATATGCTGTCTTTTCTATAACATACTATAACTTTTTTTATAAATTTTGACGACATGCTTTACTATGACTTTTTTTTAAATTACTTTTTCAATATGCTAATTTTCTTTTACTTTCTTTAGCATACTATACTATGACTTTTTTAAACATACAGTACTATGATTTATTTTAAATATATTTTTATGACATACTATTCATGACTTTTTTGGAAGTTGTTGTAATGTTATACAATGCCTTTTTTATGACTTTTATACATGCTACACTTTGCTTTTTAATTACTTTTTTGGACATCCTGTATTAGAATTTTTTTTAATACTTTTTCGACATGCTATACTATGACTTTTTTCGACATATTCAACATTAGATTTTTGGGATTTTTACGTCATACTTTACTATGACTTTTGCATGAATTTCTGCTAGTCTGCTGTCTCAGGCAGCTTTCTCCAGCGCCCCACTCCGCTGAGACATGGGCCCAATCCCAATGTCCCCCCTTACGGACTCACGGACTTTGAGGCGCGCTCCCGCGAAGTCCGTGAGGGTTTAGGGCTGTCCCACTGTCAAATCGTCGAGTGTTTGAGGGCTCTCGCGCAGACATTTTGAGCCCTTTATGGACCCTTACCGTAAATCAGCATAGGATGCTGACTTTGCCTAAGGGAATTACCCACAAATCATTGCAATCTGACGTTAAACACGGGGTAACCAGTGGACGCATGGAGATGTAAAAAAAAAGGTAAACAAAGAGGACGGATCACGTGTGTTCAGCCTGGAGTATTACATTTACATTTGATTTTGTCATTGAAGCTGTTTTGACAAAAACGAGTAAATAGATTATATGAAGTTACCTCTCATCTTGTGAGGAAAGAGCCTGGAAGACGTTCAAATCAGGGAGTAAATAATATAAAATAAATACCCACAATTATACATCATATTTTTTGTCGTTTTCATGGTAATGTGATATGTTGCAGCAAAGTGCTGTCCCAATCCTATTCCCACCATCTCAAGCCATCACAGTCTCTCACACTCAACCACTTACCAGGTGACGTCAATTAAGTCCTTGAGGGTTCAGGGTTTAGGGGGGACATTGGGATTTGGCCATGCAGACAGGCGGAGAGGACGTGCAGGAAAAGCATATATTATACGCAGATATCATATTTTACACATATTACTGGGTGATTCCATATTTCAAAAACACAAATATTGACAATTTGTAAAATGTTTTTTTTTTTTTTTTGTGGCTCAAGGGGGGGGGGGGGGGGGGGGGGCGGCGGCGCCCTAGCGCCCTCTATTGACCAGCCGCCACTGCTACATACACTAAATTGCCAGGTTATAAAAAGGTACACCTCGCGAAAATAATTTTTCTTTGTAATGTTCTGTTTTTAGAGAGGTGTTGATTTAACTGCATCATTTTGCAGTGTAACAAAGTGTAACTTTGAAATATTTCCTAATTGGTATAGTAAAATTGTCTAATTTTCAGTATGGGTGGAGTCAACGATGCCCTGAACACATATATGTCAGTCATTGTCTGGAACTATTGAGAAAATACTTTTTATAACACTTCATATATTCAGTTATTAGATATTTTCTCTGTACAAATGTATGACATTTACTTTGAAATATCTCTTAATCGGTACAGTAAAAATGTCTGATTTTCTGTATGGGTGGAGTCAACGATGCCTTGATTACATATACATCAGTCATTGTATGGAATTATTGAGAAAAATATTTTTGTAGCACCTCAAATATTGTGATATTACCCATTTTTGGAAGTCAGCAGAGCTTCAAACACGAGCTGCTGTTGTATCACTTATTTCAGGATAAGAAGTCACTCCCCCGACAGCCGGATATCAACAGATTGTGTGAGCAACTGGTGGAGGAGGACTGGAAGTACTCCAGGATGGACCTGTTTAAAGGACCACCACTGGAGGAGGAACCCCGTGTGGTCAGAACCATCAGGACCCTGACCCTATCACCCTACATTTAGATGCTAATCCCCTATTTCACCACAAACACAACAGCTAATGTCTAAATCCTGTAATCACATGAACACCAAGCATGATAAACCAGCAGAGCATCAAAACTATCTGAGCCAACCAAATTAGTAAATCACATCAGACTGAAGAACAGCATTTAAGCTCAGCTTGTAGCAGGTCTGTTATTAATATTCATATCAATCATTCAGTGCTGTCAGCCTCTCCCAGGAGAAGAGCTCTCTGACCTTATGGAGACTACGCAGACACCCTCAGAGACCAGCAACACTAGACTTTGGTTGGAATGTACAAAATACAAACCAGTTTTATTTGGTTTATACAATAAAAAGATTAAAGGTTACACAAACAGATAATGCAAAAAAAACTCAAAAGTTCAGATCACCAATAAGCCTCGTCAAAAAGACTCCAAACCAGAAGCCTGAAAAGAATCCTAAAAAAGCCAAGTGGTGATTCTTTGTTGTCTCCTGTTTCTACCTTTTTACTTGGAGCATCTTTAACCTCCTGGTCCATATATGGTCACAACTAAACATTAGTACATCATTGGATGAAGCTGTTTACGTAGTCTTACAGTTCATGACAGACTTCTTTAAGTCAACTCTTATTTCTAAGGTTCCTGTCTGGTCTTCCTGGTGGAACATCAGTCAGGATGTCTCCTAAACAGTTAGCATGGTTACAGCATCTGACCTTTTCTTTTGATTTCAACATCACTTCTCAAAGTTTGTTCATTTGTTACACGATGATCAAAGATGATGAATTTAATTTGTTCAAATCAAAACAACGGTTTACAAGTTGTGATTCTTTTTCCACAGATGATGAATTTGATCCAGAAAGACTCTTGTTTGGCATTCTGAGGTTTTTCTTCACACAAAGTCACAGTTCAGTTTTATACACAAAGTAAAAGATGTTTCACAGCTTCTCTCAGACAACACATTATTTCAGGTCATTACATGGACCTCGCTCAGCTCTTTCAGACATCCATCTGCAACACCACAAGTCCCAGAGAGCTCTCAACCCCCCAGAGTCCAGACCAGCTCAGGTACCCCTCACCTGCTCCAACTGCATTTACAACCACTGAGAGATCAGGTTGGTACTAACTAACATCAGCTGTGTGTGATCCTGTACAGACTGAACTATCTGGTCAGCAGAGAGAACGTTTCTCTAGTTCTCCTCCAGAGAACACAGACACACTGAGGAACCAGACCTGGACCAGGACCAGGACCTAAACCAGAACCCAGGATAAAGAGGTTCAGTGAATGTGGTGTTGAAGGTGTGGAGGTGGATCAGTGTGTCAGAGGAGACTGTGTAGAAGGACAGAGAGCCAGCAGGATAGTCCACATACACTGCTACTCTACCAGAGGGGGGCGGGGGAGGGGAGGAGGAGGAGGAGGAGGAGAAGGAGGAGGAGGAGGTGATGGATGTTCTTGTCTTATTGTGATATACATAGTAACCACCAACAGAGCACAACAGACACGAGGACTGATCGTTCTCTCCAAACACACAGTCATTACTGTCTCCTTTCCTTCTGATTCCTCTGTAACTCACTGATATTTTAACATCTCCTCTCCACTCGACCTCCCAGTAACAGCGACCAGTCAGACCAGTTCTACACAGCAGCTGAGGACAGACATCAAATCTGTCTGGATGATCAGGATATGACAGATCCTCCTCCACCCATGTCACCTTCCTGTTGTTGTCAGACAGTTTGAGGTTTTTGTGTACTGTGTTTGTGTCGAGTGCGAGTTCACAGGAATCTGATGGAGAGAACAAGACACAATACAGCTGCAGTTATTAATCTATCATCTGTTTGATGATGACATCAGAGATGTGAATGAGTGATGTCACAGTTTGAAGATGCTTTGTTTTCATGAATCAAATTCAAAGCACACTTACACTTCCTCATTCCTGGTCTGAACCATTGGACTCCAGCAGGCTTCACCCTGAAAGGAGGAGGGGGGTCAGAGCAGCATGGAAACATGGACATTACACCGCTCTCATACACAGAGCTTTGTTATTCATGTTCACATGGAGCACTTATTATTCATCAGCTCATATTCTTTTACTTCACTGGAGCTTCTTCTGATTGGCCCATGACGACAGCTCATTATGTTCACTTATTCATGATAGTGCTGGGCGGTATGACCAAACATTTGTATCACGGTATTTTTTAAGATTCTGGCGGTTTCACGGTATATCACAGTATTTTTTTTTCCTTGACTGTGTTTTTATATAGGTTTATAGTGGTTTACTCTACTGTCAGAAGTACATAGAATATAAAAACATTTTAATGTCATCATGTATAAAGGTTTTGCTTACTATAGGGTGTGCTCGTTTGTTCGTATAATGTTGGGATAGCAGCTTGGCAGTATTGTCGCCCCGGTAAGACATACCTTGATTCCAGTGTTTTAATCATTACTATGAGCCCGTCTTTCTCGACTGTCTGTAGCGGGACCATGTCCTTGCATAGCTGGATCGTTATTGCGTTCGTAATGTCGCTCCACCGCTTGCTTTTCTTGTCATATGCTGCCTCGAGCAAAAGCCTCTTCAAGCGATGTGTGACCCTTTGGCTTCACTGTTTCACTCGCGCTAACGTTACTGGTTGCCGGCCTCGAATCCGATGACCGTAATCGCACTCTTGGTATTCCAACACGTTTTCTGCTGAGGTGATGGAGTAAGTTGCTCGTGTTACCACCAGCGGCAACAACAGTGGCTCGACAAACTTTGCAATATATAGTCTTTTGGACGTCAGATTTTTTAAAACCAAAACACTTCCAAACAGCAGACCCAGCTCCTCTCTTGGGCACAGACTCTATCGCTGCATCTCCGGTCTGGCTTTGTTTATCCTGCATCGCTCTGTTATGTTCTTTAATGTAACGTTACTGTAGCGACGGAGCCTCTCCCAGCTGTTAACAGACTGTTGTGCTACTGGGCTAGCTAGCTAGCGAGCTGTAGCCAGCATGCCGTTCGGCGGTGAAATTTTATAAATGTACAATTATTAGTGTTACAAATTGTTTATGTGTCACAAACTGTTGTGTGTCGTGGTGTTTTGCCCTGTTAAAGAGCGTTAGTTGTGGGTTATTAATTGTTGTTATAAAGTTATAACCATGATTAGGGGTCCCTCTCAATACACTCTACAGAAGTAGCTCCGACCGGAGTGCCCTTTGCGGCGAACAATATATTTTGCTGCCTTTTGAAGAGTTACAGCAGTTGTTTCGGCTATGGCGGTGTGTGAAAAATGTATATCATACAGGAAATTAAAACCTCCCAGCACTAATTCATGATATATTATTATCAGTATTATATTGACAATCATCATCCATTTCAGACTCAGTTTCCTCTACCAGTCAGTCAGTAAATCAAATGTTTAAACCTGCATCAATTGATTTCTTTGTCCACTTGTGGTTCAGTGAAAACAAGCTGTAAACACAACATCTGACATATTATCAGCTTATAAAGTAGTTGTGTCTAACATGATATCAACCAGCTGCTTCCACATCCAGCAGTTACACATCAACATGATGATTCATCAGGAGTATTTGTGTTTGTGTCACCTGATGAATGGAAGTCCACTATTCTCTCTCTTTTAGCTGTTTTTGGTCTCCACCACCTCCTGAGGGAAACATCTGTCTCTTTAGCTGCTAAATGCTCCACTATGTTCACCAGCTAGTCTCTAACTGAGTCTATCTGCTGTTTGCTGCTGAGCAGGTAGTTAACAGTGGCTTCATCACAGCTTGTTGGATGAAACAGCTGCTGCTGGAAACACTGAGACTGAACCAAACAGGAAATGTGCCGCAGAACCAAAACTAGGAGCTAAAAGAGGCTAAAAAGCTCTGTAGAGCTGCAGAGATGGAGACAACTCTCTGTGGGTTCATCACCACCACGACTCTTCACCATTACACAGAGTCAGCTGATCCGTTGTCAATATAGAAGTATTGATTGTTGGATGTTTTGGTCCTGACAAGCGATCTCTTGTGTTTGTGTAATAACGACTGTTGTCTCTCAGAAGTAAAGGAGAAAGTAGCCTGAAATCACTACAGCGCCACAAACCCTCTGATGGAGGAGGTCGGGGGGATGGTTGGATGTACAAAGCTGTTCACATCCCGTCTCCTAGCAACAGTCAACACTGGTTTCTATTATCTGTAATCTGGGGGTGAAAATATTACAGTTCAAGTCCGTCTGCAGCCACAGAGCACTGCCTGTGACCCCCTAGAACTTTGTTCCAGTCCTAAATAAACCTCTTTGGGCTCTGACACACCATGTCCACAATCAGCTGTTGGTTCTTCACTGAGCGTCTGTGGCCGTTTCAACAAGTCGACTCTTATCAGCCAGGGAACTGGCTCTCAGTGCAAAACAAACCAAAACCAGGTAAAGCTGAACTCCTTTAAAACAGAAAAACATTCCTATTGTGATGATTTATCAAGACGGTTTAAACAGATTGTTTCTGTCTGTTTGTCTTTTCACAATAATGTCTGGACTAAAGGGCAACACACACAAGCATCAAAACATCCGACTATTGTTTGATATGAGTCCACAAACCTGCAGCGTGACGACATTGACGCATGTCAACCCACCATGATGCCCATCAATGTGTCAGGATACACCACTGTCCTATTTTCTAATGTTGAAACAAGACAATGCTCCAAAAAAACAACAGTTTCATCACCTTCCCTCCCTGTTTGGGCTCATCCTGGCTACTGTTCCCTGACTACTTCTGTCTGTATTGATGTTCTGATGTGGGACACAAACAGTTTGATGAGTCTCTGGTAGTTTGAGGTCAGCTTGGTGTGTCAGGGTCATATTAACCAGGCTGACAGTGTGACAGAGAAAAAGTCTCCAGCTCTACCTCCTCTATCAGACTGATTGTCTGTGGCTGCAGCAGGCCTCTCAATACCTGAGAGTTTCCAGTCTCCAGTGTGGATCCTCCAGCCCAGCAGACAGCAGCTTCACTCCTGAGTCTCCTGGATGATTGTAGCTCAGGTCCAGCTCTCTCAGATGGGAGGGGTTGGAGCTCAGAGCTGAGACCAGAGAAGCACAGCCTTCCTCTGTGATCAGACAGCCTGACAGCCTGCAACGAAACAAAACAACACGCATATCACATAATCTGAGGGAACTGTGAGGGTTGGAAGGTTTATGTTTATTACTGTCATCACCAATCTGTTTGTGTGTAAACTTTAAACTTAGTACTTCGTCCAAGAAAAGTAATTCACAGGGTCACCTGAGAGTCTCCAGTGTACAACGTGAACTCTCCAGTCCAGCAGACAGCAGCTTCACTCCTGAATCCTGCAGGTTGTTGTTACTCAGGTCCAGCTCTTTCAGACTAGAGGACTGGGAACTGAGAACTGAGGACAGAGCTTCACAGCTTCTCTCTGAGAGGTTACAGCCACTCAGTCTGAAGAGACAATGATGAAGAAAAAATAAACAATAAGTAAGAAAGATAGCAGCGTATTTAAGTTATGATTCATGAATCTAACTCTCTCTGTACTTACAGAGCTTTGTTGGAGGCTTTGACCACTGGCAGTAGCCTCAGAAGTGCCTCCTCTGAAGCAGAGTATTTCTTCAGGTCCAACACATCCAGATCTTTTTCTGATGACAGTAAGATGAAGACCAGAGCTGACCACTGAGCAGGAGACAGTTTATCTGTGGAGAGACGTCCTGAACTCAGGGACTGTTGGATCTCCTCCACTAGAGAACCATCATTCAGTTCATTCAGACAGTGGAACAGATTGATGCTTTTCTCTGGAGACACATTCTCACTGATCTTCTGCTTGATGTACTGGACTGTTTCCTGATTGGTCTGTGAGCTACTTCCTGTCTGTGTCAGCAGACCTCGTAGGAGAGTCTGATTGGTCTCCAGTGAAAGACCCAGGAGGAAGCGGAGGAACAAGTCCAGGTGTCCATTTGGACTCTGTAAGGCCTTGTCCACAGCACTCTGGTAGAGATGTGTTAGTTCAGGTTTGTCTCTAGAGACTTCAGAAAACCGGGAGGTTGTTTGTTCTTCTGACAGCAGATTGACACCAGAGTTGATGAAGGTCAGATGGACATGAAGAGCAGCCAGAAACTCCTGAACACTCAGATGGACGAAGCAGAAGACCTTGTCCTGGTACAGTCCTCTCTCTTCTCTAAAGATCTGTGTGAACACTCCTGAGTACACTGAGGCTGCTCTGATATCGATGCCACACTCTGTCAGGTCGGATTCATAGAAGATCAGGTTCCCTTTCTGCAGTTGATCAAAAGCCAGTTTTCCCAGAGATTCAGTCATCTTCCTGCTCTCTGGACTCCAGTGTGGATCTGTCTCAGCTCCTCCATCATACTTGACCTTCTTCAGTTTGGACTGAACCACCAGGAAGTGGATGTACATCTCAGTCAGGGTCTTGGGCAGCTGTCCTCCCTCTCTGGTCTTCAACACATCCTCCAGAACTGTAGCAGTGATCCAGCAGAAGACTGGGATGTGGCACATGATGTGGAGGCTTCGTGAGGTCTTGATGTGGGAGATGATCCTGCTGTCCTGCTTCTTATCTCTGAATCTCTTCCTGAAGTACTCCTCCTTCTGTGGGTCAGTGAACCCTCTGACCTCTGTCACCATGTCAACACACTCAGGAGGGATCTGATAGGCTGCTGCAGGTCGTGTGGTTATCCAGAGGCGAGCAGAGGGAAGCAGCTTCCCCCTGAAGAGGTTCGTCAGCAGCACATCCACTGAGGTGGACTCTGTAACATCAGTCAGGACCTCATTGTTGTGGAAGTCCAGAGGAAGTCGACACTCATCCAGACCATCAAAGATGAACACAACCTGGAACTCTTCAAACCTGCAGATTCCTGCTTCTTTGGTTTCACTGAAGAAGTGATGAACAAGTTCCACCAAGCTGTACTGTTTCTCTTTCAGCACATTCAGCTCTCTGAAAGTGAATGGAAATGTGAACTGTATGTCCTGGTGGTCTTTGTCTTCAGCCCAGTCCAGAGTGAACTTCTGTGTTAAGATCGTTTTCCCAATGCCAGCCACTCCCTTTGTCATCACTGTTCTGATTGGTTCCTCTCTTCCAGGTGAGAAGAGGTCTTCTTGTCTGATGGTTGTTTCTGGTCTGTGTGGTTTCCTGGATGCTGTTTCAATGTGTCTGACCTCATGTTCATCATTGACCTCTGCAGTCCCTCCCTCTGTGATGTAGAGCTCTGTGTAGATCTGATTCAGAAGGGTTGGGATTCCTGCTTTAGCGATCCCCTCAAACACACACTGGAACTTCTTCTTCAGGTTAGATTTGAGTTGACGCTGACAAACTGCAGCAGGAAGTCCTGAATGACTTCCTGAATAAAAGCAAAGAACATCAATGAATAAATTATTAGGCAAATATGTCAACATATCTGAATATATGTGGCAAGAGGCAAAATACAGGTTTAGTAAGGCGGTGAGGAACGCTAAACGTCTGTACTCTGAAAAACTGCAACACCAGCTCTCAGCAAGTGACTGCTTCTGTCTGGAGAGGCCTCAGACAGATCACCAATTACAAACCTAAAACCCTGCACACTATGAATGACCTCCACCTGGCAGACGAGCTGAATGAGTTCTACTGTAGATTTGAAAGTCAATGGGACAGTCCTGACTCCATCCCCCACAGCTCCATCAACCAGCCCCAGACCACCAGCCCCCCCTCCCCCAGCTCAGCAGGGGCCCATGCCTCTGTACCACCCATCCCAGCGACCCCCCCACCCCCCTCCCCACTGACGACTCTCTCTATCCTGGAGAGAGACGTCAACAGGCTTTTTAAAAAATAGAACCCCCGCAAAGCAGCCGGCCTGGACTCTGTCTCCCCCTCCACCCTGATGCATTGTGCTGATCAGCTGTCTCCGGTGTTTACAGACATCTTCAACACCTCACTGGAGACATGCCACGTACCAGCCTGCTTCAAGGCCTCCACCATCATCCCCGTCCCCAAAAAACCAAGGATCACAGGACTCAATGACTACAGGCCCGTCGCCCTGACCTCTGTGGTCATGAAGTCTTTTGAACGCCTGGTCCTGTCCCACCTAAAAACCCTCACTGAGCCACTCCTGGACCCCCTGCAGCTCGCCTACAGAGCCAACAGGTCTGTAGATGATGCAGTCAACATGGCCCTTCACTTCATCCTCCAGCATCTGGACTCCCCAGGAACCTACGCCAGGATCCTGTTTGTGGACTTCAGCTCTGCTTTCAACACCATCATCCCGTCTCTGCTGCATGACAAGCTCTCTCAGCTGCACGTGCCTGACTACACCTGCAAGTGGATTACAGACTTCCTGTCTGACAGGAAGCAGCACGTGAAGCTGGGAAAACACGTCTCAGCTTCTCATCAGCACCGGTTCCCCCCAAGGCTGTGTTCTTTCTCCTCTGCTCTTCTCCCTGTACACCAACAGCTGCATCTCCAGTCACCAGTCCGTCAAGCTCCTGAAGTTCGCGGATGACACCACCCTCATTGGACTCATCTCTGGTGGGGATGAGTCCGCCTATAGGTGGGAGACTGACCATCTGGTGACCTGGTGCAGTCTCAACAACTTAGAGTTGGTTGTGGATTTCAGGAAGAACGTTGCCCCACCAGCCCCTATCACCCTGTGTGACTCCCCCGTCGACGCGGTGGAGTCCTTCCGCTTTCTGGGCTCCACCATAACCCAGGACCTCAAGTGGGAGCTTAACATCAGCTCCATCACCAAGAAGGCTCAGCAGAGGATGATTCCTGAGGCAGCTGAAGAAATTCAACCTGCCAAAGACAATGATGGTGCACTTCTACACAGCCATCACTGAGTCCATCCTCTGCTCCTCCATCACGGTCTGGTACGCTGCAGCCACAGCCAAGGACAAGGGCAGGCTGCAGCGCATCATTCGCTCTACTGAGAGGGTGATTGGCTGCAATCTGCCGTCCCTCCAGGACTTGTTCACTTCAAGGACCCTGAAGCGAGCAAGAAAGATTGTAGCCGACCCCTCTCACCCTGGACATGAACTGTTCATGCCCCTTCCATCTGGCAGGAGGCTGCGGTCCATCAGGACCAAGACCTCACGCCACACAAACAGTCTCTTCCTGTCGGCAGTCGGGCTCATTAACAGAGCCCGGGACCCCCACTGACTCTGTCATCCCCAGGACAATTTCCTACCGGCCACTCCCCTTCATATTTAAATACACTTGTCACTTTTACATTACACTTACATTACACTTGTTTAAAGTACTGTTATCTGTTTGTCTGTGCACTTTATTTTATATTCTATTGTAAATTTTAATATGTTTCTATTTCTTGCACTGTGTTGATTGTCTAATGTTATTGTTTAATGTTATTGTCTAATGTTATGCACCACCCGCCATGACAAATTCCTTGTATGTGAAACATACACTGGCAATAAACGGTTCTGATTCTGATTCTGGTCCAGCTCTTGAGACATTAGTAAACGTCCCATTTATCCAGCATGTTAAAGCTTTAGAGAAATCCTCTTACTGCTCTGCAGGCAGTCAGCCAGCTCCTCCTGCTTCATTCTCCTCAGGAAGTGCAGTGTGATCTTCACAAATGCCTCTCTGCTGCTCCTCCTCTGCTCTTCATCCTCACCGTCCAGCACCTCCTCATCCTCCCTCTGGCTCTCTAAGCATTCTGGGTAATCTGAACTCACAACCTTCTGGATCTTCTTCAGCTCATTCTTCACAAAAGTGACGATGTTCTCCTCCAGCAGCTGGAACAGAATATTCTATGAATGACACAAACTAAAACCATGGAACCAAACATCAGATCCATGTTGGACAGACTGACAATCCACTGGTCAACAAAGTGCAGCATGGAGATGATTGTGAACAGAATAGATGTAAAAGTAGTCTGTACATGTACAGACCATAAATATGGAGTCCAGGTGTGTTTGATGCTGCTGGGCAGACTGACCTCTGGGAACCTCTGAGCTCTCCTGGTCCTCTCTGTGGAGGAATCATGAAGAATCAGCTCACATTGTGTCTGTCCACACAGAGACAAACACAAGGTAACGGTTTCTATCTTGTTTAAAACATAATAAAAGTTACGTGTTGGAGATATTACTTGTTGAACATCAGTTTATCCGTTGGTACTTGGTACACTGATGCCGGGACTGCAACACTAGCTTACCTTAGTTTAGCTAGCTAGCCGTGGGTGCTAACAGTCTACAATCAAGCGGCGGCTCTTCATCGTTCTGGCTACTTCAGCTCATTAATGATCGACCACAGACTCAGATCAAAGCTTGCAGTACATAAAGGAACCCTGCAACCGGGCCACCTGAGATTTTAATAGTTGGAGACTCAATAATCAGATTTGTGAAGCTCCCAGGTGCAATGACATGCTGTGATTTTATTGATCTCTCCTTGACATCCATCCCTCTGTCCTCACTGTGATAGTGCAGCAGCCACCAATGACGTCATGTCAAGGCAATCCTCAAAGTTCATTCTGAACTTGAGTCGTGTCACAGTTGGTTTCGGTTTAGTTTGTTTCCTGTTTTATTTTGAAGTTCCCTGCCTCTTGTGTCCCGTGTTCACTTCACTTCCTGCCTGTGTGATTGTCTGCCCCGCCCCTGATTGAATCCTCCTGTCTAATCACCTGCATCTCCCCAGTGTATTTAAACCCTGTGTTCCTGTCTCAGTGTGGGTTCGTCTGCTCTGCTTCCTGGTATGTTCCCTGCTGTCATGGATGTATCCCTCGTGCTTTTTCTTTCTAAATGACCTGATCCTGTTTTGAATTTTGCCCGTTTTTGCCCGTAATCTTTGGATTATTTGTTCCTCCCTTTTGGACTCACTTTTGTAAGTTTTGTTTTGGACTATTCTTTATTAAAATCACTGTTAAATATCCTTCTGCTCCTGAGTCTACCTACATCTAGATATCAAACCTTCACTGTTCACTCTGAATGTGGAATAGTACTTTGACTATTGACATTGTGAGTGAATACTAATTATGAGACTTAGTTCATAGTTTGGTTATTGGTTCGTGATCTCAGGGTGGTGCCCCGTTATTATTAATAATCTTACTGATATTAATAATTATATTGATGACAATAATTTAGTTTTTCATATTTGCTGATAACTCAAACACGCCCCTATTCGTTCCCAACACAAGGCAGTGCTTTTCCAGGTTCCACTCCTCTCTCCTGATCACAAACCCCCACAATGCTTCACTCCCGCCCCCTAAACTTCTGCTTTCACTGAATCACGCACAACTTTTAATACCAATGAACAACTTGGCCTCTCCACAGAGGAGCTCGTCAGTACGTTTCACAGTTCCTGCACAAGCATTTTAGATTCCAGAGCTCCATTCAGATGTAAGAGGTTGAATCCTTCTTCTCTCTCATGGTTTAATGAAGATGTGAGGAACTTAAAGAGACAATGCAGGAAGGCAGAACCAAAGTGGAAACAGGATAAACTCAGTAGATTCAACACCAGAGAGATGTGAGGAAGTTTATTAATTATTTAAAAAATAAAATCCTGGAGATTCTGCAGCATTTTAATACTGACCTTGTTGAGCCTGATGTTGACTCCTGTTTACCTTCACCACTAACCCACTTTAGTGAAATCTCTCTGTCAACCTTTAAACCACTGTTACACTTTAAAAACATCCACTTGCCTCTGAGACTGAATTCACTTAATAATAATAATAATAATAATACTTTTATATAGCGCTTTTCTAGATACCCAAATACGCTTTACATAGGGCAGAGACAAACAAAACAAACAAACAAAAAGAAAGATAGAGGAGCAAAACAAACAAAACATTTTGGTAAAAAAGAAAACTGGAGAAGCTGTGCGGAATGGGTCATGTAGTGGAGGGTAGGGTGCAGGGGTTAGCAGGTGAAGGCGAGTTTGAAGAGGTGGGTTTTGAGGGCTTGTTTGAATGATGATAGGGAGGGAGCCTCACTGATGTGGATGGGGAGTGCGTTCCAGAGGGGGGGGGGGGGGGTGCAGCAGCTGGGAAGGCCCTGTCACCCCTTGGTCCTGATGGTCTTCAGGGTGTTTGCACCGGCGGACCTGAGGCAACGGGTTGGGGCGTGGAGGGGGAGGAGGTCTGAAAGGTAGGGAGGGGCCAGGTTGTTTAGGGCTTTGTAGGTGGTGAGTAATATTTTAAAGTCTATTCTGTATTTGACCGGGAGCCAGGTGTTTAAAAGCTGTATTTAGACGGTTGGTCCGGATGTTTCAGTCATTATTAACTGCTCCATGTCAACTGGTATTTCCTCTCTAATTCTAAACATGCTACTGTTTAACCCTTTTTAAAGAAGCCCTGTTTACATCCCTCAGTTTTAAATCATTTCAGACTCATCTGCAAGCTGTCGTTTTTATCAAAGATTTTAGAAAAGACTGTTTCCACTCAATTGATTTCCTTCATGAATAACAATAAAATGTTTGAGAATCTTCAGTCTGGCTTTCACTCTCTTCACATCACTGAGACTTCTCGGGTCAAGGTCACATAAGACCTTCTGCCTGTACTCCATTTTAATTCTTCTTGAGCTCAGCCTTTGACACAGTGGACCACAATGTTTTAATCCGCCGTCTAAAGAACTCTGTTGGCATCAGTGATGTGGAGCTGGATTGGTTGATGTCTTATCTGTTGAACTGGTCCTTTTCTGTAATGCTTGGAGAGGCCTCCTCTCTTCTGTGGGGTCCCTCAGGGGTCTATATTGGGTCCCCTCCTGTTTACCATGTACATGTTACCACTAGGACTCATCATACGTCAACATAATACAGAGTTTCATTGCTACGCAGATGATACCCAGTTGTACATCCCCATTAAGCCTGGCTCCAGCACTGTTTCCTGTATCATGTCCTGTCTTGTAGTTATAATGACCCCTGCTGGCCCCTTTCTGCATTAATGATCTCTCCTCAAGTCTGGGAGCTTTATCTAATAATGTTCAGCATGAAGCCCTCAACCTGGGTGTTATTTCTGACTCTGACTTGACTTTTGATGCTCAGGTGATCAAAGTTGTGCAGATCCGCTTTACTTAATTGAGACAGCGAAGCAGAATCAGGTCATTCCTTTGACCTGCAGACCTGGAGAGAGACTCATTCATGCTTTCATCTCCTCCAGACTCGACTACTGCGATGCACTTTAATCTGGTATCAACAGGAGAAACATTCAAAGACCAGAGAAGAGAAGTGAGCACATCACACCAATCCTTCTGCCCTTCACTGGTTACCTGTGAGTTTTAGAATTGATTTGAAGATTTGAAGCTCGTCTTTAAAGCCTTGAACGACCTGGCTCCTTCTTTTATCTGATCTGATGATTCCTTATGAGCTGCTGCCTGAGATCTTCGGGCAGAGCCTTTGTGATACTTTTCTACTGTGACTTAGCTTGTGTGCCTTACTCACTAACAAGACCATATATGTGGCTTAATGTGTGTGCTTCAGTGTATAACAGGACCATATGTGGGATGTCTGCTTTGCTTCCATAAGAGGAAGTAACTGAATGGGGTTGCAGACAGTTAACCACAGAATGTTTAGGTCAGGAACAGAAACAGATGTGTTAGTGAGGACTCATCCTACCCCCCCCACCCTTGTGCACTGGTCCTTTATAAGATGTAGAAACCCTGCACACGGGGTTCTTCATCCCTCAGACTGCACACAGGCGCTCAGTGGGATGATTGAACCTTCTCTGCACAGAGAATAAATACTCCAAAGACAAACTTTCTTTTCTCACATTTCCTTATTTCAGTATTATAGCACTCACTCGTACTATTATATAGTTTTTACACCACACCTTACTAACGGGCCTTTGCTGTCCGGGCCCCTCAGCTGTGGAACTCTCTTCCTGGTAATCTAAAGCTGGAAAATTCTGAATCCTCTTTAAATCTCTTCTGAAAACTCACTTTTACCGTTTGGATTATTTTTACATCTGACGGATTTGATTTTGTTTATTTATTTAAATCTTATTTTACCGGTTTGATTGTGTTTCTTATTTGCTTTCATGTTTTATTGTGAAGCACTTTGTTTTGTAAAGGTGCTATTTAAATAAAGTTATTATTATTATTATTATCATCATCACCACTTTGTTTTCATCATCAGTTTAAAATCCTCACCTTTGATCAACAGAGTGACGTCCATCTTTGAAGGATATAGGAAGACCCATAGACCGGTCACTCTTCATGGACACACAGCTGGGCTCAGGTCCAGGTCCTGGTTCAGGTCCAGGACAGTCTTGTCCCTGATGGATCCTGGTCACATGTGTAGAAACAGAGTCAGTGAATGAAAGACTTTGAGTCATGGACAGTTAGAGATGGTCATCTCACCTCTGAGCTTTGGTCTGGCTGGTTTTAGAGGGAGGGACTCCCTCCTCTCTGTCCTCACACTGATTCATAGCAGAGTCCACACCTTCACACAAACACAACAACATTATTTCTCTTCATCATGACAAACACACACAGCTCATTCACCTCAATACTAAATACACTCATGGGACAGTTTCCATGTTGTTGTCACTTTGAGCTGCAGAGTCATCTCTAAGAAATGACGTTCACAATGCTCTTTAGTCTTTTGGCTTGTTTGAAGACTAGAGGAAGACACTTCATGTGGCTTTTTATTGGCCTTTCTTTGGGGATGTCACTTTTCTCTTCTATTTGACTGACTTTGAAAAGCTCTTCAACATTTGAAATGTGCATGAAGCAGCTAGTCCAATAATCCAAAATCAGTCATGTGACCTTGTTAGCTGCTGCTGAATTCACATCACTTTGTACCTTCATGTGTAGAGGAACCAGTGAGAGCAGAGCTGAAAGCATCAGTCCAATCATTGATCAGCACATCAGCACTCATTCATCCTTTAAATCAACGTCCTGATTCTCTCTAATGGAGTCACACTGATGTCTCCTCTCAATGAGGCTGTTAGTGGAGCTGTCGCCCTCTGGTGGCTCAAAGGGAAACCGTCACCTTGAACTGACTCATTTCACCAGCTTTTCACAATAAAACACCATCCTTATTTATTGGGTTGATGTTCTTTGAAAACGGTTTAATATCAGCTGAACCGAAGGGACTTTTGAATTCAGTCTCACGAGAAGAAGTTCCAGAAATACTTGATGTTTGTCTTCAATGAAGTGAGTAGAAATGGAGTTAAAGCTGGAAGCAGCATTGATGGTCCTCCCTCCCTTGTGCATGTGGAGGGTTCTGGCTGGACGCTGGTTCAGAAGACGTTGCTCTTCCTCGTCTATAAGTCGCTGCGTGTCCGCTCAGTGTTTGGACCTCTGTACTTCTGAAACCCTCACATAACGGTTGCCACTAAGTGGCGCTGTGACTATCAGTTAATATTGGCCTGCAGAAGTCCTCAAGCCATGACTCAACAAGCATGGCAAGTTTGGGACAGTTTTGACAAAGAACAGTCAAGTTACAGCAGATTGATGGATGATGGTGAACCATGTAAAATGGCCGCCACACCACGTCCTCAGCATTCATGAAACCTTTAAGCTTTTGATAGCTTTTAATCACTAAAGTCTTTAGATTGTTCTCACTATATATTAAGTTGATGTGATTCATTATCTAGGAGTTCACTCAAGTTCAGCACCTGGAAATAGCAACAAACAAAAACACCACAAGAAATGTATACAAAATTCAAAATGGCTGACTTCCGGTTGGGTTTAGAGGATGGCTCCAAGAGACTTTTTTTTAAGTCTACATGTGACACGTGCTTACCAAATTTCATACATCTATGTGAAACGTACTGCGAGGGCTGCATGGTTTAAGTTGTGTAGGGGGCACTATAGAGCCAACTTCCCTCTGAAGCATTAAAACCACATCAGATAAAAACATTGAGGACTTTAAATGTGAGAGCAGTTTGGTTCTGTTTGGACCATCTTTAGCCTCAGAAACACCTTCAGAGCTCATAATTCATAACTTTATGATCTTTGGATCACTTTTCACTGTAAAGGTCTCAAGAGCAGATTGATCGGATCTGAAGTACATCAGGTTACATCTATAGGAGTTAAAGTACATTAATGATAATACAATGATTATTATTATCATTGTGATAATAATAAAATAATAATTATTATTATTAATAATAAACATTAGAGGAAGAAGAATATTAATAATAAACAGAAGAGCTATAATAATAAATAATAATAAACAGAACAATAATATTCATAATAATAATATTCATAATAATAATAAACATTAAAAGAACAATAATAATTTATAAACTTTAGAAGAACAATAATATTAATAAACAGAAGAACAATAGCTCCTCTAAATCTAAATTAAGTTTCATGTGTCATCGTCCGCTCTAAAGCTAACGCACATCACTACAATGAGTACTTCCGGTCTGGATTTCAAAGTAAAGGATCGCGTGTCTTTTAGTTTTCGTTATTTGGGATTAAGGAACAGAACAGTAATTTAAGATCCTATTATTTGGACTCAGTACTGTTTAGACTACAGTCAGTACTAGTATGAAGTACTTTTACTGTGTACTTTGTGAATCATTAAAGTTAGACAAAAATAATGAATCTTGGTCTCTGGAAGGAACTTTGACATTAAATGATACAGTAAAATACTTCATATCTGACTGTAGTCTTAATAATAATAAATAATAGGATCTTAAATTACTCTTCTGCTCCTTAATCACAAATAACTCACGCAATCCTTTACTTTGAAATCAGGACCGGAAGTACTCCTTGGAGTGATGGTGCGGTAGCTTTAGGGCGGACGATGACGTCATACTGTACATACTAAACTTCACTTTAAATCCATTTGTGTTCAGCTGACTGAAGAAAAACTTATTTCTGTAACTTCTTCTCACGAGACTGAATTCAAACGTGACTTTGGTTCCTTCACGAGGAAAGAAGGAGCGACACGCGGACTGAAGATGTGACTCTGTCTGTTCTTCTTCACTGGTCCCCCTCTGAAGTCCACTTGAACTATTTTCTGCTGGACCTGAAGGACCAAAGAGTCCTCAAAGAGTCCCTCAGTGAGGACAAAGAGTCGTTTACTAACCTTCAGATGCAGAGAAGAAGAAGCTGCGACACCACGAGCTCCAGAAGTGAAACTAAAGAGTTCACTGACTACATGAAAGAGCTGGTCATTGCTGGAACCAAACACACTCCTCGCCCCACTCCTCGACGTACAGTTCCACCTCCGCATCCAGCCTCACCCCTGCCACCGGTTCCAAGTCCTAAGCGCCGTGCCCCTCCCCCACCTTCCCTAACTGATAAAGGCAATAATTGATATCTTCTGGGTCCAGGCTACAAGGCTAATGACACCAATGATTCTCTCCAGGAAAAGTCGGGGCCCTGTATGCAGCTAGCCTTCTCAATTCCTGTCCTGATAGTTTATAGAAAAAGAAAGGAGAGGCTGCGAAGAAACAATAGTAAACCTGCAAACTTATCAAACTTAACATTCATTCCTCGTCAGCCTGTCCAAATACATTGGGCAAATAAAGCTTTAACCACATTAAACTTAGCTTTATTAAATGTCAGGTCTCTGTCAGGAAAAACATTTTTAATCAATGATTTTATTGTTAGGCACAAACTGGACATTTTGTTTTTAACTGAAACTTGGTTAAACCAAGATAACAGTGCAGCTGTTCTTATTGAATCAACACCTCACAACTTCAGTTTCATGAGTGAAACAAGAGCTCATAAGAAAGGAGGTGGAGTTGCTATTTTATTTAATGATTCTCTTCAATGCAAGCAGATGTCCTTTGGTCATTTTAGTTCTTTTGAATATGTGGCTCTGAATTCCACTCAAGCTTTATTCCTAAACATTTACAGACCACCTAAATACTGTGCAACCTTCTTTGATGAGTTTACTGAACTGCTGTCGATAATCTGTATTGATTTTGACTGTGTTGTTATTGTTGGCGATTTTAATATCCATGTTGATAATCCCCAGGACAGAGGGTCTATAGAACTATGTGGTGTCCTTGATAATTATGATCTGACTCAGCATGTGACAGGACCCACCCACAACAGGGGGCACACTCTGGACCTAATCATCACCAAAGGTCTAAACATTTCCAAGGTCGCTGTGATTGATGTTGCACTCTCTGATCATTTCTGTGTTTTCTTTGAGAGTGCAATCTCCTTGCACACAAATGTCCAAACCGAGGTTGTGAAAAAGCGTTACATCTCTGAAAAAACCGGTGAACTATTTATTCAGAAGTACTCCTCCACACCAGCCCTCTCTTGCATCTCAGTCAATGAGCTTGTAGATAGCTTCAATTCTAAAGTTAAAAATGTTATTGATGCCATTGCACCCACTAAAGTGAAGGTTGTCACGGGTAAGCAAAGATCTCCTTGGAGAAATGCCACGCTGGTCAGAATAGAGAAACAAGAGTGTCGGAAAGCTGAGCGCAGGTGGCGAAAAACAAATCTCCAGGTTCACTGTGACATCTATAAAGAGAGACTTCGCAAATATAATTTGGAACTTAGAAATGCAAGGCAGTCCTTCTTCTCTGACATCATAACCAAAAATAATAACAATACACGCGCCTTATTTGCTACCGTCGACAGGCTAACAAACCCACCAGTGTCAGTAGCTGCTGAGCTCCAATCCACCTGGGCTTGCAATCGATTTGCCTCCTTTTTTACTGACAAAATTCAGAAAATTAGACAAGCAGTCAGTGCCTCCACACCAACCACAGGATATGTGTTGTCCCCATCTCCGAATAACATCCATTCAAATATCATGACACAATTTCATTCAATCGACCATAGAAGCTTGGAAGACATTATACAACATCTGAAGTCATCCTCCTGCTGCTTGGATATTCTACCAACACGCTTTTTCAAAGATATTTCAAACTGCATGACCACTGATCTTTTACAAATTGTAAACACATCCCTTCTCTCAGGTGTCTTCCCACAAGCCCTAAAAACTGCAGTTATTAAACCACTCCTAAAGAAGGCTAATTTAGACACCGCAACAATGAAAAATTATAGGCCAATATCAAACCTCCCATTTTTAAGTAAAATAATTGAAAAAGCGGTTTTTCAACAGCTGAACAACTTCTTGGCCGTAAATAACTGTTTTGATGTCTTCCAGTCAGGCTTTCGACAGCACCACAGTACTGAAACTGCTCTTGTTAAGGTTTTCAACGACATCCACTTAAACACAGACAATGGCAGAATTTCAGTCTTAGTATTACTGGATCTCAGTGCTGCATTCGACACGGTCGACCATAACATACTACTAGAAAGACTAAAACTCTGGGTGGGACTCTCTGGCACAGCACTTAACTGGTTTGAATCCTACTTGAAGGACCGAGAATACTTTGTGTCTGTAGCTAATTACACATCAGAACTGACTAAAATGACATGTGGTGTTCCCCAAGGTTCAATACTGGGGCCTCTTCTGTTCAACATCTACATGCTTCCACTAGCTCAGATTATGGAAAACAACAAAGTCTGTTATCATAATTATGCAGACGACACACAAATCTACATAACTATATCACCAGGGGACTATAATCCCATACAAGGGCTGGGTAAATGCATTGAACAAATCAACAACTGGATGTGCCAGAACTTTCTTCAATTAAACAAAGAAAAAACAGAAGTAATTGTTTTTGGTACCAAGGACGAACGATTGAAAGTCAGCGCTCAGCTTCAATCACTGATGTTAAAAACCTCAAACCAAGCCAGAAATCTAGGTGTAGTTATGGATTCAGACCTCAACCTGAACAGCCATATCAAGACAATTACAAAATCAGCCTACTATCACCTGAAGAATATATCAAGGGTTAGAGGACTTATGTCTCAACAGGATTTGGAAAAACTTGTCCATGCATTTATCTTCAGTAGACTGGACTACTGTAACGGTGTGTTTACAGGTCTCTGTAAAAAGTCAATCAGAAAGCTGCAGCTGATTCAGAACGCTGCAGCTCGAGTCCTCACTAAGACAAAGAAAGTGGATCACATCACTCCAGTTCTGAGGTCTTTACACTGGCTTCCTGTCCAACAAAGAATTGACTTTAAAATCCTGCTGTTGGTTTATAAAGCACTGAATGGTTTAGGGCCAAAATACATCTGTGATCTGCTGCTACCTTATGAACCATCCCGACCCCTTAGGTCGTCTGGGACTGGTCTACTTTCTGTTCCCAGAGTCAGAACTAAACATGGAGAAGCAGCGTTCAGTTTTTCTGCCCCAAATATCTGGAACAAAGTCCCAGAAAGCTGCAGGTCTGCTGAGACCCTCAGCTCCTTTAAATCAAGATTGAAGACTTTTCTGTTTGCTGCTGCCTTTAATTGAACCAGATTCAAGGACATTAATCAATCAGCTGCATTTCTGCATTTTACTACTGTATTTTATTTCTTACACTGCTTTTTTCTTAATTGTTTTTAAATCTCCTTTTCTTATGCCTTATGTTTTGATGCTTTTAATGGTTTTATGTGAAGCACTTTGAATTACCTTGTCGTTGAAATGTGCTATACAAATAAACTTGCCTTGCCTTGCCTTGCCTAAAGAGGAACAGGAGAAGATAGGCCAGCACGAGGACACCGGAACCAGTTCTCAGTTCCTCATGTTGCTTTGTGTTGAAGTTCATATCAAACAATATCCACCTTATCAATCCTGTAATAAGAGGCCAAATATGAAATGATGTGTAGAAATATATAAATACAATATAGAACATTTCATTATTAGAAATGTTTTATGAAGCAAACAAAGGAGATATATTATACAGTATATATCTATATGTTATATATATATATTAGTGCCGGGCAACGATTACAATTTTGAATTTGAGACTTTGTCTCAGACTCTCCCTCTCTCCCTCTCTCGGATTTTGTCTCAGACTCTCCCTCCCTCCCTCTCTCTGACTTTGTCTCACTCTCCCTCCCTCCCTCCTCTCTCTGACTTTGTCTCAGACTCTCCCTCCCTCCTTCTCTCTGATTTTGTCTCAGACTCTCCCTCCCTCCCTCACTCTGACTTTGTCTCAGACTATCCTTCCCTCCCTCCCTCTCTCTGACTTTGTCTCAGACTCTCCCTCCCTCCCTCTCTCTGACTTTGTCTCAGACTCTCTCTCCCTCCCTCCCTCCCTCCCTCTCTCTAACTCTTTCTCAGATTCTCCCTCCCTCCCTCTCTCTGACTTTGTCTCATACTCTCCCTCCCTCTCTCTGACTTTGTCTCAGACTCTCCCTCCCTCCCTCCCTCTCTCTGACTTTGTCTCAGACTCTCCATCCCTCCTTCTCTCTGATTTTGTCTGAGACTCTCCCTCCCTCTCTCTGACTTTGTCTGACTCTCCCTCCCTCTCTGACTTTATCTCAGACTTTCCCTCCCTCCCTCTCTCTGATTTTGTCTCAGACTCTCCCTCCCTCCCTCTCTCTGACTTTGTCTCAGACTCTCCCTCCTTCTCTCTGACTTTGTCTCAGACTCTCCCTCCCTCTCTCTGACTTTGTCTCAGACTCTCCCTCCCTCCCTCAGTCAGAGAGAGGGAGGGAGGGAGAGTCTGGGACAAAGTCAGAGAGCGGGAGGGAGGGAGGGATAGTCTGAGACAAAGTCAGAGTGAGGGAGGGAGGGAGAGTCTGAGACAAAGTCAGAGAGAGGGAGGGAGGGAGAGTCTGAGACAAAGTCAGAGAGAGGGAGGGAGGGAGGGATAGTCTGAGACAAAGTCAGAGTGAGGGAGGGAGGGAGAGTCTGAGACAAAGTCCGAGAGAGAGGGAGGGAGAGTCTGAGACAAAGTCAGAGAGAGGGAGGGAGGGAGGGATAGTCTGAGACAAAGTCAGAGTGAGGGAGGGAGGGAGGGAGAGTCTGAGACAAAGTCAGAGGGAGGGAGGGAGGGAGAGTTTGAGACAAAGCCAGAGAGAGGGAGGTAGGGAGAGTCTGAGACAAAGTCAGAGAGAGAGGGAGGGAGGGAGAGTCTGAGACAAAGTCAGAGAGAGGGAGGGAGGGAGGGATAGTCTGAGACAAAGTCAGAGTGAGGGAGGGAGGGAGAGTCTGAGACAAAGTCCGAGAGAGAGGGAGCGAGAGTCTGAGACAAAATCCGAGAGAGGGAGAGAGGGAGAGTCTGAGACAAAGTCAGAGAGAGGGAGGGAGGGAGGGAGGGAGAGAGAGTCTGAGACAAAGTCAGAGAGAGGGAGGGATGGAGAGTCTGAGACAAAGTCAGAGAGAGAGAGGGAGGGAGAGTCTAAGACAAAGTCAGAGAGAGGGAGGGAGGGAGAGTCTGAGACAAAGTCAGAGAGAGAGAGGGAGGGAGAGTCTGAGACAAAGTCAGAGAGAGGGAGGGAGGGAGAGTCTGAGACAAAGTCAGAGAGAGGGAGGGAGGGAGGGATAGTCTGAGAAAAAGTCAGAGTGAGGGAGGGAGGGAGAGTCTGAGACAAAGTCCGAGAGAGAGGGAGGGAGAGTTTGAGACAAAGTCAGAGAGAGGGAGGGAGGGAGAGTCTGAGACAAAGTCAGAGAGAGGGAGGGAGGGAGAGTCTGAGACAAAGTCAGAGAGAGGGAGGTAGGGAGAGTCTGAGACAAAGTCAGAGAGAGAGGGAGGGAGAGTCAGAGAGACACTCTCCCTCCCTCCCTCCATCTTTCTCTCTCTGACTTTGTCTCAGACTCTCCCTCCCTCCCTCCCACTCTCCCTCCCTCTCTCTAATTTTGTCTGAGACAAAGTCAGAGAGAGGGAGAGTCTGAGACAAAGTCAGATAGAGAGGGAGGGAGGGAGAATCTGAAAACAATTCAGAGAGAGGGAGGGAGAGTCTAAGACAAAGTCAGAGAGAGGGAGGGAGGGATAGTCTGAGACAAAGTCAGAGTGAGGGAGGGAGGGAGAGTCTGAGACAAAGTCCGAGAGAGAGGGAGCGAGAGTCTGAGACAAAATCCGAGAGAGGGAGAGAGGGAGAGTCTGAGACAAAGTCAGAGAGAGGGAGGGAGGGAGGGAGGGAGAGAGAGTCTGAGACAAAGTCAGAGAGAGGGAGGGATGGAGAGTCTGAGACAAAGTCAGAGAGAGAGAGGGAGGGAGAGTCTAAGACAAAGTCAGAGAGAGGGAGGGAGGGAGAGTCTGAGACAAAGTCAGAGAGAGAGAGGGAGGGAGAGTCTGAGACAAAGTCAGAGAGAGGGAGGGAGGGAGAGTCTGAGACAAAGTCAGAGAGAGGGAGGGAGGGAGGGATAGTCTGAGAAAAAGTCAGAGTGAGGGAGGGAGGGAGAGTCTGAGACAAAGTCCGAGAGAGAGGGAGGGAGAGTCTGAGACAAAATCCGAGCGAGGGAGAGAGGAAGAGTCTGAGACAAAGTCAGAGAGAGGGAGGGAGGGAGGGAGGGAGAGAGAGTCTGAGACAAAGTCAGAGAGAGGGAGGGATGGAGAGTCTGAGACAAAGTCAGAGAGAGAGAGGGAGGGAGAGTCTGAGACAAAGTCAGAGAGAGGGAGGGAGGGAGAGTCTGAGACAAAGTCAGAGAGAGGGAGGGAGGGAGGGATAGTCTGAGACAAAGTCAGAGTGAGGGAGGGAGGGAGAGTCTGAGACAAAGTCCGAGAGAGAGGGAGCGAGAGTCTGAGACAAAATCCGAGAGAGGGAGAGAGGGAGAGTCGGAGACAAAGTCAGAGAGAGGGAGGGAGGGAGGGAGGGAGAGAGAGTCTGAGACAAAGTCAGAGAGAGGGAGGGATGGAGAGTCTGAGACAAAGTCAGAGAGAGAGAGGGAGGGAGAGTCTAAGACAAAGTCAGAGAGAGGGAGGGAGGGAGAGTCTGAGACAAAGTCAGAGAGAGAGAGGGAGGGAGAGTCTGAGACAAAGTCAGAGAGAGGGAGGGAGGGAGAGTCTGAGACAAAGTCAGAGAGAGGGAGGGAGGGAGGGATAGTCTGAGACAAAGTCAGAGTGAGGGAGGGAGGGAGGGAGAGTCTGAGACAAAGTCAGAGAGAGAGAGGGAGAGTCTGAGACAAAGTCAGAGAGAGGGAGGGAGGGAGAGTCTGAGACAAAGTCAGAGAGAGAGAGGGAGGGAGAGTCTGAGACAAAATCAAAGAGAGGGAGGGAGGGAGAGTCTGAGACAAAGTCAGAGGGAGGGAGGGAGGGAGGGAGGGAGGGAGAGTTTGAGACAAAGTCAGAGAGAGGGAGGGAGGGAGAGTCTGAGACAAAATCCGAGAGAGGGAGAGAGGGAGAGTCTGAGACAAAGTCAGAGAGAGGGAGGGAGGGAGGGAGGGATAGAGAGTCTGAGACAAAGTCAGAGAGAGGGAGGGATGGAGAGTCTGAGACAAAGTCAGAGAGAGGGAGGGAGGGAGAGTCTTAGACAAAGTCAGACAGAGGGAGGGAGGGAGAGTCTGAGACAAAGTCAGAGAGAGGGAGGGAGGGAGATTTTGAGACAAAGTCAGAGAGAGAGAGGGAGGGAGAGTCTGAGACAAAGTCAGAGAGAGGGAGGGAGGGAGAGTCTGAGACAAAGTCAGAGAGAGGGAGGGAGGGAGAGTCTGAGACAAAGTCAGAGAGAGAGAGGGAGAGTCTGAGACAAAGTCAGAGAGAGGGAGGGAGGGAGAGTCTGAGACAAAGTCAGAGAGAGAGAGGGAGGGAGGGAGAGTCTGAGACAAAATCAAAGAGAGGGAGGGAGGGAGAGTCTGAGACAAAGTCGGAGAGAGGGAGGTAGGGAGAGTCTGAGACAAAGTCAGAGTGAGGGAGGGAGGGAGAGTCTGAGACAAAGTCAGAGAGAGGGAGGGAGGGAGAGTCTGAGACAAAGTCAGAGAGAGAGGGAGGGAGGGAGAGTCTGAGACAAAGTCAGAGAGAGGGAGGGAGGGAGGGAGAGAGAGTCTAAGACAAAGTCAGAGAGAGGGAGGGAGGGAGAGTCTAAGACAAAGTCAGAGAGAGGGAGGGAGAGTCTGAGACAAAATCCGAGAGAGGGAGAGAGGGAGAGTCTGAGACAAAGTCAGAGAGAGGGAGGGAGGGAGGGAGGGAGGGAGAGAGAGTCTGAGACAAAGTCAGAGAGAGGGAGGGATGGAGAGTCTGAGACAAAGTCAGAGAGAGGGAGGGAGGGAGAGTCTTAGACAAAGTCAGACAGAGGGAGGGAGGGAGATTTTGAGACAAAGTCAGAGAGAGAGAGGGAGGGAGAGTCTGAGACAAAGTCAGAGAGAGGGAGGGAGGGAGAGTCTGAGACAAAGTCAGAGAGAGAGAGGAAGGGAGAATCTGAGACAAAGTCAGAGAGAGGGAGGGAGAGTCTGAGACAAAGTCAGAGAGAGGTAGGGAGGGAGGGAGAGTCTGAGACAAAATCAAAGAGAGGGAGGGAGAGTCTGAGACAAAGTCAGAGTGAGGGAGGGAGGGAGAGTCTGAGACAAAGTCAGAGAGAGGGAGGGAGGGAGAGTCTGAGACAAAGTCAGAGAGAGGGAGGGAGGGAGGGGTAGTCTGAGACAAAGTCAGAGTGAGGGAGGGAGGGAGAGTCTGAGACAAAGTCAGAGAGAGGGAGGGAGGGAGGGATAGTCTGAGACAAAGTCAGAGTGAGGGAGGGAGGGAGAGTCTGAGACAAAGTCTGAGAGAGAGTGAGGGAGAGTCTGAGACAAAGTCAGAGAGAGGGAGGGAGGGAGAGTCTGAGACAAAGTCAGAGAGAGGGAGGGAGGGAGAGTCTGAGACAAAGTCAGAGAGAGGGAGGTAGGGAGAGTCTGGGACAAAGTCAGAGAGCGGGAGGGAGGGAGGGATAGTCTGAGACAAAGTCAGAGTGAGGGAGGGAGGGAGAGTCTGAGACAAAGTCCGAGAGAGGGAGGGAGGGATAGTCTGAGACAAAGTCAGAGTGAGGGAGGGAGGGAGAGTCTGAGACAAAGTCCGAGAGAGAGGGAGGGAGAGTCTGAGACAAAGTCAGAGAGAGGGAGGGAGGGAGAGTCTGAGACAAAGTCAGAGAGAGGGAGGGAGGGAGAGTCTGAGACAAAGTCAGAGAGAGGGAGGTAGGGAGAGTCTGAGACAAAGTCAGAGAGAGAGGGAGGGAGAGTCAGAGAGACACTCTCCCTCCCTCCCTCCATCTTTCTCTCTCTGACTTTGTCTCAGACTCTCCCTCCCTCCCTCCCACTCTCCCTCCCTCTCTCTGATTTTGTCTGAGACAAAGTCAGAGAGAGGGAGAGTCTGAGACAAAGTCAGAGAGAGGGAGGGAGGGAGAGTCTGAGACAAAGTCAGAGAGAGGGAGGTAGGGAGAGTCTGAGACAAAGTCAGAGAGAGAGGGAGGGAGAGTCAGAGAGACACTCTCCCTCCCTCCCTCCATCTTTCTCTCTCTGACTTTGTCTCAGACTCTCCCTCCCTCCCTCCCACTCTCCCTCCCTCTCTCTGATTTTGTCTGAGACAAAGTCAGAGAGAGGGAGAGTCTGAGACAAAGTCAGAGTGAGGGAGGGAGGGAGAGTCTGAGACAAAGTCAGAGAGAGGGAGGGAGGGAGAGTCTGAGACAAAGTCAGAGAGAGGGAGGGAGGGGGGGTAGTCTGAGACAAAGTCAGAGTGAGGGAGGGAGGGAGAGTCTGAGACAAAGTCCGAGAGAGAGGGAGGGAGTCTGAGACAAAGTCAGAGAGAGGGAGGGAGGGAGAGTCTGAGACAAAGTCAGAGAGAGAGAGGAAGGGAGAATCTGAGACAAAGTCAGAGAGAGGGAGGGAGGGAGAGTCTGAGACAAAGTCAGAGAGAGGGAGGGAGGGAGAGTCTGAGACAAAGTCAGAGAGAGGGAGGGAGGGAGGGAGAGTCTGAGACAAAGTCAGAGAGAGGGAGGGAGGGAGGGAGAGTCTGAGACAAAGTCAGAGAGAGGGAGGGAGGGAGGGAGAGTCTGCCTCCCCTGTGTGTGTGTGTGTGACCTTTGGGCTACATGCTGATGCTGATACGGAACCTGCTTTTAGGATGTGAGTCTTCCACCGGTCCGCTGGCAGTTTCTGGAGGATCTGCATAACGTCCAGGTTAGATGCTGGCCGGTTGACACTCCGACCCGTCAACTTTGACGATCAAAAGATGAAGGTGAACTTGGCTGTCCCAGACATTTAAGCTCCTGTGTTTCCATTGAGCAACGATCCAAAGTTAGTGGAGAGAAAAACAACAAAGAAATACATTAAGGTTAGAATTCCAATGTTAACCTAAAGAAAAAGTGTCAATTCCTGCACACACATTATTAGCTCTGCAGTTGAATTATTGAAGTAATGATGTTTTGGACACAAGGGCCTTTTTGAAGACAGACCCACCACAAATGACTCAGTGATGTACAGTCCTAATCTAAGAATTATCCACCATAGGCCGCCATTAGAAATGGCCCATCATCAGCCATGTCCTGAGGGACACAAAAACCTACCTGCTGAAACCACAGCAGGTCAACCGCTTCATTTATCCCCATTAATGAATAAGCTATCAAATGCATTCAAATCATAATTAGAGAATTAGTGATCTCAACAAGGTTAATTAAGATGCTGCTCCTAGAGAATAAATGTAATTCCTTGATTCAGGTGTATACTGTATGTATTTCAGCATTGCCCGTAAATCGCAGTATAATAGTATTTCTGTTAGTTTTTCCAAACCAACCTGCTCTGATAGTTTGTGTGTACTGACTGCAGTCGGCTTCATCGTGAACATCGACAAAAAAATCTTAACAGGTTCCTTCCAAGATCACAAATGTCTTGTCATACAAGATGCTATGCTACACTCTTGACATTTTAGCTTGCAGACCACAGAAGCTACTATATACAGAATATGTCCTAAATATAGTGTACACTCGCGTATTCATTTTATTTTAGGTGTCTAAAATACATTTTTATGTTTCCCCCCCCCGTCTACAGCAGTACATTACTTTTCTTACCTGCCGGTACTCCTGTCTGCTTCTCCAAACTGGATGCGTGAAGATCTGGATCATCTGGATCTCCTCCATGTGTTGAAGATGAGCAGTTGTGTCTCTATCCGTTTCTCTCAGTGGAAAGAAGTTGTTCTCTCCCATAATGGTGCATCTCTGTCCAAAGGTTGTTTGGTTATGGCTAAAGACACAGAGATTGTAATGAATGCTGTCATGTCACCAGAACACTGAACATTCCGAATAGAATCTCTGCATCATCATGGAACCTTCCTACCACAGTGACATCACTGATCCTCCTGTCAATGTACACAACAACAATACAGGCTTATTAAATCATCAACATGAATGACAGTACTCTTTGAAACATTAATAACCAGAGTGCAGAACAACAACAGCAGTGTTCAGCAGAATACAAGGCTGATGCTTCATTCAACTCAACTTTTTCAGAAATGTATTTGTTAATATAGTAATTCATTTCTGATTTTAGGAATTATTAATGATATGCTCATTGATATTGATTAAAAAAGTATAAGCACCTTTCATTAATGTCCATCCAAGAGCAGTGCTCGACTACCAAATGGCCAAACAGCGCAGACTTAGTCGGCCCTGTTGTTGCCTTTTAAAATAAGTTCATCCGAAATGTTTATGTTTGTAAAACACACTAGAATCAACCAGAAGAGACTAATGCAGCCTGCAATGAATATTGTTTTCATTAGCCAAACTATAAATATATATAAAGTTCCATTTAAAAGAAAAAGGCTCAATAATTACCTGTAGTTTTATCAAACAAACTGGAGAAAGGGGGTTTGTTCAGTGGAAAAGAGGCTTAAAAACATGTTTAAGTGTGCTGTTATACAGGTGCCATGTGTAATGCCTGGCAACATGCTCCACACAGATAGGGCGCAGCCAACGCAAAATACCAATACGCAAAATTGTACCACACTAGTATATCTCAGAGCCGATCAAAATAACAATGCTATCTCAGACTATAGTTTACAATAGCCATATTCCAAAGTGGCAGAAACGAGAAAATAACATATTTTCGGTTCGTTCTCCCTAAAATTCTGGGCAGATCTTACACATTGCATCTTTAAGCTCCATCATAATCGTATAACAGCTTCCTCTTTTGCCAGTTCACCAACTTCAGGCCTGTAAAAAATCTGCAGTGAAACCTCCCTGTCTCTACTACAAGGAAACCTATAGTTCAGAAGTATGTTTTTTTTTTAATTGGCTATAATCAGTATTTTTATTTACACAACTGCTAAACTAAAACAGTATATTTGCTGGCCAGAAAACCAAAACATTAGGCTGAAAAATACTGGTATTAGTTATCCAAGCGCTTTAACGCTACATGTCATTCACAACCATTCATACGGTGATGCTGGGGCTACCATGCGAGGTGTCACCTGACCATCAGTGACTACATAACCATTCACAGACACAACAGTTTTGTGATCAAGTGTCTTGCCCAAGGACACATTGTCATGGAACAGCGGAGCCGGGGATCGATCCGCCAATCCTAGGATTGAAGGACGACCTGCTCTAACACTGAGCCATAGTTGCCCCCGATTATTTAAAGATGGGGAGCATTGTCCACAATGACGTTTAACTACTCAAGCCTACTAGATAAACTACTCAAAAAACAGAAAGAAGTATATAATATGAAGAAAGGAAAAAGGATCTGTAAAATAGAGCCATCTGAAAGTTGCACATGGGAACAATGTCCACCTGGAACGAGGTTTCACTTTCAGTTTTTTTCCGGCAGAGCTATTACCTACTACCACTGAAGAGAGAGGGAAAAACATTGGAGAGCCAGCGCATTAAGCTAATGTAATATTAAACCATGATTGGTTTGTGAAAACCAACGTTGTCCTGTGCGTACTTTGAAGTTAACCAGGCCTGCCGTTTTTATTTCTAATCCAGGATCTGGGTTTTTATTGTTTCACTTCCTGATGTCAGTAGTTACTGTACGGTCCTCGGCTGTGGCACGGGCCGACCATGCCCTCGCCACCACAGACAGCACCGCGCACAACGCTGACTTTTTACACTGGGCCGATCTAATACTCTCAATTACTCTCAATATTGAGGGGGGTTACAAGCGTCCCCCTCCCAATTTGGACTGATCTTTGTTTTTGTTGAAATCTGATTGGCTGTCGTTTTCATCGTGAAGGTGACCAACCGGGACCAGTGTACCAGCTCACCTCGGCTTTCCTGGGCCGCTCTTGTTTTGATCCAGTGCAGTGACAACGCGCTGCTACACACTAATGAGGCACGTGTCAGGAAGACATCCTAAAGAGTGTTAAAGGTCCTTGGCATCATCAGATCGTCTTTATACCAATAAAAACTGTATTAGCGTTAAAACTACTGCCCCAAACCTTTCTTCTGAAGCTCTCCGTGACCTCGCATGTAAGGCCTCTCCATCTCAAAGTCCTAGACCAGATATCAGTCCCAGTGCTCAGCGTCAATGCTGGACAACTTGGTTTTGGTCACAGGACAACGTTGGTTTTCACAAACCAATCATGGTTTAATATTACAGCTAGCCCTGCGATTATAGTCACTGGAGCTACGTTAGCTAGGTTCTAAAACCAAACACTTTGCATAAACGCACAGATTAGTTTCACTGCACCTCTTTCTGGAGTGACCAAACCTAAACTGTGAAATCATGTCAGTCAGAACTTGGCTTTGTTCACTTATTGCTAAAAAAGCATCTTAAACCTAAGATGATGATTTAATGTCATTGAAACCTTAACAATGGTTGAATAAACTGTAGTGCGTATGGCTGGTGAATTATGAAATAACTACATGTACAAGTATAGATTTGCGAATGGCATAGCTGTTAGAACAAATATCTTGATTTCTAAAGATGTAAATAAAATGTTATTCATGTTTTGATTTAGCTCATACTTTATTTATCTGGATTTATGTTAATTAGACTTTTCTATGTTCTGTTTTTCAGTTGAAATCCAACATGTTATTAAGACCCCAGTTCCACCGAAAGTCGGATGTCCCCGGATCACCTCGGATAAAAAGAGGTGAGAACCAGGGTGATCCGCGGTGATCCGGGAAGGAAATCGTCCCGGATGACAACACATTTGACATGTTTCCCGGTTCTACTACGGTTCTACTATTGTTCCGCCACGGATCACCCCTGTTCAAGCCTGGTTCATCCCGGATGGCCACGGTTTGACCACGGATACGCCACTGACACGGCCCGGATGCGTCACGGATGCGTCCCGGATGAAGCGTCAGGGTATAAATAGTTCTGATTTTCAGAGACAAAATCACTCTTCCGAAAATATTTGAAAGGACAACAAAATGCCGAAAATTAAACCCAAGAAGAAGGCGATGACTGCTGCAAAGAAGAAAGCTGCTGCTGCAGCAGCAGAAGAAGAAAAGAAGAGAAGAAGAATCTTCCTCAGACCGCGGTGCTCCGGGGTGTCAACTCGCTCCCGTTTCATCCCGGATTAACACGGCTATGCTACGGTTCATCCCAGTCTTACTACGGTTCATCCCGGTCCTACTACGTTTCTTCCCGGATGCGCTACGATCAACGGCGCACCCCTCTCCATTCCCGGATGTCCCCGGATCACCCCGGTTGTTAGTTGTACGTCCGAAAAGCCGCTCGTCTTCCCGGATACGCCACGGACGGCCGCGGATGGCCACGGTTCAGCACGGATGGCTACGGTTTTACTACGGTTCATCACGGAACGTCCCGGACTGACTACGGTTTCACCCCCGGATGACCCCGGATCTGATCCGTAGTGTCTCCGGGGACATCCGTAGTAGGTCCGGCTTTCGGTGGAACTGGGGCTTAATCTAAAACGTGTATGCTAACAAATGAAATGTGTACATATTTTACATCCTGCTGGATTCTCTTATTTCACCTTTTATGCGGCCATTGACTGCCTGCTGATCCTCACGACTCTGAACAGGCCGCTAGCAGTCGCTAGTGTTAACACAGCTGAAGCCCAGCCGCTGACCAGAGACACAGTAGGGGGAAACCATTAACTGTGTGTCTATGGGGGGAAACTGTTCGCCCACTTTTATCTATGTGGACGTTGTGTTTGGCTAACAGCTAACGGAGCTACACACACGGTTGCTCTTTTACCTTTTCGCGTTAACACACGTATTGACGAAAATTAACTTAAAGCCTAAGCTGGTTGTGTTCATTCAATCACACAACCCAGCAGCGGTTGTTGCAGACACACCTGGAGAAGATCTGCTCTCAGTTGACTGCACCTTTCTAGTTTCAGATTTTAAGGGCGATATTTTGTGTCGTCTCTTAAGCTGTAAACTAAAAAATATTGACTTTAATGAAACACATCATTGCTGGTGTTGACATTTCTTATCTTTTTTTAAATCTGCATTTCTTGGTTGAAAATGGATCTAAACCCCATCTACAGTTTGAAATCAGACCTCATCTCACCGGGATAGAGTTGACCGTTTGGGAGTAATCCACGTCATGAACACAAACAAAATGTCTACACCCTCTAATCAGACTGGAAAATAAACTATCAGCTAGCTTTCCAACGCTATGACAAGAGTGTGTAGATGAAGCATTAAGTTGAATTCTTCTCATTTAGCGGCTGGGTGGTTAGCTAGCTAACGTTAGCTTGCTGATTCCGCCATATTTTCATGCTACCTTTACACTGGTTACAGAAAAACACTGGGCCCCTGCTCCATGACGTTACATCTGTGAGGAGAACAAAGCTACATTTGGAGTTGCTACAGCTGTGGCGGTCCGTATTCAAAGCTGTCAACAGCTCGCCTCTCAGCAAGGTGGTCTCCTAGCTGTGAGGAGGGAGGCAGAGGGGCTGCGGGGGTCGTGTTGTTGTCTTGTTCGTGATTGATAAACAGTAAATTAATCAAATTCAGCACCTCGTATTGCTATTTTCCAAGCTACTGTAGCCGTCATGTTTGACGACGATGCATCGAAGCCTTCGCCAACGAAAGAATGATGCAGTGGGTGGACTAAGACTCAGAGGTGAGGTTACACATAAATTACGACTTATTGGCCGAATATGATTTTTAATAAAAGGCTCATGTCTGTTTGATACTCGGGTGTATCAGTGTGAGCCTGCATGAGACAGAGAAGAAGAGACCATGGCAGGGTAAAGAGGCTTAAACTCTGGGAAGGATGGATACACTGTCTGCTCACTGGCTGTGGTTTATCCCGTCTTTGACCATGGCAAAGCTCCAATGCACTTTTCTTTCAACAGCTACTTATAAAAGTCATGGGCTTACATTCCTCAATAGGACATGTTTATGTGTCCAGGCGCACAGCAGGAATTTCAAATGGGAAGATAAATCCCTATATGCTTCTGTACGGTAATAGGCCAATGGGTTATCCATCCACAGGGGTGGATGGTCTCAAATCACTTGCCAAACACAACATTTCCCACAGGTGAAATATTTATGGGAATGTCTTACTCTGCCTGATGGTAGCGTCTACGCTACAGTGCAGACTGGGCCCCGTCCAGCGTCTATGCAAAGTACTTTTCAGTATGACTTTGGGCCCAGCACATCCCAGGATGACTCCATGAAAACAAACTTCCCCTCAGTACACCGCAGGAAAAAGAAGGGATTTACTGTGACAGAGATTGAAACAATTTATGGGAGATAAGCCGTGCTCTTGAGGCAATGACCGTGAAAGATCTGCAGGTATATCAAAGCCTGCCTATTATATCACAATGCAGATACAGTATCTCTAGGAATTAAAGGCCTTTGCATTGGGAACCTTTCTTACATTTAGAAAGCAGAAATAAAAGCCAGTACACTGCTAATACTGCTGTAGACAGACTTTAGTAAGATAAGATAATCCTTTATTAGTAGACTGCATGACAGCCTGCAAACAGCAACATTTAAAAAAACACTAGACGCCATTTTCTCTGCGCCGTTAATTACACCATAGCTGTCGCACAGTTAAAACGTGCAAGATCAACGTGGGCTGGTGGTCCATCCATAATAAGTAACAACATGCATTTCTGTGATAAATACTGAAAGCTATTTTGTTGCGTTGCCTCTTAGCGAAATGCTGAGAGTGCATTTAAGTTCCGCCTGGTAAGCGGCGATGCAGCGTACATTTCTATGGCTTTTATTGTGAAAGGTAGGAACAGAAGGAAGTTTATGTGCTGCCAGTGCCAACGCGAGGGGCTATAAGCGGATTTTCCCAAATTAATACCTACAAAGTACTTTGTTGCCGTTTCTCTTGTGACGTTCTGCTCACGTTATATTTTCATGCCACAACTCTCAATTTGTCTCACTCTTGCTGCCGTCTCTCCTCTCGTCCGTCTGCATTGCATTCTATATTTTTGTCCAAAGACTTCACAAAATGAGCAGATAATTAAACGTGTGTACAATGTAGAAGTCTTTTACTTTAAGGTGCTACATCTAAAAACATCTACCAAAGGGTTGGTTAGCATCTTAGTCACAGAGACAAGCTGCTCTCATGGGATCTGTAGTTGTTTTGCTGGTGTTGCTTTCTTTGGCTCCATAGAAGAGTCAGTTGCATCAACAATACAAAATATGCAAACAACAATAATGTAAAAAGAGAGAAGTATCTGCTACAGTTTTTGTTCGGTTGATGGAGACACAAATACAAGTATCTCACTGATGAGCAATGCTTTCAAACTAAGGGCCGACTCTCCCACTTCCACCCACAGGACTTCAATGTGGTAGAACCCTGGCGGCCAGCAAACTAAACAATGTGATAGTTTGATTCAAGCTTCTTAAAGACATGTACGGCCTCGTTCAAACTGTCAGCTCAAATCACTTTTCTGGCATGGACTTGGTAAATGGACTTGCGTCATGGTCAGGAGGAGGACTGAGGTTCTTCCCCAATTCGAAGATCCTTTGTCCCTCCAAAGTTACATTCCTCAGCTCATCGATCAGCTCCCTCGATTGGCTGAAGTCCAGTAAGCCCCTCCTGGCTGTTGACCCATTGTTCCACTCCAACACCTCAGCCAGCCACTTCTTCTAACCCCCGCTCCAGCACATTCCTCAACCTGATCACACAGACACTTAACCCTTTTATCACTAGGCCTTTTTTTGGCTGCTGCTCGAAAATACGATACCCATACTCAAAGGGGGCCTTACTCTCTAACTACAAGGTCCATTTGAATAATTTCAATTTATTAATAACACTCAAGTGGGTGAGCTTTGATGAGAGGTGTACATATTGTGTATATGTTACTGGTTAATACCAAATGAAGATGGAACACAGCTCAAATGGAAAACAAATTTCAGGTTCGCCTGATTGATATATTTGAAATAATGCAGATTGAAGCCTAAAATACTCAACAATCATAGCACAACATGTTTGAAGTCTCCACAAAACAGATTTTACTTCGATTGAGTGAAGCAGGCCCACGTTATAAGGCTTCAGTACGGAGAAATCATGCGAGATCAAGCCAAAATTCTCATTTTGGAACCAGCTGTTCTATTTTAATTTGAACTACTATATATATTTCACTTGTTTATCACTAATATTGTTCAATGACATCATCATACAGCAGTTTGGCATCATTTTGAGCAATTGTGAGCCATTTTGAGCTCTGACGCTCTCATAATTCTCCTTCATGGAATTTTCTCGTCTCTGTGTGTGTGTGTGTGTATGTGGGTCTTCCTAAGCCCTGTGATTGGCGGACTTTCGTCATGCGACCACTTTTTCGAACCGGGAGAATGAAACGAATGCACCAGGAAGTTCCTTGAGATGACTCACTGACTTTCTAGCCACTAAAAAGCCAAAGGCGCGCCGAGCCTCCCCCGAGAGTAAAATCATTGGCTCAACAGTAAAAGGCGGACCATCTCGTCATACATGCATTGTAAAAGTCCGCCATTTCGTCACAAACACACTGAAACACATTCACACACACACACAGACGAGAGAACATGCCCGAACACGTTTGAAATGTATTACCGGCAGTTTCCAGCGTTTTTCTTCAAGAAAATCATCTCAAGGTACGAAGCGTTTACATTTTGCGGAGCTGTTGAGCCGTTCGTCGGTTTTCTTGCTATAAGTTTTTAATGGTTTCAAGGAGAGGAATATGAAAGATAAGAGTGGATTCGCTGTCGAGTCCTCGTGCTTTCTGATCTACGGGTCGGCCATGATCGCAGTTAGTTTTGTCTTGGTATCTAAAAACGAAGTGCGTAGCTCGCCGTTTCCTGGCGAAAAAATACGTAAAACTGTAGTAGTACTTCTGGTATATTTAATTACTTCGTGTATAACTGTTTTTTGATTGAGTAAAATGATTCTATGTTTTTCGGCCAGAATCTCATCGTTATATGATATGTCATAAAATATAATTTTATTAGTTTAGCAAACGTGATTTGTACTACATGTGCGTACTACATGTGCGTTATATATGGGGCACTCGCGGCAAAAAGGTTAATGCATGAAATGACCAGACTCCTACAGGTAAATACACGAACACATAATATCCATCATTAGGAGCGCATTAAAACTTAAATCCCTCACACTTTGCAGGAATAATAAAAAAAATTGCATGTCACCTTATTTTTGGTTTTCCTTGTCTTTCAGTCTTGTTACCATGCATAATTTCATTCATTTTAGGGTACTGTTACGCTACCTGAAGGCCACCGTAGTTCTCTGACACACTTGGAAAGGGAGGGGTGAGCGGAGGTGTTCAGCTGGATACAATCTGCAACTTTACCACTAGATGCCACTAAATCCTACACACGGCTCCTTTAGTAAACAGACTTAAAGGGCAAATCTAGAACAATTTCAAACCAATATGGACAGAACTACATAATGAACAGCCATGTCACCAATAAAGATCAATCTCACAACATAAATCAGACATGCCGATAATACTTCTCCTGTTGCTCCTCACTTTAAAGAAAACAATCATATTGTTTCCCAACTCAGGTGTGGAGGTTCGGAAAAAGTGATCCACCACTTACTACAGATTCACTGTGAAGCTCAGTGGATTTTTATATTGTATGACATGACTCAAGGTCATTTAAATGAGGAATGTCTCCTGTAACAGCTTGTAGAACATTTACACTTTTCTTACACCGCAATTTCTCTTGTAGCTACTACAGTGATTCAGAATATTTGAATCGTAGTGTACCACAGACCGTTCATTATGTAGTGGTTAGAAATTGTTTCCAGAAATGCCCACATGGCTCACATTAATATGTTACTGTAGCGTGGCCTTAGGGGGGGGGGGAGGGGAAATTAAAGGGAACCAACAACACCACCTGGGGACTTACACCCCGGGAAATATAAACTTAAAGACCCAAATATATAGTTTTGAATTTATTAAGGGCACACAGATTCATAACCGATATTTGACAGAGATGTGTTTCATAAAATTAACATAATATTTATGAAAGGATTAAAGGAAAATCATCAAAACATGTAGAACAAATGAAAAACAGCTAAAACATGCACAACAAAAGCAAAACAAGTACCGTATTTTCCGCACTATAGGGCGCACTGGATTATAAGGCGCACTGTCAATGAATGGTCTATTTTCGATCTTTTTTCATATATAAAGCGCACCAGACTATAAGGCGCGGGCGCTCTGAAGAAATCTGTAGATTCTCCACTTCCGTGTCCGTATTCTCACGATATAGTACGAGACTCACACAGCGAGATGTGATGCATATGACGAGCTTATGACGAGTTTACAGTTCATCATGTGACGATCTGGGGGACGGACTGTTTACATCGTGTAGTGTAGCTTGTTAGCTCGTTAGTTAGCACGTCTGCTAACGGCAGCGTTCTGAGACAGCTGTAGCTTTATGATTACAGACATGTAAACACACAGTTAGTGGAGTCTGCGTGACTCACACAGCGAGCTATGATACTTATGCATGCTTATGCTTACACCTCGTCCAGAACTACCGGTGAGACTCCTGACTACGGTAGCCGTAATGCTGCAAGCGGTGCGGCTTTGTAGTTTACCAAAGTCGTACTAAAACATTTTGACAGAGCGCCGTGTACCACACAAAATCGCTTCGAGGTCAGTAAACACAACCAGAATGAATCCCTATATAAGGCGCTCCGGATTATAAGGCGCACTGTCGTTTTTTGAGAAAATTAAAGGCTTTTAAGTGCGCCTTATAGTGCGGAAAATACGGTAAAATGGAGGCAAAACAAGCAGACAAACAGGCAAAATAAGGCAGCAAAACAAACCAACATAAGGCAGCAAAACAGCAGCAGGTGAACCTACAAAATGATAAACAGAGATTAAAAGGGCACACCATGCTGCAAAATAATACAAATTAAGATTGTGACTACTTACCACCTCAAACAAGGGGTAAGTAGTCAAACGGCAACAAGAGGAGGAATACGCCTGACACTCACCACAACACCAGGACAGGGGCCAGAAAGGACAGAGGCCAGGACCACAGGTGCCTTTTAAATGCTGGCACTAATTGGGGGGGGAGGAGCCTAGCCTGAGGGCTGCGTTCACAACCTTACACTTTCTCTGAGGAGCGTTCCCCACTACATTACCATCTGTTTGCTTGTATAATCTGTATATAGTTCTGTTGATGTATGTGTCATTTTTTATTTAGGGCTTTCATGTTAGGAGAGGGCCCTCTGATTTGTTTCAGAGAGGCAGGTTTGAAGACGCCTCTGACTACAGCAATAAGTTGATTGACACTCATTGCTATTAAATAGTTCAAAAGAATCACAAGGCTCCAGAGAGTGACCACTCTGGTTGCAAACGCAAGCAGAAATCTGTCAATTGCAACTATGTAAACCACACCCTGTTCTCCTTCCTATACCGGTAATTCAAAATGAAGAGAACTATCGGTCAGGTAAAATGCCCTGAAAAGGCCCAGCCCAGACCCGACATCATCGGCGTAGGTAACCGGTTCATACGGATAGTACTGCGAGCATCAAAGCTTGCATTTCGTACAAGGGCGTAAAGTGCTCCACAGGTGAAACGTCTCTCACCTTCTCGTAGTGAGTCTCCATACACAGGAAGATGATGTACGCCGTGAGGCAGGCCAGACAGCCTTCAATGTACGACTGGCTTCCCAGCTTCTCCGCTTCGGGGTACAGGTTGTTCAGCATCCGCATCGTCTCCTCAAACTGCTGCTTGTCGATCTGAAACACATGAAACATGAAGAAAGATCAAAGGGTTAAAACCTTTAGGCATAGAGCCAAATGTAGACTTGGACTGGAAGTGTTTGAGAGCTTTCTGTCTCTGTTGGGATATCCGAGTGGAAACTCGTCTAGCACCAGATTGTTTCCATTCGTTCCATCTCTAGTGCAGTGGTTCTCAACTGTTGAGAACCACTGCACTAGTGGCCGTAAAAAAGTGTTTAGTGTAACGTAACGTTACGTTGTCAATGATTTTCTTACGTTTGATTTTAGTTTGGTAAGAAATCATTGCTTGAATTATACAGCACTGAGTTTGTCACTGTAGCCTTCTTATTTTCTATGTGTTACAGGTCCCAGGATGAATGAGCCTGATGACAGATTTATGCCTGAGAAAAACAGGAAACAATAAGACAGGCAAATGTGTGGCTTCTCAGTTCAGCGTCTTCTCAAGCTATATTTTATTTCACACTTCAAGTGAAAATCTCCTGTATATAAAACACAGGAAAAATACATAAAATTGTCCTAAACAAAATAAACAAAGGTTACACTACTCTTATTACATTAACAAGTTCCATTACTATCTTTTTAATCAACACATCTGGTGTCGTTTGGGATAAAACCCTTCCAAACTGCACTTTGGCAATGTGCCCACAATCCACTGTGGCGTACGTGAGGAAGACACCATTCCAAATGGCGGCGCTGCGTCACCAGTACAGCTAATCGCTAACAAATGCTAACAAACATTCACAAAAGTTATATACATATTACAGTCACATTAATTAACATATTTAGTATGAATCGACCTACTAGAACATAAAGAGTCGATTCATTTTGTTATATAAAAAAAAGTACAATGTATAGGAGCAGTGGCGGCTGGTGGAACATTTTCTTGGTAGGGCTGTGCCACATCCAATCAATTTCAGCAAACATCCCAGAATGATTTAATGCAAACAAATTAAGGTATCAAATAATATAATAATATATATATATATCATATAATATTCTGTATAATATAATAATATATATATCATATAATATTCTGTATAATATAATAATATATATGTCATATAATAATATTCACTATAATATAAAACACACACACACACACACACACACACACACACACACACACACACACACATATATATATATATATATAATAATATATATATATATATATATATAACTATATATCCATTTCTCAGACAGGTGCTTCATGTCCCTCACTCCCTAACTGTCCATGCTGGTTCTGTCCCCGTTGTTTTAAAAAGATAAATAAGTTATTATTATGACGTCATCCAGCTAGTCAAACCTGTCTGGTGTACAGCTAGTAGAGAAGCTTCATGTACTGCTTCTCTTTCCTGCTAGTCTGCTGTCTGATTGTGAGGTCAGGCTGATCTGGGATCAGCTCTTTCAGTAGTTTCTCCTCTCAGTTCTCCTCTCAAACGGGTCTTGGAGGAGTAGTGCTCACACTGGCGCTCTCCTGTAGAGACTTCTCCTGACGAGAACGCGCAGCTTGGGGCAGAATTAAAACTGCCCCAAGCTGAATCTATTTGAGGACGCTGATTGGCTGAATTGTATGTCACTCATTTATATCTTTACTCAGCATTGGCTAAACTGCTTTATAGACCCGCCTCTTTGGGGCAGTTTTTCCAGCGCCCCAGCCAGCTGAGACGTGCACACACAGAGAGGAAGAGCAGACAGGCAGAGAGGACAAGCAGGAAAAGCATATATTTACCGCAGATATCATATTTTACACATATTACTGGGTGATTCCATGTTTCAAAAACACAAATATTGACAATTTGTATAGTTTATTTTTATTTTAAATTTTATTTTTATTTTTTGTAGCTCTAGGGGGGGCGGCGCCCTAGCGCCCTCTATGGACCAGCCGCCACTGTATAGGAGTCAGATAAAAACGAGGGATATACTACAGGGCTACTATCAGCTTAGCTAGCACTCAACAGTCAGTCTTAACTCACGTAGCTACCAAACAACTACATAAAAACACAAAATACTCTATGAAATGTTGAGTACACATTGGTCCCCAATTCATGTGTCATCTTTGGTGCATTTTACATATTACTAACCTGAGAAAAACAGGAAACAATAAGCAAATGTGTGGCTTCTCAGTTCAGCGTCTTCTCAAGCTATGAGAAGGAAGACGCTGCACGCGCACATACAGGTCTCGGGTCGCGAGGCAGAACCACAGCGCTGCACTGCCACCTACTGGGCATATATAGAAATACACCTCTAAAGGAAGTTTTATTATGATTGGCAAATCATAGAAATTCGTTAAAATAACCAAAATGTGACTATACATTTTGTGTGCGTCATATATGTAATATAAATAAATGTGCTTTAAAAAAAGCATCTGTGTACTCGGTGGTGCTACAACTGTAACGAGCCCAGTGCACTCTGCGTGTTTTTAGTGGAAGGGAATACTCTGTTCACGTAACACCAATTAAAAAAATGAATTGGTGTTAACAGCATAGTTTTAGGAAAACTCAATCTTTCCTGCGGTGAACTAAAAGGCCCATTGTCGCACTATAGCAATTTATCTAGTACATCGACAGTTTTACTTTGAAATATTCACCGGAAAACGTAGCACGATATTGTGTCTGCGGATACCATATATCCATGGATTGTTGATGGCTGAGAAACAAAGCATTAACATGATCATTAGTGTACAATACCCCCAGTGGTCATAGTGTACAACTACAGCGTTGTTTGTCAAAGGTTGTATTCTATTACATATTTTATTAGTGTGGTATTATATGTACTGTAACCCCTAAAAGGCAGGGACAATCCTTTCAGGGCTGTTTATTGCACTAATGTTAAATATTATATTTCTTTATTTTGTCTGATAAGTGCAAATCTAATACACAGTATTTGTAAAATGTAGAGGTAATATCTGCACTATCAACACTAATGGATACTTCTAAAGAATATAAATAAGTAATGATAGCATAAGCGGTATCAATATCTATATAATTTCCACTGAAGAATGTGTAGTTGTAACATTGTCGTTTTATCATGATTTGTTAGTTCATTTCTTATTGATTCAGTTTGACAACAATGTTTTGAAAATATTCACCAGAAGTACTATTACGTAATCATGTCAGCGTTGACGCTAGCTTGATGAATTTAATATACTGCAGTTCTACGCTTTGGCCGCTGGAGGGCACTAAACACTCATTATTTCACAATCATGACGGGTACAGAGCGACTATCGCTGGTGAGTTTATCTACTGGCGCAGACTATTCTCAACAATTGTTTGTTTAGCTACCAGCCTTACCTAAAATTAGCATGTTTTTGCGTGACCCTAACCTTCTTTTCAACCAAGTCTGAGATTTGGTTTCAATTTTTGTTTTGTTATACAAAACAGAATAAAAAATAATAAAACAGTTATTCAGGTGAATAATCACTCTCAAAACCGTGAACACTTTTTTTCCTGCTGGTTTAACGCTGTTGATGGCCATAATTTACATCATTAAGCTCATATTCATCACTTTTTCATTTGTCATTGATAAATATGTCCTGTAACCATTCTACACGTATCCTGTGATTTATTCTACAGTAAAGTACATGTGATATATACAGTACGTCCATAGTTTTGACCCTCTTACCAAAACGATGGACGTACTGTATATAGCACATGTACTTTATTGTAGAATAAATCACAGGATACGTGTAGATTTAGTTTTGAGTGAATATGTCAAGTCAGACACGATCCTGTAGGCTCTCCAGTCTTTTCTAACAAATGATCGTACTTTTGTCATATTTATCTCATTATTTCTAAAGTATTGTGTGTGAGTGACAATCACATACCCCACATATATATCCCATACATATGTCAAATAGCACAGCAGCTATGCCTGATTTGTTGTAAAATATCAAGATTCCCTCACTTGACAATATGAGCTTCTGCCTTATTTGGCTGCACTACATTAATTTCACCAGCAGATGTCAGTGATGTGATAGATAGATAGATATAAACTTTATTCATCCCCAGGGGGAAATTTGTTTAAAAAGTTCTCTGCATTTGACCCATCCCTATGTAGGGAGCAGTGGATACAATGACAGGCGCCCGGGGAGCAGTTAGGAGTTTAGTATCTTGCTCAGGAACACTGCGGCACAGAACATGGAGTAGACAAGGATCGAACAGCAAACCTTGCGGACACCGGACGACCCTCTCAACCCCATGAGCCATGGTCGCCCCCGAACCCTAACCTTAACCCTGTAAAGTTTATTTTGAAAGGCATAACCGGATGTTCAACGCTGTATTGAGGGTTGCTTGACACTTTAAAACGCCAGACACCTGTTGTTAAGAGAGGACGTCGCACGAAATCCAAAAAAAACACACACACACACACACACACACACACACACACACACACACACACACACACACACACACACACACACACACACACACACACACACACACACACACACACACACACACACACACACACACACACACACACACACACACACACACACACACACACACACACACACACACACACACACACACACACACACACACACTCAGAGTTACCAATCACAAGTTACCGCCTACATCACATGGAGAGAGGAGGCGATTCAACCCGGTGGAGCCGAGCAGGACAGTGAGGGGTTTTGGGATACGGCTGTGAGAGATAAGGATAGCGCACAGGTTGTGGAATACATTTGTCTTTTTCAAGACTGGCCAGCGGACAGTTTCAAGCATCAGGATTTCTTTCGGCTGAAATGTTTCAGGATCCGACTGCAGGTGTGTAATTCTGTCTGATCATTTGCAACATTTGTTTGTGTTGCTACAAAACAAATTGCTGTTGACGAGAACACACTTAAGGACAGAGGAGATGTTCCTATAGTCGGTGTAAATTAGTTACGTTACGTAGGCTAGTGTTACTTTTTCACCAGAACTCATATTTAGAAGCCTAAAGTAACTTCAGTGCTGCCTTTTTACCGGTAAAAATATATACTTATTCTTCAGGGGGAATTACTTAAAAACTTTGCTTCCTCTGAACACAACATTTCGGTATAACTTACATACACGACGCATGTGTTTCTACCACAAAAGCCCAACGTTAAGGTTGTTCCTCGAGTCCGAGCTAAGTGAAACACAGACGGTAACGTTAACCGAGATCCAGCAGTCAGACTGTTTGCAAAACTCGGATATTTCATGACTAAAAGTGCTGCTTGGTAGAATGTGTTGATGCCGAATTAACTAGCCGACCTTAATGACCCGGCATGTTTTAATGGGGATTAAGTTCGTCTCTTTGTATTCAACAATAAGCAAGAAATCATCCCATTTTGGGATTTTTAACCCGCAGTGTCGTGTTCTCTATTTAACGTTACCTGTGCGCGGGGAGGTGCGCTGAGACTCGGAGTGTAGATGGGAGAATGTATTTAAGTCATTTTATCTACTGTGTTTTTCATCTAGCTCTATAGACACATTGATTTTTGCCAACGAATGTTTGGCTTGTATTTGAAATATAATCGAATTAAAGTGCAGAACATGTTTTCACCATTTGCATCATTAAACAAGGCCACATAGACTTTAGATCAATACAATATGAATGCTTCAAATGTATGTCCTAATTAAATATATTATGTATTGATAAGCCAAACATTGGCCGAGTGTAACTGATGTAGGATAACTCCACTTTTTTTTTTAGGTAAATCACAGTTAAAGACTGGTTCGCTCTGTCAGATTATGTTTAGGGTTGTAATTGGTATCATCATTGTATTAAGATCAAGAATGCTGGGACTTGTTTAGCAGTACAACAACTACTTGACTGTATTACTTCACACATTGTTCAAAACACTACACTGCTTGTGAAATGTCCCAGGCAGAGAGCAGCACTAGTGAGGAACTGTCGAGCTACTATGTAATAGTGAAGCAGGATGACGAGCAGTCCAGCTGTGCTCGTTGCCGTCTGTCCTGCTAAAAACACATCTGGTGACGCGTCACGCCTGATGCAGTCAGTAATGTCGTGCTATTCCAAATGGTCTTCTCTCTCTCTTTGGCAGACGCCTTCATCCCTGTTGTGGCGCAGTGCTGGGTCTGAGAACGGGAGCTGAACTGTAGGATAACGGTCTCCAGGCCTAAGGGCCCCTGGACCAACAAGACATGCTGGCTGCCATGCTGCGCCAGAGTTCTGGTGGAGGATCGGGAGGCGGCGGCAGCAACAGCGGCGGCGACGGTGGCGGTGGTGGAACCAAACTCTCTCTAGGCATCTCCCGACTCTCCAACTCCAGCTTGGGTTCGGCAGGCCCCGCCAGGGTCTCCAAGGGCGGCTCGGGGAGCTCGGACAGCCCGGATGTCCCCGCCTCGGACCCGATCTATATCATGCAGCTGGTCAGCGATGTGCGCAAGTTCGCTGACGTGCTTCTACAACTCAAAGAAGTTTTCAACTCCAAAGGTATGTTTTTAAAGAGTTAACACTGGCATTAAGGCGACTGTGGCAAAAATCCACACAGCTTTATGTCCTATTCTGTTATTTGCTCTTTCTGCTGATGATAGGCCAACACAACATGCTCTTCTAACCAATCCTATCAGTTCTATTCACACTAATAGATAAATACTAACCGCTGCCTATTAGATAATTACAGCTGGAAGGGCCTCCGCGTATAACGTCCTAAATTCTTGTTTCCCTGTTGCTTGTGATGACATGAAAACACCAGTGTGGTTAAACCCTGCCCTCTCTGCTTTGTAGTTATTATTTCTGACTCATAAATAAGATGTGTACGTCTCACAATCTGAGCTTGTAGCAGTGTAGGGGGGGGGGGGGGAAACGGGGTAATACTGTAAGCAGAGCCAAAAAGGATTTCTAACGGAACACAGCTGCCGGTCAGCTCTTGTGTACACACTGTTGCTTTCAGCACAATGTACACAGTCGCAGGTCTATCTACCTGGTTTGTCCCGCTGCGTCCTTGGCTGAGCGGTCAGTCAACCAGCCTTATCTCCCTTATTTCCCTCCGTGTTTCTATCCGCACTGTAAAAGAAAATACAAACGTTTACGAAGTCTTTCTAAAAGCTATTAACGGAGGATTTGATAAATTACTACACAGTAAGAATTCTCAATATTCTGGTGAGCTTTCAGATCAGTCAGAGTAAATTACCCTGAAAAGACATTTTAATGCGACATGATAAGGATTTTTTTACACTGTATCTATAAATTCCATGCGCTCTCTTTGAAATGTTCAAAACTACACGGAAGCCTCATTAAACAGCAGCAGGAACATTTAACTCCTGAAGCTTTTTCGGCAGAATGAAAACCCCTCTAAGGCGGTGACTAATAGGCTTCTCTTCATCAGTGATGAAATCACTTCCAAACCATAGTGGAGTTTAGAGACTTACTCATGTCTGTGCGGCGGTGTACGTTTGTGTGGGTGAGTATCGCATTCCTGAATTTACATGTTTGGCTTTTGGATCATACCCAGATCTGTTAATCCCCAGACCTGGTAAGGCAGGTCTAAATAAGATGAGGTGAAGATGCATGCGGTGCTTGTGGTACCTTTTTTTTTTTTTTATTCCCCCCCATTACCACCGCGCCATGACTCCCAAAGCCCTGAAAGAAGAAGGAATCCCAGGCTTTTGTTTTTTGTCTGGAGAGGTCAGTAAAGGTGCTTGACCCGGCTGGACTCGTCGGCATTACAGAGAATAGGACTTTCTTTTTTTTTTTTTTTTAAGCTCGAGAGACTTTTCAGTGACCTGTCAGCACGCCAAGGATCAAAGCGGCAAGTCATCATGTGCAAGAGATCCACGTCTGCAGCTTTACGGAACAGAAGCAGGCTTGATCTAAGCAAGAAGCTTTCCCAGCTCCACATTTTCCGTTTCAGACTTAGTCGAGCGTTAACGAACCACAGATACAGTTGTTGTTTTGGTCTGTTCAAAGTGATCAACACCTAAGCATGCACACACAGGTTGTTGTTCTGTGCCAAGGCTGCATAGCTGTCATACTAGACACTTTGCCCTCGCTGCTTGTCACTAAGAAACCGGTTTTATAATCTTTGTCCTCTCCAAATAACAATTGCATAGAGCTTAAGAACATCATGGGATGAACTCAAGACAAAGTTCAGGTGGACAGGAAGTGATTTACGTGTACGCTCAAGCTCAATTATGCAAATGCAGTCGCTGAGATGCCAACATATGATTGTAAGAGTATTCCCATTAGCGGGCTTATTTTGGCTAAATACAGGAAAGGGCAGATTTGGGGAAATAGGCTGATTACGTTGTAGAAAACAGACCCGTCTGCTATTGAGGAAAGCAGCAAAGAGACCATTGTGTCTCCAAGGAATTTCAAACTGCACGGGGGGAAAAAAAACAAAGTTAAGTTGAGGAGAATGTTTGACAAATCTGGGATTTTGACATTGGGACACAATTGATCCCATGCAGACCTCGTATTGAGATCTGTGGATTTCATTTTTTTGTCGGCCGTATCGAGGAGGTTTGTGCTTGTCGTCAATAAGCATCTTCAAAGTGTCATTGTTGAGGGATAACCTCTCGGGCTTCAGCAGGGCTTGCTAACAGATTGTTGGGAGTCACTGACTTGTGCTGTGATTGGATGTGATTTAAATCCCCCTCTAATTTATGACCGTATTGTCTCTGCAGCGCCTCACAATAGCTCAAACCTCTCATTACCCTGGCCGCTCACCGAACCCTGCTTCTTTTTTTTTTTTTTTTTTTTACAACGCAGGGCCAATAGTCAAGCGCAATATTCAGCTTAGAGCCTTGTACCCTTCGCAACAGTGCCTGCATTCACGGTCAGCGATGTGAGTCAGACACCCATTGTCCCAGGCATCGGCAGACTAGCATGCTGCTGCTAACCGGCAGCTTTTGCAGAAATGATACTTTCCCAAGTCAAGAATAGCTGTGGCCTGTGGGATTTCTCCCTGGGAGGGGGAGGGGGCAGCAATGAACATCAACCTTAAATGGCAATTATTGTACCGTTGCTGCTCATTTGTGGTTGGAGGCAATGACGCATGACTGGATATTTTCTTTTTTTTTGTGTTCCCTGAGAAGAAATTGTTGTCTGGCCAGCGTTTCCCAGATATTTGTGTTCTTCCTTGATGTTGTGACCATGACCTTGTGTGGAGGGGATTATTATTTTGAAGATTGGTCTTAACTGGGGTCACAGAGGACGTTTGGAGACCAGACGAGCCGTGGAGCTGGTCCCTGTGTGGCCTTTGTGTTTGGCGGTGAATGAGTCCTCTGAAGCACCTCCATCATAAGATTAGCGGAGTAAACATCTGGCCTCTAGCGTGTCCCCTTTCAACATCGTCTATTTTGGGACTGAGGTTGTGTTGTTGTTGCTGTTTGAATGGGACAGGTATGTCATCGGTGCTTTCATTGCCCTGCCAAACAGAATGATGGCCAATGTTGTGCGTCAGCTGCTTAGGAATGAACACGGCACCAATAAAGGTGGACAGGGTGTTTCAATTGTATGATTACAGGATATTGATATCAAGTTGAAACAGGTCCGATGTGTGACATTCTTGTCAGTTTTTTTTCAATGCTATTCCTGTTTTTCCTCTCTGTTGTTCAATTTTGCGTACACACAGCCACAGTTGCTTCATCTCACGGCACCTTCTACCTCCCTCGTCTCACGAACTCCTAAATATTGTGCAATCCCACCAGGCCTACTTCCCAGGAAGGATGGCTGTGGAATAAGCATGCATGGAAGCTCCGTCACAGCTCCATCATCATTACTCACAGTTTTAATTTGTCAGCGTTAATGTGTGACTCGTACTCATATCAGCTGTGTGTTTTTACTTTGAGTCACAACGCACTGACTCATACGTGTCCCCAGTAAATCAGTATGGCTTTGTGAATGCAGGATTCTGGGTTTTAATGATTAACAGTGTTCTACTAAAAACGGTCCGCAGGTGTCGTGTAATGTTCTTCACTGTAATGCACCTGACCACTCGCTGAGCTACAACTTTATGGCAGAGAGCCCAAAATGTTTTTTTTTTTTCTTTCTTTAATCTTCAGATCATTAGCAGTAAAGAAAATGGTACAATGGTTGCATTGATGTTAAACTTTAGTTGCATTTTTGGCTTCATTGTTGTGGCTTTTGTTGAAATGTGCTGTGGGAAATAAGCGCTTTTTCTCTTTTTGGAAGCCTGTTGATGTATTCTTGCAAAGATGCTAAAGCTTTGTGGGAAAGTGATTCTGGTCTGGGTCCTCTGAGAGAATGCCTAAATGCTATTTTAGCGATTTGTATCCTAAATCACCCCTTGTGAAATACCAGCCTAAAATTAGCCCTGCTTGGGCTTTTCACTAACCATTCCAGGCCTTCTTAATGGCTGTAACTGTGCTCTGTTTAGACAGTCTGTCCCACCGGGTCTGGGATCCACTGTAAAGCACTGCAAGTTTCTTCTTTCCTCCAAAAAGTTCCTTTTATGGTTCTTTTACTGCGCCCGTATTTAAAGCCTCCTGTAAATTACCTCAAGCACAAGACAACTAGCCTTCCTTACTTTTAAAGTCTTCTCTTGAAGATCAAGTTACATTGTTTTTTTTTGGAAGTCTTGATTTAATCATACTCTGTACACTTATCTAGCCAACTAAGCTGCCTAACAGGATTTATTACATTACCTTAATTGTTTTGGGGTGATCTATGTTTAAAAGCACAGCTATTGTCTTAACATTAGTTGATGGCGTGCTACGGTTAGATCTTTGGATTGCTGCCGCCTGGGATTAAAGTGCAGAGTGTTGTGACATATGGCAGGTCCATTTAATCCCCTTTGACTGAGGAAAGAAACCATGAAATCATAAACTGTAGCTGAAAATCTTTCTTGTAGCAATGCACAATGCGCACAATCATGTCACGCTGCATACAGGTGGCAGAACCATGTTGACTTGTCAAGTTTAATTGCCCGACTGCACTCGAAGATTTGTACGTTGTTTTCAAGTTGTAACCCAAGTGAGCTCCCTCTCTGTGTGTTTCTCTCCTTCCTTCCCTCGGGTAAGATTTACGGTTATGGCCACTGTTTTTTTTTTTTTTTTTTTTGCTGGGACAGCTTTGTTCCAGGAGGCTGTCGATGTCTGCCCCACACTAAGATAACGCTTCAGGATTCCCACACTACAAATGAGAAGCCAAGGATTTGGGGGCTCTGATGAGGGGCTGTACTTTCGAAACTCAGTACTGGAGGCTTCTGTGAAGTAACAGGGATGTTGAATATGGAAGCATTCTCAGTATTGGGTATGGCAGATAGATTGGGTATGGCAGATAGGTTGTGTGATCAGAAGACCTCCCCTCTTCCTCCTTGGATTAAGGCTTTGAAACGAAGATGGCAAATTTATCCTCTGAATAAGATTAAATAGCCCTTGAATCTGTAGCCTCTATCCCTGCATTGGATTAAAGTCCTCTAGGATTAGACAAGGCCGCCTTTATTTGACATCCTGCACTTTTAAACAACATCTGTGGTGCAAATTATACATTAATTTGATTTAGAAACATCCACTGGTAGGGATGTAAAGCTTTATGAAATGTCCTTAATTTACTTTTGGCAATGTTTGTGTTGTTGAAACCTCAATTTGAAACCAAGCTAAATTATGTTCATTCAAAATTGCTACTCTGGCTCTTGTTCTGCCAACTGGCCATCCCAGATTAGTTTTTTGTAGAAGATGCACATTTTTCTGTATATAAAGTAGAGGACACTAAACATGCATTGCACTTGAAATAAGCCCGACCCATTCTTAGATCAGCAAAAGTGATGTAGATCACAAATCCCTATATCCAGAAGAAAAATCATGGGCTGCCCTGAGCTCCTTAAGTTTATGCGTTTTGTTATGTAAGAGCATACCCATGTGGTGAGAGGTAAGTCCACTGTCTATTCACTATAACTGTGTCTTTGGTGAGTCGGCTTCGCAAGGGAGAATTTGTGCAGAAGAGTCATCAGCCATAGTTAACTGGTTAGATGGCGTAGGTGACCGTTGCTTTTTTCAGTTTCAGCATGTCACTGAGGTAAGTAATGGGGTTTATCATGCTCATGTCATATGGAAAACCACACGGCCAAACAACACAGACACTAGCCTAACTGTGTTTACTCTGGTCATGACACAAGCATCCCAGCCTCTGTATTCACTGGTGTTGGAGTGAGATTTTGGTAAATAGTTTGTAATCTGTTGTGTAGCGAGGGGCTATTCTGAGCATAATTGGCCTTGTTTTTCACCAGAGCCAACCTTAGGGCATGCTTGCATGTGCCCGGGGCAGCCCCATGCTGTGTACAGCTCACAACTCGTTAAAGACCAATGGAGCTGATGGGGAGGAGAGGAGGATAACCAACCGCTGTCTTTGTCCACAACATTCTGTAAGTTTAGGAACCCAGTTGCTGTGCTCAGTGAAAGGAACAGAGTCCCTGTTTGATGTGGAGGTAGGCAGACTGAGCGTGAAGCAGAGCCAGGACCAATTGGAGTCTGTCCTATCCTGTGAGACTCAAATTAGGCCCCATTGGGGTGTAGAAAGGGCAAGGGAGGAAAGTGGACCTATTGGGGTGTGATTGAACTTGCCAAAGTGTACGAAACACACGCAGCAATACCCTTGTCACTCTCTTGAATCTGCTTCTCTGGACTGATTATGGCTTCCTGGAACAAACCGTGTCTTTTCATCTAACCAATTGTAAGGACATAATGTAGGAGCTTCTCAATCTGCATATTTCATAACTAGCAATGAATGGAGAAAGGGCTCATATATGCAGGAGGCCACATGGCTTTAGATGTTTAGTCCCTTTCACAGGACTAGCAGGCGTCAATCAGCAGTGCCTCCTCATCCCTGAATACCTTCACTCCCATGTAAGGCCGTTGTCTGCTCAAGCTGTTTATTGTAACCATGGTAGGAAACAAAACAGTGCCATGTGCACTAGTTTTTCTTGAATTCTTCATATTCTTCTTTATCTTCCAACTGAACCTATTCTTAAAATGCTGTCCCAAATTCTGTCCCAATTCCCTTCTTATAAACATTTTACCAAATTAAATGCCTTGACAGTTATGAGAGTAAGTTTTTCGAGTGCAAGCTTTCAATCACACAAAGCCAATTCTCTCAGGATTAGGATGCAAGTAAAGCTAAACAGTGTCCTCTTGTTCTCAATGCTGTGTTTGTCCCCCCCAGCCCCCTCACCTCCCAGTTCTGCCTCTTGACAGGTATACTAAAGGGGCCCATCTTTGTACTTGGTGGACAGCTTTCGCACCTCCCACCTCTCTGGCCTGCTGATGTTCCTTTGCCTGCATTACACATCTTGGGGAGCAACTGTAGTCTCTTCAGCCTAATGCCTGACCAGTTTGGCTGGCAGCTCGAGGTTCAACGGTGGGGGGATTTGCAGTTTCTCTTAAAGAAAGCATAGTTGGAATGCCAACCTTCAGAGCTTTGCATCAACAGTAGGCGCGGTGATGGTGGTGGTGGTGGTGAAGGTGGTGATGTGGGGGGATATCCAGAGAGAGAGGTTGTCTGTCTTTCCTCACTGTGACGGACAGTTCCAAAGAGAAATGAAAGAGGGGGGAAAACAAATTATTCACTCCGCACTGGGTATCTCATTTATATGCAAAAAACTAAAGAGAGAAATATCCGAGGGTAAACGTGTCTGTTGACTAGAAAGAGATCTTGGAACATTTTGCCTGGCCACCCTTGGATTTAATTAAGGATGATTGTCAATTGGTTATTGGATCTTTATTACTGAATTTTGCAATGTGTCGTTATATCTTGTGTTCTTCTCTCGCAGTCAAACTTAATGTCACTGCATTTCCTAAATTCAGCCTCCATTATGCATAATTTTTCATTTACTTTTGGTCCTCTGAGCTAACAGCTAACAAGCCTCACAAAGGCAGTAGCCTGCAGAGTGGGAACATAAAAACCCCCCACCTAGGTGGAAGGTGCTGTGTGTCTAGCCTGGGGCTCTTTTTTTGAACACCAGCTCTTTGTGCATGCAGTCATGGGAAAAAGAGCTTCAAAGGTGAAACAACAGGGAATGCTTTCGGCATGAGCATAGAAGTCTGGGAAGGCAAAGTTCTCCTGCCTTTTACCAGCTGCATGTAATCTGCTAATCCGTCGAGTGGACCGCCGGTGGTCTGTCGACAGAGGTGGACCAGGGCCACTGACCACAGGAAGTATGTTGGAGGAGGAGGATATCAAGGGATGTATGGGCCACCCATTGCAGTGACCCTGCCCAAGTGTTAAAGGTTAAGTGGACCCATTTTGCGAGACCCACTTATAGTCAGGACAATAGGTCAAATTTGGACTGAAACAAAAAGGAATTTTTTAGCAACGCACATAAATACCTTATTAAAGATGCAGTACTGGTGAGTGGGTAATATGAAAGAATGTGGCATTTCACCCTAGCCCATTGAAGAAGAATCCATTTGAACAAAGCAAAGGTTATTGAGTCACGTAGTGATTGATTGAAACATTTGGTTGCTTGTCTTTTGAAGAAGGGGGCAAGTCTCAAAGGAGCCCCTTGAAACCTAGCCGTACCACAGCTTTTGATGAATGCACAATTTCTTTGAAACAACTGCCACTACAGATTTCTAGTTGGTTATTTAGGGGTGAGTAGCTGGAATGTCCAGCTGTGGTCTGACTCAATAGGACACATTAAGAGGTTTTGATTGACATTGGTCATGGCTAGCCTGTCCAACATCCTATTTAGCCCCCTCTGCCATGAACCGCTTCCATTTGATCGGACCTCTGCAGACCCAGTTGTGACATGTTTAGTGATTTCACACTTGCTTTGTGAAAATAAGCACCCCTCCGTTCCCTCAAATGTTTTGAAGCATAGATAATACATTGCTCCCATGATTTGCAATGCATGACTGAGCATAGCTAGGGCCAGAGCGAAAGGAATGTTGCAAAGTCATATTTTGTCAGGTCCTAGTTGAAGTTTTGTGCTTCAAAGAATCAAGTCAGTGATGCTAAGTCTCCAAACGGAGACATTTCCTCATGGTGCACATCAACAAAAAACAACGGCATCTTTTTTAGCATTGATGGCCTTGCGCAATAACAAAAACTATATTTCTTATATGGTAGTCTACACCTTGTGGGTAGTTGTTAAGTGTTACAAACCTTTTCACATTGAATGCTTGGGTCTAATATACTTTGTTATACTTTGTCCTTGCCTAAACACCAACAAAACACAACCATTAACCAAACCAACAGTGTAAAGACTCAATGCAAAAAACAACAACAACCATGCAGGTTAATATTGGACCTGGAGAAAGGCTTGTACTTGGGTGAGATACCAAAGATATCATTTTACATTATAACACTCTAGTGGCCTGTCGGTCAGTGGTCAAGAATATAGAGCTAGAGAATAGTACTATGGCTCCAGGTTTCATGCTCTCCAACATCGCCTCCCCACATACTGCATAGACTAAATCAACTATCGTGAGTCTACGGCCTTATCTTTGTATATGTGTAGCTCCATAACATTTAACTGTTGGAGAGTCTCTGCTCCAGAAGAACATCAGAATGTTTTGGTATTGAGGTGTCATCTCGATGGTGAGTGATCCGACAATGTTTTCATTATGGATCCCCCTCCACCCCTCGCTCCTGCAACTCCCGTCCCCACTCCCAAACAAGAGGCTGGAATGTTGGGTTTCCATGACGCTAATGAAGTAAAAACCTGGCAATGTCTTACTGGCAGCCCCAGAGCAGCTCCTGATCCGCGGCCTCCTTCTCATCAGGTCTGATCCCTCTGTAGCCTTCATTCACCAGGGCTTATTATGCCCAGGAATGTCTCTCACTCGCTCCTTCTCTCATAACCCCCACTACAGCAGGGATGTGGGGTGCAGGGGTAAATTTGGGACAAATCCCAAGGGAGCGTACTACCCCAAATACCCCCCCACCCCCCAATACCAACCAAAACTCCTCCCCTATCACTCCGACCACTACCATCACACATGGACAAAGACGCACACACGCACACAAACACACACACACAAACACACACACTCCAATACACACACTCCAATCCCTCTTTCCCGTGAAAAGTGAAAAGCTGCCTTTGTGATTTATTGTTCCATAAATGCTTCATGTGGCAGGCCCATGAGGCGACCAGCCCACTGTTTGCTAGTGGCCCCAGGGACAATAGTGAGTTTTCGGCACTTAAACAAGTCCTCATGCAAAACTCAGTGTTCTTCCCAGGGGAAAGCAGAACGATCTTCCCAGCAGCTTGTTTGTTTTCCAGTTTTCAGATAGCTGATATTTGCCAATTGAAACATCTTCTGTCATTGCAACTTTTTCCACCAAATTTTCCTTTCCAAACTTTATTTTTCCCGGCAATACCACTGCTGAAACGTATTGCGCTAGTCAGATGTTCTGTTAACCGCCCCTCCCTGGTGGGAACGAGTCTTCTTCTTTGTGTCTCGTGCAGAATGGCAGTTGAAGGGTTAAATAATCAGTCTCTGTACATTATCCTGTGTCCTGCTGGGCCGGTGGACGCAACCATAATGTCTTGCTAATTAGCCTTCATTTAGGATGGTCCAATAGGCCACACAACCGCCATTGAAGACTGGAGCCCATGGAGCTTTGCAAAGGAAGACCCTCTGTCTCGTGGGCATTCATGGTTTAGGCTTGTCCTTAATAAACCTCTAGCTTGCCCAGGCTTGGTGCCTCCAGGACTCTGGATTCAGTTACTCGGTCGATGAATAGGGTGTATAGCCTGTGTAGGGATGATTTAGGCCATTGTGTGTTTTTGTCATTGAAAGGATAATGTCCATAAATGGGATCTAAACTGACCAGGACCAATTAAGGGCTTAAGGGTTGAAGCGGCTCATTGTAAACTTTGACCCTTATCAAATTTTTGTGGGTCCAGGTCTCTGTATAAGGCTGTGGGAGATAAAGTCTTCAGGAAGACTGGTTCTATTACAGTAAATGATTAACACTGCAAAAACAGTAAGTTAAAGGTATATATGAAATATATTTTTAATATTAAATAAAATACTTTTGTTTGTTTTACATTAAACAACTATAAAATCTGCTTAATGTGTGTTTTCTGTAAATGCAGACTTCCTGTTCCGATTTTGTTTAATTTGAGCCAAATTATTCAGAAAACACCGTTCAAAAGGTTTGTTTTGGGAGCTGAATACAAGAGTACATGTCATACCACTACGAAATCACTTAGCACATTCTTTCTCTTTTACAAAAGATTGTAATTGGAAAATGGCTGAATCTGTACATAGTAATCCAAGGGACCAATGAAGAGAATGACCTTCTCTGTACGCCCATTTGCATTGATTGTATAGAAGTTTTGAGTCTCAGTTTGACGTGTGGTTGTGCCAGAAGCACAACGCTGGCCCTTTTCCTGCCTCGTGGGGAGTTGGGCAGCTGAAACAAAAGAACGAGAGGCTTTCATCATCAAAAACCACTAGGTCCTTGGCACTAGAAGGAGCTGTGCACGACATCTGATGAAGATGGATGAAGATGGTCGCTATGGTGAAGGATAGGACTCTCCAGGTCCTGAAGCTTTTGGCAAGCTAGAGGCAACAGCGCATGTTGGCATGGGGTAGTTCATGTGGTAGTGGAACAGTCTGGGATTTGTGCCTGTCTTATGTAATCATTTTGGTGTGTCCTGTGAATTTAGTTTGCTGAGTTGGTGTGTTTGTGTGTGGATCTTTTGCAAGTGCTTGATATTCACCTGGAATTACATTGTGGCCACCTTGCAGTACTGTTTCTCTGAGTCATTGCACCTTACCCAATCACTCCAGCTCTTTGGGTTTATGTTAAGTGGCCCATTGTTGATTTGCAGGGTGTGTTGACTGAATGCATTGAAGTTGTCAGTAAAGCAGCAACATATATGGCCATTTGGCACATTATCATTCACATTCCTTGAGAGAAAAAAGAGGCTGCCTGCCATAGTGCTATAAGAAAGTTGAAACATGTAAACAGAAAATATAAATATATAAGTATGGTGCTCTACAGCATTTTGTTGACAGTTTGCGGGGAGATTTTAACCTGCACATTTTCTGTGCTTCATACTGGTTGTTAGGTTATTGTTGTGAGCTGTTGGTCAAATTTGAACTTGTCACCTGCTGTTCAGTTGGTGGTCAGTTGGCTGGATTTCCGGGCCAGGACTCAGCTAGCATTGTCATGTTGGCCACACAGACGCAGCATTATTAGCCCCACTGGCGGCACTATTTGTCCCACTCCAAAAAAGAGGGCTAATGAATAAAAGACTAAATGGGAGACAGCTAAAGTCTTTCTGATCCCCCTACCATGAAGGGGTAATCCAGGGGTGATTGTCAGCACAAAATGTGGCTTTGACTGCCTGTATCCATTCTGTGTGTGTGTGTGTGTGTGTGTGTGTGTGTGTGTGTGTGTGTGTGTGTGTGTGTGTTTTACCTTACTTTTTTCTGTTTACTAGAAAGAGATCTGACTAAGAATAAACTAATTTATACACATAACGATGACAATCACATTTAAAGCATGACAAACAACCTGCCGAGCAGCCTACTGTGTATTAAGTGAGGTTACAGCTAGGACCGGAACATATTTGGGCAAAATGCCAATAATATCTGTGTGTGTGTTTGGGTGTGTCTCCAGTTCCCTCTTGTATCAGTCATCTTTGGTAAAGTCAGCCATGCTAGCTGTGTCAGACCCCTGTGACACTACCCTGCAGTACTCAATATGTTTCTAATGAGTAGTAAACAAAAAACACCTGAACCGTAGTTCATGTACTCGTTTCCATTTCCTCATTCATGACCTCATTCCTCAACAATGTCAAGAGCACATTATCAAGGTCATCTGATAGCAAAGTGCTTTTTGTCCCTTTTTGTAAATGGTGGTGACTCACTGTTTGTAAAGTCGCATCTACTCCATTCAACCACATACCTGAGATGCCATGTTTCCTTTGGTTAACTAGCTAACCAACTGCTAATTGCAGACCGATAGCACAGTAGGTCGTGTTTAGTTATGCACTTGGCTGTTAGGCTAGCACCATTTCAGTTCTTTGTGTAGGTTTGCTGAGTTGTGTGCAATCCCTACGCCGTCGCTACTATTTGTCTGTGCAACTACACCATAAAGCAATCTGTCATGGCTGCCACGGTCACTCTTTCAACCAACAAAGCTGGAATGTCATGTAGTAATCCTCTTTTCCAATGAGGTTGCACCATTCATGTAAAGCAGGGAGAGTTCTAAATAGCTGGGTTCTAGGTTCAGTCTGCTCAGGTTTTATAGCACATGAGTCATTGTTAAGCCTCAGTGTTGAAATACGGTATAAGTCCAATCATTTTTCAGACTGAAGACACAATTCATGGCAGGAAATAGTACATTGAAAGGCCATTTACGCCCCATGTTCTATAGCATAACAAACCTGGCCAATTGCTCAATGACGTGTAGCAGGGAAACACTGGACGACACTGATCTCTTATCATCTCATGGGTCGAAGGTTAACCAGGCTAATGGATAATGATGTAGTAGCTGTCAATGATATTTCAGTGGACACTGTCAGACCATGTTTTTACTGTCTTCACCAATTCCATCATGTTAAATGGTTAATTGACAGCCCCACTGTGCTTATTACAAGATAGACTGAATGTGACGCATACGTTAACTGTTACGCTAAAAGTGTCTTTATAACTTTCCAGAGCACCAGGACTGCCTCCATCAGGCGGCGCACGAGCGTCTCGGGGAGCTGCTGCGAGTTCTGAAGTCCATAATCGGCAAACACCAGAGCCTCAACTCGGTGGACATCCTCAGTACAGCTGGAACAGTCATCGCCACGGTCAAAGGTGAGCTATGAACACCAGATCTCCCTTAAAAACACACACATAACTCACAGCTTTCCTGTAAAACATACCAACTACTCCTCCACTCTTCCTTCGGTCTGTTTTCTGTCTCTGCTTATCTAATCCCCCCTTCTCTCATGGCAGTTTTCTCTCCTGGACATTCACTATTACCGTGTCCTCTCTCTCACACTGTCTTCCCAAGTCTTACAAAGAACTTCCCAGGGAACGTTTCTGAATAGTTTTCCTTTAGCTTCAAAGCAATGCAGCCCCTCAGAAGTCACTCAAGTGCTTAGAATGCAGCAGCATGCATTTTAAACCCCATACAGAGAGTAAGAAAATAATATTTGGGATACCTCACTGAGGAGGCAGGGAGAAGCGGGTGTCCTTTGTGCTTTGTCTGCCAGTCCAGAGGGAACTACAGCGAGGAATCCTATTCAATCTCTCATTCTCTGAGATTATGATCTGGCGTGCAGGTCAATTCTTAACTTGGCCGCCACACAAGAATCCCCCGAGTGTACCTCGTCTCAATTTGCATTGCAAAGAAGGGCATGAAGAGGCTTTTTGAAGAGCTTTCACTTAATGGGGGTACATGTTGAAGTGAACAAAGCCTGAAGAGGCTCTGTGTATGAATGAAGCTCACCTTAGCTGAACTATTTGGATTAGGTCCACACGCACATGGGTGTGTGCAGGCATGTGTGCCATAAACAATTATTATGTGCATGCAAGTCTCATTTTTCGTGCAGTACCGTGACTATTTGTGTGCCATTCAAACATGTTGATGCACAAGAGTATGACCTTTTCAATAAAGAAGCCTTAGAATTGACAGCTTAATAGGCGTTCTGTAAAGGCTTTTGACTTTGGCTCTTTGATATCGAATTAATTAAGTAGAGTACAATTTTCAGCTGTTTTTTAAACTTGTCATATTAATAGCAATTGGTTTAAGGGCACAGGTGTTAGTGTTATAATTGAACAAGTGCTTATGGTAAATAGCAAATATTGCTAACAGGTTTAACAGTTACACTATCTGTAATCATGTAGTCTTTTCATAATTCTGTGCAGTGAAGCGTGCTATGACGTCTTTTCTGCCACTAGGTGGCCTGAACCGCTCATTCCTTGACCCTCACACAGGGACAAGGTGATATCAGATGTACACACCAATATTTTTCACAGCCAAATCTCAACGCTGCGGATGTTACACAACGTGTTGATGTAAAATGATATGTCACTATTCATGGAGGTGTGTCATGTGATCAGCAGGCTGTGTTTGGTACACATTTAATCTTTTCTCTAACATTAAAATCACATCACAACCAGTTGATTTTACATATATTAGAATCCTGTGATTTTGTTTTTTTCCAGTGGGGTATGTATTGCATTTCTACTTCATCACATTCCAAGGTGCACCTCAACACAAGAGGAAGTTTTATCACTTCCTCCATCCTGTGACGCTTCATATCCAGTCCCATGCCCAAGTTGCTGCACGTTATTCTGCATTGGAGGAGAATTTCCTCCTGGACCTGAATTCCGCATAGGACTTTGCAGCTGACGAGCGTTTTCGAGAGTGTTGTGCTTTTCCACTGAAACAATACCATTTTTCCCCGATGATGTAACTTCCACGTTTGGACCACTGGTTGGGGCCTGAGCATTGTATTCCAGCAAGCCTCAGGATGTCCTGTTGGGGGTAGGGGTTGGATAGAAGAGGAGGAGATGTAACCGCACAAGAGAGTTGTGTGCTTTGAATGGTGGTGGCTACCGTAGCTGGACTGGGGCCCCATGGACACTGGACCTCCTTTTTGGATCCTTTTTGCACCCTTCCGACATAATCTTAACACTTCCTCTGCCTCTGAGTGAAGAATTTATACATTGGATTTATTTCTGTCGAGTGCTCCTTTTGATGGATATAGGAACAGCCAACTTTTGGATTCCCGTAAAGAAAAATAACTTGTTTGGTGGCGTGTTTAAAGTGTTTGGACAGAAAAATCACCTGGAAGTATTGGTTACTGTTATGGTCAAGGAGTCTTGTTTCTGTTTGAGGTGGGTAATTGGTAGTTTTGCCATTTGTAGCACAGTATAAAACTCTTTCCGAAAGACTTTGATTCAATGCGTTTAAGCTACCGAGGGAGCATCTTAGCGTTTGATAGGCGTTGGTAGGCAGGTGCTCTTCAACTTTCAAGGACTCTGCTAAAGAGTGAAGATTTTAAGCGCGGATGCTGTTGGGAGCAGTCTTCCTTCAATATTTGAGAAACTATTCAAGATAAGTTGGAGGTGGACTCATCCCAGCTTGAGGTTTCTCAACTGATTCCTTTTTTCTGCCTCTGTTACAAAGACAAGATACTTTCCAAACAAGTCTCAGCTAAGCTAACCGAAGACAGCTGGTTTTCTATTTAAAATGTCTACTCTGTGGGTCTTTGAACTCTAGAAATCTCCATTGTTCTATTGGAAAGGAAAGGCTGAGGAAATCATGGAGGCAGCAGAGTGGTCAGTGACATCACTGATTTATTGCTTGGTGTTTGGACGCATTTTCTGAGCATCTCTCTCCCAGTTTATTTTCTCTCTGCTCAGTCAGGACAGGAAGTTTATTGTGAAGACTGATTACAGCCGTATTTACACTGGTGTTTTTCCCCCATTCTGTCTTCAGTCATCACTGTGTTTAGACTTACAGCAGGAAACTACTGCCTCTCCCGATTACAGACGAATATATGCACTTGCTTATCTTTGCTTATCTTTGCTGAATTAAGGCACAAGTTGTTTTTGGATGTCTCTGAGGGATTTTCAATTTTAAAATGTCTGCACATTTGAGATATGGAGATCTTAGCATGATTTGAAGAAAATATTTGTATTGACTCCATACTACGTCATGTACAGGTTGATGAGTCATGAACCATGAGATTCATACCTGCAACACAGTCTTCTAAATGTATGGTTCAGGTTTCCACCTGCTCAACCCTACTTATTCACTATTTGACAGGGGTGAATTTTAAGGAGGTGAACGAGGAGAACAAACAGAAGCTTTTCGGAGAGATCTACGCTGCTATTGACACATTGGCGTTCACCTTTGGCAATGTGTAAGTATTATGTCATAACTGGGATTGCAATTACCATTGCTTACTTCACTTCTGTGGGCTTTCTTATGCAATCAAACTGCAGACAAGTTGTACTTTTATTCTTAATGTTCCAAATGTATTTGTTCCCTCTCAATTATGGGAATGCATTAATAATTTAGGTAAATTTGCATTCATATAGCTCATTGTAAACAATCCAGAGCAAGGCAGTAAACAGGTTACATAAAAGCACAAATATTTAATACACAATAGTCATACTTTTTTTTTTGAGATATAGAGAACATTGAAAATAGAACTGAGCCTTAATATGGCAAACAAAAATGGACATTAGATCCACAACTAGTTAATGAATGAACTCAAAATATTTCTGTGTAAATACCAGGCTAATGAATATGTTACATGTTTCTTCATTTCAGAATTAAAGTGGCACTCTAACGAACTGTAGGATCCCATGTTTTTGCGGCTTGTGAATGCTAGAGACTAAAAGTCAGGATATCTCAGCCTCTGGCGAATCATTTAGACAATTTTTAACCTCTCTTATGTGAGTCCACTGACTTTATCGAAGATCAATGGAGTCCACCTTTAAACTAAAACATAAACGGATTTCTGGTAATCTTTTCGTTGAATCAATTTCATACAATTGATTTGTGTCTCTGTTTTCCTTCAGAGTGTCTGACTTCCTTATGGGAGATGTAGAGAATGGATCGGTGTTGGGGCTCCCCCTAACTAAGAGAAGCAGGGTAAGAAAAGTACAATATATGTTGTGTAGTTCTGTCCATCACCCCCAAACAAAGGGTCACATAATTCAGCACAAGTGAGGTATCAAATTGTCACGAACCACCCACACACCCTCTACTTGGCATCACAACTTAAAGGCTGATAATAGTATATTCATATTGGCTTCATACTTAAACATACGTTTATTGTTAGTTCATTCACTGTCCCATGAATGCCAGGATGTGGCCTACTGCCCCTGAAATGTCAAGCGAAATATATGAAAAATGACCTGGCAGAGTTCAGAGTTTAGGGGTTAAGTGAGCTCTCTGACGCACGTTTCCAAAATGGTTTCGCTGGAAATGATGAATTGATGCTATGAATTGTTGTTTTCCTGTTGTAGGTTTCATAACATCTCTAAGGAGAGGCCATTGTTCTGATAAGAGTTGTTTAAAGTATGTTGGCAGAGCGTATCGTGCTTTGAGGAGGAAATTAATCCTCCTCTTTGTTGATTGATTTTTTGTTTTTATCCGTCTGCTTTTCAGTCTTTTGAGAATCTCTCTGCGGAATCTGGAGGATCCGGCCCTGAGAAAGATGATCCGCCAGGTAAGACAGATCTCTATAACACACAGCTTCTGTACTCTGGCTCTGCTCTACGAAAGTGTTGGGGGGTGGGGGGGGGAATGTAATCCTGGCAAATTAAATTCGTTGATCTACTGTTTCTGCTTCATCATTCTGTGATGTTTGGGCTGTTTCACTTTCACTGAAGTGTTGTGTGGTTATCTGGGGTAAGAGCACAATTAACTCTCAAGTCTTAATTTCCAGCCACCTCAATCACTTATTAATACATCCAGCAGTCAGTGTCCTGTCAGCATTAATTATCCTCAGATGGTATTAGCTCATATCACGCTCACCCAAGGTGACTCGCTGACACGGATGCAGCAGTGGTGATAGTTGCATGGGCGTTGGTCGCTGACCGTCATGCTTAAGCCCAGATTTTACAACATCCTTGGTGGGGGTCGCTGTGGTTTTCACAGGGCCGTCACAGCCGGTTCGGGCAGACGAGGTGGACAGGACGCTGCAGCGGCAGGACAGCGGGGTGGAGTCGGCGCTGCTCTACGCCAAGGCCTGGTCCAAGTACACCAAAGAGCTGCTGGCGTGGGTGGAGAAGCGTCTCAGCATGGGTGAGTTTGGGGCACAGCATTTCTGACATGTAAAGGGAGGCAACAGTGAAGTAGCGGCTATCACACTGACGTACAAAAGGCAGCTGTCATGTGTTAGTGTCATGGACCATGTACTTAACTTTAGTACGTCATTATATGAGTCTGGGTGGTCACGTCAGGGAGATGTTTTCATGTGTAGGTCATGCACAACATCTTAAACACTACAGTAAAAGTAATAAGAGGTTTCTCATTGTTGGGACTAATTCAAAAGATTCAAACAACGATTTTTTTAATGATCCCATACAGATGTGTTTTTAGACATAAAAACATCCGTCTAGTTTCAGACTTCAAGTACAGCATTCTGCACCATGAAGCTCAAACATCCAAGTGACGGAACAATACTCAAAGCACATCTTTGTGCTTTGAGTTTTGAGTTGTTTTTACCGGCAGTTGACGTGTTTTACTTTCAGTAATGAAACCCACTTTTGGATTTATCTAAAATATAAAATTTTTCTTATTCTTTTTAAGCTTTGTTCAAACGATTACTTTTCAGCTGTTTTTGGTTCATTTGTTCAGTTAGTCGCGAGCATTGCTCATTGATTTTTTCCAAGAGGGGTTGCATGAGGTACTTATCCATAATCAGTGTATTACCTACAGTAGGTGATTCACTAAAGTCACAAAATAACAAAAAACAACTAACCCATCGAGGCAGCGCTATACCAGCATCTCCCGTGTTCTGTGAGGTAAAATTACTGTTTTTGTACCACCTTTGTCTGGTGGCTTTGAATAGAGCATAGATAGCGACTTATGTTCGCCGTCTGAAAGGTAAAGGGCTGAAAATATTCTAATTATAACTTTGCTGCTACTCCTGAATACTTCTCCAAATTAGGGTTATGCCGACCGCAATCCACTATAGGCAATACACTGACGATGGATAAATACCTCACACAACCCCGCTTCAAAAAAATCCCAACTATCCCTTTAAACTAGCCAGAGCCACAAATGTGGGGATTAATTAGGGGCCAACTTCCTGAGAAATGTTTCTCGATCACCTGAGCTGGACTTAGAATGCTTATCAAGGCACAAGGTTGAGTGTGAAGTGTGAGGGCTTTTGTTTGGCTCTCCGGTTAATGAATGCTCTCGTTCTAATACTTAGTCAGTTGGCCAGTCAACACAATGTCACAAAGCACTCAGTCAAGCCGTACAGGACATTTGTTATCGGGCAAACATACCTGCTGTTTGTTTAAAGACATCAATGTTGGTTAATGGTTTATGTACTGATTAATTATATAGATTTTTATCATGACTCCAGGACATTGTGTGCTTTAATCTGCAAATGCTTCAATCATTTTCAGGTAGTCGTTTTTAAGGAAGCTCCACTAGTCGATGCAATAAAGGAACTTTTTTAGCACACTGCAAATATATGCACACACATAAATGACCATTTGTATGCCAGTAGAGAGTGCTGTATATGTTGGGAAATTCAACTAAACTTGTGTGGTCTATTTGCAGATATTGAGTGTGCAAAGAGTTACGCCAAAATGGCCGAATCTGCCAAGACGCTTGCAAATCAACAGGTAAGTTGATGATGCAGGTAATTTGACTTGCAGCGACATCACAGTTTTGCTACCGCCTTCTCGCTGTCAGGGATTAACGTTTGGACTTTCTCCTTCTCATTTAAGGAATTCATGCCTTTTCGTGAGATCTACATGGCTGCCTTCAAGAATGACATTGAATACAGCCAGCTGGTACTTCACACTGCAGCAGTACTCCAAAGCAACAAATTCATGCAGGTAATCCAGCAAAGCAAAAGCTGCATTTCTGAACGGGCACTTGTTGGGGTTGTATAATGGAAACAAGAGAGACTGACTGTGTGTGTGGTTGTGGGGGTTATGCGTTTCTTTCCAGCCTCTCCTGGCCAGAAAGAATGAGCTGGACAAACTACGAAAAGAGGTCAAGGAGCAGTGGCAGAGAGGGCAAAAGAAAATGGTAAGTCGATTGCCATGAAGGCTTTATTCTGTAGAGGGCCACACACAAATGCACACAGAATCTTTCCCTGACCCGGGGGCTCGGTCCAAGGTAGCTCTTGAAATGCCTAAACCCAACATATGCAATGCAAGCAAAAGCTTTTGGTCTGTCCTATAGTCATGCAGCCTGCCAGACAATCATTCCATTCCACATATGACAGAATAAGCATCATTAACTAAGCTAATAACACTCAATAATTGTAAATGATTAGTATTTAACTAATTAAATTAATAAAATTAGTTAACGCCCACACTTGTCATTACAAAATAAAACCAATCATTGAACTATTATTGCGTACTGTATGTAATACTGTATACATTTCAATGGTTCTGGATAACATTGAACTGTTTCAATGGTTAAGTAATTATTACAGATTATTATTAACTTAAAAGAGGGTATCAACTTAAAAAACATGTTTTTTTTGTTAGCATTGTTGGACTAGTAGTGGATTTTGTTTTATTGGACGGATCCAGAGGCAGAGATATGGTTCTGTTTGTCCATCTGTGTTTTAACTTGATATGTGTGCGTCTCCAGAACGAGGCAGACGGTGCTCTGAAGAAGGCGCGGCTGCTGCAGGTCCAGCGGCAGGAGGAGTATGAGAAGGCCAAGGTGTCCACCAGCCGCCTTGAGGAGGAGCAGATCGGAGGAGGAGGAGGAGGAGGAGCAGCGGCGGTCAAACAGCTGGAGAAGAGGCGCAGGCTGGAGGAGGAGGCCCAGCAGAAGGTACAGCACCTCTTCCTGCTTGCCCCGTGGGCCTGTTAATGTCGTACATTGTAGATTTCTAATGGCCCTGAGTTAATCTTATAGGCTTCTTTAAAAATGTTGTTTCTGATGAATGACATTTTTGTTTGTTGAAGTTGGTTTTAATGATATGATTAGACCTAAGTAGCATTGTTTGGCATTTCGAAAGTCCATTATCTTCAGAAGCATAGTGATGTGGCCGGTAGAGCTGCTAACAACAACTTGACAGAAGCTAAACACACAAAATAGGAACCCAAGTACTACTCACACATTCATGTTTTGCTGTTCTTTGTTGAAATTTATTCGACATTGAAAGTACAGAGACAGAAAAAGGTGAAAGGTCATAACAAGGATTCTGGGCCAAGCTCCAACATTTAATGCCATTGCCACAAATCAGGCTCCCCAGACCACAGAGACTATGCCAGTTGCACTGTTCAATTGCATAATGTCAATTAAACTGTTGCTAGCCAGGTCAGAGTTTATACAAGCTGTTGCATTCGTTATGACCTCAGTATCAGCTCTCAGTTTTCCGTTTTTTGACGACAAAGAACAAAACAGACATTGGAGTGTAGACAAATGGATCTGTCTGGTCAGCAAACTATCAGACTTAAAGGAATTGTTCTCCTGTGACACTAAAGATGGAAGTTCATTCTCAAGATCTTTAGTCATTTATTTGTTTCATCAACTTTAGACCGTGTGACTTACAGCAGTTGGAACTAAACTGGCTCAAATCATATTAATGTGATCAGTCATAGATAATTTAATGATTTGTCTCCTTTCTGATGAAGGCTGATGAGGCCAGGGAGCATTGCAAAGCATGTCAGATTGATGTTGGGGACAAGAGAGTCGATCTGGCCAACACCAAGAGTGAGATCATTGCTCAGATCCGAGAGATGGTCTCCCAGTGCGACCTCACCCTCAAGGCCGTAAGTTCCGATTTGTTTACTGAAAATGTTTGTCACAAATGTTGTTTTTAAAATTTCAGACCAACTTGAATAACAGAAATGACATACTTAATCTTGGACAGACTAAGGAGGTGGCACTCAATACCTTAGGCACAGGTTAATGTTGCATGGTCCTTGTTTCAGATGACGGTCAATTGGTTCCAGCTCCAGCAGGCGCAGGTTGTTTCCCTTCCTGTCAACCACCAGAGTCTGTGTGAAAATTCCAAACTGTACGAGCCGGGCCAGCGCTACATCGACTTTGTCAGGGGTCTACCCACTGATGGGCCTCGCCTGGAGTCCCACTCGTTTGATTCTGCCATCACACAAAGCACAGGGTGAGACGTCAAGACACTGCTGCAACACATGGGTTCAGTGGCTCGTGTTATCATTGTGGGGTTCACAGGCGATTTAAGCAGATACTAAACTCAAAGATAGTTTTTTTCCGTTCCTAAAAGTGAAACTGTGCAGTAAAATTAATCTTTCACTTTGAGAACATATATGTCTAAACCTAATCACAGTCCATCATATTATAAAGTAGGTAGGTAAACAATAATGAACATAATAATATCAGATGCTTATAAGTAAGCCCTCTTAATTATCAGTGTTTATATTTACTTTCTCTGATTATTGAGGAATTAGTTATTTGTGTAAGACAGATACAGTGGTGGCTCACAGAGGGCTTAACAGTTTAGTTCAATGTAATTTAATTAATTAGAAATTTAGATTTTCAGTCATTTCTTTTATATCAACAGCTTAAAGCTTGCATTTTAGGATTTTGTGGGTAAACAAGTGGTTGCAGATACAGTGAAATAACTGTAATAGCCTGTGACACTGTAGCCCCGTAGGTGAGAGGTGGAGTGATTGAGTGAGAGAGCTTGTTTTGGAAAGCGTAAAACAATTGGGTTGGCCAGGGCTTCCTGCGGAAATGACTGCGGTCACGGGAGAGAGGAGCAGTGGACTTATCAGTGACCACCTCTCGTTTTCAGTAGCTTTCAAGTTAAATACACAACATTGTTTCCGGCCACCATGGAAAACATGGTGGTCATTTTACATTTGGGTATTTTTCAGTACCCAGTTCTTGTGGTACGTGGTTAAAAATAGCAGTTTGTTTCCTTTTGAGTGAATTGACACAGATTTGTGGTCTCTCTCTCTGTCTGTCTGTCTGTCACACACACACACACACACACACACACACACACACACACACACACACACACACACACACACACACACACACACACACACACACGCACACGGAAATGAGAGAGTGCTTTGTTCCTACTTAGTTTTCTCCCCCCACCCCTCAACTCTGATCCCTCTGATCAAAAGAATTCAGCTTGGTTGAGAGGAAATGAAACTCAGACACACGCACACATGCTCACATGCATCCACGGCATTGTTTTTCAAAAGGTTAATTATAGATCGCTGACCTACATACTCTATATTGTGAGAAACATTAGGATACTTTGGTAACAATGACTGGCCTGGATTGCACATCGGCCATTCACACGCCTATCAGCTAATCATCGTTAAACACAAATTAACGGCTGTCTTTGGGAGTAAGGTGGGGCTGACCTCATGACATCATCGTTATTCAGTGCTCTGTTCAGTACTGACGGAATTAGGAAATACACTCGGTGATTTGATCGCGCAGTATAGGAATTACAGATGCATTTCTAATTTAAATTAGTCTAGAGAGGGATGTAATTGCAAGACAACAATTCGAGACTGTATTATTGCTGGTCTTAAATGTGAATGCTGTGAAATGTCATATACTTTGACATAAAACAGTAAGAAATTTGATTAAATGGAATTGTACTTGAGATTTCTCCCGTTGTCCTGTTAAGTTGATGTATATGTTATGTAAAGCCCTCTGTGACAAATGTATTATTTTATTCTATATAGTCCAAATTGACTTAACCTGTCTTATATAAATGATTCTAGTTAGTATTATTCCATGTAGAATGTCTCAAAGAATATAGTTAAATCATTATTTTCATTCCATCATTTTCCTCCCAAGGATGCTATTCAACAAGCGCTTGCTAAGTGGCAGCCACTCGTCCCACAGTAACCTGTCACAGGCATCTGTGACCTCTGACCTCCTCGGTGCAGATGACATGGAGAGTCCTATCACTGCCCAGCATGCCAAGATTGCCGAAAGGCACTCCAACAGTAGCATTGACGTCCAAGGTACGCAGGTTTACATTTAGCCTAATGGCTCCTGTTCTTATATAGTGTCTTGTAATATTTTAAGCAAGTACCTGTTGTTTTAGTTTAGAGAGACCATTGAAGAACAGACAGAGATAATATCTTCTACATTGCCAACATTGACCAACATGTTGTGCAGCCATGTACAAGACAATTTGCTTTATGAGTAACTTCCAAACATTTTGAAATAGGAAGTGAAGTGTGAAGGTGACCAAAGCACTATACTGTGGCCAGTTTGCTTGTGTTGTTATCTCCCTATGTTTTGTTTTTCTTGTGCATGCAAGTATCATTCTCCCCTGATCTTTTTAGGCAGCACTTTTTACGCTAATAGGTGCATCAGTGGTTAATGGGCTCTTGACTTTTAGGCCAATTTTTTTTAAGTGAAAAGATAGCAGTAGTAAACTACTGACAATTGGCCATCACACTCTGCAGGCTTATTGGTTTATTTAGGTGTTGTTTTAGAGATTCAACACTTGAGGAGCTCTATGTAGGCCTGTAACCAGAAAACATAATCAATAAAAACAGAGATATGCACATTGCATACCCACTAAAACAAGTCCAGTTATGACTTACATTTCAAGGGTCATAAGTCATTTATTTCTACTAGAAACCAAGATTTCAGTAACATTTATGTTTTGTCTGCAATGAAGGAAGAAATGCAAAAGTTACATTTTTACAACACGAGTGGGCTGTAATATTGTGTTTACAGTGTTTTTAATTTGTCTTTATCCAGGACTCCGGATTCAGGCCTCGTTTCGTCCCTGGGCCTCGACCAGCCAGGGTGGAGGTATGTGCAGCGACTCGGAAAGTGCCGGAGGGAGCAGTGAATCCCGGTCTATGGACTCACCCACTGCAAGCCCAGGTAGGGTTATTCAGGACGGCAGCTTTATTTTAAGAGTTACCCAAAGTTTACCTCAAACTGTCATTTTTGTCTACCTATAAGTTAAATTTAGCTTTTTTTAAATGACTAAAACTAGTATTTTTGTAATTGATTTTTGTTTATCAATTGATTTTTGGCTTCAACCATATTTGCATACACTATGTTGTAATAGGGGTTTTGTTTTTCTTGATAGCTTATGAAGAGACTATTTATATAACTACATTGATCTTCTGCATAAATCTTTACATGCTGTTACATTTGAGGTGTCAAAACAAAACAAAACAAACACATTTATCGCCTAGCCAAGAAAGCCAAATCACTTGGTTTACCCCGGTTGTTACACAACACCTATTTCAAAATGTTCAGGTAGTGTCGGCCTTGTGTCATTGCCAAAGACGCCACACATTGCAGAAGATAGACAGGATGGGCATTCCTCAGCGCTGACTGTCTGAAGTTTCCCCTGGGGCTTGCAAACATTTCTTTTTCTATGAACTTGATGTTCACCCAACTTTGTTAGTATGTTATCTCAGAGTCAAGTGGCTTAGCAACCACTGACAATGGTGCCTCTTTGTTGAACAGTAAGCAACCGTTAGTCTACGACGCACGCAAACGTTGTTGCTCTGCAACAGTTCGTATGTGTCACAGACAGTTTAATGACCTTGTACAAATCTGCTTCCTAAAAATCAGGACGTGTTAGGTCTCCTCCAAGTGTTTGCAGAGGAGGTTTTCAACCAAATTAGTGTCTGTTCACATAGATTATGTGTTCCCTTATCAGGTGGGCTTTTACAGCTGACACTTAAAGATACACAAATTCCACTGATTAAATATTAAATAAATAAATTAGCAATACATCAAGAATCCTTGATGAGCCTTCTTATTGGGCTCATTAGAAAATCAACCACATTATTAAAATGGAGCCTATTTGAAATGATCCATGGAGTTGTGAGTCCCCTACTGGTAATTTGATTATCAACAACATGAAGTTGACCACGCCTTTTCTCTTGGCACTTTTAAATTCAGGCAAGTTGTCCCAGTCCAGCTCTCGGTAGTTCTCACTCCCAGTCCCACCACTGCACCGTAGACCACATGAGACAGAAACAAGTAGAATTGTCTTTATATAACAGTGGAGATGGTGACTTACTGGTGTGTCCTGCCTTACTGCTCAGGAGACTTCAAGAGGAGATTACCCAGAACCCCCTCCACCGGCACCATGTCGTCTGCTGATGACCTGGATGATAGAGAGCCTCCTTCACCCTCTGATAACGGTGAGTCAAACGGGAAACTTTCTCAGTGGGATTTAAATGTGTTCCTACACTAAATACAAGAATAAAGGAACTTGGCTTCTTATGATTTGTTCTTTCTCTCCCTCCACTCTGCAGGTTTGAGTGAAATGGCAATCGAAACAGCCAGCTCCCCAGGTCCCTTTAGAAACACCCAGATGTCCAAGGCGGCTCAAACCCACAAGCTGAGAAAGCTTAGAGCGCCATCCAAGTGTCGAGAGTGCGACGGCCTGGTGGTGTTTCATGGAGCAGAGTGTGAGGAGGTAACCTTGGTTTTTTTTCTTTTTGTTTTAGAACTAATGGAACAAAACACCAACCATGAGCCCCTATTTGGACCTTCACTAAATGTAGTGAGTCCACAGCATTCAGAGTATTTCAAGTTCAACATGAACATTGCCAAAGTTTCACAATGGCGTCTTTATCACTCATGGTGAGCAAAAATCAAACAAAAACAAAAGAGCAAGACCACCTCGTCCCTCATCAAAACTTTTGAATAAAAGGAAACATTTCAAAGTGGCCACAGGCTCTCCTCAGAGACCGAATCCACCAACTGGTCTCAGTCGGGGTCGGGGCAGTGGAAACTGAAGACTTTTTGTTCGTTTTCGAAAGGGGTCGCCTCCATCTCCCCTGTGCCCCCCTGTTTATTTTAGATCCAGTTTCTTTCCATATTTACGAGATACACTGATGATACAAAAGACCACAACAGAGCAGTTACTGGAAACTTATTTTTTTTTTAATGGGTTATGTAATGGTGGTAGACACATTGACAAGACGTAAGAATATGGCTCTGCAGTGTTTTGGAATTCTTCCATGGCATTAGTTCAATGGGGTTACCAGACATGAAGCTTTCCTTGTCTTCATTTTAAGGCGTAGTTCACAACGAAACTACTTTTGAGTGCACATCTTTGTGCCCAAGCTATAACGAGTAGAGATGTAGAAAATGGTCCCTATCATTTTTTTTATATACATTAGTTGCATTTACAGTAAGTGATTGTTTTTGGTTGTGTAGCTATTAACATAAAAACTTTATCCTGGTTTTATCCTATTGCTTTTGCTACTATAATGATCGAACTTCAGTCCCACCCTCTATTTTCATCTCTGCCTGTCAGCAGTGTGAAAAAGTCTTTCACTTTTATAACCAAGATACTTTTCAACATGTTTGCAGTGTTCCTTAGCCTGCCATAAGAAGTGTCTGGAAACCCTGGCCATCCAGTGCGGCCATAAGAAGCTCCAGGGGAAGCTCCATCTCTTCGGCATTGACTTCACTCAGGCAGCTAAGAACAGTCAGGACTGCATCCCCTTCATCATAAGGAAGTGTACATCAGAAATTGAGAACCGAGCTCTCAACATAAAGGTAGTTTCAGTAAAATATGAGAGATAATAACGTGTGATGATGTTGTTCACTGTTAATATCCTGTTGTTAGGATGTTGCTTCTTCTAAAGGTTTAATGTCAATTTTTATTATAATGTTTCAAGATGAATGTTGTTTTCTAAGGAATAATGACATACTAGTTACATTTGCAAATCCTGGCACCAGATTGCTGGTTGCACCGAATGAATGCTAATGAGCTTCCTTGTTAAAACTGAAAATTCATCCTCAATTCAAATTATTTTGTATAATTCTTTGACTCGCATTGCATTCTTAAACCTAAAGTTTGCACCCATTTGCTGTAAATCCATAAACTGAATAATGTACAGTGTATCGTATTAATAATAAGCCGCAGTGATCCTAAAAATTGCATCTAATTTTCCTGCGTTGAATGACTTTTTTGTTTTTGTGCTTTGAAGGGTATCTACCGAGTGAATGGTGCCAAGTCTCGGGTAGAGAAGCTTTGCCAGGCCTTTGAGAATGGAAAGGACCTGGTGGAGCTCTCCGAACTTTATCCCCACGACATCAGCAACGTACTCAAACTCTATCTGAGACAGGTGGGCTGCTTTTGAAACCTTATCCTTAGCATAATAAATATTGGGGTATTGTACATTTACTTACACCCTCAAAGAGGGTCATCCAAATGAGGATACGAGTTGGTTGAATGTGTGCTTTACAGAACAAAACCACTGCAGTGGTGTTTATTTGTCTTTATTTATTTTTGATACATAACTCCCCCTCTTTTCTAATTCCGTCCCACTTGTCTATTTACTCAAATGATTCAATTGTCTCTGTTTATTATTAACTTCCTTGTTTCATTTGTTTTTCTGTTGTTTTTTTTCCTCTCAAACTTTCCTCTGCAGCTTCCAGAGCCGCTCATCCTGTTCCGATATTATAACGACTTTATCGGCCTGGCCAAGGAAAGTCAGAGTATCATTGTGGAGGAACTGGAAGCATTGAGACTCAGTCCCACCCCAGTGACCCCGGCCCAGGTCAGCGTGGACCTCAACCGGGTCCTCTTCAAGATCAAGGACCTACTGAGGCAGCTGCCACCAGTTCATTACAAGACACTGCAGTTCCTGATTGAGCATCTGCATCGGTACAACAGCCTCAGTCAAATAAACCATAAATCACGTTTTTGATAAATGCATTTATTTAATCGGTCATTTTACAAGTAAGGATGTGAATTTTATGCTTAAAGATCTCAATATGTAATAAGCCATTCAATAGAGAAAAGATGACTTTGACCAGCTCAGGATTTTAAAATATAATGTGAAAGCAATATCCCGTCCTCTCTCCAGGGTGACGGAGCAATCGGAGGAGAATAAGATGACAGCCAGCAACCTGGGTATCATCTTTGGCCCAACACTGATCAAACCGAGGCAGGCGGACGCCGAAGTCTCCCTCTCCTCACTGGTGGATTACCCGTATCAGGCGCTCGTTGTTGAACTTCTGATCAGACACTACCAGATGATCTTTGACACCCCCCTCAGTCCACTGAGTCGCACCTCGCCTACAGAGGCTGATGCTCAACCCCGCCACGCCCACCAGGAGAAGGAGCAGCAGCTGAGCAGGCACTCAAAGTCGCTGGGAGACATTAAGGAGGTAATGTGTTTTTGTTGCATGTTTCAACATCAATATCATATACAGCACATTTGTCAATTTGTCTTTAAACATTAAATGATAGATTGACGCTTTGTTTTCTGTCCTTATTCTTGTCTGTCTTATCATTACAGCAGAGCTCTAAGGTGTTTAAGCGGTATTCCTCGATAATTCCTTCCTCCCACTTATTGTCTGAGGTTCAGGAGACCATGCCCCGCCTCAATGGAAGCGACTTTGAACCTGGTCAGTATTGTTACAAAGATTGTTACAATAATTCTCTTTTTTGACACTGGCTGCTGGATATTGTCTATATGTCCACACCATTTTACTTGATATGTTAATGTTTAACCTATTGTTGATCTCTCTATTCAAAGTTGATGAAGTGGATTTGGAGGCCTTCAATGGGGTTCTGTCATCGGGCGTCCCAGAGGTCCCGAAACCTGGCGAGAAAGGCCTCTGTCGTTCTCAGCATAGCGTCGTCGCCAGGGTCCAGCTTCGACACCCTCGCAACAAACTCTCCTCCCGGCCAGTGAGCCTGCCGGCTGAACGGATACTCAACCGAGGCCAAGTAGACGAGAATAACACGCGGAACAGCACCGACCAAGATGACAGGAAGGGAGGTAGTTTCGACCAATCCATTGAAGAGGTGGACGAAACTGAGAATACAAAATTGCGAGCGGGTACACATTACCGGGGTACATTTATTGACACCCAGACGTTGCGCAGAACTTGGGACAAACAGTACAAGCATGATGTTGCTTCCAGGACTGTCAGAATTGTGGCCAGTTCTCCCACAGAGAGTACAGCAGTGGATGCCAGCAACGTATCGGCTTCTGTACCCGTAGCTTCATCATCTTTCTCCCTTGGAACTACTGGGAGCATTAGCACCATCTTCCCTAATAGACCTTACACTGTTGCAGTGCGACCTAGCAGGACTTTAAGAAGGGAGGACAATGTAATCAAGTACAATCCTGTCGCAACAGCTTTCAGGGCTCCCAGAACTCTACAGCCCCCCCCAGGGACCTTCTACAAGCCCCCGTCGGGGAGCAAAGTTAAAGAGCTGCAGAACTGTGCATTAGCTAACAGCGCAGAGGAAGAAGATGAGGAGGAGGAGGAAGAGGAGGAGGAGGAGGAGGAGGAGGATGATGATGAGGAGGAGGAGGAGGAGGAGGAGTTGGGGATTGAGATAGAGGTGTCTGTAGATGAGCCTCTTGAGGAAGACGATGAGGCAGAGCAGGGAGCCATGTCTCACTCTCCCAGCTCTAGCCCTGAGGAACTGAGCCCGAACCAGGCCAAACCAGTGTACCAGAGACTAAGGCCCAGGCGCCTCCAAGAGGTAGAACATCGAGAGGCTCATTTTGTGTGATCATCTGAGAGTCATCGGAGATCTAAAAAAACACTGCTCCAACATGAACAATGTGTGCCATATTCTAATATACAAAGAGTAAGAAACCTCTGCAATTGACTTTGCAATTTATCAGATGCGCTTTGATGGTGGACACCGTTTGGACAATTAAATGTACCTTCGGTCCTCAACAGACAAGATGCACTTAAAATGCTGTATATTCTTTAACATTCACTGATATTTCATTTACCAATCCCTTGCCCAGTATACTCTGGCACCCGGTCAGAATATTTATAAAAAAAAAAAAATTAAACTGTGCAATTACATTTTTATTTGAATATTTTGTACCAAGTTCTTACAGGCTCACTATGTATGTTTGTATACCAAAAAAAAAAATCTTGAATCTTTACAATAGTGCATGTAGCCACAACACTGAAAAAAGGTTTGGTGCACTTATCAACACTCTTCCACAAATCTCTCTCTGGGTAATGTTTCTACCTACTTAGAGTCAGAATGTTTTTTGAACTGTTACATTTTGGTTGTAATTAATAATGTTGCAAATAGCTTGTGTATAAAGCAATATAATGACCTTTGTTAAATGCTGTACTGGGTATCTGCATTGACATTTGGTAATGTTATGAAGCACCAGTTGCAAAGGGTATACATCCACTTGTTTTTATACTGTTGAACTTGTATGGCGTCAACATACACTGATCTGAAAAGCTTTTAGAAATGCCACTGGATTGTATAATGGTATTATCTTCCTTATTTTGATATAACTTTTACATTTCTTAATAGCCAAAGCTGTTTTTTTCTTTTTACAACTGAATTAGTTTTTATCAGTAACCTAAACCTTACAGGTTCTCTGTAACAGGAAGTGCATCATTTATTTAAATGGTATCTGTTTTTCATGGTAATGTACAAGGTTGACAGAATGTTGAAAGGTTCAGTGTAAAAAAAAAAAAAGCAGGTACATGAAACACCCTTTTGTAACTTATTAAAATATATCTGACAAATTCCATGATAGTCTGTCTTTTTCCTTCAGAAATGTAAAACTTGCAGCAATGTTTTTTAACCAAGAAGAATGAATTCCATGATTACTAGAAGTTAGGCAATCGTATTGTTTAGCAAGAAAAAAAACAGTTTCTATGTTATACAGTAAACTGATTGATTTACCAAGCCGCATGGCAGCCTGTGGATCTAGAGAGATGGTAATATTTGTTAAATTGCAATTAAAAAGTTGCATATTAATTGTTTACCAGTTGTGGGATTACAACCGGTGGGATTATGCAGTATAATGTAGGCCAGGTGGTTAGGTCACGTAGGCCTCTGCTAATACTCTCGTCTGTTTGTAGTCTCCCTGCACTGAGAAAGAAGATTAAAATCAATCTGCTTAACTATTCACAAGGTCTGGATTCTAGGTGTGTAGCAACCCTTAGGAGCACTCGGTAGAATATGCGGTGTTACGCTTTATGTTTTGGGTATCGCTCTACGGTGCAAGTGTTCTTCTGAGGTAAGTGATCTGTCATTCTGGGCTATAGCCATGCTTTGGGATTTATTCAATGTATATTTAATTAGTAATGTGGTAGCCATAACATTGCACAATAGTTGTTCCTGACCGAGATTAAAGTTAATTTTGTTACATGTAGGACTGTGCGATATTCAGTGTAGTGACTTTAACCATAAATAGTACTGAGAGAACGTTTAGAGCATGTGGAAAGGTCTATTCTTGTTATGCTGACCATGTGAAGTGTCTTGAGCTCATTGACCTCATTACAAAGCTTTTGCGAGCCCTCACATGGCGCACTCACAGGACGAATGGACGGACACAGGACTTCATCCACAAAATCTAGCTTTCCAAATACAAATGATTTTTTTAAGTCATAAATGTTTTTCTAGAACTTGAGGTAGCTTCATTAAGCTCGTAAGAGTAATGTGGACTGGTTGAATACAGGCTTGTTGGCTGGTGCCAGCCCCTGACGGGGTGAAAAAGAGGTACCATGGGGGCAGGAAGAGAGGTCAAACTCCTGCTGTGGAAGAACTGGACCATCCGCAGGAGGCAGAGGGTAAAATCCACTACTCCATCAATTATACACCCCGTTTAGCCCTCTGGGGGTTGCAGCTAAAATGCTTGAACTACAGGAATTACTTCTTAGATATGTTTTAAAAGCCACTAATCCTTTTTAATGTCTTTTATGCTTAAAACGAAAACTGACATTAGCAATATTTGGCTTCCAAAATGTATGTGAGGTGAAGATATCTTATAGACCTACACATTACTGTGGTGATTTATTAAATAACTTTGTCAATTAATTTAGTTGCTTTTCATCATATCATGTAGCATTTTTTCAGCTATTTCTTAGTGCTGGGGTATTATTGGCCTATTTTTTACTAATCATTAAAATATAGGCCTAGATATATCCATTGTCCAGGCCAATTTTTTTGCAATTTTTCATCCAACAAACACTTAAACATCTGTTTGACTACCTTCAGACAACATTTAGAAAAAGATGCAGTTTTACAAAGTTTATGTTGTACTCTCCGACCAGGTGCGTTTCTTCATGGAGATTATGTGGCCTGTTATGCTGTTCATGGGGCTAGTGTGGCTAAGACGAGTGAATCCACTCTACCGTCAACATGAATGTATGCAAACGTCTTTTTTTTACCAGAAAATAACAAAAACATTTGATGTCTTATTCACAAATATTCATAAATGACTTGTGTAACGCACTGAAAGCCAACAGTATCTCCTCTACCCCAGGCCACTTCCCCAACAAGGCCATGCCCTCCACAGGTGTCCTGCCATGGATCCAGGGAATCTTCTGTAATGCCAACAACCCTTGTTTTCAATACCCCACCCGGGGTGAATCTCCCGGCCTGGTGTCCAACTACAACAACTCCATGTAAGCGTCACCCTGGGCTGGTAGAGGGAGGTTGTTTTAAACCGGAGGTGTTGAATTCCTATTCAACATTTGATCTGAGATGAAAGGGCAGAATAATGTAATGAAGTCAATGAGAATATGTTTAAATGTCTCTGGATTATGATCTAGTTGTTTCAAAGCATCTGTGTGTGCATACAATCATATGTGACGGTATATGCTGTTAATCTGCTGTCCAATAAGAATAATGTGGGTGATTTGTTATTGACCTCAGATTGGCTTGTTTCTACACGGATGCCCAGGAGCTTCTTTTTAGTGACCCAGAGTTTCTGCAGCTCGGGCGCCTCTGGAAAGAACTGAATGCTATGAGTAACTTCATGGACACCCTGCGCACCCATCCTGAACAGATCTCAGGTCAGTGTTCCAGCCTTTCATCAACAAATTGCAAAAACATCATTGTCTGTAGAGGCAAACCCAACGTCATTCTGGTTAGTTGTTTCACTGGAGCAGATGTGACTTCTGGATTACCCAATAAGGATTTTTTTCAGTTGGAAGTTTGTATGAATCTTAATTTACAGCATGACTCAGCATTGCAAGCCATTCTTAGTCTCCTGCTCCTGGAAGAACATATGAAGAGTTTGGCTTTGAATGTAATAAAGAAGAAATAAATGTCAAGTCATGGAAGCATCATCTGGTCAAAAGCAGCATCACAGTCTACATCATACTTTTCCACATTTTCCCATCAGTCATAGCTGTGAAGCCTGTAGCAGGATCACATAACATGGGTTGAAGAAAGGTCCATAATGTAAGCTGCTTACTTTCACCACCAGTGTGTTGTTTATTTGGTGGGAAAGCAATTCACGCGCCCTCTATCCACGCTCCTCTCACCATGAAAAAACACAGATGCACCATGCAAACAATTCTGTTCATATCAACATATCATATATATATACATCATATAACATATATACATCTGCACTGTCTATACAGTATGTTTCCCACCAAAATTAACCTTTATGATGGGATTGGAATGAGGCTGAGTGCATTCCAGCCTGTGAATGATTGCGTCTGGTTGCTCCCTATGCTGCCACTCTCACAGAGAAATATGTAGATGGACTAACGGAGATATGGATCCACATTCCACAAGTTCCCATGAGGCCCAGGAAGGAAAATTGAATTTGGTTGAGAACCAAGTTATACAACTGTTGAAAAAAGACTCATATTAAACAGAAAGCGTTTGAGTGAACATGTGTGTTTTATGTGCAAGGCCCTTGATTGTGAGCAGGTGTGTGTGTGGGTGTACATGTTCAATTGATTTGTACATGCACCTTTGTCCAATGCGTCTATTATTGTATTCCCCATAATTATCTATCCCTAAAGAAAGGCATGCTGTCTGATGGCCAGTGATGGCTATTTTCTTTTTTGGAACTACACTTATTTGCTTTCTGGCAGAGAGTTGGATGACAGGAACAATAACCACTCTGTCCCGTAAATATGAAGCTTAGCACAAAGACTGGAAGCAGGGGGAAACGGCTAGCCACTAATTAACATGTTTTATCTTGTTTGTTTAATCCACATAAGAATCAAAGTGTACAAATGACATTAAAGGGACTTTTGTTTTAGTGATCAGTGCGAGATACATTTTCACTTGGTGTGCGCAACCTCACCACAAAAACCAGTAGTTACCATCAACAGAGAAGGTATCATTTTGTCCTTTGTCATGTTGGCTAACTGGTCTGTCAGGTCATTTTGTCCCACCACCTCTTGGATAGGAACAGGACTTAAAAAAATGTATCCGTGTACATTTAAAAAAATTCTTTAGGGCTTTTGAAATCAATATTCACCCCTATTTCCTTTGGCTTTTTGGTTTCTTTGTGGTTTCAAGGTGGTGAATGAAAACTTCAACAGAAACTAGAGTCTTGTAGAGTCTTGTTCATTCACATGAACTCCCTCTGTCTCTCTATGTAGGCCGAGGAGTAAAGGTGGAGACTATCCTGAAGGACGATGAGACTCTGACATCATTCCTGCTTCGAGACATTCCTCTGACAGAGTCTGTGGTGTATCAGCTAGTCAATGCCCAAATCAGGCCTGAACAGGTACACAGGCACGCACGCACACGCACGACAGGGTTCGGTAGTTCAGGATACATGTGTCGCGTTTCAACATTATTTTGAGACATTCGTGTAGTGTTGGAAACACAACCGATGAAGAGAAGACTTACACACCACACTATAGACAATTCTTATGACTAGAAAGTCTTCTACAAGTAAAGACTTGCTCCTTTTGTAGTGCCTCTGGGATCATGTACTCTCTGATTCAATGGTGTCAGTAATGCTGTCTCAAGCTGTTCTGTATACATTTAATATGCCATGTTGAACACTCATGTGCTGTCCTCTTTGTTTACCTTTTTTTTTTTTTTTTTAAATGTCTCCATGCTTCTAACACAGTATTTAATGTCACATTGCTATGAATTGTGGGTAATTCCATCATTTTACGATGGGGAACTAAACTAAACTAAACTGAAACTACACTGTTTTTGTGAAAGGAGTCTTGTAGCATTGAAGAGAGCAATACGTTTTAATTCAGTTCCCAGTCGGAAAGGGATGTCTGACAGCAAGATAAAGCTGTGAAAATATTCACCCCAGTCCAGAGCAGCTATTTGTTTTACTCCAGTGCTGGAACTTCTGTCTGCTTCTCCAAACTGTAGGCTTTCAGGGACACCTAGTCTACTATAGGTAATACACTGACTATTGATATACCAACCCACTTCAAAACACCCAAACGGACACACGTACTACATGAATTGTGACAGTGTAAAGGAAACAAATACACATACAAACCTATATTTTGAACATATTCACTAAGTTGAAGTGCTTTGGAAATTTGCATTCAGTGTCAAATCCTTTGATTTTGGAAGGCATTTTGATGCAGGAAACAACAAAATAGAAAATACTGACCTGTGAAGTTCCATAATAGATGTCCAAATGCAATGATATCAGAATTAAATGCTTCAGTCCTTGCAAAGTGAACTAATGCACGTCTCTTGTCCACTTACAATTTTTTGCAGTTTGTCTTTGGGGTTCCAGCCTTGCATTTAAAGGACATTGCCTGCAGCCTGACCCTGCTGGAGCGATTCCTCACCTTCCCCAGCCGCCGAGGGCTCTACGCTGTTCGCAATGCCATGTGCATCCTTACCCCTCAACGGCTACAGATCATTGAGGACAAATTCTATGCCAATGTTGACTTTTTCAAGCTCTTCAGACTGGTCAGTGTTTGCTGTGATACCAAAATATATTATGTGCCAAGGCTTATTGCTAAAAGCTACATCCTATTATTTATTGATTTACCATTTTTACTAACTTAACCTCTGAAAAAATAGCTGTACAATCAGAAACTAAATTCTGCCAAAATGTAATTACACACACTGCTCACACCAGTCACAGCCATCCACCGTGGTCTTGACTGTATGCAGTTCATAGAAACATCATTTTAAATGAGTGCAATGCATACATTTTGACATAAGTTATCCATTTAGTTTATGAATCAATAGGGCCAGTATAGAGCTGTGGTTGGACGAGTCCCATCTGGGCTGTTGCCATGTTTTTTTAGCTTATTTGCAAAGATTTTCAATGGCTATTCACCGAAGACTGAGCCAACTGCTGGCTGAATGACTTGAGGTTCAGCTGTCATAAGGCAATATAGTATTGGGCAGAATATGACATTTGCAAAATAGTTATCAAGCAGCGCCATGTAAGCCTTAACTTATGTGTCTAATTTATGAATTAATCTTGATGACAAGTTAATGGAGTATTTGTTTTTTAAGTGATGGAGCAGAGCCATGAATATAAATCACATCCCCATGTTGGAAATTGAAAATGTAATGTAAAATAGGAAACCTGTTTAGACTCCTGAATGACAACATAATATTTTCATCGTCCGCATTTTAAAGCCACGGTTTTAAAGATTTACACCTACTATTTTAGAGTCATCATAATTTAACGATATCCCTTATTGCTTTGTCACACAGATTTAACTTTAACGCTCATATTTAGTACATTCAGTGGATTAGCTTAGTTTATCTCTGACTTCACACAGACAGGCAGTTTGTGGTCAAATCAAACGAAACCTAACAAGCTCACACAGGCCTATCATACTGCAATTATGTTCAGGAGTCCCAGTTGATAAACAGCTGGTAATATTTGTACAAGAACTCTGACTCACAGGGTGGGACGAATAGTTCTCAGAGAAATGCAAGTTGGCATGCGTATTAAGTAAATAAAGTCTACTATGCTCCAGGAATGTTGGAGAACTTTGCATTACAAGAACCCAAATGTGTACATTATATTAAATATTAAATATTATATAAGCATGAAATATGCATTTCAAGTGACAATATTTTAATATTTCAAAAAGGCTGCATTAACATGCTGCAGGTTGTTGTATCGAAAGGATTATATGCAAAGTGGTTATAATAATATAAAAAGTAAAATACACAACCATAATCTTTTACTACAAATAAAAAATACTACATATGAAAAACTTCTATCTATCGAAATATTAATAGCAATAATAATTTAGGGACTGAGTGCAGGTCAAACTCCAGTTCAGTTGTTTACCTGTGATTTCAATTTTCAAACATTAAAAAATGACCTCCAAAAATGATTGAATTAACATCACTTAGTAGAATACATTGCCGTGTAGACCTTATCCATTCAAGCAGGGCCTTATTTAACTGCAAGTGGCAGTTAAGACTGTTAAGACTGTGTTAAGACTGTGCTGAAGTTCTGCCAACATGCTTCAAACAGGTACAGGTGATATAAAACAGCCATGAGCATAAGCTGAGCAGGCAGACGGGGCTTCTGTCTGTAATTAGCTTAGTGAAGAGACACTCCTCTCTTTAGTAATCACAGGGCACTTTAAGTAAACACAGGCCACAAATGAGACAGACAGCAACAATGGCTGACCTCTGCTTCAGCTTCATCCAGGCACAATCACATGGGACTGGGTCAAATGTGTTTAGTCTTCTGTCTGTCTCTGTCAATCTGCTACAGCAGCGAAAGGCTAAAGTGCATTTTGCCATCATTTAATGCCATCTTCTTCCCAATATAAATTAATTTCCTCATTTAATCTATATGGGTGATCTGTGTTCAGTGTATAAATCCAATAGCTTTCTCTGTGGAAACAGTTTGTTTACAATGTCCCCTCCCCAAGCGGATGAGGACGTCTTTTCAATACCCCAGATTTTCAGGGTAGAGACCGTTCCATGATTTGCGTTCACATAATGACGTGCCATCACATACTCAAGATCCTTACTGCTTAGTCTAATGCTTGGCACTTCTCAATTTAAGAGCTTGTTTAGTTTGGCTGATATACACCAGACCGCAGGGACGTTTTCGGTATATTGATAACGCGAATACTACTGAAAAGACATCCCTTAAAGAAAGCTTCGTAGGACTTGCTGGTATTGTTTGTTTTTGTTGCTGGATTGGAAACAGTTTAAAAGTTGTGAATGTCTATGCTCACTGCTCTCTGATTCTATATATGTAATAGTGGAGGATGTCTCCTCTGGCAGTTCTGTGTCTTGGCCTCGTGCTGCTTCCTGGAACTTTTAGCCTATTGTGTTGAGTTGGCGGGAAGATATCTGTGCAAACCAGATCCTCAAGAGAAAGCAATGCTCAGCGGTGTTTTTCTCTGGTCCACTAAAACATGTTTATGTCACTACATATTTCATCACCTAATTTCACCTATTCTAATAAAATAGTTTGTGTATAAATCCGTTAATTATAAAAAAAGGGTTTTGACATCAATCATGACACATTGTTATGACATTTGACATAAAAGAAACAAGATCGTCACTTAGATAAATATGTCTCTTCACTGCATCAGTTTCAATTGATTTACAAGACAGAACTTAATAACACTATGTATCCGAATACTTCAGACTGCAAATCTTCTGTCATCAAGGGCCGGTATCATCCTTTCCTTTTTGATCTTGAAAACAAACAAAGTGACGCCAAGGAGGGGGGATATTAGTAACTTCCTCTGTGTCAGGAAGGAGAAAATTAGTAATTTTGAAAAACAGAAAAGTACTCATATTAAAAGAATGCATTTGTGTTTCTCTTCAGCTTCCTCTTGTGCTGGATAATCACTCTGAAGGCATTGAAATTCAAGTCTGGGTACAGGTCGTCTCTGCTGTCTCGGACAAACTGCGAGAGGTAAGGCATGGTTCAGTCTAGCACCATTCTAAGTTCACCGCCTGCTAATTTTAGCTGTCAGGAAACAGTTGCTTCCCCTGCCTGCCTTTTCATGCAAACAGACGGTAGGGGGGATATCATTTAGTGCGTAATAGGAAGGCTAAATCCAGAAAAGGCCCGTTAAGCCTAAAAAAACAGATACATCATCATTATGGGACCATCCCGATGGAAACAACTGTGGCTGCAAGAACAGGTGAAGCCTCTATACATGGAAAAGGTTAAACGTCAAAGGTGATTGAGGGACCTGTTTGTGTGTGATTTTAAACATTCAGTGGGTGTGTCTATAAAAGTTGTTTTGTTTGTTGTGGATGTTTCCATGGGATAGTTAGTGTAGCTGACAGTCTGACATCCTGTTGGCGCGACACTTGTCTTTGTCTTGATCACAGACTGTCTATAGTAGAGACAGGCGACGTGAAACTGTGTGACTGATCAAGGCCAAATAAATAAAAAAATGTTGCTATGTGAACATAATTGTTTTTAAGGTTCCATAGTGTCAACAACAACAACAGCATCATTTTAAGCTTTGTGATGATGTGTTTTTCAGATAAGTGGGGTGTAGTAAGGAATTAAGTCAGGTGAAGGCTTTTCATAACTTATAAAGGAACATGTCATGCTTCAGTTTATCTAAAAATGTAGATTAAAAAAAGGCATAGCATCGGGGTGAGCCCCCTGTCTTTGTCCCCATTCCTATGCATACATTGTATTCCTTTATCTGGCAAACAGGTAGTCATGCAAATATACAAGTGTGTTCTGTGATCAGCCAGAGGTGCTAAACGGAGCCGTGACAAATTGCACAACATTGAATTGTTGCATCAGAGACTGCAATCAGGAACAAAACATTGCACTGTAGTAATTAAAAGTATAATTTTGAACTGGCTTTTTATCAACGAACCAGATTTTTGTCCACACAGTTGCTTATTGTCTGTATCGATCAATCCACTGGGATTGCTCCTTAACACATCTTTAACATTTATCTTTTCTTATTTACGCTCTGTTTTACTTTCTTATCCCTCCACAGTTGTACCAGAGGAATAGCTCCAGGGAGCTTCTCCAGGTCATGACTCCTCTCTTCCAGAACAGTCTGTCCTTCAGGGAGGTGATGGCCACTGCCTCCAGCCTGGTATGTGGCTACACTGAGGGTGCTTTCTCTCGAGTCACCTCCTTTAACTGGTACGAGGACAATAACTACAAAGCTTTCCTGGGCATCGGCAGCCACAGGGCACAGGGCCACTACACATACGACAACAGCACCAGTGAGTAGACACATATATTACTAGTATGTTAGTATGACAGATGTTTAGTGTAAGGTTAGGCTATATGCAAAACGAAGATCAAGTAGAATCACGATGAGGGCATTTCTGAATCTTATGGCTCAATCATTGTGGCCCCTTCCTGAAATGCGTTAGAATGTATTAATTATATAATACATAACTTTTCCCTGCAGCTCCTTTCTGCAATGATCTGATGAAAGAGCTGGAGTCCAACCCTGCCACCAAGATTGTGTGGAACTCTGTCAAGCCGATGCTGATGGGACGGATCCTCTACGCTCCTGACTCGCAGGCTGTCCGGCAGATCATACGAAATGTAATCAGCATTGGCCACTCTGTGGATGCATTTTTCCCAAGCATGGTGTAGAACCATGGTTTCATACACTTAACTCATTTTGGCAGGATTCTGCAGGCCTTAAATTATTGATTTTCTATTGCTGAAATTTCTGATGAAGACATGATGCATTTACATTTTTGGGGTATTATTTTCAATAGATGGTGGAAGAACTAGATAGTTGGTGGTATTATTGAACAAATAAATACAAAATGAGGCATCTAATCAGTCACAAAGATGGAGAGCTAATGAAAAATGTATAAAGATAGATACAGATTCCCCAGATTACCACCTTTTAGATGATGTCTGTTACACCATGACATCCGTATCTTTGATTTTTTGTGTGCAAGCAAGCCTACTGCAGTAAACAATGCATTACCCTCAAAAGGGGATCAGCTTTCCTCATGTCATGTCCAGCCCTTTGTATCTAGATGTAGATACGTGTTGGTCAAAGCCCTTCAGGGGGGGCAGCAGTCATGGATGGCTTGGTTGCAATGGAAGAACACGGGCTGACCGGCTGTGGTGACTACCACACAGTCCACTGGCGCCACAGCTTTTTCAGTGTTATGTAAGCAGAAAGAGTCTGTCCTTAAAGACATGCGATCACGCACACAAAGAGAGACACACACACTTGTGTTTCCTCTTTCCTGACCTTTAATGCCCTCTTTGTTTTCCTCTTCCCTCAGATTGCGATCTGAATTGCACTTAGAACGTAACGACTAAGGGGTTAATCCATTACTTTACGAGACCAAAAACATGGCCCTCTACAAGCTCTTTGTTATCTTCCTTTTAACACTGTCGTGCATCGGTTTGTTTCAGAAGAAACTCCAAGTGAAGCATTTAAACTTGTGTTTTCATGCTTTTCACTGCTCTTGTGTGATGATGAGCTATGCAGGTCTGCCATCACTGATATTTTACTCTGAACAAGCAGTGGAGGCACACAAAGGCCGTATCATTGAGATTTGCATAAATGCACCAAGCTTGATATTTCTTCACAGTACAGTTAATACATTGACCATTTTCGGAATGAAAACCAAAATATATATGCGGTACGAACTTTTAGGCAACAGTGGCCTTACATAGTGTAATGTTGGTGTGATATATACATCTGTTTAGTAGTGTGTGTGTGTGTGTGTGTGTCAGGGTATTTCATTGAGTTTAGTAGATAATACTTAAGTGCTCACTTTGTTGCACCATATGTATGTACTGTAGGTATACAAGTTGGGTACAAAATACAGGCAGGAAATACCACACATCTTGGCCAACTACAAAATTCTTCCACTAAGAAATCACCTCAAGGAAACCCAAGTCCTCCTCCTGCTTTTGCTTGCTGTTTTAAACTGCCCCGGGGAATGAGAAGGCACTCACTTGTGGGAAACTGACTGGGATTCACTGGGCAGGCTGAATGCATTCGGCCAGTTGTCACCAACAGCCTCCATTGTCACCCCGGCTCCATTGTCCCCATTGTCACCCAAAATCAGACACACACAAGAGGAAGGCGTTTAATTGGGTGTACTCTTGAGCGCTTTCATCCCCCACTGCACATGACTGAATACTGAAATAGCCAGCCTTTGGTATTTCTACACAAGGCACTGTACCCACACACATCCAGGGTTTTAATGATAAGCGTGCAGTAAATATTTGACGATTTGGCACAGAGTACATTTGTTGCACAGTTGCTGGTTATCTGAGCAGGCCCGCGGGAATTATTTGTGTGAGAATGTGTGTGTTGTCTTTGCAAAGCCTGTTTTCACAGAGATTAATGTGGGAATGGTATGTAGCAGGAGATTAGGAGAACAGTGACAATGTGTGTTTTTGAGTTTCTAAATGCTGTGTAGGCCTACACGTGCATGCGTATACACAAGGGGATTTTAAGTTTCCCCCTCCCAACATGTTCTTCTTTACATGTGTGCAAAACGTTTTTATTGCCATATTTCTGAATTTTGTGCACCCAGATACGAGCATTTGTGAGACTAGTTGTGTGTGCATGTTTATTTTTGAAAACAATTTCCTGTACTTCCAATGTTGAGACACCAACCACTCACACACACACATTTCTATCTCTCCTGCAGGCAAACACAACATTTGAGGAGCTGGAGAGGCTGAGGACGATGGGGAAGGCCTGGGAGGAAGTGGCTCCTCAGATCTGGGCTTTTTTCCAAGATGGAGTCCAAGTCAACATGATCCGGGTAGGACCGCAATATAATGTGACTGAATAGTTTAAGAGGAGTGTCTATCACTCCTCTTATTTTCTCCTTTCAACCTCCCTGTAAACCCCATCAACTGTCCTTATTCGCTTACCTCACATTAACTATACATTTTGTATTATTTATTTGAATCAGTTACCCTTCTCTTAACCCCCTTTCCTTTTCTAGCCTTTAATGTGAAAGAAAAATCTCACAACAATGTTAATGCCTTGAATAAGTTCATTTTTGTTTCATTAATGCTGCTTTTTCTTTCACTTTTCCTCTTGGTTTAGCTTTTGTTAAATGTTTGTTGTGTTTGTACTGGTGTCTCAGAAAAATCATCCTTCAAAAAAAGTCTTGCTCTTAATGGAAAACCCCAGGGTAAATAAAGCTTATTCCCCTACCTCCTTTTGTGTTTAGGACACTATCTGCAATCCATCGGTGATGGATTTTATTGACAGGAGTCTAGAGGAGGCCCCGTTCTCCTCCAAACACATCCTCAACTTCCTGTACAATGGCTCACCAGAGGACCGTCCGGCCGACGTGCCTGATTTTGACTGGCGAGACATCTTCAACCTCACTGACCGGTTCATTCGGATGCTCAACCAATATGGGGATGTGAGTAAAACACATCTATCGTTTTAGCATTTCCTTGTCTTGCAGTAGGCATTCTTGCCTCTTTACAATAACGCTGCCTAGATTTTGAGGAATGTGTCGGAATGCAGAATCATACCGGCTCCACATTTCCAGATGAGAATAAGGTGTCAGGATTGTTTTTGCCAACATCTCCCATTGGGCTCTGAAGGCAAGAATGTGGGCTGTTCCACATTTCACTCCACCTGAGATGTCAAGATTTAGGACAGGCCTATTCATGAAATAATCCAATTAAGCCAAGTCTTGTCACTTGTTGATTTCAATACCCTGGTTGGCTAACCACTATGTGCTCAATACAATTCTTGATGTTACGTAAGCATTTAGATGAGCTGTCTTCGGGCTCTGCAATTTGTCTGCCCGTTCAGAGACTGGGAAGTCTACCCAGGTGGGCGAGAGCCATAGCAGCAAACTAGCTGTCGAGTCTCTTTTGTTTACTGCTGATGGAGTGGAGGATTAAAAAAACAAACAGAAAAACATCATAAACCTTCTCTTGTGAGTGCCCTCCACATTTAGTGGACCAATGCATTTGAAACAAAGTTTAAATCACGCCTTTCCTTGTGGAGGCTAATCGGGATGAGGGGCCTATCACACTGGGGGGTGACATGGGGGGCACCTTGGAGCATTGCTGGGTGGATGGTTGGTGCTCTTTGTTTTTGTCCAAGTTGAAGCTTACAGCACTTGAGTGTGACAGGGAGAGTGGGAACGATTGAGGCCGATTAGCTACAGCTGTCACTCCAACCACCATCCATTATAAAGCGACAACAATGACCGTGGGCTTGATGGCTGGTTGGCTGCACGTTGGTGGTATGCATGCGTAACACACCACACAGTGGGGCTGCAGTGTTAGTAGGTGAATGCTTGGGCAAATTAAGGGACAGTCTTTGAGATTTGAATAATTAGTTGGGTGTGTTTAGTGTACATTGTGTCTGTGAATATGCATGCATTTTGGATGCATGTCTGTTGTTTCAAAGCAAATGTGTGTTTTAGTTTTGGTGGGTATTTGTCCATGGAATCTCAAGGGTGAATTGTTCTTTGGAGTGTTTCTTTTTGGATCACGGCCCTCCCAATTTGCATTAGGCTACAGTGAATGGCTATATCAGACACGCTTTGCAGGGAAGAGACAACCACTGCTGAAGTTTCTTTGCAAATGTGGATTCGGAGTGTAGATCACAGTGACTCGAGCCAACACTGGCAGTTCTCAGCGTTTCACCTTTTTAGCCACGCTAGCAGCATGGCTCTACTAGCGATGGAAACGTTGGTCTATCTGTCGGTCAGTCCAACACTTTTGTAAGAAACTCTTGTTTCACATGTAATCATATCAGTTTACAGTTAATACTGTACATTTTCAAAAGTCAATTTAATGTCGTTTGATTTAGGTTTAAGGTTTAAGGTTAGACATGTTTCTAAAAATCCTTAAAAAGTGCTTTAGATTGCTGGATTGTTGACCTTCATGGCTACAATTTTGATGCAGTGTATGTAAAACTCAAGTAAGTGATCTAAAGGGAAACTGATTTTGTGTTCTTTTTAAGTAAAATCCAATAATTTGTTAAACAGATATGACTGTCTCTGTCTTGTTCCTTCTCCCTCACTCAGTGTGTGCTCCTGGATAAGTTTGTGGCTGTGCCTGACGAAGACACCGTCACTTATTGGGCCTTGGACTTGTTGAAGGACAGCAAGTTCTGGGCAGGCCTTGTCTTTGTAAATATGCACCCATGGACCACCAATGTCCCACCTCATGTTGAGTTCAAGATCCGTATGGATATTGATGCAGTGGAGCGCACCAATAAGGTCAAAGACAGGTTAGAATCAAAGTCAAATGGAAATGATGGGTTGAGTATAATGATAAGCGTAAAGACTAATTATGTGTGTATTGCTCAGGTATTGGGATCCTGGCCCCAGAGCTGATCCTATGGATGACTTCCGCTATGTTTGGGGCGGCTTTGCTTACCTCCAGGACATAATAGAACATGGGATCATAAAGACTCAGACGGGAAAGGAGTGGCCACTAGGTGTTTACCTACAGCAGATGCCCTACCCTTGTTATGTGGATGATCTGTAAGTGGAAAGGTTGATCATTTAGTATTTTAAACAAAATTCAATCACATTTAACAGCCATTCCAGATGTTTTGTTGACTTTCTTCTAGTTTTTGATTTTCAAGGTACAGTCACGACTTAGCATTACGTCACTTAGTAAACTACTTTTTTATAGTGAACCTGATAGATTTTGAGAATCACACATTTCTGGTTCCTCAACTCAGTAACTGTGTCCCTCTCCTTCATCTTATTTCTCTTTCCCCTTCTTTATCCAGCTTCATGCTGACATTGAACCGCTGTTTCCCCATCTTTATGGTACTGGCCTGGGTCTACTCTGTGTCCATGATTGTCAAGAGTATTGTCCTGGAGAAGGAACTCCGGCTGAAGGAGACCATGAAGGCCATAGGGGTCACCAACAGCGTCATCTGGTCCACCTGGTTTATTGACAGCTTCCTTATGATGGGAACTAGCACTGTTCTCCTCACCGCCATCATCATGGTGAGGAAGAATTTTCCAAAAAAGCTTCTAAAGATCCTCATTCCTTGCGCCATCTAATTTGTTCCATACAGACACTGTATGTTTGGGCAGAAGACCTGATGCCACTGTAGGTGGAAGACTGTTAATGCAAAGTAAACAGTACATGAATGGAGCTCCTAGAGTGCAGGCTATGCTCTACTATGTCCTGTCACATTTCTGATTTCCTTCATTTTCACTTAAATGACATTTAGTTGCCATTTTTGCTATATCATTTTGGACTACAATCCATCTTTTGGCAGAAATACCTAATTTTCCTGTGAAGCTAATGAGTCTGTTAAAATTCATGATAACTATCACCCAGTTTTACTCTGAGGCATGACAAGATCTTTTTCCTTGAAATAATAACAATAGTGGCTTACTGATTGCATACATATAAATCATTGATGGTAAAACTGTGAATAACCATGACATCATGGGAATTATGTCAACAGCTTTGGAGGAATGTACTAGTCAATGATTAACTCCTCTATGTTGTAAGAGTCACAAGTCATCTCTTGTTGCCAGCCAGTGGCTCAACTGACATATTGTTGTAGGATGGGCTATTCTGACCTCTAGTGGATGATATGTGTTAAGCAATGTTTTAAGTTTACCCAAATAATGTATATTTGTGTGTGACCAATATATTTATTAGCCCTGATTTCACATGGCAACTACTTTTACAATACTGTTAAACATTACAAGGTTTCTATATATTTCAAATAGACTATGAACAAAAATGTGTTTGATTCAAATGATTATGCAAAAGCCATTTGAACACTGTAGATTATTCCACATTGATTGTAAAACATGATTTCCTGGACTGGAATATTTCATTCAGTTTTATACATAATAATAACAAAATATTTCACATATGTTACATTCTCATACAGTGTGGAAAATCAATGTTGAACAATCCCTATGCCTTTATATACATCCACAGTATGTATGTTTGGTATAATTCCTATGCAGATTCAGGGAATTGCAACTGAAAACCCTATTTCTCTCCGTCTCCGACCTATAGGGAGGAAGGGTACTAAACTACAGCAACGGCGTCATCCTCTTCCTTTTTTTGCTCACCTTCACCATGGCTACCATCATGCAATGCTTCCTCCTCAGTGTCTTCTTCAACCAGGCCAACCTAGCAGCAGCTTGCTGCGGCATAATTTACTTTGCACTTTACCTCCCGCACGTCTTCTGCTTCGCCTGGCAAGACTACATCACCAAGGACATGAAGATCTTGGTGGTGGGTGTCCTATTTCAGCATCTCTCTCTATAAAAGGAACATGCTTCAGTTGAAAAATTGCGAATACCATATATACAGTAATGAATCAATTTCAGCTACAGCACAGGATTTAACTGCTCAGAATCTTCAATTCTTGACTCTTCTACATGTAATATCAAATACAGGAACTGATCTTGGGATTTTACCACAACATTTTAAAACACAACTAGTTGTTGTTCCTTAATTGTATCACAGATTTATTAGATCCCAAGGCACTATAACTATGCCAAACTCAAGACTAAAAGTGATTTAGAGGCCCATCACACATTCACACAGTCTAAACTTAATAGCCATAGTCTTAGATTAAACACAGAATTAATACATTTTAGGCAGTTGGTACAAGTACGAGCCTTAAATGTAGAAAAAAGACGAGTTTACCATTGTCTCTCCTCGCAGAGTCTGTTGTCCCAAGTGGCGTTTGGCTTTGGGACGGAGTACCTGTCGCGGTACGAAGAGCAGGGCCTGGGTCTGCAGTGGGACAACATCCAGACCAGCCCGCTGGAGGGGGACGAGTTCTCCTTTCTCACCTCCATCTGCATGATGGGCCTGGATACTGTGCTGTATGCTGTGCTGGCCTGGTACCTGGACAATGTCTTCCCTGGTCAGTGTATGAGAGAGAAATTAAGGTTTTGATACTATTTTGATTTATTTACCGTAGCTCATGTATTATATATTTTTTTATCACAGGCCAGTATGGAATTGGTCGACCATTTTACTTCCCCCTCATGCCCTGTTATTGGCTCAACAGTGTGGCTCCCGCTTCAGGTAAGCTTACTTGCTCACCATTTTTCCTGTTCACGTACTGTGCATAATAAAATATGTATGCTTAGAGGAGAGACTGTTATCTCGTGACATAATGTACCGATCTCAATCCTAAGTCAGTTTTAAAATCCTTTATTTTGTCTCCAAAGACAACAGCAAACTGGAGATGGATAAAAAAGGCTTTGATAACCTGACAAACAAAAAACAAGGAGAGCAGCAGAAGCAAGAGGAGGAGGAAAACCAAGATCAGGAAAAAGACCAGGAGAAACCCAAGACTCTGGAAGAGATGGCGTCATGTGATCACCAGGATCAGGGTGAGAGGCTGGTGGAGAGCCAGGCTGGGGAGAGCCAGGCTGAGGAGAACCAGGCTGAGGAGAACCAGATCGAAGACGGTGTGTACAAAGCTGGTGTTGTTAAATTCATAACCAAAACACTTTTACATTGTAACTTCCTGTGAGAGCTGCATTTGATGTCGTACCCCAGGGTATAATAGATACACAGTTATGTCACAATTTCATTATTGCACATTACAGCTGCATTTTATTGCCCATCAGCATCTCTGCTTAATTCTGAAAAAGCAATTACAGCATTCTTCCATATATAATTCATTACATAATGTATTGATTATGTAGATGTAATATCTCTCTAAGCAAACACTTGTTCTCACTTGGGATTGAAGCCCTCTCTCTATTTGCTCTCACTTTCCCTCTCTGCCAGTCAGAGTCATTGTGTGGGAACTCAGTGTCCTTGTGTGTGTTTGCACTTGCTGGTATATGTGAACACACATACTGCTAACTTGTCAGTTTCATGCTTAGTTAATAAGTGATTGAAACTTTTCTTTTAACTGTTATGGCATTCCAGTCCCCTGATCTCATATGTGTCTTTCATGAACATTTGTGAGATAAAATCAGATTTTTTTTTACTTTCACAAAAGGGAAAGAAATATGATACGTTGTCACTTTTTTCTAAATATTTTGTTTGTGGTCGGTTATCTGGTTGTCTTTGCTTTATGCAGGTCAGCCATTCTTTGAAGCAGAGCCAGCTGACCTGGTGAAGGGTGTCTGTATCCAGAACCTGGTCAAGGTGTTCGGCAGTAGCTCCACACCGGCCGTGGATGGCCTTAGCATCAGCTTTTATGAGAGCCAGATTACTGCCATTCTGGGCCAAAATGGTGCCGGGAAGACCACCACCATGTATGTCACATATATGCATACTCGCACACAATAACTGTAAGGGCTGAACATTTTTAAAGTAGTCTTCATTTACTTCTCTCTTTCTGTCTCCTCATCCAAGGTCCATCTTGACCGGTATGTTCCCTCCCACCTTAGGGACAGCCACCATCTATGGCAAGGACATCCGCACAGACATGGACAACATCCGTCTGTCTCTGGGAATGTGCCCTCAATACAACATCCTTTTTCAGCAGTATGTAACACATTATGATAAAAAAAAAAAAAAACATGCTTGCTGTGTATCGTTTACACAATTTTATTGTTGTAACTGAATTATTATTTCCCCATCTTTCATTTGTTTTCTGTCAGTATGACTGTAGCAGAACATATCCTCTTCTACTCGCTGTTGAAAGGCCGTCCAATAGCAGAGGCCCAGGAGGAGGTGGAGAACATGCTGCAGGATCTGGGTCTTCCCCAAAAGAGAGATGAACTGACCCAGAACCTCTCAGGTCTGTAAAGATGCTTCTTCATCCCCCCCACAAAACAGCTGCAAAGTACTTTTTTTTAAAAAAGCTGGTGTGCAGGATGCAGGTGTATGTACAGTTGTATGTACAAATGTATTCATGCTTACTACCACACAAACCACACACACAATGATATGTGCGCTGTCAGTACTTTATGATGTTCTAATTCAGGGGGCATGCAGAGGAAGTTATCTGTTGCCTTGGCGTTTGTTGGTGGGGCCAAGGTGGTGATCCTGGATGAGCCCACTTCAGGGGTGGACCCCTACTCCAGGCGCTCCATTTGGGACCTGCTGCTCAAATACCGTGCAGGTAAGACTGATCCTTGCTGGCTAGAAGAAGGTATAGAACCCTAATGTCATGGTGCTGTGGAGGCCTTGCCCCCTCAGATAGACACACACAAGTGTTTTCCAATCCCAAAAGACAAAAAACTGTCTTATATTATGCTCTATATGAAATCATTATGCACTTCCAGTTAGACGCCAAATGTGTTGTGAGTCGCCATGGACACCATCCATCTTTTAAAAACAGGTAGCAGTTCATACTGCTATTGTGTTATTTGTATTATTTAATTATTATTATTCATTTTTGTCCCATTAACACAACGGTGTATCTGTAATAACTGCCAAACATGTGTAGTCAGCTAGGTGTCTGGCAGGAAAATAGATAATTAAGTGAATATAATGTATTAGATATTAGTATGCTTAATATTCTTACCTTCTAATTATGAATTAGGTGTCATTATCAGGTTTCCTTGCCAACTACTTTTAAACCTTGCATATAAACCGATTAGAAGAGATCTGGGTTGAAAATAATTATAAACAAAGTAGCAGTGTAGCTTGCCATGCTATATTACATGACATGTAGAGGTGAGATGATGAACAAACCTGACAGGCTTGTCTAGTCAGGCCAAAAATAATTCAACCTGGGTCCTGCACCAGATGCCACATTCAGGCCAGCTCAGCTGCCTTAATCTTGACGATCTGGATTGAGCTAAAAAAAGAAAGATTGCCCTAAATCAGAATCATCAAACATCTATCCTTCTTCCATGTGTCTCTATTTGCCCGTTCCTCATCATCCCTCTCTGTCTCCCGTTGCAGGGCGCACAGTGATCATGTCCACCCACCACATGGATGAAGCTGACCTGCTCAGTGACAGGGTGGCTATCATGTCTCAGGGCCGCCTCCACTGCTGCGGTTCCCCCATCTTTCTCAAGAACTGTTTTGGCGCTGGCTTCTACCTCACTCTTGTACGACGAATGAAACAAAATACTCCAAAGGTGCGAGCTTGGAGCTTTGTGTGTGTTTTTGTGCATTAGGTTTTATATGGTCCAGAGTGGTAGCTTTAGAAGTGGAATGATGAATTTGGGTTGAAGATGTAGCTATTATAGTGCTAGAATTGAATTCTTATCTGGCTAGAAGAGTATATGAAACAGCATTTAGTGATTTGTATGTTAATGAGTCCAGAAATACACGAGTATATACAATATATTATGGTTTCTGATAACATTTTGTCCTGCAGGCCAGCTGTGATCGTACAGATGATTGCTCCTGTACATGTTCAAAGTGTTCAAAGTTTAAAGTGGACCAGGAAGAGAGCCAGCCTCAAGACAGACAGATGGATGGTAGGTTCCATTATTTTGTTATTGTAATTTGAGAGATCACTGTGTTATGCCAAGTTCATGTCAATCTCCATGAACCTAAATTAATATTGCAATAGAGCACAATTCCTTTGTCTCTTTTGCACTGGATTGTAGTCAGTCTACTTATTGTAGCTGCTGCCATCACACCTAGAAACTCCCTACTGACTGTACTCAATGTACTACTGTAGACCTTTTAAAGGTCAACATCAGTTTTGCTCAACCAATGCTGTATTGTTTTTGTTGCTTTGTCTGCTGTTAAGCAAAATCATTCCCCACCTCTCATCTCCAGGTAACATGGAAAACATCACAGCCCTGATCCACCATCACGTGCCAGAGGCTCGTCTCATCGAGGCCATTGGCCAGGAGCTGACCTACTTGCTGCCAAACCAAAACTTCCAGCCCAGGGCCTACGCTAGCCTCTTCAGGGAGCTGGAGGAAACCCTGGTGGACATTGGCCTCAGCAGCTTTGGTGTGTCCGACACATCGCTGGAGGAGGTGCATGGAAATAATAACACATTAAATGGGGGCATCTGTAGTAATTACATTGCTTTGTATTTACCAACTACATGCAATTGAGATTCATTAGGAAAATGAAAAAAAGGTTATTTATGTTTATAAATGTACACTTTAGTCCCAGGAATAAAAAAAATGAGGCAATAGATCAAACTGACAATTACCCTGAATAACACAGATTATGATTTATATTACAAGTACAAACTACATTTACATTTTTTGTGCTAAACGGCAATTTGATAGCAAGGAGAGTTTTATTGGGACAATCTGTCATACAGACTCTTCCTGACATTCACCTTTACAGTGATTAGGCTCCGTTACATGAGGCTTTGTAGTGAAGAGCATCTGTTAATCTTGGATCCTGACAATAAAAATAAGCTATTTCTTTGTAGATTTTCCTAAAGGTCACTGCTAATGGGAATGCAACCAACAGGAAATGTATACCAGGTAAAAAAAAATCTACTAAGTTTTTGTAGCACTTTTCCTTAAGTTGTCTTTCTCGTGCTGTTGATTTGTTGTGTGTCTGAATGTATAGTTGTAGCTCTCGTAGCCCCCTAATGTGGACTACATCCTTTGTTTTCCATTCTCTAACTTTCTTAGACAAGAAATCATTGCAACAGATCTGTCGAGCTAGTCTCTGTGGATTCAACAGAGTGGCAGTTGATATGGAACCACCAAAAGGTGACATTCAGCTTTAACAGCTCTGGACAAATGCTGTTGTGGGAAAAGCAAATTGATTTATGTGATTTAAGAGGGTTTACAGAACATAGTGTATCATAAAATGAAACCATTCAACCTTCCTTCGTTGAAAAACAAGAATAAGTGAAGGTCAACTTAGAAGTTGATACATTTGCAAATGCCCTCTAATTTCAACTTGCAAGTGTTCGATGAGAAGATTGATACCACTCGCATGTCTTTCCAGTAAATATGAGGATACAGCCAGTAGCTGGTTAGTTTAGCCACCGACTGTTAGCTGGTATAGTTCTTTCCTTAATCTCAGCATAAAACTGTTTGTGTATTGTAAAGTTATTATTCCCAAATAATGCACCCTGTAAAGGCACAACGTAACATTTCTGCACTTCTTTTTTTGTTGTTGAATGTATTTAACAAACGCAATATAACAAAATGAGTAAGAGCTGCTAGCAGGCAGTTTTTGGGGGTTACTTTTCGATAGAGCAAGGCTAGCTGTTTTCTCCTGTTTCCAGTCTTTGTGCTAAGCTAAGATAACCGACTGCTGGCACTAGCTTCATATCTATTGTACAAACACAATGTGCAATCAATCTTTTCATTGAACCCACCGCAAGAAAATGAATGAGCATATTTCCCAAAATGTCAAACTATTGCTTTAAACATTCTTTAATTCATTCCTGAAAACATGCTTTGGCAAATGTGTTTTTCCTGACAACAGTGTAATGCAGATAACTTATGCTTGGTGATGTAGGCTATTCATGATACATATATATTTTGTTCCGGAGCTTTCACTGGCACACTAGTAACATGTTAAAATGATGAACCACATCCCTGAGGCTAGTAGAACACTGATGGTAAATGCTTTTTGATCAGTGTTCACAGAAGTCGTGCTTGGCTTGCTTGCTGGCCTCTTTAATCTAGCATGTACACTCCCTGTGCAAGTAAGACTGTGCAACTTGACTTAAGCTCTATATTCCAGAGACAGATGGGGCTTTGCACACCAATGGCCAGGGCCCATGTGATGTCCCAGGTACTGCAGGCAGGGGATCCCACCAGGTCAGAGGGCTGTCTCTCACCATCAAACAGTTCTTTGCTCTGCTGATCAAGAGGTTGCATCACGCAACACGCTCCTACAAAGACTTCTTTGCCCAGGTAACCTTGCTATAATTGATCAAACCATGGACTAATGCAGCACTGTAAGTAATATTGATAGCATTTCATGTTTTAAGAGTTGCTATATAGGATGTTGTACTTGTATTTACTGAGATCTACATTTGAAAACTAGGCTGGTAATGGGGTATACTCATAGTTACTTGCCGCATTATATTGCTATTCAGTTTGAGTTGAGTATCCAACTACCAGGGCCTTGATAGTTGCATATTTTGCATATGTAGTTGCATATTTTGCCTGTTTTTTAAATGGCAGTTATGTATCTGTCGTTGGTAGATTGTGCTACCAGCCAGTTTTGTTTTCCTGGCACTGACCTTCACGCTGATCGTTCCACCTTTCGGAGAGTATCAAAGTCTGACTCTCAGTCCCTGGATGTATGGGAGACAGTATACCTTCTTCAGGTGGGAATAATGGACATGAGGTCACCTAGCACTATTTAGCTGTTATGAGGAGACTTGCTAATTCATTGAGATCAGTACAATACTTTCTATTGAATTGGACAAAAATGTTTCCAGAGACACCTGATTTTTCTGATTTTGTCCATTGCAGTAATGAGCGTCCTACAGATGCTCAGATGAGATACTTTGGTGAGGTGCTGTTGAACAAGCCTGGCTTTGGGACTCGTTGCATGGCGGATGAACCACTGGAGTGAGTATCCTTCACAAATTTAGATCATTTTTTACCCAGACTATGCTCTTTGCTGTCTTGTTTAACTACATCAGTCATTTTTTCCCACCGGTAGAGATTTCCCATGTAACAACATCACCACGGAGTGGGAGATGCCCCTGGTAAACCCTGCTCTGATAGATATGCTGGCCAGCCCAAAATGGAACTTCCTCCGACCATCTCCAAACTGTCAGTGCAGCACACTCACCAAACTCACCATGCTCCCCGTGTGTCCTGCAGGAGCTGGAGGCCTGCCACCTCCACAGGTAGGTGGTTGGCTCACTAATATTGAAAACGGCCACAATAAACGTATACACACACACACACAGACACCCACTATCAACCCTCGCAGTGCATTCTGTATTGTGCATTGAACCTCTGTATCAGAAATCATACATTTGGAGGTCCACCATTGCTGATGAGTTTCTCATGTTAAATATACACTGTGTGTTATTTGGTGTATTAGAGGATCCAGTCAACAGGAGATGTTCTCATGGACCTAACAGGCAGAAACATCTCTGACTACCTGGTGAAGACCTACCCCAGCCTCATCAGAACCAGGTATGAGATTCTGCGCACCGATTCAAAAGGAAGAACTTACTCTCTTGTCCAAAAAGTAAATACTGAATGCAAACTGAGATGTTACTTTATCAAAAATCACAGATTTACTATACATTCTCTCCTCCATACTGATCTTAACTTTTAGAATGTTGAAATAAATTATAGTCGCATAAAAAGAGAAAAACTATAATTCTTCAAAAAGGTTTATCCAAGATGTGAACATGTAACAAAAGAATGTACAGTATTGTTAATGTAAAAGTACAAAAGTGTTAATTTTAGTAGTATTTTTGTAAAGTTGAAATGTTTATCTCTTTCAGCTTGAAGAGCAAATATTGGGTGAACGAACAAAGGTAATTTCACTTTTTTATCTAGCTTTATTGTCGGATTACAGTTGGGTCCAAATAGGGCTATCTTATAAGCATTTTGAAATATATTACATGGACGGATGTGTTATGTGTGGTGGTGCAGTGCTCCCTCCAGTGGTTGTTATGGTCTGGTACAGCTTTGGGCTTGAGTAGCTGGAGATGTCAGCAGGGTTTTCTCTGTGATGTCCAGGTATGGAGGTATATCAGTGGGAGGACAGCTTCCTGTTTTAGAGCTGCAGCCAAAGACCATCCAGGATCTAGCAGCACAGCTGGGACGACTGCTCAATGTTACTGGGGTATGGCTTTAAAATGCAAAATGATGTGTATGCTTATGTCTTTGTGCACTTTTATCCTGGTCTCCTGGCTTTTCTGTGATTTGTTTTTGGAATTGGGCCTTCAATTGTTGGTTGCAGGGCAATTGCTCCAAACAAACGCTGAAGGACATAGGAATATTCCTCCGGTACATGGAGACTCGAGACAATGTCAAGGTCAGTCCAATAAAGCCTCACCATCAGGATGAAACCTTCATCACTGTGATCCATCTGCCTCATTGACTGTTCATAATTTTCTCAAAAGTAAATGCTATAGTTAATAGATGACATGTCTGTGTTATTACCATTATACATTTATTTAATCTTTCAACAGGTTTGGTACAATAACAAGGGCTGGCATGCCATGGTTTCTTTCATGAACGTGGCCAACAACGCCATCCTCCGCGCAAACCTGCCCAAAGGAGCTAAACTGGACAAATATGGAATCACTGCCATCAACCACCCTCTCAACCTCACCAAGGAGCAGCTCTCTGAGATCACTGTGTGAGTGACCAATGGCTGGACATGTATCCAATTACATTTCAAAGTCTGACACTTTTCCAGGAGATTGCAAGGAAAAGTAAGGAGTTTCTATAGTGTCACAAGGGTGATCCAGTCAGGTTTTTTTGTTTTTTAAAATGTTCCTCTGCCCTTTCCCCAGCCTGACCACCTCAGTGGATGCAGTGGTGGCCATCTGTGTCATCTTTGCCATGTCCTTCGTTCCAGCCAGCTTTGTCCTCTATTTAATTCAGGAGAGGGTCACCCAGGCCAAACACCTGCAGTTTGTCAGTGGTGTCAGTCCATTGGTTTACTGGATGGCCAACTTCCTCTGGGACATGGTACAGTGACCCTATTACATGAAACAATGATGTTTATAAGAACAACCAAGGTAAAGACACCCACATGTCAAAAGGCTTTCTGCTCTTCATGAGCATTGTTTTTATTGTTGTTTCTCCAGTTGAATTACACCATCAGTGCAGCGATGGTGGTGGAAATATTCATCTTTTTTGATAAGAAGTGCTACACCTCTCCAACCAACCTCCAACCACTTATTTCCCTGCTTATGCTTTATGGGTAGGTATTTGTCTTTCTAAAGCTCTAAATGTATTTGTTCAGTCTTTTTCTAACAACAAAGGATGTACAATGGGGGCCAAACTATAAAGCTGAATTAAAATATCCTAGCCTTGCTTCTGAGTTGACACTGTCGATAACCTTTGCCAATAAATATTGCATATTTTGTGCCAATATGCAATATTTTCACATTCTTGTCATGTAGAAAAGCAACATAATTAAATGTCTGTAAGCTCTGTAAGTCTGTTAGCTTTACTGGGTCTGTTCTATTTCGAAATATTGACAAAATCAAGAACAAATGATCTTTCCATTTAAATGAAATTTAAAGCCGAATGCTTGAATTGATTCTACAACAACTGGCTGATTTTTACAACGAGGTAATACAGGATTTACTACCCTTTTTCTTTCTGTTCCCACAATGATCAGTTGTTTGGCTGGCTTGATTGGTTTTGACACTGGACACATGGATATTTTCAGATGCCTCAAGTTTACACCAAAGCTCACGATAACTACCGACACACCCAGCCCAGTGCCTGCAACAGTCAAAATATCAGCTTTGATATATGCTATAAAATCTATACTTTTACACTGCACATGCATATGTATACATATTACAAAATTTGTATCCTGTTTTTTTGACAGTAATGCTCAAAGCTGGTTTGCGCTTCAGAGAATTGTGCTTAACTGATGCTCTTTTTGATCTCTTTCTCTTTTAGATGGTCTGTGACACCCATGATGTACCCCATGTCCTTCATATTCAGTGTCCCCAGCACAGCCTACGTCTCTTTGTCATGTATCAACCTCTTCATTGGCATCAACAGCAGTGCCATCACCTTCATCCTGGACCTTTTTGAGAGCACCACAGTAAGACCACAGGGCGTGTCTCTGTAAATCCCATCTCCCATGCCTCTTCCATATCACCACATCATCCTAATTTGGATTTCTGTTCAGGCTATGTACAAGTTGAACCAGCTGTTAAAGACTGTGCTGCTCATCTTCCCCCATTACTGCCTGGGCCGAGGTCTCATAGACATGGCCATGAACCAGGCTGTTACTGATATCTACGCTCGTTTTGGTAAGTACACACAGGTACTGTTACACCTCACAGACCAGCCTCCAGCTGTCCGCCACCATCTCAACACTCTGAATGAATGTTGGGTCACTGGCTGCATCACAAATCTGATTGCTTACATGTGCCAACAAGGCCCAAGCCAACTGCAGAGTTGTAACACACTCAAGACTCCACTTTTGAACCAAACGCTCTGCAACACATTATGTAACAGTGAAGAATAACTCTCGGAAGTTGAAAGGACTAGATGTGAATTAATACAATACAATTACAATCACCAATTTGACTGAAAGATATATTCAAGATAAACTATTCTAAGATTGTATTGAAACTTCATTATGTAAATGAAAAAGTGTGAAAGTGTGACTGAAAGGTATGTTATGTGTTTCATCAGGTGAGGACTACAGTCCAGACCCCTATAACTGGGACTTTATTGGGAAGAACCTATTTTTCATGGCTGTTGAGGGATTTGTCTATTTCATCCTAAACATTTTGTTCCAGTATCGCTTCTTCATGGATCACTGGTAAGTGTAGTAGTGCTTGGATTAAGAAACACAATTTGCCAGATGTACTTAAGTAATTGCTCCTTAAAAATGACAATGTGTGTAATAAAATTCCAAGATAACACATTCTAATTTGTGATGTGACCGCTGCATAGAATGACTAGAAGTTGATTCACTGAATTTAAATTTTTCTATTGGCAGGATACCAGATCGCCCAAAGCCTCCTATTTTGGACGAAGATGTAGATGTGGCAGAGGAAAGAGAGCGACTCTATAGGAGTGAAAAAACAAATGACATTTTACGCATACGAGACCTATCCAAGGTGAGACATTTGTCTTTGGACAAAATGCTAAAATTGATGATCAAAAAAAGATTTCACACTAAAGAATATACTTGCATTTTTGTTTTCATCTCACCTTACTAGACATACACAGGAACAATCATCCCTGCAGTGGACCAAATCTGTGTTGCAGTATCGCCTGGAGAGGTTTGTGTGGTTAAACCGATGCAATTTTCTCCACAGAGGAAGCATTCTGGTCACTTCATTCTTCATCTATCATGTTTTCTCTCTTAACCCTCTGCAGTGCTTTGGTCTACTGGGGGTGAATGGAGCAGGGAAGACCACGACATTTAAAATGTTGACTGGAGACATTGATGTCACCTCAGGAGCAGCATCAGTTGCTGGTCACAGGTTAGTAATATATTATTTTTACATATAGCAACTAACAAATATGTAATTTGATAGACATTTTAACGCTTGTAATCAGCATTCTCAAGTGTTTTCCCCTAAATCTTTAGCATTTTATCCAACATCCTGGACGTCCACCAGAACATGGGATACTGCCCACAGTTTGATGCCATAGATGAGCTGCTGACAGGTAGAGAACATCTGCACCTCTACGCCCGCCTCCGTGGAGTTCCTGAGTCGGAGATCAGCCGGGTGAGATGCAGCTTTTGCCAGGAAACAACAGTTGTACAGAGCACTGTGAAATGATCAATGTGATGACTGTATCTTATATATAATGTTTGTGTGTAAAATGAACACAGTCCACGAGCCTAACTTGTTAACTATCGGGCACCCCTTGTGATTATGTCACTTAAAAAAGAAAGACGAATACAACAGGTGATATCTATATTTGCATTGCAAGCAGAGTAAAGTAGCACATCCTTTCACTGTAAGCATTAAGAAAAAAATGAGCCGGTCTGATGAAGAGAGGAGCCTAGGGGGGCATTAAAGCAGCAATATAATTTCAATAATGCCAACATTTGGACACAGAAGAGATACTAGCAATCAGCCATTATGATCAGCTAGTCATAATGTAATACTGTTGTTCAAAGAACGCAACAAGTCCCGGTAGAAACCCTGTGTATTTGGAAACTACATAGTGTGCATAGTGTCGTCTAAATCCATAAATCTGACACATTTGGTTTGATTTAATTATAACAGGAGGCACTTACAGTATCCTCCTTATGCTCAGGTTGCAGAGTGGGCCATCCAGAAGCTGGGTCTGTCAGAGTATGTAGGCCAAAGTGCTGGAACCTACAGTGGAGGCAACAGGAGGAAACTCTCCACAGCCATCGCCATGATTGGCTGCCCCGCACTGGTGCTGCTGGTGAGGCGCACACTTATGACAGTGCTTGGTTTGGATTAGAGGTTTAGGATGGGGAACGGGGATAGGTGATAGGCAAGATGCTAGATGTTTCTGTGTGTAAGTTAATGTATTTGTTGTTACTATTACTGTGTATTAGGATGAGCCCACAACAGGTATGGACCCTCTGTCCAGACGCTTTCTGTGGAACTCCATCATGAGTGTTATCCAGGATAGGCGAGCTGTGGTCCTCACCTCACACAGGTAAACTCTCTGGTGTGGGTGTTTCACTGTGTGTGTTCATGCATATTTATGAGCTCTAATTTCGCCATCTGTCTTTACAGTATGGAGGAATGTGAGGCGCTGTGTACCCGCTTAGCAATTATGGTTAATGGATCCTTTAAGTGTTTGGGAACCATTCAGCACCTTAAGTACAAGTAAGTGATTTTACGTCATCCCATATCACGTATAAAATTTCTAAATATATTTAAATTTCTGTAACATTCATGTAACAATTAAACATAAATCCAATCATATTAGCATTCTACGAAATTGCCGATTTTGGATTTATTCATTTGTCTCACATCAATGTTAACGTAGGTTTGGTGATGGCTACGTGGTGACCATGAAGATCAGGGCGGCTAAGCCCGGGTGTGCTCCAGATCTGAACCCTGCCGAAGCCTTCATGGAGAGCACCTTCCCTGGCTGCATCCAGAGCGAGAAACACCACAACACTCTACAGTACAAGATCTCCTCCTCCTCCCTCGGGAGGGTCTTTCAAATGGTCCTGGCTAACAAAGACAAGCTCAAGATAGAGGACTACTCGGTGTCACAGACCACTCTTGACCAGGTAAATAGATATGGGAAAACATGACGAATTATGAAATGGGAATTTAACAGGGGTTTACATTTATTCCTTTCACGCTTCTTTTAGGATGATCAGATGGCTCAGTCAACCAGTCAAATTAGTCAAATTGGGAATAACTCACTATTTCTTTACTTTTAGCCGTGCTAACCTGTCTCTACGCAGCTGAAACACAGCTATGCCGAAATACAACCTCACAGAGCCACTTGCATTATATTTCATTTCATTTTTTGATTAGCTCTTTTACTTGATGGATATTGAGAATTTCTCATTATACGTCATCTTCCAACTTAGTTCAAACTAATCTTGCTACGTCGGCAACAGGCATGGCTGGAGGCATTATGTGTTGGGGTTGTCTGTCCGGTCTTCTCCCGTTAACATAATATCTGAGAATATCTAAGTGGAACTTCTTCAAATTTGGCACAAACATCCACCTGGACTCAAGGATGAACTGATTACATTTGGTTGGTCAAAGGCCACTGTGAAGCCAAACAACTAAAGTAAACAAAGGCTTTGAATATCTTTGAATATTTCTCACTGAAGCTTCAAAGCCCTCAATATGGTATTAGGTACAGTCCTATAGTTATGTCATAAAATACCAATTTAAAGTACCATAAAACTGCCGTACTATATTTGATGTTATCAAAATGTTAATAATGTTAATGTAAATAATAATAAAACATCATTAAAAAGTCATAGACAGTATATCATAAAAAAGTCATAGTATAGTATTTCATAAAAAATGTCATAATATAGTATATCATACAAATAATATAGTATAGCTTGATCCTAATGTTTCTATGTACTTACTTGTAGGTTTTTGTGAATTTCGCCAAGCAACAGTCAAGAGAGGATGACACCATTGTGTTGCATCCAAAAGCTGCTGGAGCACAGCGATATATTGAAGCCACACCCTTCAAGTCTTTGGAGAAGTGAACTTATCTCAATGAGCCCAATTGGAAGACATTCTTTGGTTTTCAATTCATTTTAGAAGCCGCTCTGTTGAAAGAATGCGCCCTATGCGGTATGTATGTGTGCTTCCAAGGACTGAAAGTTAGTTGGCAAAACTTTCTCCTCAAATGAAACAAAGTAGAAGATTCTCGACAGTGTCATCATGATGTCCTGCCTGGTAGAGACAAGCGACTGGTGCATGATCAGTTTGAGGATGAACAGGTTTTCTTATCTGCATTTGGAGCCTTTGGAATGGGCCAGTCTTTGTTGATCTATTGTGTGGTGTTAGGCCTTGAAAGGCAGTCTGTGAATGAGGCAGCAAATGGGACATGACACACGTCATGTTTGACTGATGATTCGACATGTGGCAATACTTTGCTTTTCTAGTAAATGGGGTTAGTGGGCTTTAAATTTGGAAAGTGTGGAGCATTTGTTGTGCCTGCTATATGTTCCACGTTCTGCTCACCTTGTAGGCCTTGCAAACTAAATGAAACAGCTTGAGATTTATGACAAGCACCATGACTTTGATTGATGACATAAAGTTATAAATCGGGTTTTAATGGGAATGTGAAGAAATCATAGGTCCTGTGTGTTTTTTTGCTTCAGTTGCCAAGCAAGATAATCTTTTTTTGCCTTCTGTAGATGGGTGTAATAAGCACTCAGAGAAGCATAGCCGTAGCACTTTATTGAGGCAGCTTTCAGCTTCATAATTCTTACTAAGATGTTCTGCTAGTGCAATACAACTAATGATTTTTACAAAGTCCTCCTGCTGCTATGGAATCATTTTGATATTGTGTGATATTTTCTTGCCACCAATGTCTTTCCAGTCTATGCGCTTTATCATTTATATATTCAACTTTGATCTGCATTCCACCAACACCTGGTGTCATTGCACAAAAGTGATGTTTCTGAGAGGGGCATCACGTCAAATAAAGTACATTTTTTTCCGGAAGATGTGGCCCTTTTTTCTTGAGACATTCTGTTTGATTTGTTTTACAGGAAAATTGCTTGAGATTACTCACATTCACATTTGTACAAAACAGTTTTTGACAGTTTAATGAAACCTGAGATTAGACAGTAAGGGCTGAAGAACAACAGCAATGATCACTGACTATTTGATAAGCCCTCTACACATTAATGACAGCAGTTACACTTCTACAGTATAGTTTCCTTTTCTCTGAAGAACACAATCTGAGATGTATGGTGGCTTAATATTTGCATAATTAAATGTCTGCTTTATCAGCTTACCTCCTGAGAGCTTAAAAGTGATGTTGCACTTTCAATTGGATGCCATGACATTTTAAATTCTAATCTGTTAGATTGCTTGGACAGGCACTTCATTATGACCTAGAGTATGTTTTATTTCTTTCACTTAGCCTGAAAAGTGTATCAGTGCAGTAAGCATTCATAATTCAAAAGAAGTGGCACAACCTGTAGATTAATAAGTCATCTTGCAATGAGAACTATTCACTTGTTTGAATAAGGGTTGCTAAAATGCTGAGGTGCCATTTTCAACCTTAAGTCACGTCCTGAAAGAGCCAAATATAAAAAAAACATGGTGTAACCAATGTTAACACAAAATAGTCTATGGCAGCAGTGAAGATATATCTAATATCATTAACTTTAAATCACAATGCCAAATCAAACTCCCATGAAGAAACTAAAACCCATTGTTTCAAATAAACAAATGACCCCAGCTATGTTTAAATACTCCAGTATATTGCTATAATATTATCACTCTCATTTCCACTCCTAGTCCTCAGTTTATAGATATAAAAAACTTGCATAATGCTGGCCTCAGCAGCAGCAAACCTCTTTGTTTTAGTGAAAAACACTTGTGGTGAGTGAATATACACGCGGTATATGCTACAATAGTTCCTGTTTTGATCTCTATCAGAGAATCAGGGGGATAATGGCCATCCGGAGGCTGGGATAGTCCTTGAACTCTCTGCTGTAGGCTCTGTGCTTCCCTTTGGCCCAGATGGTCATCTGAATGAACCCCAGTAATGTGTAAAACGCCACTGGAATACAAACCATTGAAGTATTAAAACAAACACATTTTGGTGCAGTAAGTGGATTTATATCAACAGGAATGTAATGTGCTGTACATACCTGGCAGACACTGGGTCATAATGGAAAAGCCCACCCAAGCTCCAACCTATGGTATGTGTCAAATAAACAGGCAGGCAGAGAGGTAAACACACAAGTATGGTTGACATTCATTGCCATGATGAATGACTATAAATGCTTTCTATTACCTCATACGTGTAATTTGGACAGGATACAAAGAAAAATAGCCATGTGAAGGGGTTCTTTGTTGGCTCAGGAAACCGTCTGCCCCTGGATCCTGAGAAATGGTTTCGTGAAAAATGTATGATTAAGTTAATAATAGAACTTATATAATAATCCATATCCATGTTTCCATGATGGATCAACCACAATAGTGTTAGCATGGAGTACTGATCAAATGGGAACAAATGAATGGTTTAAGATGGTTTTAGTAATTTTATCACACAGCATCTAAACTGATGGATTGGACAATGTCTTCAAAACTTTGTGAATTCCTCCTTTAAGTAGTGTGGAAGTAAACAGAATAAAAACTTACCCTCTCCTCTGAGATTATTAAGAGTCAAGTGAATGGAGAAGTTTCCCAGCTCACACATCTGGATCAGAAATAAGCATTTCACACCTTACTGTCATACATGCATGTGCACTTAATGCAAGTTGGTCTTGAGTGAATACCGCTATACGTACCACAAATATGACTAATGCATAGTTGACTTGTAGTTCTCCATATGCTGTGAAGAGAGATAGGCTGGTGTTCAAAAGCTGCAGAAAATTGTGTGTGCGTGCGTGTGTGCGTGTGCGTGTGCGTGTGCGTGTGCGTGCATGGGCTGACTTACATGGAGGTGTGTAAAGAGGGTGGTTGATATAGTAGGCCAACCAAGCTGAGAAACCCCAGTAATAGACACAATTCTGAGAGAGGGAACAAACAGATGTATGAATATATGAAAAATAAATAAATGATATGATGTACAATGAACCTGTCAATTGAACTTAACATGTTCTTACTTTGATACAATTTCTACTTTTTAATTACTAAGACAAACAATAGAAGACCTATAGTAACTCTCCTCATCAGGACACTGCACTGAGACTGTTGTAAGCAGCATTCTGTATCAGAGGTTGTCCTGAGGCTAAAATCAGTACCACAACAGCTTGCATGGGACAGGGAAAAGGGGCTACACATTGAGAAAGAGTTGAGCACATTATCAGAGGCTCTTCTTTTCAAGGGTATAGTCATGTCCTCACCCTGACTATCGTCCTGAGAGGCATGGTCCCATGGGAGAAACGATGCACAAAGATAGTCTCTATCAACCTCTTCATATAGTGGAAGGTGTGACAGGCAAAGGCTAGTCTGAGAGACAGAGAGGTGAGGATGAGGTAGGAAGTACAAGTATGCACATTTAACTCAGGCGCTTACATTCTTGTTGTAGTGTGCAACTTCACCGCACTATTTTATGCAGCAGATTTAAAAGTTGAAATGAGTAAAGATTAAATTAAAATGATCCACGAGTGACAAAGTGGGTCACTGTTGCAACAACACTTTTGTGATTCAGCAAAGAAAGTGCAACCTACATTAAATAATAGAACACACTGGAATAATAGAAACATGCGTAGCTCGATTCAAGACCACAATATCGAGAATAATTGTATAAATGACTGAGGAGTTATGATACAGTATAAAAGATGTCAAAACAAAAATGGTGGCAATAGTTAAAACTCCTTTTTTGTAAGGTTTCCTTGAGGTAGGCTACTACAATAAAATGACAAACCCTAAGGGAGAGAGTGTAGATCAATAAGCACATCAACATGAATAGAAGAGATTGTCCAAACCATCCTATAACAGTATAGCATCAAATATTGATTTTTTTTTTCAAAAGTTATATTATCTCATGTCGGTGTAGATGGTACACTGACAGGAGATAATGCAGTTAGTTTTCAGATGCTGATTTCATTGTACAGAGACCTTTACTCCACAATAGATGTAATTCCATATGTAGTGAAGCATGCAGTAAAAAACACAACATCAAAGACTTAATGAATACTAATTATTAAAGAATAGGTCCACTTTTTGAAAAAAACGCTCATTCCCCTTTTGAGAATTAGATGAGAAGATTAATAGCACTTTTATGTCTGTATGATAAATATGAAGCTACAGCAAGTAGCCAATTAGCTTAGCTTAACACAACAACTGGAAACAGGGAGAGATGGATTCCCTGGATCTGTGCAAAGGGAAAAAAATCTGCCTATGAGCACCTCTGAAGCTCACTAATTTACATGTTATCTCATTTATTTAATATGCACAAAAAAGTGTTTTATGCTGGTCATGTACCAGACTAGTTGATGGCTAGCCAGGCTAGCTCTTGACCCTTTTTTCCAATCTTTCTGCTAAGCTTAAGCTACGCTAACCAGCTACAAGAGGGGTATCAATCTTCTCATCTGTCCTGACAAGAAAGTGAATATGCATATTTTCTAAACACATGGAAGTAGACTTGCCTACTGTCTGCAGGTTGAAACCCGCAGCCTGTAGAAACCTGCGCTATAGTTGGAAGTTTATTTTTTCCACTTACCTGACAACAGGATGAGGACTGGAGGTAAAGGCATACTTGTATGAGTAAATGCACGGTACTCGAAAATAGAAGAGGAGGTAGGTGAGAAGTGGCCCAATGCACTCTGTAAGAAACACCTGGAAACAAGAGGAGATACAAAGTTAACACTTCATACTATCTTACTACTGTGGAGCCCATATATATATATACATATTCTCTCCATGACACTTTCCAGGCTCTATACTCTGTACTTTACTGACATTTTTATACCTTGAGATATCTTGAACCAATGATGAATCACTTGATTGATATAGTCTTGTCATTACAAACAAGAAATCAGCCAGCTGCTCCCAGAATAAACTACCCCAATATATTATGTCAGCCGACTCTAAGTATATAAACTTACAGTTCCAGACACTGATCTCTTTGTTCAGCTTTCTCAGTGCTGTTACATCAGTAATATTTGGGTGTACTCTTCTTACCATGGTCCAACCTAACTGTGGACCAAGATCTCTGAAGTACATCGTGGCAGTAGTCCCAACAGGTAGATTCTGCAAGACTTCCTCGTCTCTGAGTGATTTTTCCTCTAAAAAGAAGGAAGAAAAAAACCACTGGCAAATATTGTATGTACAAATTCAACTTTAACAGAAATTGTACTATAAATAGTTCTGCTATCCGGTGGAAATCATTGTCTTTAGACTATCAAGCTTTGTAGAATTAAGAAATCACCATATTGACAGAATTCCAAATAGCAGTCATACTGAATTTCATTATGAATATGCACATTTAAGCAGTCGAGTGCGAAGCATCGTGGCTTAAAGAGTGTTTCTAATGAATGTGTAATCAGCTTTTCAGCACACGTTCTTTCTACCTGCAGCTCACAGGGTCACGGATAATATATCGTGCTAATTGGATGACATTTTTAGAATATCATCAGGGAACTGGCCCAGATGGCTTTTAACCAAAGTCTGTGCTTTTTATTGACAAGATAACCCTCATAGTCCATTCAAAGGCCTGCAACATTACCTACCTCATGTAAGGTCTCTCTTCATGTACTTAATGTGCTGCATTTGCCTTTACTGTTTTAATTAGGTTAAAATGAATGAAAAATGATTAACATCAAACCTTTTCTAGTGAAAATAAAGGAAGAACAGGCAGTGTTTCCACGGTAATGGTGGCTATGTAATGATTCAGGGTGCTTTTTAAGGCTTTTATTCCACTCCAGAGTGAAGGTCATTGCAAATGTTATTGAACATTCTGGGTGATTTCATTTCAAAATCTCCCATTCAATTGATCATATCTAGGTTTTATTCAAGATGTCATCAGTATTAGGCTTGTGGAGTCATTAGGCCTGAGATTACATAGGATGCATTTTCCGGTTATTTCAGTAGCTTTGCTGGATCTCTTCTGAACTCTGCTGACATGTCTCATGCCACAAATTGCATCAGTATCACATGACAAAACAGAAGCGCTTTGTCCGATGGGACATATACATTTCTCAAAAAATGCCGTTGAATTTCTGCACACCTTTATCACAGTCGACTCTTTATAAACAACTAAAGCATAACTGTCCCTTGTCCATTTGTATTCTACTTAACTTAATGCATGTGCTTACTTCAGATTTGCTCTCTAATGATTATTACAGCTGCATAGAAACAAGTTTTGTGTTACACAAGACATTTATAGCTGCGTTTTGCAGAAAAAGAAATCTAACATAATTGCTTTTAAGTCAAAGTATAAACACACTAAAGACTTTAAAAAAGATCTTGGAATCATGATGCTAAATCACATTATGGGACTACAACAGCATCATATTCCCACACAATAGATTGTCCTATCCTGGTGAAATAAGTAAAAGCCTACAAACAAAACATAAACTCTACTCTAGTAGCAAGAACACCTCCTCTTTTATTTTGTACAAAGCATCAAACACTGGATGGTAAATACACGAATGCTGTCTGCATTTTACTGATACCACCATGAAGTATTTGTGGCTGATGAAGTCCAAATTGTTCAGTATTAAACATAAATAGCTACCACCCACTGCAATTTGGAGCCTAGTTGCCAAGTGCAGCTTCAATGTTGTTTATGCGACACTAATACAATCAAATATAGTAAATTATCACAATATGGCTACTTACTGGCATCAAGCATCAGGGCCTGTCTTGCTGGATACCAGTGAGGATCTGAGCAGAACAAAAACATGCGCACGAACACACACACACACACGCACACACACACACACACACACACACACACACACACACACACACACACACACACACACACACACACACACACACACACACACACACACACACACACACACACACACACACACACACACACACACAGAGATATACAGGGTTGGATAGAGCTGGCATTGCACACACAGATTTTGGCCTCAAGCCCAATAATAATTGATTAAGACGGAATAACGCTGAGCTCTGCTGCTCTGATGGCCTCAGGCTTGGCAAACTTTTGGTGACAGAACCACTGCAGGCTTCAGAGGAAGAAGTTTTTAAGAAATAGTTGCTAAGAGGGCCTCTCTCTCTCTCGGGTGGTGTGATATGATATATTGTAAGATGATTCACTCAATAGCCGGGCAAGTTTGTCAATTTGATCTAAGAACCATATTGAAGTTGTAGTTTAGAGTAAATGTGCAATAAAAAAACAAACAAACAATACAGTAATACTGTATTCAAATTGATATCTCGGATAATGAGCTAACTTTTCAAATCCGGCAAGTTTTATACAAATGCACCGGAGTACTTTACAAGATATTTTTATTGTCACTATCAGGGATCAAGATAAAACATAAGGACAGCAAAAAAACTGAATATATTATAGAACTACACATGAACACTCACATGATTTGTGAAAGAGGCTCTTGATGTCTCCTATTGTTGAATGGGGATCCACCTAAATGGGATACCAAATATTAAACCAACAATACCACATATGTCAGGCTGAAATGTATCTCAAATGATGCCAGAAAACATTAATCTGGGCATGGAATATTTCACTCAGTGTAAACGTAATATAGTTTTATTGAGATTTGCAAGCTGATACAGAATATATATTGTCGTAAATCATTTTTCCAACCTGAAGGCTACCTGAGGAGAAACCAAAGGGTAAAAGTGTAGCCATGACAATATGTCAGCATACCTTATCTAAAAAACAAAGCTGCTCTTTGGTCTTGGCATCCAGGACCCTCACCTGAAGAAAACACAAGATGCACTGCCTTTAGAAAGCACAACAGATAGATTTCACACAAACATTTGAGAGAATTTCATTCACTGAAAATTCAGAATGTGCTAAATTGGATGATGATCTGTACACTCTACATGCCACCTCAGCAACAAAGCCACAGGCAGTAAACACTTGACCTTGCTCTCAGAATAAGTTGTAAAGAGTGGGCCTATCCATTACCGGAAGGCTGGAAATATATGTATGTATATGTAGGTAAATAAGTTGATTCTATATGTATCTCTATCACACAATATATATATATATATATATATACACCTTTGCTGATTTATATAATCACTTTTTCCTCATAAGCCATCCAACACTTTATCTTCTCTTATATTCAAACACAAATATTTAATTAAAAATCTATTCATTTTGTCACTTAAGAACATACACACGGTTTGAACTATATGTTAACTACATATTGACATATTGACTGTTCTTTAGATTGCTACTTTTGCAAGAGCAAGCAATAGGGATTATAGGAAACGTGGTCTCAATTTTAAAAACTCTAAATCAAATCACAGCCCCTTTGAATATAATATGGACAATTGAAAAATAGAATTGGTCCCTGCATGAAATACCTGTTTCTAAAAGCAATACGATTCCTCACTATTCTCGAATCAACCAAGGAAATATGAATGAAATATGATATGGCTAAGCACAGCTGACACTCTTCTCAGTGGCCCTACTGCCAAGTGTGTCCAGTTTCCCTGACCAAGTACAGTAATCTCAATATGAATGATGAGGCTGTTTGAGTCTGGAAGGGAAAAAAGGATTTGTGTTGTCCGGCTGCTCTCTTGCACACATCTTTTTCATCTTAATTAGACCATGTCAGTGGTGATGTACAGTATATGCAAGGAGGATGGTGGGTGGCGGCCCACAATTTGCCCTGAAAGCACTCCATACTGTGCTGCTCAGCAGAGCTGTCCTAGCTAAATTGGTTCCCTTACTGGACAGTGTAATAACCCGCTAATGGATACCTAAAGATTTGCTGAGTGCACAGTTGAGAAAGAGAGATTGAGAATGGGAGAGAAAGAGCTCTATACCATCTGCTGTTTGCATTGCAAAAAACACAAATTTGGTAAGTAATTTAATCTTGTGCCAGGAGTTATTTTACAATATTCTACTCATGAATTATTTCTTGATTCGAAAAAAATACCCTGCAATGCGCTTACAGATTCATAACATGAGTATGACATCTTGTCACTCTTTGCGGTGTGTGTTCATGCTTTGCAGGATCTGAGCACGGCATGCTGACGTCTCAGTAAAGGGCATCCTGGGAGACGGGTTTGTTTTGCTCTCCATCCGCTAACCTTCCCAACTGCATTCTAGAGGCACATGTTGATGCATCTGCGTGTTCCCGGAGAGCATCAAGGGTGTCATTAGGGCTGTGTGCTGTAAAACGGCGTGCACTCGTTTGTGCTGTGCCCTTGTAAATGTGATTATCAGACTCCCCTGTCCTCCCTTGGGAACACAGGGCACTGCTGACAGCATATAACATCACAGGTCACACAGAATATGTGTACGTGCTTGTGAGGGTTTTGTGTAGGTGAGGGGGATTTAAAAAAATGTTCAAATGCTAAATCTTGAAAGGTTCTTGCCTGTCCACACACGTTCACATTCATTGGAGAGTTCGATGAGAAGATCAGACATGAATGGTATCCATTTTCTCATTGAAACTTATGAGATCAGACTTTGGAAACATACTGTAAATCTATGGCCCAATCCCAATGTCCCCCCTAAAAGCCTCAAACCCTGAACCCTCAAGGACTTACTGACGTCACCTGGTAAGTGGTTGAGTGTGAGAGACTGTGAGGGCTTGAGATGGTGTGAATAGGAATGGGACAGCACTTTGCTGCAACATATAACGTATCATACAAAAGATATGATGTATAATTGTGGGTATTTATTTTATACTTTGTACTCCCTGATTTGAACGTCTTCCTGGCTCTTTCCTCACCAGATGAGGTCATTTCATATAATATATTTACTCGTTTTTGTCAAAACAGCTTCAATGACAAAATCAAATATTTGATGAATAAATATCCTCTGATTTCATGTTTATTTTGTGTTCCATCTTTAACCCTTAAAGTTTCTGAGTAAATTTAATACGACAGGCTGAACACACGTGAGCCGTCCTCTTTGTTTACCTTTTTTTTTACGTACCCAATGCGTCCACTGATTACCCCGTGTTTAATGTCACATTGCAATGATTTGTGGGTAATTCCCTTAGGCAAAGTCAGCATCCTATGCTGATTTACGGAAAGGGTTCATAAAGGGCTCAAAATGTCTGCAAGAGAGCCCTCAAACACTCGATGATTTGACAGCGGGACAGCCCTGAACCCTCGCGGACTTCGCGGGAGCGCGCCTCAAAGTCCATGAGTCCGTAAGGGGGGGGGACATTGGGATTGGGCCCATGTCTTAATCTAAATATTTGCTAATTTGGCATGCAGCCTTTATGTGACAGTTACTGAGAGCATGGCACACATCCCAGAGCATGTTGTAAATTAACTTGAATTCAAAGGCATGCTGCACAGAGTGTCTTTCTCCATTACTAGGCTGCTCATAAGGCCTTGTGAGACAAGACTAAAAGACAATAGATATATCATGAAAAGGGCCCCAGCTCACTTTTGTTTACTCTGACACAGAAATGTATCCTAAGGCTGCTGAGCAGAGAGATTGCTCTAATATCATTAGAAGTCACGATGTTAGCTCTTCACTGTAAGTATCCCTCCATGTGTTGTCCTCAGTGTCTGATCATATGAGAGTCAACATGTGGTAGTTTGTCAGCTGGACAGGCATTCATTAACAAAAATGATGCTCCGCAAGCAAATGTCTGAGTTTACCTGACAGAACAGTGTTTTCAAAAAACCCACCTCAATTATACATCCAACCTTATTAATGATTTCCCAAATTCTGCTTGATCTCCCTACCAAATATTGCTCAAAGTGACTGTCATACTTGAGTGAGGCCTTGTGAAGCAAAGTAAGCTCAAACTTTCAATCATCTATCGGAAAGTGGCAATTAAAAGTTTCAGTTCATTTAAATGCATTCTGCAGGCACGAAGCTTCATCCCTTACATTTAGACTTACCTCAAAAAAGGTGGTCCGGCTCATGGCGGTGGATTATTATTATATCCTCTGTGTACAGGGTGAAAAATGAACATAAACATCAGTACGCAAACACAACACGCACACACAGAAACTCATTCCTCACACGCATGCAGAAGTAGTTCCTCTCCTATCGAGGACAATCCCTGGACTGACCCCTTATTCTTCCCAGCCTCCTTTCCTCTCTCTCTCTCTCTCTCTCTCTCTCTCTGTCTCTCTCTCTCTCGCTCTCTCTCTGTCTCTCTCTCTGTCTCTCTCTCTGTCTCTCTCTCTCTCGCTCTCTCTCTCTCTCTCTCTCGCTCTCTCTCTCTCTCTCTCTCTATAGAGATAGTGCAGGGACACAGAATCACTCGAGGCACTCCAGAAACCCTGCACATGCTCTCTCCCTGCTTTTCTTTCCTGCTGCTTTCTCCTATCTCTTTTTTTCTGTTTGTATCTTTGGAGAAAAGCATTTGGCAGAGTCCAACTCTCCAACTCAGCTCAAGTAAGCAGATACTTACCTGAAATTGAGGCAGCTGAAGAGTGGAAGAACAGTAGACGATAGATGGCACAAAAGTTTAAAATCTCTTTTGGAACTAGAAACCTTTAGGAACACTACCCCAATAAAAAAGTGCACTAACACAAGTGTAGCACATGGATTCCTTGTTTAAATCCACTTGTGAAAAATGTAAAAAAACCAAAATGTAATATATATGTAAATTGCATGTAATCCTGGACCGTGAACCACCTTCGTCCTCAGCTGCAGTGCTTAGTCGTGTCAGCAGAAGATGAGCCCACCAGGGCTGGACTGAGGACCAAAATACCCCACACACGAGAGGTGGAACTACTGGGGGTCAAACTGTACTCCGCATATCTAAAAGGGAAATGTATACTTTGCATAAGCATGCTTGAAGTTAAAGATGCAGTTCATGAAAGACGGTGAACTGCGCTGTAAACAACAAGGACATACATTTTCTTATATTAACAGGATTACAAGACTGAAGTCTGTGGCTCATGAGATTTAATGATAAGCTGACCATTAGCGTTTAATAATCCTGTCGTGGGAGTCACCTAAAACTCTATAATTGACTTTATATGGGAATCATGAATACTGCAAATTTGATGGAAATGTGCCTACTAGCATTTGCGATCCATTGTTGTGGAACATGAACCCGATAACATTCTTTTTTGTTCTTTAGTGCTCAGTTGTTCCTTTAATGTAGTTTTGAGAAGCAGGTGTTTCTAACACACCTGAATATTGTATTTGGACACTCTAGTTCATGTTTTCTTCTAAACTGTAACATTTAAGAAATGGGAGAAAGCCTGCTGGTGTTTTGTGTACCTCAGGGTGGATCACATATCCCATCATTTCTCATTCCAGCGATGACCCTCTGTGTTTGGTTTTATTTCTACTGTTTTCTCATGTGTGTAGCGTTTCACCTTGAAAGTGAGCATTTATTATTTTAGCAGGTTTAACAGGAGCTTATTATACTTGCCGTTTGATGCAATGTGTTCAATACATTTTTAGTTTGGACTGAATAAAAGAAGAGGTGGGATTTGTAGCCTGCAATTGCACTTGGGATAGATACATAACTGATGGTTCTTCAATGTGAGAGACTACAGTACATTTTCAGTCGCCTCTGTCTCCATTTCAGTGCATTTAACTTAAGAAAGGTACAAGCTTTACCAGCTTAATGCACATTTGGACTTTACTTTGAGGCCACCCAAAACAGTGAGGGTGGCAACAAGATGATTGTTACAGTGAAACAACTTTAAGTGTCTCTTCTAAACATAGTGTGTACACAGTTAGAACCAGGCTGAACCTGTATTGTCTCAGAGACAAAGTGCTATTTTCAGCTGTCATACACAGCCTTGATGAGAAATGTCTTCAAGTTGCATTTCATGTTTTTATTACCTGCGTGGTGAGGTTTTCTTTCACCTGTGCTTGCTCAGCTGTATTTGTCTCCACTTGTCCCCTTCAAAAGTGGATTCATACCATGAAAATCAAGTTGAGCATGTATTCACTCTGTCGTTGTGCTGCCTGAGGGGATTCAATTTGTGGGGGAAAGGGTAGATACGGAGCAGTCGGAGAGACTGACAGCAAGGAGACATGTGTTGGTGAATGTAAGCATTGTCAGGACGGAGGAGGAAGATTCCTTGGATACATCTCTGTGACATATGTATGTGAGAGAATTTGAATCTCCTTGTGCAGCCTCAACTAAAAATACATCAATGACAGGCAGCAGCATATGCAATTTCAAACAGCAAAAAGACATCTTTCTGTGGACTCTGTGTGAAAATGAATCAACATTATATTTCAGGCGCGCTTGTAAATTAGAGACCTTTTAAAATGAGACCTCTTTGAAAAAGCATGATAGCAGTTAATTGGTACACCTACCTAGGTCAAAAAACTGTTATTTACACGTAGCTGTAGCTTTGTGGTGCTTTGATGCGTGACAAATTACTTCGAAATGGCATGGCTAAGGTAGCTATCTGGATTCTAGGATAATATTATGTACACATTGTACTTCTAATTATAGCAGATCTTAAGAAAAGATTGTAGAAATCCAAGAAAAGCTTTTGCTTTGCTTTTGCGACTGAGTCGTTAATGACTGTGAAATAAGCTACTGTATGTTAACTCTTTCAGGACACTTACACCTGAGCGACTGCTAAAGGAATGTCGATTCTGACTGATGATTAAATCTATAGTGGCCTGTTTGATCTTTTGTCTCACACCACCATCAGGTCAAAATCCCCCCTTAAGTTGACCAAACGTTTCCTTCTATGACAAGGTATCTGGAATGAGCCCTGACCTTTCCTCCAGCAACACAATCATGACAAATATCAAAATCCAACAGGCAGCCTATCATGAAACCTGTTGAGCACATTTAGGCTTCCCACAGGATCAAACATGTCCATTTCAGATTTCATGTGCAGTCCTTGCATGGCGTGAGAGTGTCAGGTAAATCTATACAGTAATGGAGGTTAACTCCAGATACAAAACATATTGGATACACCTCCACCCTCAAACGTGCTCACAGGTTTCCACCCTGTGGGTCGACACTGTCCTCTGCTGGTCAGTAGGACCAGTACCACTGATCATTATCTACCACTGTATTCTTCCAATTTGCCATCACATAAAAGCTTAAGCCACTAACTAATGACCAAGTACTGGGATAATTCATTTGTGGGTTGCTTTCAAGGCAAATGCATAAATCTTTACAATAAAGTCACCGCAATCATGTCTTTGCCTTTTTATTGTCAGTTTTTGGTATTTTTAAATATGCAATTCAATCGGCAGGGATTGTGCGATCTTTAAAGATGGTTGTGTCCTTTAACATAGTTTAAATGTAATATTCTTATAGCTTTGTGGATTAATAACTTACTAAATGAGGAAACATTTGTGTGACCCAGCCTTAATGTTTCTCAGCAGTTTACAGCTCAGTTGCCTTCTATGAGCAGAAGTTGCAGTCAACAGCCAGGGCATTTCGCCTGCTGGTCCGCTGGGTCATTATTGACTTTCCCCTCAGCCCGCATCGCCATCTTACCTCTGTGGATGCCATCTCATTGTAGTTTGGGAGGCCCTCTAAATGAGCAAACCCACAGTATGGTATCATGATGTGGAGTTTGGAAAGAAAGAGGACTGGAAGCTATAACTAAATACAATCTGCACACAGCAGGGTAAAGGGGTGTGATTATTGGCTGGCGGGATGTTTCCTTTCACTTTCCCTGCCGAGATCGGAGGAATAATCTGTCTGTAAAGTACATATAGGACATACTTATCTGTTAGCCCCTGAAGTTAAATGTAGGGGAGACTGTTGTGATGCTTGAAGAAAATGCACCGTGTATGAGACGTGTGTGTGCATTGATGTTTACGTACAAGGTATTACAGAGTGGGCACCTTTAAGTGTTTTACATTTATTCCTCAAGGGTTCATGGAGGCACCACTCTAATTTCCAAGCGGTGCAACTGCACCATGGGCTTTCCACCATGGAGACTAATCAAATTATGGACTTAATATCTCAATAGACCTTCTAATGTGCACAACAAATGCACTCAATATAAAAACCCTGATTCAGCACAGACACAGAACTATTGCCATCTGCCTATGGCTAAGCGCACCTTTATGAACCAAAGTAATCTTTTTGATGTCGCTGTTTCTGCCACTATTAAATGTATGGCAAAGGAAAAAAGAAGATATTTGAATAGAAATCATATCCTTGCATCCACATCAATAACTCCCCTCTCCTCCCTTAATAATTATAGTCTTACACGTTTCAATTTGTATTCCCAGGAAACAGTAATAATTAAAAATCTGTAAGTTATTCCTTAACTGGATTGCAGTCCACTCACTTTGTGACATAGAAAGGTGAGAGGCCCAGCAGCAGTTCTCCCACCTGGTCCCCATGTGAGCTTCATATGCCATGCTTGAGGGGTTACAGAGGCATGGACTGGAATACAAATAAACCCGGTATAGTTGCCATGCATGATGTGTAACAGTCTGTATCGCATTAAAACTGGTGCAAACTTTAAGTAATTTATTTATAAATTGTATTGTCCAACAATTTAGCTGTTCAACCTCTTAACACTGCAGTGTGCCTGCTGCAAATTGCAATCTATAAAGTAATCTACAGTAGAGAGACTATATATTAGTCTTGTATGGTCCACTGCACATTATTTGATCGTGTTCTCAAGTACAAATGGGGTTTCTCCAGTAGGGGGAGATGGTAACCTAGCACTAAGCCAGTACAGGTGTCCTGCAGAATCAGTTATTGGATAGACCAGGGATCTCTTCAATTCTTAAATTGCTCTCTTTCATGTGTTTCTGTTTGATCATCTTTCATAAGGTATCTAACTCGCGAGGGCAACTATTCGGCCAACCTTCTTCTTCTGTTCTTCTTAATGTTTAGATTAAGTAAAGTGGACTGAAGTGAAATGTCTGCAGCAGGTGAAAGTGAATTTGATCAGATTGATGTTGTGATGAAACTTGATTATTACTAGAGGAGAATTTCCACTTTGGCTGCTATGAACCAAGTATACCGAAGAGTAATGAATACATTGCACCATTACACAAAATACAAGTGAGTAATATCAAAAGAATTAATGGTAAAAAAATATACCAAGAGAGAATAATACATGATGAAATAAATTAGACAATTATGCCTTGTTTTTATCAATTATTTTTATAGTAATTACTAATGTCTGTCTTAGAAGGAATGTGACATGTGGGTATTAGAATAAAGATGCAAAACAGTCAAGTATGAAGTGTAAACATTGTAGTTTTGACTCCATCAATGCATACATTAGTAATGCATAAATAAGGAGGTAAAATAAAAAAATCAAGAATTTCTATCATCAAAGGAGTTTGGATTATATGGAGAATTGAAGTAGAACATTTTGAAAGTATTTCAATATTTCCTTGTTTCCACAGTGTAGCGTAATACTTCTGTTTAGAATTCTTTCTCCACGTCACCAGTGAAGAACTAAATGAAGTGGCAAGACACTAATGTAATTATAAAAGCAACCTTTCATTCAAGTTTTTAGAAAACTAATGGGTTGTTAAAAAGAAATCTGTGAAATACCCTTAATCACAATCCATTTGCATGGAAAATATCAATGTAAGTCAATCCCTGCAATGTCAGAGTGATTCATTTGTGTTCAGTCTGCAAAACATATCGCAGATGAAAATAATTAAAGTACCCTGATCCAACACCATCTAATGCAGACCAAATCAATTCCATATCAGCCCAAAAAGCATTGCTTCTTACAGAATACACACACGGACCTGAGCTAATCTGACCTGATCTAACAATAAGTAGGAGGTGATGCAGAGGTCATTATTTAATATGTTGGATATTTTGCAAAAATCACTGCTAGCTGCTGCTTTACGTTTGCTCATTCACTGTATATGCATTGTTTTTGATACAATTTGACTCCATCAAATGTACAAAATGAAAAACATACTCTCAGATATTATAAATAATCACCAGGAGAAGGTTGCAGTGGGTAAACAATAGAGTCTGCGACGATATATATATATACTGCATCACAACAAAGACAAAGTAAATGTTTCGCCACATTAACTGCAGATATGAGGCTCGCATTAGGAGGGATGTTATCGCTGCTTTTTGTTGCCCTGTCAGAGCTACAGGGAAAAGATATTGCTATTGCTGCGCAAGAGATCCCAAGTAATCAGTCGACATATTACGACGTGTCACTGCAAACTCACACATCATTGTTTTCGTTTGTTTTACTCCCGTAATTTCGTCTTCATTTTCCAGACACATGGTAAAGTAATCAGTTGCAGTGGCAGCCATTATGAACGTTTTATTGCAGCCCCCAGACTGTGGAGGAGAAGAACCAGCGTAACCCCCCCCCCCCCCCCCCCCCCACCACCACTGACAATCCTCAAACCTGGCAAGAGAGTCCATCTTTATTCCTTTTGTTTCTGCTTTTTTTATGCTCATGGGGTTTTGTCTGTGATTTGTGTCCTCACTGTGTACACACACAACCTCAGCCAAGTGTTGCTTTGTAGTGTATTTACTTATTTAGACATTGCAGCGGATTCTTGTAGGAGTATTTGTTAACACAAACGTCACACTTTAAATCCCAGTAATCTTTGTTGGCTGTAAATGTAGTTTTAGTTTCTTGTGTTTTTCCCCTCTGGTAGATTAGTAAGTAAAGTGAGTAGAGTGTGAGTGATGGCGCAGCTTCTCCAGCCCCTCTATTTTTAAAGAGGTCTTGACTTACCATGTTTTTGCCACACTAGAATGGACTTCAGTACACATCTATGTATGTGTTCGTTGATTATGTGGATGCTGAAGAATCTATAGGGCAAAGCACCTGACAGCCTCTGGACTTCAGGATCATTATTTTTGATATTCAAAAGAAATGTTTCAATTACTATCTTCTTGTATTAACTTTAACTGAGTGATGAACTTGCTCTGGATAAAATGGAGATGATCTCCAGAATGGCTACATACAGGGGACAGAGGCTGTGAGTCAGTCCCATTCTTTACTATTTGGATTGTTCATACATTATTTGGTAAATTTGCTTACATGTTCGGTTGTATTTTTTGCAAGATTTATTTGAATATATAATTTACACCGTCCAATATAAATCAACAGCTTAGCTACAGTGAAAGACCCGTCTCAGAACATTGTCACTATTTACTTAGTACAAGAATAGAAACAGTATTTATTTCCAGGAAACTTCCTAGACTTCCAACCTGCAGTTTTATTTCAAACACAAAGGTATTAATGCATTTTCAGAGCTCTTGCCATGCTGACAAGAATACAGCGGTGTGGTACTGAATGCTTGATTTATTCATTTGGTCTTGATTTATTTCAAACAATTTCTGCTTGAGATAAAATCTAATCATATTATCTTTAATAAGTGTACACTATTAAGACAGAAGGGAGCAGAAGATGAGAGACGGAAGAGACAGAAATCAAGCACTTCAATGTCTAGGCTGTTTTCTTTCCCAGTGTTTGTGCTTGGAGCCAGTCAAGTGACTGCATCAGTGCAAGTGAAGCACTTCATGTCAAACAGCAGCTACGGCAGCGTAAACAGCATAATCTACACTCCTTCATGTTCATCCTTAATGATTCCAATTTCAGTAAAATTAAATATGATTTTTTTTTGTTTTGGGGGATTCTTTCTTCATTTTATTAAGCATTTTCAACCGTTCAACAATGGTGCTCCACTCCATTTTCAAACAAAAGAAAGTAAATGACAAAACTGTATTGCCAGTAAGTATTACCACTTTCACTACTTTAACTACACTTTTCCTAGAGCTCTGGGGTAATAATAACTTACTAGCTTGCCTGAGTCTGGTTAGTGGTCTGTGACATTCACTTTAAGCCAAGACAACTACCAGGAATTTATAGATACAGCAGTTCCTTAATCACCTTTACATGTGCTAGGAGCCATGTGTGCATGTCATATTACTGGGATGAGTAAGAGTTTAAATTATTCATTAGGACTAAAATCATCTGTGACATCTGCAGCAGCAAGACAGATATTGTTTCTAGGCTGAGCTGAGATCAGTATGTCAGTAGATGAGTCTACTTTTTGCACATGCCAATCTGAAGGGGAGACACATTAGCTCTAAACCTTGTGGTGTGGTGGCACAATGGGTTTTTTGTCGGACTCTGTGTCTGCAGCTTTTACAAGATTTGAGTCAATAATAATAATAAACCTATTATGCCCGCTTTCCTTCTCCTTGTGAGCTGTTCTCCCTTGAACCGATAACTACAGCCTACACTGGTAAAGTTAAAATGAGGTTTTGGTCAATTGTTTCATTGACAACTGTAATTCTTACTGTAATTAGGACTCTCTGAAGTACCTCCATGTAGAGATACACAATAACAATGATTAGCTCTACTGGTAGTGTGTAATCACGAAAACGTAGTGTACAGGAGTTAAATTGATATTGTTTTTGTTGTTGCTGTTGTTCTCATGTTGTTTTCATTCTCTAAATTATTAAAGGTTCAATGGTAACTTTAATCAGTAATTGAAATTACCAACAGAAAAACAAACATGTACAGAAATGCCCAGACCATTATACCACAGATTGTGATAAGTTTGTTGCTGAGGTATATTCTGGCTGAATCAAATCCAAATACACAACAATAATTACATTATGTAAAACAGCTGTATGATTGCGTGCATTAATTGATGTATACTTACAGTAAGAGCTGCATGACACAAAATAAGTATTCATTTGACATCACAATACTACTAACATTGTTAATATTATCGCATCCCATTTCCTCTATTCCAGGCAAAACAACTGAGAAAGATGTCTACGCTACAAAACAACTCGACTCAAGTCTCACCTGGGGCCTTTTAGTTTGAAGTTTGTGTGCTCTTCCTGTATCTGCATGGCTTTCCCTCAGGTGCTCCAGTCCAGAGACATGTTGGTGAGGTGAGTTTCTGGTGTGTCCATGTAAATGTGAGAGTTGTCTATCTATATGTGTCAGCCATGTGATAGAATGCAGATTTTTCCAGACTGTTCCCTACTTCTCCCAATTATCATGTTGAGGGCAAGTGGGTTAGACTAAATATATGTAGATGAATGAATGAATGGCTCAGTGTAGTGACACGTTTCACATGATAACCAGTAGAGCTGACTGTTTGCACTCTAAAATGATTTCTTAAACCAGCAATGATTGTTTTTTTTGGCCCCTTTGATGCAATATAACAACCTATAAACACAGTCTGACATAATATCACCTCACAAAGGGATTGTGATGAATTCATTTGGAGTCATGTTTCAATGAGCTGGAAGATGATAAAACGCTTTGCAGAGCTGAGGGAATCGCACGCGATGCATTTGATCCATAACCTACACATAATATTGACTAGTGAAGCTGCAAACCTTCATAAATATATAAATGTAAAGCTTTTCAACTTAATAATTCATGTCTTTGAAACAATTAGCTTTTAGTACCTATCAATATCTAATCACTGCAGTAATTGTGATTCCCACATAAAGTAGAAAAAAGGTTTCTACAAACTGTAAATGTTAATAAATATCTTCCTACATCTATAATTCATTTTAATAAAGATATTTTTAAGTATGATCGACATCTTTAATCTTCTGTTGAAGTGATATTTTGTGTATGTCACTGCAAATCTGAACATATTACTCCAGAGCTTTAATCAAGTCATTAGCTCCCAGTGCAAATCAGAATCAACGTATTTAATGCACGTTCTGACTATAAACATGTTTATTAATGTGTGGAAATGTGTGGAGAGCTCTGGATGCTTTGGGTTGCTGCCTTTGTGTCTTCCTCCACCTGCCTGCTTTATAGAACCAAGGGAGGAATTATTTTTCCCTTCAGGCTCTGCTGCTGTTGGTTGCTCTGTAACAATCTCTGCAGAGAACACCTTCTCCCTGGCTTCTGCTTTCTTCTACTGCAGACACATCTTCAGCTCCTTTGACTTTCCTTTTGCCTCTGTTTCTTCTCTTTTGATGGGGATGTTAAGGTTATATAGAGTCAATTCTCCAGGTTTGGTGTCTGCAGCAATGCACACAGTAGGCTTGAGAAGGTTTATGATCTCTGTGGCTATGAGGCTGCAGGCCACCAAGGCAATCTCAACATCCTCCATCAGACCCATAGTCAGCCGTGAGGAGGAGCCTCCCCTAGCGTGACTTTCAATGGGCTGGCACCGTTCCCAGATCAGTTTGATTCCTTGCTATGGGTCCTCAAGGTATTTGAGGTTTTGGAGGAAGATGGTTTTTTTCGTCTTTCTGCTCTCTGTAACAAACTGGCTGATGACCTGAGATCTGTCACAACTGTGTCTACATTCAGAAGCAAACTGTTTTTGTTTTCTGTTGTCTCTGGGTTATGATTAGTTACTGCACTCTGTTTGTGTGTCAGAGGCAGTTGTGGCCCATTCAAACCAAAGGGGCCAGACATGGGGCCAGCTTTTATTTCAGAGGGGACTGACTATTCAACTGAAGGAATAGTTTAACATTCAATACTACTCACATGTCTGAACGTCATGTATGAATATAGAGCCAGGCAATTAGCTTAGCTTAGAATAAAGAAAATCAGCTAATGTTAGATCTGTGTACATACACAGCAAAAATGGACATTACATGGTACATTTTAGGGTAGCCAGGAAATTGCACAGGACATGGGAAATATAGTCGTTGATGTATAAATTATACATAAATAGGCAAACCAGTTTAAAATATGTGAAAAATGTTTTCATTGGATTTCATTTTGAGACTACAGCCTACAGTAGATACTGCAATGGCCGCTGGGGACTCCTTTCAAAAGAAAGATGATCCTGTTGATCCGTGAAAGGTACAGTACCAATGCAAGAGACAGAAACCTCTCCTGGAAGACATAAAGCAGTATATTTATTACCAACACGATGTCGTTTTATGCTGTTCTATCAACATTTGCCATTTCAATCAGGAGATACTTCATTTGGATTAACAATAATGTATTACACATGCACAATAAATGAACAGTGAAAAGTCTTTGGTGATTGGACTCCATCGTGAAGTAGTATAATAGAGATGTAGTGATACTGAGAGACTATGAAAGAAAAGAAGTGTAAAGAGAGTCTTCCTGACTGAACTTAAGCTAAGCTTCATAAAAAGGTTTGATACCTCATGAATCTGTCTTTATTACAGTGGGACAGGATTAGAAACAAAGACAACAAAAGGATGGATGCTAACACTCAGATTACACACACCTAAATATAAATGAACACATATTACTTTCATCAGTTTGTGATCTTACAGGGTTAAGATCCCAGACTAAATAGGTGAGTTCATCTTGGACCTGGTTCACCATTTAAAAAAACTAAGATTACCAGGGTGATTAGAGGAACAATGAACCTTTATGAAACCTGCAAAAAAATGTATTATTTATGTCCATTAATAAACTCCACATCCTCACTGAACCTGCCTCACACAGAGGATTTACATTAGATTACTATGTATAACTTGTATTTAACAGGAACGTACCTCACTGAGATTAATCTGTGTTACAGGGGTGTCATGGCCAAATAGCAGCAGAACAGAAGACGGAACATAGAGATTCTGAATTATTGCATCACAGACTTAATATAGAATATTGTACACTTTAAATAGAGTAATCAATAAACAGTAAAGTTGCAGAAACCCAAAAACAATGAGCTAAAGGAGGCTAAAATGACATTGAGAGCTGAGGAAACTGTGCGGGTAATATTTATCTGTGGTTTTGACATTACTCATAATCATTTTTCCATTGTTAATATAGAAATATTGATTAGCGCAGTATTAACTAAATACATCAAATGGTTAAATAGAGATCATTAAACAGTTTTGAACTGTTTTCAAATGTTCCTGAAGGGATCCCTGCCATAATAACAGGTGCATCTTAATGACAGCCTGCTCTAACAGCAGGATATTCTTCATTCTTTTCAGAACAAGGCACAGATGTGTGGCTGCTCATGCTGATAGCAAGTTTTTAGCAAGCTGTACAATATCATAAAATACCATGTAAAGCAAATAACTAATCTGTATATGCCATAGATGTAAACAACAGCTATCACTTCAAATAGTTGGTAATCGCAGGTTTTAAAAAATGATAGAAAAACAGAAACCATATTTGAAAAGTCAGTACAGTAATAATTTAATTCATTTTAATCAAATACATATATTTTTCAGTCACTCAGGCTTTCTAAAAAAAAATAAAAATGTTAACGACAGAGTCAAGTCCAAGACTTTGACCTATGGGCTTACCGTGCATGTTAGCAGGCCATGAGATCCTCTGACTGCCTTGTTAACAGAGCCACCTGGGAGGAAATCTATAGGTGTTAAACTGCAAGAAAAGAATCAAAATGAGGAAATAGAAATGGCCTGCTGGGCAATAAACCGCTGCATGTGGTAAAGGTCAGAATCAGGTGAGCAGGAAAATGGAACAGCAAAGACGGAAATGGGAAAAGCCACTGGCACAAGATGTTCAAGTACACAGAAACTGAAAACTAGTCATTATGTCAAGCAAATAGAAAGGTAACAGATAGCTGAGAGAGAATAACAAGCCACTTATGGAAGCAGATTTGGAGAAAGAGTGAAGCACATGTGACGGCAGAGAGAGAGGCAGCAAGAGACATCAGATAACAAGAGTATCGTTTAAGATAACTTCAGCATTATTTTAGAGGAGAAACACAATGACGATAAGACAAAGCAAGACAAGGACAAAGTATTGAAGAAAAAGACAATTCACAGATACAATTTGTTAATTGTTCACAGAGGAGATTGTAGTGGAGAGTAAAGAACAACTGAGATACAATTGAAGGAAAAACTGGATGAATCAAAAATAGAAGAAGTCTCTCTGCAAACAAAGCCTCCCAGAAATATTGTCAGCTATTGGAAGGAAAAAAGAAAGGACAAAAATTGTTGTAAATCCAGTTTTATTATTAACAGCACAATAACTATAATAATGATACTTGTTGTTGTTCTTCTTCTTTTCATTATTATTATTTAGGATTACAACACTGTGTTTGTGTTGTACTCCTGAAGTGAACCACAACAAGTGCCACATAGTGATACTTAGTCAAGAACCTGCCACATGCGTCTGTCGCAGCTAAAATGCCGGGGGGAGTTACAGATGTCGTCTGAACGGATGGCTGAATATCTCAGTTTTAAAGAATAAAGTTAAAGTACATGGAAAAAAAGACACATTCATTACAATAATTTGTCTAAAATAGAGCGACTTTGTAAGCAGCACACATCAAATCAGTATTTTCAAGCCATGTTCATTTTGGCATGCAGGAGGAACGATTCACCGATTTGTCCTTGGACACTGGAGCACATCAAAGGGAAAAGAAGGGGATGGATAGACTAAGGTCGGATTGCATGGTCACCCGATTCTTCATTTATCATCTATTTGATTTTCAAGACATGATGTGATTTTACACCACAGGCTCATAGAACTAGATGATGGTGAGTTCTCTTTCTATTGACTGAAGTAAGAAATCATCATCTCAATCTTTTCTATTTTACAATCTTAGGTAAATGCAGGATAACTACCGCTTCACCCGGCTTTATCTTAAATAAGGTGCTGGAAGTATCAAAACTGTTAGAACAGATATGCACACACTTAAATCTATGCACAGAACCTATATTACAATTGTAAAAGGTTTTGATTTAAAGAATATAAGGCTGTTTTTTTAAGGGACATATCTCTCAGTTACAATAAATGTTCCAGCACTGTTCAGCCCCACTTGTGGTCAACGTTTTTATTGATTTATTTTTTGTTGACAATGTGCATTATCATCCTTAGGGAACAAATGCAAACTGCTGACTAAAGATTTCATAGAAATGTCAACAAATCTTGATACTGTGGTAGTGTTGTTTTCACTAATAATGGATCAGCCAGGTGGATTTAAAAGACTGCACCAGTGGTTTTGCAAGTTTTGGACCATTAACTACAAATTGCATATACTTTACATTGCTGTCAACCATTTTCCAAAGCACACCCCAAGTTTCTAGATTCATTTTCTACCTGCCAGACAGCCAGGTTAATTTCAACATCCCCCCCAAAAAAAACCAATTTGCTTTAGATAGGCAATCCATCACAGTAAACGACTTACTTCCTTAGTTTTTGTGTAAAAGTTAGTTAGTTGCAGCTGTGAACCGAGACTTTTTTGAAAACTAATCCCCACCGAACACTGCATTGCAACTTAAAAAAGTGACATTCATCTTTTCTACAGCAGCACACGGATTGTCACAAGCTTGCCTGAAACGCAGCTGATCACAACTGCAGCACATGGCAATAACAATAAGATAAGACAAAAATATCATATGTCCTATCTGAGTTTTAATAATCATTGTGCACTAAAATAAACAGAAAACAATGGTGGCAGCCTGGACGATATTTCATTCATGTTTAGGTCAACAATGAGAAAAACGTCAACCATTATGGTTTCACTAGTTATCTGTTAAGGTACTCACTAAAATACCATGACAATGACAGTGTCATGGAATGACAAGCGATGCAACAAATTGACTTCCAGTCTGCTTGCTCTTTCTATGACTGAGCCCCATAGAACTGAGCCCCTCTTATGTCCTGCAATGTCACTGATGGAAAAACACTTTTTTGATGCAGAGTCACTCCTGTAACTCCTTCAGTTTGGTAACCGGGCCTTCATATGATGCTGACTTCTGTGCTGTTTTTCATCTGTTTCTCATTTGATCTCAATTGCTGCATTAGAATCGTTTCCCTGGCGCCCTCGTTATAAACTTCAAAAATACTTTGGATTGGAAAAAAAGGCAGCAGATGAACTATCCACCACATTTTGTGAGCATGCATAAGATTGCTCATAAGATTGCTCTCAAGATTTCTCTGGATTTCATCACACTTTCCCTAAAAGTCAACATGCAATTAAGGCACTATATTCAAATCCATAAATCTTGCTTAGAGTATGCATACAGCAGTGAAGGTGCAAAAATGTGTGATGCTCAATCCGTCAACATTTTAGCTGGGCATCTGATTCAAGTTGCTCGAGTACCGTTGTCAGCACTGTTACTCCTCTGGATTTGACAGTAAAAGCTCTCCATAAAATAGCCTGGGGTTGTCCCATGCCTGGGGGGATCGATTCAACACTCCTGTCCCAAGCCATGACAGAAAAAATGTCCTCACGTTTAGACTCATCTATGTTTATTCAGCAAGCTACTACCTCGCAGCAGAGGCACATTGTTTTTTTCCCCCTAGCAGATGAAAGGACAGTGATATCTCTGTGGGATATGAGAGTTTATCACATAGGTTTGTCTACTTGACACACTATCAAAGTGTTTGACATTCCTCTTCCGGTCAAGATATGGTTATGAATATTAACTCTGGTGCAGAGGTGGCTTCCAATATGTGCCTCAAATGCATCATTGATATAAAAGCTTGCTACATCTGCTACATCTACACTGCTACATCTACTACTATACTTGTATGCAAAAGGAGTAGCACATAGTGATGAACCTATAGAGAATCATCAATTTCTGCAGTTCCCCTCAGCTCTACAGCCCTCATTGCACCAAACATCAGGCAAAGTTAGCAACTAGCCGGTGCACATTCAACATAGTGGAGCATTTAGCAGCTAAAGAGCTCAGGTGTTTGTGAAAATCAAAAACAGAGCTAAAAGGAGAGTGAATATTGGATTTTATTGGATGTGTAGGCAGCTGTATGCTAACAACTTATAATGTAAGTGTTGTGTTCACCAATTGTTTCTGCTGCCCCCAAGTGGCTGAGAAAAATCTCTATTGAAAAATGCCTTACCTCTCCCGCCTTTTTTGATCTACTTAAAACATCTTCCGAACTGCTTCCCACATCTCACATTTAAAGACTTGGTGTTGCCTCTCATGAATGGAGAATTACTGTAGCTATTAAGGCTGTTGTAAATGAACTATCTGAAATAACAGCTCTTAAATCACACTGTACATTGAAAGCTATATGCTTTAGAAGAAAGGCATCTTTGGTGTTCTCTCCTCTTGCCTCTCTGGTAGGAAATAGGTTGGGAGGAGAGTTGTTTCTACCTTGATAGCACTATGGACGATCATGTAAACAAATTATCTCAGCATAAAAGACAAAGCTCATGATGACGATGTTTCTGTAATTCAGTCTGAATATCAATCTTTTTATTGCTGTCTATTATTATTTAGCACAGAACCAAGTATCAGAGATAATGTCTCAATAAATAAGCAACTGGTCTATGCAGTGAGCAGAGCTTAAAAAAAGATTTTAAAAACAACCAAACACCACATGGTCAGTGAATTCAAAATAATTCTTTATCAATTTGAAACAATTCAAATCAGTAAAGTAGTTCCCTCTAAGTTGCTGCAAGCTGCCAGTCTGAGACTGTATTGAATTTATTTTGTGACTCAAATCTGCCTCTGAGATTTTTGCCTTAGATACTGGCAGACAATGAATTTTAGGTTTCCTCTCAAGTTTCAAATGTGATTATGAAATACTTAAATTATTTAAACTTTATGTGCTTTGATGTCTCATCAAACCAGACTCCTCTCAACATTATTCCAGCAATAAAGAGAGGCTGACAGTAAAGGTGACCTGAAGGCTATTGTTCTTCCAGTGAAGTCAGATTAAAGCTTTAGGTATATAGGATGGATGTGACCTAGCCTAGGGCTAAATGATCTGTGTGTGTCCCAAAGGTAATTGTTATCCAGCGGTGAGGGGAACCTGTGGTTGAACTTTCATTTCATATGAATTTTCAAACTTATCCACTAAGCAAAGTAGCAGCTATTGTGGGACCTACAATGGACACTCTTCCCTGGTGTTTTTAGGCATTGATTTATTGGCAGCTATTAACAAAGGTGAAGTTGGAAATAGTTCACATATGCCGCCACAACCAGTCTTCCATTCTTGGAGCTGCTGTCGATAGCGAATGGGGCACAGTGAATCCATAATGATACCCTCTGTTGTGGCATGCTATTTTAGCTGTATCCTTATGTTTTATCACAAATAGAACTATCCTGCTGTTCTCGCACAGCTGTTGTATGTTAGTGTCTGTCAGAGATGCTGTAGGCAGAGCAGTATCCTATAAGTTCAATCAGTTTCTTACTTTTTCATCCACACCAACCCCAGAGGATTGTCAGAAGTAAGACAGCAGGAGGCAAAGACAAAGCATACCCTATAGGCAAAGCCAAGCCTGCCTCAGAAAACAACGATGGAAAAAGCTCTTTCTTGCATGTATTTTTCACATGCTCCTAGCTTGGTAGCAAATAGTGTGGAAGGGCTGGGCATGGTTTGGGTGATTAGCTTCGAAGACATGAAGCTGACTCTTTGAAGACCATGACTGTGTGATCTACCAACTCCTGAGGCCTCTGATTAATAAATAAATGCCTCATGTTGATGTGTCTTAAGGGGTAACTTTGGTATTTTTCAACCTGGACCCTATTTTCCAAGTTTTTGAGTCTAAGTGACTAATGGGGACAACACATTTTGAAATTAGTCCAGTACTGAGGGAGAGCACTGCAGCTGGCAGCCGCTAAACAGGCTGCGATGTAATCATATTGGGCAATTACAAATTGTCAATTTACTCAACGAAAAGTGCTTGTGGAACCGTGGAATACTGGGAACCTGTTATGCGTGGAACCCGTTACGCGTGGAACCCGTTAAGCGTGGAACCTGTTACGCGTGGAACCTGTGGAACCGTGGAATACTGGGAACCCGTTACGCATGGAACCCGTTATGTGTGGAACCCTTGGAATACTGGGAATACTGGGAATCCTGGGAACACTGTTGGACCGCGTGGAACCTGTTACGCATGGAACCTGTGGAACCGTGGAATACTGGGAACCCGTTACGCGTGGAACCCGTTACGCGTGGATCCTGTTACGCGTGGATCCTGTTACGCGTGGAACCGGTTACGCGTGGAACCCGTTACGCGTGGAACCCGTTAGGTGTGGATTACTGGGAACCCGTTACGCGTGGAACTGTGGAAAACTGGGAACATGTTACGCGTGGAACCCGTTACGCGTGGAACCTGTTACGCGTAGAACCCGTTACGCGTGGAACCTGTTACGCGTGGAACCCGTTACGCGTGGAACCCATTACGCATGGAACCAGTTACGCGTGGAACCAGTTACGCGTGGAACCCGTTACGCATGAAACCGTGGATTACTGGGAACCTGTTACGCGTGGAACCTGTTACATGTGGAACCTGTTATGCGTGGAACCTGTTGTGCGTGGAACCTGTTACGCGTGGAACCCGTTACGCGTGGAACCCGTTACGCGTGGAACCCGTTACGCGTGGAATCCCGTTACGCGTGGAACCCGTTATGCATGGATCCCGTTACGCGTGGAACCTGTTACCCGTGGAACCAGTCACGCGTGGAACCGTGGAAAACTGGGAACATGTTACGCGTGGAACCGGTTACGCGTGGAACCGGTTACGCGTGGAACCCATTACGCGTGGAACCCGTTACGCGTAGAACCCGTTACGCGTGGAACCGTGGATTACTGGGAACCCTATACGCGTGGAACCTGTTATGCGTGGAACCAGTTACGCGTGGAACCCGTTACGCGTGGAACCCGTTACGCGTGGAACCTGTTACGCATGGAACCCGTTATGCATGGAACCGTGGATTACGTGGAACCGGTTACGCGTGGAACCCGTTATGCGTGGAACCCGTTACGCGTGGAACCAGTTACGCGTGGAACCTGTTATGCGTGGAACCCGTTACGCATGGAACCTATGAATCCATGGATTACTGGGAACCCGTTACGCGTGGAACCCGTTACGCGTAGAACCAGTTACGCGCGGAACCCGTTACGCGTGGAACACGTTACGCATGGAACCTATGGAATCCGTGGATTACTGGAACCCGTTATGCGTGGAACCCGTTATGCGTGGAACCCGTTACGCGTGGATCCCGTTACGCGTGGATCCCGTTACGCGTGGAACCCGTTACGCGTGGAACCCGTTACGCGTGGAACCCATTACGCGTGGAACCCTTTACGCGTGGAACCCGTTACGCGTAGAACCCATTACGCGTGGAACCCGTTAAGCGTGGAACCCGTTACGCGTGGAACCCATTACGCGTGGAACCCGTTACGCGTGGAACCCGTTACGCGTGGAACCCGTTACGCGTGGAACCCGTTACGCGTGGAACCCGTTACGCGTGGAACCCGTTACGCGTGGATCCCGTTACGCGTGGAACCCGTTACGCGTGGAACCCGTTACGCGTGGAACCCATTACGCGTGGAACCCTTTACGCGTGGAACCCGTTACGCGTAGAACCCATTACGCGTGGAACCCGTTAAGCGTGGAACCCGTTACGCTTGGAACCCGTTACGCTTGGAACCCGTTACGCTTGGAACCCGTTACGCGTGGAACCCGTTATGCATTTAGGCAAAATGGGCCAAAAAAGAGATTTAACTGACTCTGAAAAGTCAAACATTTTAATAAAAAAAAAGTCTTTCAGAGGGATGCAGCACTCTTGAAATTGCTAAGATATTGAGGCTTGATCACAGAACCATCAAACGCTTTGTTGCAAATAGTCAACAGGGTCGCAAGAAACGTGTTGAGAAAAAAAGATGCAAATTAACTGCCAAAGATTTGAGAAGAATCAAACGTGAAGCTACCAGGAACCCATTATCCTCCAGTAGTCATACTCCAGAACTGCAACCTACCTGGAGTGCCCAGAAGTACAAGGTGTTCAGTGCTCAGAGACATGGTTGATCGTCAACAGATCAAGAAAGTGACAGAATCCATGAATGGAAGGCTTATTACTGTTATTGAAAAGAAGGGGGGGGGCTATATTGGTCACTGATTTAAAAGAAATATATCAATAACGTTTATTTGTCAATTTTGAGTTGTTTGTTTATTATTCTCACTTTAACAGATGAAAACAAACAAGTGAGATGGGAACATTTTTCATTTAGTTGCATAATAATTGTCATTATTATCATGCTGAAGCACTGCATCAATCTAACTTTGCCTTTGTTTCTGTTTTTTGGTGCAGAGAGGATCATTCCAGTCCACAGTGAATGCCTGATGGCCAACATACGAGTCCTCAAGCAGAACTGGTGAAAATACACGCTTCAAGTTCCAGCTTCCTGAACTTCATGTCCATGTGAGACTCTACCATGTTGAGTGCCCTCTTCAGTCAAGTCTGGACTCAGTGACTCATTACTCTTGATCAACTCAGGGCAAGTGGCTAATCTTTTCATGTTTATTCATGGATATCCTTCATATATATGGACACATGCTGTTTCTTCAAGATCTCAACACTGCTTTGTGAGTATATTGTACAAGATATTATATCAGTTCAACCTGTTTTTCACAGAGAATGTTAGTTTCCTAAGGTTTATCAATGATGGTCTGTACCTTGATTTACAATATGCTTTATTTGATATTTCCTTTGTAATTTACAATAATCAGAAGTTGACTGAAATCTATGCCAACCAATTGTATTACGTTCTACGTTGTACCGTATTTTTGTACCGTGATGTCTTACACATTGTCACTATATTTTTTATGGTAAAGTTCTGGCAACCACAGCTGCCGGTAATTTACCGTTAAGTTGCACTTTTCAATAAAGTCCCGTAATAGATCGTACAGTTGTACTGTGTTTTTTACTGAGAAAAACTGTAATTAGCTTCACAGTATAGTTGCTGTTTATAAAGTTATTCACCGTAAACACGTTTATAACATGGCTGTTATTTCTAAAGCAAATTACCGTAAACAGGTTTATGAAATCTGTTTTTTATAGTAATTTACTGTAAACAAAAAGCAGTTCTCAACTGTGAAATCTACGGTTGCAAAAAAACATACCGTGATGTACTATACATTCTCACTTTATTTTTTACGGTGAAGTTCTAGCAACCACAGCTGCCAGTAATTTACCGTTAAGTTGCATATTACCGTAAACAGGTTTATGAAATCTCTGTTTTTTTTAGAGTAATTTACCGTAAACAAAAAGCAGTTCTCAACTGTGAAATTTACGGTTGCAAAAAAAACATACCGTGATGTATTATACATTCTCACTTTATTTTTTACGGTGAAGTTCTGGCAACCACAGCTGCCAGTATTTTACCGTATATTACACAGAATTTTCTTTACAGTGTAGTCTATCGATTTCAATTACAAACAGGGATAAGTGTACTGTAAGATTATGGAAAGCATATTTTGATAGAGAATCGTTAGTGACAGCCCTAATTGTCATATTTTTACTATAACATGCATGGCTAAATAACAAGATTTATGGATTCAACATAGAAAAACAAATGTTTTACTGATAACTATATATATATTACTGGATACATACATGCAACAGCTTACATGCATAAGCATTACTGTTTAGAGTAACCACAAACTGTGGAATTCATATAACAGCTAATTATTAAACATGCAGACCAGTAGACTGCGGGCTGATTATCACTTACTTTGTACTGTTTTATTCAGCAGCTGAGCTGTCATTACTTTCTCTGCACAGAGAGTTTGTTTTTATCTCTTAACCTCCCCAAGTTGCTGCTCTGTGCGCACAAGAGGACACTATAGCCTTTGCTCCCTTGAACCCAGCGGCGCAGTGAAGTGGGCCCTTGGCGCACCTGTGGAGCACTCTGGGCGATCTGAAAGAAAGGTCCAGAGAGAGAGTTACAAGCAGAACGAGAAGTTTTAAGTGATTCACAATTTTTTTGTGGAGCTGTGTGAAATGCTTTCAATGCGTCCGTTTCCAACACGCCTGTTGGTGTGCAGAAGAAACTGTGTAGAATAATTAATCAAAACGTCACAATATTTGATGTGCATAAGCACGGGGGGGGGGGTTCTATGGCTGTTTTACAACAGTCTTAACGGTTACACAAAATTTAACCACCGGCGTAATTGTGGCTTGACAGAGTCCAAACTATATTGAAAAGTTGGCTTCCTTGTGAATTTTTGATAATGTTTTGATGATTAATTTTTTGCAATCACACTTTATTCATTATGTCACTCAGAGCCATAACTTGCCGAACATTTTGAGTAAACAGCATCTGCGCTCCGCCCTCGGAACGGAGAGTGTGTCGGCTTGTCCAGATGCTCCACATTGTTTTACCTTCATTCAGCATCTGGAATTGTGAATCACTCGAAACATACCGCTTTTATCTCTCTCAGGACCGTTCCTTCTGATCCCATCCCGTGCCCATTTTTTTGTGCGGGGGAGAATTTCCTTATCTGATGCAAGGGTCCAGGGACAGAGGATGTAGTATGCTGTACAAATTGACTACATACAGACATCAATACAACTGCTAGGCTACTTCAATATATATGGGACTAAATCACAACACAAGTTAGACATTATTGTGATGATCCGGACCTTTGCGTGAGGAAATTCTCTCTAACTGGACCTCGTTGAATATTAATTGAATACCCCTGTACTAGATTGTGACTTTCTATGACACACTTTTCTATGACTTTTGTTTTTACATTTTTAAACTTTTTTTTAGACTTTTTAAAACCTTTTTGACATACTTTACTGACTTTAAAAACTTGTATTTTTACTTTTGTTACTTACTATACTATTATTTTTTCAACATACTATACTAGGACTTTGAAAAAAAAAATTGCGACATACTGTACTATGACATTTCTTTTTCAAAATACTAATATATTACTTTTAATGGATTTTCTAGACATACCATACTATGACTTTATGACATATCGCGTTCCGGTAAGAATCCAGGGGGGTGTACATCAGGCAATGGTGGATACTGGCTGTACACACTCTATGGGTACTTCTCAAGTCTCTTAATTGTCGTTTCCTCACTCCTCGATCCTCGCTTGAACCGGAAGTTGTTTCTGCGCCGCCATATTGACGACCGTCCCAAAGCTCTAATGTAGCTCGGAGGAGCGAGGATCCAGGATGGAGGAGGGACCTCGGAGGAACCATGAGCGAGGACCCACGAGAACAGACTTCCAGGAAGTCTTTTAACGGCCGACACGCCCCCTCATTGTTCATCAGTTATGTGATTGGACGCTGCAGCCGATCGGACTGACTGACTGGAGTTTAACACCAGAGTGAAGACAGATCACAGAATAAACTCTAGTTTATATTTGATTAGTTTTCTGATTCACCATCTGGTTTAAATATATGTTCATTGTAGTCTGAACAACAAAAGGACCACAAACAACTTTCTTCATTTATTAGAAAGATTTGTGTTTTCATGATCTGATATTTCCCTCAATAACTTTTATTATGGAAACAATTAAAGTCAGAGAGAGCTTTTTACATAATTTATCATCATTTCATTCAGTCACGTGAGGCTGATCATTCCTGAGTGTTTGATGAGTTTTATCATTTAAGAGAAACAATAATCATATTCTGGGTTATTTAATGACGCCACAGTCACAATTTCAAAACGTAGAGATGCAAATAATTCATAAATAAGACGATCACATTCCGCCGGTAGAAATCGATCCTGATCTTATAAACAGAACACAGTTTGTTAACAGACTACAGAGAGACAACACCTCTACACTGATGATAACTGTGTGTCTTTATTAGTTATTAGTATTATTAGTTACTATTATTAAGTACAGTGATCATGTGAACAGACACAAACTTCTCAAAAGTCTCTCCAGCTGTTAAAGCCGACTGACAGCTGATCCAGCTGTGATCAGCTGATCCTCCGTCATCAGAAACAGACGTCGCTGTACGTGACGCTTCAGAGGAAAGGACGTCTCATGTATCTTAAAACATATTTCCTCATTTCCTCTCTCCTTGCATGGTTTCCTCCATGCATCCCTGGTGGGAGGGACTAAGACGCAAGGAAAGGAGCCAAGTGAGGGAAACGGGGATGCAATTAAGAGACTTGAGAAGTACCCACGGTCATGCGGTATGTGTGCTGTGCTCAGCGGTGACCTAAATCGGACGGTAGGGGTATGTGGTGGCTGGGCGTGGTTGGGCGCTGCTGCAGAGGGGACAGAGTGGGGGGGAGTGGTTCAGGGAACGGTGCCGTGTAGAGGCTTAATTAGCCGCAGCTGAAGCCAATCTTTAATTGTGTCTCCTCTCCCATATAAACACTAGTAGTGACGGAGGCCCGAGAGGGAAAATGCAAGCATGAGACACTGGCTGGAGGAGCGACAGGGAGGACGACAGATCATCCCGAGAGAGTCGTACACGGCGGGTGCGCTCGGAGGCATTGCAGGAGAGCGCACGGCCGAGACCAGTCTGAAACTGTATGACAATAGAGAACATTAAGCAGTACCATTGGGTGCACTAGTGTCATTGTGCTGGGAGAGCCCACGGTGTAACTTGTTACACATACAAATACACATATATACTTCACTATATTGGTTTTCATTTAATTTCCATTCATTTTTTGTATGAGAGTGGCATTTAGGAAACACTAAATTACCTATTTCTGTGACTTTCAAATCTGGCATTTGCCAACCATTATAGGATTAATAGTCACACTTTGTGGCCAATTGTATCACAATAAAAAAATTTTATTGTGAAAAATCACAGATATGCTCACAACATGTACAGCCTCTGAATCACTTCGAGATGAAAGACACACACACACCACTTGTTTCCAGCGATGTTTCTGCCTGTGGAATAATTAAATCAATCAGCCAATAATCTATAAACAATCACTCAAAAAGTCCCACCAGTTGTAGAATATCTTATTGGATATGACTTTGACAGTTTTGACAGTTTATGTTTGTTTGTTTTTTAATATTTGGCATTGGCACATGCCCAGACCTCTCCAATATGCGTAATATGTGCAAAGCATATTGGGTACCTTCACTTATTATTTATGTCCACCAACATGGCATGTTGTTGTGTAATATGGTCCAGAATTATTCCAGCAATCACAATGCTACAATGAAATGGGTTACAAAACAAATTGGGGTTAATTAGTAGAAGCTATCAAATATATCTAAAATCTAACTATAAATCCAAGGAATCTCTGTCTGTATTATATGTGTGTATATCCATCACAGCACCGTTAATCCGATCTACTTCACAGGCATAGTGGAGTAATGTCTACCTGAGCAGCTAGGGGGGAGCTAGGGGTACAGTGTCTTGCTCAGGGACACTTCGACACATGACACATCCCAGTCAAGGTTTGAACCTTCGACCTTGCGGTTACCAGACAACCCTCTTAACCCAGGGAGCCACGGTCGCCTATGTTAAAATGACTTTGTTTTACCTTGTCATGAGCAGTAAGTAATTCATAACAAACTGGCCATTTTACACAAAATCATGAATAGCATATAGTTCATACTCCTGTGAAGCAGTGCACTTAGCAGTGTATGAAACTAATATAAAGAGCAGGTGTGGTTAAGACTGTCACTATCGATTATTTTCAATACAAATTGTCAGATTTCTTTTTTGGAATTTGAAGAACTTGATTATTTTTGGCCTTTTAATAAGGAAAAGGACAAGAAGTGAAAATGTCCATCACAAGTTGCTGCCAAAGGGATATCTTAAATGTCTTGTCCAAAACCAAACTTAGTTTACAGTAAATGCCATATCATAAACTAATTGAGTGTTTCTACTCAGTGTACTCAAGTGTGCAGTGTGTAATGGCATCCATAGACCTAACTTTTTAACCAGAGGTCCATTCTGGTAATTGGAGAGGAGACATGCCACAGTTAATAACTGATTGATGCTCTCTGAGATGGAGATGGAAAAGGGAATTTCAGTATCAAACAGTTTGTTTTCCTTGACTCTCCTAATTAAACTCTCCACATGGACCCTCAAAGGAGAAATGGACTGGGTCTCAAGAACATTGTGCGCTGACATTTGGTTTCCGTTAGACAGAAAGGCAGGCCGGTGAACTTTGTCAGGGACAAGGTCATCTATTAGGAAGCCCTTAGCGACCATAACAGCCATGTCAGGGGACAAGAGACGCATGATGCCTGACAGCCTGACAGCCTGAAGGTCTTTTTGTCACTCACAGATCAACTGACACAAATGTTAACGCCCCATGTTGTGCCATGCCTACCATGCCTTAAAGGTGCAGTGGGACTTATGAAGCTCTAGCGCAAGTTCAGACAGGAAGACTATCCCTGCACGCTTATGCTCGTAGGCTTTTCTCTCATACTGCTCCCTAACTAGCAGCACATTCTCTATTCCGGCTGTCACCGTCAGAGGCGTCATAGACTCTATCAGCTGTTCAACAGCTGGGCGTTCCCGGCTAATAGCGCAGAGTCACACCCTCTTCGTTAGCCTATCAGCTTGCCGATGTCTCCTCTTAAATGTGCTGTATCCCCGCCTCCAGCTTCCTGCTGCTGTTTCATGCGGCTCCGTACTGACAGGCGTTTATGACAAATCGTTCGTTCGGCTGCTAATCATCGAGCTGATATCCCTCCTCACGATGGCAGACTCAGACATAGAATTCATCGATGCTGAATTGAACGATTTGGCTTTGGTCACATCCGCAACGCGGCACAGTGCTAGGATCGCCACCCATCAAGAGGAAACGGGTTCCGAATTACTGGAGATCTTAACCGCTAAAGGCATAAATCCGGCTCCGGGCTTAGACGGCTCACAGCTTCAAAGCCTGATCAACGAAGTGGGCCTCGGATCACCAGCCCAGGACGAGCCCACCACCGCAGCTCCCGGCCGCAAACGCGCAAAGAAAGCTCACCATGCAGCTCCTCCAGCTAAACGTAAGGCCGTCGCCCCCCAGCTCAGCCCAGCTCCACCAACCTAGGGCCCTCTCAGCAACTCTCCAGTTGCTGGTAAATTCTATGCAGGCCATAGATGCCCGCCTCCAGTCCATAGAAAACAACCAAGCTTCATCTTCCTCGGCAAGGCGCGGAGCTCAAAATTTGCAGTCCAACGCACCGCCAGCACCTGCACCCCAGCAAGCATACGACCTAATCCTATCTCAACATTCCCTGGCCTCCGTCATCCCCACTCCCTTTCCAGGTAGGCCGTATATTCCATCCGGAGCAAACATTTCACCACGCCTAAGATCAAAAATCCTGCAGGGGAAAGATATTAACCTCATCAGCCTCATACTGCCATCCCTCGAGTGCGAAGGTAACATCACCACCAGAGAGAAATTTACTGCACTCATCAAATTGGCCGACCCAAGATTGTCAAGAGACATGTCAATCAGCAAATTCATAGTTGCTTTCGGCATTTATCGAGAAGTAATATGCTCCGTCTACCCAGATCGCCGTCAAGAACTGGACGTGTATCTAGCACTGATTGGCGACCTTAATCTCAGGTACGGAAAAAACACCTTTTTCAAATACCACAAAGGGTTCTCCAGCAAAGCCGCGGTATACATAGCCCAATCCAACATCCGCCAGAACTGGTCAGTCTTGGACACCGAACTGCTAGTCATGATAGTGGGTGGCACGCAGCCAGTGACTTGCCTAACTTGCGGAATGAAAACTTCTCTTCCTGCAGAGAAACGCAAGCGCATTGCCGACATTTGTCAGTCCCATACTACATCAAAAGTAGTAACAAAGCAGCAATTGCTTTCCCTCCTCGGCCATTTAAATTACGCAATGCGCGTTGTTCCCCAGGGCCGCTCGTTCATTTCCAGCTTGCTGGACCTGGCTTCATCCGTGCCAAATTTGCACGACGTCATCACACTGAACGAAGGGTGCCGCTCTGATCTGCGTTTCTGGTCACGGTTGCTGAGGCATTGGAATGGGGTAACATTCTTTTATGATGACGTAGTTCATTCCTCCGACTCTCTAAAGTTTTTCACAGATGCCGCGCCCTCTGTGGGTTTCGGCGGGTACTTCCAAGGCCAATGGTTTGCCAGCAGCTGGCCTAATTCATTCCCAAGCTCGATTCTTCCTCCGCACTGTCCGAAATTTACCCCATCGCAGTAGCTTGTCACTTATGGGGGAAGTTTTGGAGACGCAAACGCATCGCGGTGCAGTGCGACAACCAGGCAGTCGTAGGCATCATCAACAAAGGCCGCTCATCCAGCCTCGACATCATGCCTTTCATGAGATGCATCTCATGGCTGTCCGTCACCCAAAACTTCATAATAACAGCTTGTTTCGTGCCAGGTCATACCAATGTAATCGCTGATGCCTTATCCCGTTTCAAATGTCAGGTATTCAAGAGCCTGTGCCCAGAAGCCAACCCATCTCCAACAGCCGTTCCTCCCCTAGAAGCACTAATGCTCTATTAAATCAGCCGTCATTGCAGTCCTACCTAGAAACGGCAAGGTTCTACATGAGGAAAGGCCTAGCAGCGTCCACTTTGAAATCTTATGATTTTGCCTGGAAAACGTTCGCCTTATTCTGCATTTCTCTGTATTTACCACTAAAACCTGTATCAATCAGTGCTGTTTGCGCATTTATCTGTCACTGCATGGAGGTGCGTTGCTCCAAGCCTCAGTATATTAGAGGTCTGGTCGCCGGGATCCAGTTTAACGCCAGATGCTTCGATCCTTCTTTTCCCAGCCTGTTTTCTAACCCAGCCATTAAGCTGCTGCTTAAAGGCATTTCAAAAGTTTATCCTCCTTACATAGACAAAAGGCTCCCTATCACCCTTTCCATATTGACAAAAATGTTCAGATGTCAATGTCGTTCAGATTCTCACGTTGTCATAGCCTATCCGCCACACTTTCATTGCTCCGGTAATTGCATGATATCGTATGCTAATAAAGGTTGTCACGTATTTTGAAGTAGCATCAGATTCATCACAGTGCTAATCCAGGTCATTGCTGACCTCTTTTGGGGGTAAATCCATTGAATGTCCTATGAGGGATGGCTGATTCATTAAAAGGGGCAGGTAATGGAGACTTCCCGCTGGCGAAATCCATAAAATGTCATTCCAGGACACTAGCCACATTTTCTTAGCTCAAACGGATCCTTTCAGGTCACTGCTGACCATTAGCCAATGCCAGCTAAATCATTCATCACAAGTAGGGCATGGCTGGTTCTACTACTGCCGGCACATCATTACGGCTATCCATTTAACCTCAACTGCAGCGTAATGTTTATCTCATGCCTCATCTCTTAGCAGCCCACACTGACTCGCTGAAAATTCGCAGCCATTCAAGTACAGCTGGTAAGTAATACTTTCTTCAGGGGGATCATATCGCATGTTCCCTCCTCACATTTGGGGATTTATATATACAAACAATTTCCGTGTAACTCATGAACGCTTCATCTGTCATAATAAATGTTAACTACTAATCATTTACTTGTCCCTCCTGATTGAAATGAAGTATGATGAAAAAAAGAGATTACCTGGGTGTCTGCAGTCCCTGAACTTATGTGGAAGATGAGCTGGAAGTCATCCATGTGCACATACATCCAAACAGGCAGGAGAGAAAGTTGGCCCCTGTTATAATGATTCTGTGTGGTAGATATTAAAACGGAGCCCAAGCTCCCTCTGGGTGCATCCACTTGACAGGTAGTTCAGAAACTCATCTATGGGGACTTGTTTCTGATGAGGGGAAAAAAGGGCATGATCAAAATTCCACAGTATTTCCCTAAATAATGCTATAAGATGCAGTGACTTTTACAGTGACAGCCATGTACTTACTGTGGGTCTGCTGAAAGCCGAGGCTCCTCTGGCCCATGTAGCACGAACCATCCTTGCTATCTCTGGTTCCATGAGAGTCCAGAATGCCATCAGACGATCATACAAAATACACATTTTACTCTGGTGTTTGTAGTCTTTCCTGACTGAATATTATATTATGAGTATTCTAAAGACATAGAAGCAATATGAAAACGAACCAAATCATTTTAATTCGAGTGGCTTCGAACATTTAGGTTGTAATGATGACTTCAATAAGTGTTCACAAATAGCTTGAAGAAAACTATTTCCAAGTGGCTATTTTTAAAATGTATTTTACACTCTAGTGACAAAATCAATCTGCATAAAATGCAGATACTGTCTTCTGTCAATACAGCCAAACTCTATGAAGAAAAACAACAAGTTTAACATTACAGACACCAAGCTTGGCTACAGGCCTAGTTACAGGTCACTAAAGTATCTTCAGCTGCTAATAATAATTTTGTCTACGTATAACATTAGTAGTTTTTGATGTGGACGCGGTCTAGATTTTTTTTTTGATTTTCACAAATTAATAAAGCTTGTAGATTTGATTCGTAACCGTAAAGTTGAGATCCACACAAAGGCCTACAACAAATTCTGTGTGAACTTTTTCCATGAAAAAACAGTTAGATGTGTAACTGCAAAACTATTTTGTAATTGAAAACCTGTGTTGTAACCAAAAACTTGTTTTGCAACTAAAAACCTTTGTGGAAATCTTGTTTATGCACTCACACAATGAAAATGATTTGTGCAAATCTTTTTTCATTAATTTGTTCACCAAATGTCATGCACAGCCACACATCTCCTTTTGGATTCAAAAGTTAAACCTATTTGTTCAGACATTTTTTACTGATTCAAAGTTCTGAAATGATTTGTTTAGAACGTTTTTACACACTCACAAATTTGAAAGTAGTCATACAAAATGTTTTCACACATTCAGATATAGTGTTGCAGCTACAATACTTTTGACCCCATGGTGATTTACTAATGGCAGTTAAAAATTTGACACATTTCCTGCGGTGTGATTCATTTTCTTTCAGCCAGATGTATCAGTGCTATCAGATTTATTTTCCTGTGCTGGCAGCCTCCAAGTTTTTGGTTTGAGTGTGTAATTTATGTTTGCAGTGGGAGTGATGAGATGGAATTTGTGTTGCAGCCTCAACACCTGACGTCCATAAAAACACAAGAATATTCTTTCTCCAGCCCTCTGCATATGTTTCTTTCTCTTTTCAGGCGTTTGGCTGTTGGAGCATGATAAGGGGGGTTAAACAAGGAGAGTAATGACTTTCCTCCCCCTCGTATGTTCCTTGTCTTTTTATGGTTGACCCTTAAAATTGTAACTGCAGCCCACAGCTGCGGTCATGTCATTTCAATCCACAGCGTATAGATTATTTCATTGAGAGAAGTCTTCCTTCCTCATCGTGCACCATCAAGCAGAAGTGGATTTCCATTGAGGGCAGCGGGTGGCACATTCAGATAACGCCCTGACTCGATTGACAGTTCGATTTAACACTGTCGCCTGCTTCTGACCACACCCTTCTTTGCTCCTTGTGCAAAGTCACCAGCGTTGTAGTGAGATCTGTCAGTGTTCCATTTGTATGATACAAATATACACCATATTGTATTTTTCACGATACAACACGAAATGCATGCTTACAAAATAAGCGTCTTTATCAAAAGAGAGACTACTGAATAGAGAGAAGTGGCCAGACTGAGCAGATGGGGAAAAGGCTGAGAAATGTAACACTATAAAGATAAAGCGGTGTTTACTTTCTTGATAAATGGCATGGAATGGTGCGTGTGTGCTCACTTGTTTATTTTCACTGCCCTTTATTTTTGTTAATTAAAACCGTTGCTCGTTCTGCCTGCAGGTACAACTCCCTCACTGCTCTCTCGTACGTCAATATGGTATGGTTAATGCATGGAGCATGCAATGCAAGTTCAGTGTAGGCTGGATGTTATTATTGACATCCATTATTAAAGATTATGTCTGTATGCTGTTTCATATTTTTAAATGTCACTAACTATTGCAGGGAGGAACTATCAATACAGACTACTGTAAACCAACACTTTGCCCAGGGTGACTTAAAATGAGAGATAAGGTGTCAGTTGCTCACTGATACTTGCTCAGGTCTGTCGATTGACATTGATTGTTTCAAGATTAAAGCAGGAGCCTTCAGGTTACAGGACTGTCTGTCTACCCACAAGCCTGCTAAATAAATGATGTGGGAACAGCAGCAGAAAGATGAAAAGCATGGGTAATAGTACACCTGAAAAATGTGCTTTAAAAATGGTTTATTTTAGAAATAAATGTGATTATCTTACCTAGAGTTGATAAGATAAGGTCTTTCAGAGTACTGAGACTTCACGAGACCTCATCAACTTTGGTTTTCAGCCAAGGCTTAACTTTGAATGTAATGATGCATTTCGACAGCAGCATGCTGTCCCTGTTGATCAGAAGGCACATTACAGTATAAAGAGTTTGAAATCCTGAAAAACTGCAAAGTAATCCCAATAAGTAAATCACATTTTGTATCTTAACTGTACCTAAAATATATTATATATAATATATTCCTACTGAAACATATGAACATCAAACAACAAGGAGGGTTAGGGACACCAAAACTAATCCTTCTCTACTCTCCTTCAAATCACATAGTGGTAGTAAATTGGGGTATTAGTCTATTTGACCCATTTATTGAAAAAGCTCATTGCTGTATCTCACCAAGCTGTCTTGATTCTAGAGTTGGTATGAAGTTTCACAAGCCTGTGATTATCATAGAGTTCATAGCAGTCATTTCCTCGAGCGATGTTTAACGATCAAACTAACATTGTTATGCTCAAAGGAGTGATAAACCCACTCACATTTCCACATCAGAGTCAAGAAACATTTTTCCCCACCAAGCACAATGGGCACACAGGCAAATAAACATGGTTAATTGGTGCCGCATGCTGACACATTGGAGGACACTTACAACACTGAAACACAGAAAACTTAAAAGCCTCCTATGCAGTGTGGTGCAGACATGATGTGCCATTTAAGAGTATAGAATTAACTACAAAACCCCAAAACTTTAGGAAGGATCAGTTTGCGTTGTGGTACTGTCGTGAATGGTCCATAACGGTGCATAAAAAGATGCTTAAAATGAATTTGACCTGCCAACATCTAGGTCAACTCCACTGCAGCAGCAATACATTAGCAGACAATATTCCAACTACTCATAAACACTATGTGTTGGTGTCAGGCATTGAGTTAGTCATTTTGCACCAAAATTATTAGATACATTTTTTAAAAACACTGTACCTTTCTCCAGATAAACTATTTTCTCGACAAACAGTAAACTTCTAAAAGGACTGGTGGAATAGAATGGAAAAAATGAAAAATGTAAGTCGTTTTTTTGATGTTTCTGCTTGTTGTGCATCAGAATGTCTGAGTAAATATTGTTTTTTTCCCACTTGGATGAAAATGGGATTGTTAAATGTCTATGAATAAACTGTGCAGCCATGAAATGCATCTCTGTAGATCTGTTATCAGCAGCATGTGGAAAACAAAATACTCTTCATCATCTTTTTTGCAGTTTGAACAAATGGGTACAACACTGTGGCATTTTTCTATCTTCACTCTCACTTTTTTCTCAATACAGACAAAAACTTGCCATCACTCTCTATCACAGAGACCTGTAAAGTAATTTGAGAGAATATATCAAATCAGGAGCTGAAATAGAAATAGACCAGATAGTTGGAGTAAAAAATGTGGCTACACTGAGAAAGTAAATTACTCCACTTCATCACAGAAAAAGTCCTGGAATGCACTGAAGGGCCCAGATTGGTGACATATGCATGAGACTCAGTGGGGGTGTTTGTCCTTAAAGCCAAAGTTTACAATGATGCCCGCAAGGCCCACCTCTCTTTGTAGATGGATTTACAATCGTCCATCCTCACATAATCACTCCAGCCTGTCATAAAGTCCATCATCAACTGATGGAGGGTGGGGGGATGGGGGCAGTCGATGTCTTGAACAGGATAAGAAGAGTGAAGCTTTTTTTTTTTAATACTAAAGCTGCTGAGTACAATGCCTGTTTAGAGCAGAATAAATCTTTATTCTGCCTTGCCACTTTCTTTCCTCTGACACAGCATCAGAGGTGAAAATAAAGTAATATGGGCCACAGCAGTAAAGCCTGTTGTGCTTACATACAGCCTTCTGCTTCATTTCGTGGAGGCTTGAATTAGCATCTGTTAGCCCACAATTTTTTTATTTTTTTAGAATTTCCACTTGCTCACAATGCTGATATTATTAATGTATTGTCACAAATAATTTATAGGCATTTCTACTGTACCATTTACATTAGCATACATTCTAGCAGTGTGGTAATAGTAATTCTAACCAATGTTAAACTGCATCTGTTCTTCTTTTCATCTCTATATGTCATTCATAAATTGATAACAAGTTTCCCTCCAAGAACCAAAGTCTTGAGAGTTATCTCCTCTGTGTCTTAAACAAGACAGCAGTTTCCTCTTATTAGACAGTCTTGTTACAAATCCACCCACAACTGTCAGGATGCAGCAAATTTACTGCACTTTGGCCCACAATGAGCTATTAGAGGAAAAATAGATCAAAATTAAACCTGAATGGAGAATATGAAAGATTTTGCAGCACAAGATACAAGCTCAATAAAAGAACAGTTTACATCTACACAGTGATAAAATAATTTCATTTTGACTCAACATCAACAGTGTGATTAGCAGTAATGACAGGGTAAAGATACTCTGACCTTGCCTAATCACTAAGGTTGTGCAGGAGCAAGAGACAAAAACAACCTGTGTATTTATGTTAATTGTAACATGCTTCTAAATCTTTTTTGTCCGAGCACTAACTAGTGCCATGTTAGTGCGGGCCGTGCATTTTATACCTGAGCATTCTGTGCTGTCCTACTACACTTGAGCCATCTCCTAATAAGCTCATTATGACGCAACAGCTACGGTTATTTGTTTCTAGGGGTGTAACATCACGTATTCGTATTAAACCGTTCGGTACGAGGCTTTACGAACCGAACAATACGTTTGAATAATACTAGTGCATTTGGAAAATGCAGAAGCTTAAATTGTGGGAAATATAATGTTTTCGGTGGAAATTCAATTCAATTGTCCAGACAATAACCCCGCGCATGACGGGATGCTTCGTAATTAACGGACAATGCATATAGTCCAAATCAATGTAATTAACACAATGACAAGAACCAGTCACATATATTTATATGACAACAAAGCAACAAATCAATCCAGCAACACTGCAGCGCTAGAGCACGAGCCATTCATATTATTCATAAAAAAACGACACCATACTGCTACTGCTACTGCAGATGTAAAAGCGCAGAAGCAGTTGACTTACCACAGCTGCTGTTCAAAAGCACGTAGCTTGTGGTGGCCTGTCGTGTAGCTGCCTTGGTTAGCATAGCGTAGCTCCAAACAGCTCCAAACACCAAGAGCTCAGGTGCAAATGAAACGCATTCGTAGCCATAAAATGTGCAACGCTTCTCCGCCGCTGTCAGCCAGAAATACCGTTCGTACAAATCCTTTTCCATGCTGGGTCAGGGCTGCTGTGGGGTTTGCCAACCCTTTGATACGATGTCCAGTTTTTCTGGAAATGTCGTTCTCCAGAAATCCGTTTCTCCTAGTTCAGCCATTGAGTGTTAAAAAAACACAGCTAGGTAAAAAAAAAAAGAATCTACACTAAGCAAAACGCTAAAAATGTCATAACTTCTCTTACATATGTTTCAACCTGAACTCTTATTAAATACTAAGATCTGCTAGCTAGCTTTCTGTTTGACAAAAGTCACGCTGGCCCACTGACCAATCATGGTGCAGTTAATGCTGACGTACTTAGAAGGCTACCTCGGTGCCAGTCGCATGTCAAAGAATACGCCCAACATGTCAAACTAAAGATCTGATTGGTTGAAGACTATGACAATCAACAATATCGTCCCCATATAATTTAATCTGCAAAGTCTACCTAGAGGACCTCGGGCCTCTCTCCTTACATAGAGACATAGGGGCTGAATCTGATTGGATAAAAGCTCTCCTTAAAACAAGCTGTGCTGGAAGCAGCGCTGCAGGCTGGAATGGGGAAAAAATGATAATACATGTAGTGTATTTGTGAAAAATTATTAAATTATAAAATAGCTAAAACTTTGTGATTCTGTTTAGGCCAGCAGAGAAGGCTTAGCTGGCCCTGACCACTGATGTAAACGTGACATCCCGAACCAATATAGAACACGATGGCTCTCTCCTAATCCCCATCTGCCACAATTTGTATTCACATACTTGTATTAAAAAGAATATTCACTATTTGAATTCAAAGGGCCTGTGTATTATTTTTGCTGAATAATGCAGGCAGCCATAGCCTACATAGCATGGAAATGGTATTAGGGATACAAAACTGGACTAATTAGCTCCTTAAAGTGAGGCATGCAGGTAGAGCCTGTGGCCTGAATCAGGCAGAGAAGCGCTTGTCCAACATGTCCTCACATTCTTATTTCCTTGTTGGACTGTTTCTTTGCTGCTCTGTATTCCTCTCTATTTTCTGCCTTGTGAGCTCCCTCAATGTATCTCGCTTGCCTGAGCTCTTTAGTAAACCATGGCTTGTTGCTGTTGCACACATGAATGCAAATTAGCTCCCTGAAACCACAGAAGTTTCCAACCTTACTCTATCTGTAAATACTGCCATGGATTCTACATCTCATAGCAAGCCAATGTATACTACTAGACAATATACAGACATGCATCTGTTAAAGAACTAACACAGAGTCCTGTAATGCAGTGTTTTCATATGTGCACTAGCTGCAGGATCAATGCATGAGAGGGCAGATCAGAGAGCAACGTCTCCGGCGTTCACCTGTCCATTTTAGCTGGAAATTCAAGCGTGAATGTTATATTACTATACAGTATATTTATTCACAGTAATGTACAAAATACAAAAACATACAAAATGGAAGAGTGTCAAACTTACCCAGTCTTCATTCATATTGCAATTTTAGACCATCTATATTTTGGATGCATCCATCTCACTATACCTCATCATCACTGTATCTTTGAAGTAAAAACGAAACAGGCTGAGATATACAGATATTGTTTTTGCATTGTCAGCACAGCACAAAAGGTAAGCCTTGTATTTTCATACCGTAGAACAGACAGTAGACTAGTATTCAGTGACCCTGGTTGTCACAACTTTTAATGTGGTCAAAGCAACTACACCAGAGGTCAATGGATTTGTGGTCTTGGAAGAGGGCTTGCTATTAAAAACAAATCTGCAGTCATAGTTTGGACCTGCTACATAACAAGTGGATTTAACAGGTTTCTCTGTGTGTGGAGCAGGCTGAAGACTGCAGGCTGGCAGCACCAAAGGGTCACATTATTTAAAGGGGTTTTGTTGTGTAACCCAGAATGTAGATGAGAGGAATGCTACAAAACTAACACATACGTCTACAATGAGTGGATATAATTAGTGCTTGTACAATGGCTTTCTTGACTCTCCCAATCAAAACTTCAAAACGTGTGTCTGCCTGAGCAGAGAATGAAGTCACTCTTCTTCTGTGTTTTTGTTATCAGAGCTTCTCTTTGCTTTGCTGGGCCGGCCTCATGCGCCCCACTGGCTAACTAGTTACAGCTCATAATGCCGTCCCAATTGACAAGCGCCGTCGCGGATGGCAAACATTTCCTGCTGCTGCTTTACATTAAAAGCATTCGATTTGCAAAACACGGGGTGGACTTTATTGTTATTGGGCTACAGGAAATGAAATACATTAGTCATTTGTTCACAAAACAATGACAGTGATTGTGAAGTAATATACGACCTAATCTCTCACATATGTAGAGGTCATGCATGAAGCTTGATATTTTAATGCAGGTAGTTATGAAATAACTGGCATGTACAGTCCTATAGCAATTAAGAACATTGCATATGACATTTTTTAAAGAAGAAAAATACTCAATTATACTGATGTAAATGTTTGGCCTTAGAGACCAAACATAAATATTTGCCCTCTTTCAACTGGCAGCATGATCACGTTTTATGGTGGCGTCAGCAGCTGCTTTGGTGCAACTTTGTGTTGTCCAGTGCAATATGTTGCCTTTTGAACTTCATTCTGTGCCTTGCATGTGTTATTGTTCTGTGGGGTTGTTAATAACAGGGGCCGTCCACTAACATTTTTATAATCCTGCTCTGGCTGATGGTTAGTGTTGGCAGAGTGAATTAATAGAGTTCTGGATCAAGAGGAGTCACTGCAATTCAGTCATGTACTGAATGCTAAACAGTGGTATATATCAGGGATAGTGGGTGAGATGTGTAAGAACATTTCAAATAGCCTTTATATGCACTTTGTTCCACTTGTTCAAATGGAAATTAAAACTGTGGACAAGTGCTTTCTGTTGGAGACGGAGGACACTAAGAAGATAGAGTGTTTCCTTAGGCATTCCTGACAGCTTATTGAGCTGGTGGAGAAAAGTGGCATCAACAGGCCTCTCGGGTGATTGACACATTTTGGCTAGAAGTCAAAGCATTTACAGATTCTGGGGGATATAAGTACTTTAAAGAATCAGCACAGGATGCCATCTGGCCACTCTGTCTCTATCCAATACTGAGAGAGAGAAGTTTAACCCATACCATCCATGATATTTTGTGAGCTATGGCCTGATCTGTACTATTTACACAGCAGCAGTGTTCAAGCCTTCCTGGCAGTTACTGTGGAAGTGTAATCAATCAGCATCTTAGGAAATACAGCTGGTGTTGAGTTCACTGTGAATAGTGCATATGGGGAAGTTCAAAGAATTTCTTTCTCATAGACAATCAACAAAGTGAAGACACTTTGGAAACAAGGGTTGTAGCTGCTATTCGTGATTATATTGCTCTGACGTAGATCTTAAACTAGTACCTTCTCTATGAACGGAAATGTCAGTCTGTTAGTAGGTTTGTCAAGACTGTAATATTTACACAACTATTGAATGACATTTATGTTCCATAGAGGAAGTTTATTTATTTCGATGACAGTCTGGCTTTTCCTGTATCACCACCATGAGATTAACATTTTTAGTTTTTTAGTTGAAAATGTCTAAACAATGTTTGGATAGATTGCCATGACATGTGGTAGAGACTTTGGTGATCCCTGAATGCAACCACAGTAAAATCTTTCACCCCAAACCTCCACTAGCACATCGTCTTATACATTTGATTGCCATGAAATTGTCCTTTTCCTCCTCAAGATGAATTGTACCAGTGAATTGATAATTCAAAATTGGTATTTGCACCATCATCGGGTAAAAACTGAAGTTGTCATTTATGACTGAATACCTGCGAAACTTAAGACATTCCCATCAGACTCAGCTGTACTTTGTGTTTAGTTCAACTTAGCATGCTAACCAATACGGTAAACAAGCCTTCCCTAAATGTCAACTTTGTCATTGTGAGCATGTTCTTATGCTGGTGTTAAGCTCAAAGCACCACTGTCCCTCAGTACAGCCTGTAGACAATCTATTATTGTGCCGTTGACTTCTGTTTCTACTGGATTCCTGAGATTGTCTCGTCCGACGTTCATCCACTGTTGTGAAAGCTTTAATATTATTTTCTACCTCTATGTTTTATTTGTAAACCTTATTATAAACATCTGTTTTTCATTGTTCTAGGTTATTGTTGCTTGGTTCTTTATTGACTGACATAACTTTACCAACATTTCTATAAGCACAGTATCTGGTGGCCTTTGTAAATGTTAGAGTCTCTTTACTTCATTAATCAGTGTCTCTATGCAGCATCACTTTCACTTCTTCCCTGACATTTCTGCTTTGAGACAAATTCCAGCACTAATCTGAGCTCTCCTTCACTCTCACAATGTGGCCAGAGGGCAGTTGCAATTGCCGACTGCGAAATTGGCTCCAGACTTAGTAAATCTGGTGCTAATTACACACAGATTGCTGGTGTAAATTCAATGTATTATATATATAATCTGGTGCTGACTATTTATCAGAGCTATGTCAAAATAATATTTCAGAAGCACACAAGCTTGAGATGGCACCTGCGCTACAAGATCTATAGCAACAATCATGTGTAAGCAACAAGTGTCAGGACAAGGACATGCACAAATGTGTAAGGAAGGCTCTCTATGTTCTCTAGTTCGACTTTTTGGTTTCTTTCAATTAGAGGAGAAACAATGTGAGACCCCCCCCCCCCCTTCCAATTAAAAAATAAATGAGTCAGGATATGGCTTTTTCCATGCGAAAGAAACAGTATTTGCATTTCAGCTGCCCACATTTGAATTTATTGTGTTTCAGTAAGCTTGTTTAGGTGTGTGTTTAATCATCAGGGCTATTTAGAGGAAAGAAGGGCCTCATTAGACTCTTGTAAAGTCTTGTATCAATACATTTGGCTTTTATCGGTGTAAACATAAAATGGGGAAACATCTCTCCACTCAAAGTTTTGAAGAGGTTAAGTTCATACAGGGCCATCACATATCCAAACTGGAGAGTCTCCAGAATTAGTGAGATTTATGACAATAATTTGGCTGATACAACTGTGGACACATTGGATGTAAATAACAGCTGCAATGATTAATTTACTCCAAAAAGTGACACAATGAGCAGAGAGTGTGCAGAATGACAAGTAGGGTGGTGAATATCTTGAGTCAGATTTCATTAGCAATGGAATTACTCTCTCCTCTATTATTACAAGTGTGATAAATACCAGCCACAAGGTTGCTGACCTCATCCACTGCACTTTTTAATCAAATGGCTAAATTAAGAGTGTGTATAGTGTAACACTGTGTATAGTATAGATAAGTAAAAAAAAAGTTTCAAACATAAGCACATGATGATTTTGTTAGAGAGATCCACCACAGAGATTACATAGTTTCATTGACATGATTGTTTTAGCATGCATTGAATTTCAAATCTTGTATAAACTATAACAAAGTGGGGTTTATTTGCTAAGTTTTACAATAAGGCTACATCCACACTCCGTTTAAAACTGGGATTTCAATACAAAAACGATCTACGTCCACACCGGCGCTTCAGCATCATTTTCGAAATGATTTCCATCCATACTAACATGCCTAAAAAACGAATATCACATGACTTTTGACATGACTGGACATGCGGGTGCTGGTGTAAACAGGAAGTAGATTGGTTGCTTACTTACAGAAAATAAGTATTATAGTACATATTTAGTCTATATAATAAAAGGTCATGCTTGATACTTAAGATCTCGCTCTATAATCTTCTTCTATATACTCAAACGTAGTTACAAGGCTGCAGGTCTTGTACTATCTCTCTCACACACACATCAAATTGACTTTAAAAATGAACACTTACAAATCAAAATTGACTAGATTATGGTTTAATAAATTATAAAATTATAACTATCTTATCACCTAAGTGTTTTTTGGGTTCAATTGACAACTTCATCCAGTAGAACAAGATAATCCTCTCCTTCAGCACTGCAGTGTTCTGTGCATGTCGTAAATTTAGAATATCGCTCTTGCAACTCTAAGCTACTAATTGTCCCAGTTTCCAGACTGCTCGCTCTCACTATGCTGCAGAAGAATTTATGTCTCTTGGTTGTTTCAAATACAGTCCAAAGATTTTTCTGATGAACCAATCCTGTAGGAGGGAACTTCTTGGACGAGCATCCAACTTCTCGAGGCGGTGCTCTTTTTCTACTTCTTTGTCGGTCTCTATGTGTCAGCATTGACTGGTAATCTGGGGTGATCAGGGTGAACCCTGCCTCTCGCAAAGTCAGCGGGGAATCGGCTCCAGCCCCCCTGCAACCGGGTAAAGCCCAAGCGGTTACAGATGATGGATGGATGGAGAGAGAGGCTGTCTGAATCAGGTCCAAGCTTCTGCCAGCCACAGATCAATAGTTCTACAGACAATTTAATACAGGACACTATACAAAATATTATAGGAAATGATCTGGAAAGCTTGTAATGGCAGAGTACACTACCAATCAGAAATGTGTTGCAATGTGGGTGACTGCACGCTTACTGTACTATAAGTCGGGGTTATATAGAAAGCAGTTCTTTGTTCGTCTCCTTTTCACTGTAATCACAATGTAATTATGAGGTAAAAGGTTATGGCTTTAAAATGAAGTCTCTTGGTCACTCCTTTGTCATGCTGTTACATGTAATTCGGGTGTAATTATACGGTATAGTTTTCTACAAATCCTCAAAAGGATCAGGGTTTAGATTCTGCATCCAAGCTGCACGACTGGAACCTCAGTTGGACAGGATTCATTCTCCAAGGAATATAGTTTAATTAGCGTAGCTGTAATAATTAGTGAGCTATTTGTTATTGTTAATCCCCTCCTGAGCAACCGCATAGGTTCTTTTTTTCCACCTCAACACAGGTATTAATTTCAGCAGCCAATTCCCTGTTGTTTTCATGCGCCCTTGAAGGCGGTCCAATAACCTGAGTCCAATCCACAGAGAAACTCCCCTGGGTTTCGTTTCATTTGCACATGATTTGGGTGTCAATCATTCTGCAGCATTTTCTGACTGCCAAAGAGCGTCTTGTCTGTGAGAAGGAAGACAGGCTGACATTAAAGCTTTGGAGCAGTCACTTTCTAATTCAGCTGCTCGGATACCATCTCCGGCTCTACACCCCGGAAACCATAAATGTGAAGACAAAGTTAAAGTCCTTCAGGGGAGGTAGATCCTGCAAGATGCTATGATGTGTCATTGTTAATGAAACCTACTGTATATAAGTACTGCATGATAAGCAGGGTTGAAGAGTTATTATTCATATTCATATTTTCAGATACTTATTTTCAGTGATAATTCTTTTCAAGCTTCCATCATGTCGCTAATTAACTGTTTTAAGGGTTTCTATGCAAAAGCCTTTTAAAAGTCCCCTGACACACAAGTCATAGGAACTGATTTGATCTGGGGCTTAAAGATGGGTCCCTCAGCATTTTACCAAAATTAATTTATAATGACTAAACTATGACTAACCTGTGCAACCCCTATGCTCATAGAACACACGCACGCACACGCACGCACATGCACTCACACGCACGCACACGCAAACGAAATCCCTAACGCTTAATAAAAGAAAAAGACTGTAATCTTTTGAAACTTAATCACCCGTGCTCCCCTGTAATTCCATCTGGAAGCGGCTCTACGGATGAAGTTTCAACTCTGTGACAGACAAAGTTAAGCTACAGTAAGTGACAGTGACATTGACTGCAGGCTTACCCTTCCATAAATCCAATAGAGATGAATGTAACAAAAGCAGAGCCATAGCTGAGACAGCAACGTAAGAAGAAATCCGATGAGGATGTCTCTATACGAAGCATATTGATGTGCTGTAGTTAATATGCAGCTTGCCATGAAAGAGCACTGGCTCTGAAACTAATGCACACCTGTGGGAATAAATCAATGACAGCCGCTCATTTTTTTATGGAATTGAATTGTAAAATAATACCATGACAGTTGAATCCCTGGATACATCTCATTAGGCGCTGTCTTCCTTCAAAATTTCTTCAAGCAGGATCCTAAATGATTCAGCAAACCTTCCAGTTCTTCTGTTTTTTGCACAGAGGCACTCAGATGGCTTTGTGTACTCGGTGATTCACTCTTCAGTCTGTACCAATTACTTTGATTCAAACCGTTGAACTAACAATATCATGCTTTAACAGAAAAGAACAGCGGATTAAAACTCAGTGAAAACTGTGAAGCTGTTAGCTTTGCCGCTCTTCAAGTGAGACATGTTTCACATAAATTAAAGACGTTCTTCCATGAAGCAAATGAAAAAAGCTTCAATAAATCTCTCTGCTGTCGTGAGCATGTGTGATACAAAAGCCATACAACACAGTTGCTTTGATTTGTGTCCTTGGTTGTTTCTGATAATTAATTTCCCTCCTTTGGCTCTGCTGTGATCTTCGTGTACCTGCAGTATATCTTGCTGTGCCACTATCCTGATATGGAAGCCATTCATCCCCTGATTAGGTCAGGGGATGAATGGTGAGGTCACTACACCTGATAGAGCAGCATTGGCAGTGTGGTTTGTGCATGACAAGAGAGCAATTATGAATTAATGCTATTACTCAGGACAGTCACATTAATAATTGTCAATCTGTATTCCAGAGGGAAACACAGAAAGAATAGCGATTGAACAAGTAATGCAATGAAGGATTAATATCTGGAGTTATCCTGAGGAATTAATTATGAAAGAGCGTGCAGCTATTTTCTGAGAATAAAGACAAACTGAGCTTCATAATTGATAACAACCACGCTAAAAGATTAATCATTTTATTATGATAGAACCCTGTTCTCTGGTGTTTGGCTTCAGGAGAGGCTGCTTGTTTAGGAGACACTTTGGATTTCACTCATGAGTTTCAAATAAAACGCCTCCAGGTGAAGAATTATCTATAACTCTTTTTCTGAGATTAATTTAGGCCAAGAATACAAATCTATGTCGTCTAATTATGTTCCTGTTGTAGCCCAGCTTTGTGACATTATTTGGGCATATTATATGGATGTATTTTGAAAATCCAAGCAGAATGTTTTGCTTATTGTTACTTTACTTGGGTGTTTTGAGCTTCTGCATGATCATGCATTTACAAAGTTTGACTCCAGTAGGACGTTTTCCTCTGCTAGGGGGAACATTTCTCTGTGCTCATTTTAAATGTGAGTTTAAGAGCTGGTAAGTACGAGCATCATTTTGTGACCTCATGAGTGGAAGCCAATCATAATCCTGGTAAAATGAACAAAAGCGAGTTTTGATAACAAAAAGCTGGCAGCAAAAAAAAAAAGACCAAAAAGCCACCAAAAAGCTTAACTGAGGACCTCCCTGTATGACACGAGGAACACCAGTAAGAAACGCAGACGACCCGACACTAAAACAGGGAAAGCACACTGAGCGAGTACACGAGGACAGCATGGTGATTGGCTGGGCAGACAATCAAAAAGGCGGGAAAACACACAAAGACAGGAAGCAAAACCAGACAAGACACATGAGTAGAGTGAACATTCAAAATGATACAGGAAACAGACAAAGCTAAAACCCAGGACCATGAAAGACCCAGTATGCAATTTACATAAGTGTGATGTGGAAACTTGAAAACTGCAGTGAACGCAGGATGGATTCTTCAGAGAAGTAGAAGACATCTTGTGAAGTTAAACTGCTGAAATCAACCACATTTGCATGTTCATGCATTCTGGAAGTTTTAATGAGGTACAATTCAATTTTAAGGAATTTAACAAGGTCATTCCCTTTTGTAATGTCACTTTTTTTTGTGGAAAATGCACAAACACAAGGTATTACTGCATTGCAGAGTATTTTCATAAATACTAAATATATGGTGCCACTTTTCTTGTCACCTAAAAGTTAAGTTGGAGCAGTAATAATGCAGTGACTGTTGAGTTACTCTGAGAAATGAATGCATTATGAAACCCACGTATAGACGTATCAAATATTCTCATACAACCTTTGATAAACATGCAAGTCGATGTAGTTATGCATTGTGCAAATGCATGGGTAGGCCTACCTACTGTACCCGGTGACATCAACTGTCATGTCAAACACCTTCAGTGTCTGCAACGGAATATATACAGTATGTACCACCTTACTGTGTGCATTAACTGTAGCTACTAGATCTAGCCTGTAGAGCTAATATTATCCTGTTTCTGTATAATGACTCCACCATCCAAGCAGTGTGTGTGGTGTGATCTCACATGTAATACCCTGTTGTGTTCACACATGTCAGTCAAGCAGAAACTCCTCCCAGGAGAAAGCCTAACAATAACCCTCTCTATCAGTGCAAGTAGACAACATCACTTCATATGCACAAGTTCAGCTCTTTATGTACATGGAAAGTGCCATGGAAAATACAGATAGCAGGGCCAACCGCTGTATAGGCAAACCAAGAAAAGCGAAATAATAAAGCTTGTCTAAAATTAATATGGACATCAGATCAAGACCTGGAGATGAAAACTGAACCTTGGTGCTGACATAAGGTTTCACTTACTTTTGTTTTGGTACTTTGGTCTTGGTGTTTTTTCTACATGGGAGCAGAGGGAAGACAATGATGAAAGGCTAAAACATGTCCAACCATCTTTATTTCTTCCGCCTGCTGGAGTTGCTGCTTTCATTCATTTTTACTTTGTGAAGTATGTTTTCAGGCTGCACACAAAAAACAAAGGAAGAAGAAAAAAATGTACTTTCCTTTTTTTCCCATTGAGTCAGCTTTTCAAATCGCACGTTGCATCGAGAGCCAAATATTGCTGAAAGATTAATTGCATTCAGCTAAACTTGTTTGTCTCTTTTTTTTAATCTTCAGAGCAAAAGATAATAAAAAAAGGGGATGTAAGCAATGTAAAATATGATAATTTGTCCGGTTTTTCATTCAACCTTTCGGCCCTCTTTAAGCGACAGATATGTTCTGGCTTCATTACAAGGCATGTCAAAGCAGTCATGTTAAGAGCCACAACGTTTACTCGGGGTGACATAATAATGATCTATGCTATGGGGTCATTCACAGCCTCTGGCTATGAAACTCCAAAATATGGAGACAGAAAGAGAGCGAGACATCAAAAGAAAGAGAGAGAAAGTGAGCATTCTACAAGACAAAAAAATTGCATTTTATCTGGACTGTACCGTGGCACCTTAACTTTCACTTTGCTGAAGTGGCTGTGGATGTCTTTCATAAAACGTATATTACATTAGGGCTTTGAGGAGATGACAAGGAGGATTTCACAATACAATTAGAATTCATCAGAGAAACTTCAGTCTCTTTTGTTGATGTGTCAGCCAAGATAGAAATTGTGTTTTGTTGCGAGACTGTAAAATTGTTCTGGCAGGTGTTTCCTGCCTCCTTTCCTTGACTTCAAGCAAATTACTTAGAAGTGCAGAAGACATTCACTTTTGTTGTAGCTTCCCATCTTCCGAGGGAGTAAAATACATCATAAGGCCCTGAGCAATCAAATCTGGACAGATGACAAAGAAAACTAAATAATGCAGAAAAGTGAGTCTGAGCACAAAAGCCCTTCGAGGTAAAAGTTTTAAAAAGAATTGAAGGAAGAAGTTTCAAGGCCCCCTGGTTTGTAGTCCTAATCCAGGATGAGGTCAATTTGAAATCAATTATGAACTCAGTAGGATTATTGACAGATACCACCTAGTCATTACAGCATGTGAACAAAATGACTTTTCTTGGGAACTTCCATTAATTTAGCTGAAATGGAACAGTGTGCAGCAGCCCCGCAAAGCCATGTTTGGATCAATGAAAAGGAACCACAGAACAATCCCAATTGATCCCCCTCTGCTGAAATACACCAGAAGGCACTGTTGTGGTACAGAACGTGTTCGATTAGATTCCACAAATCCTTCACGCAACTATGAGAGAGCAACAGAGAGCATGTGTGATAAACATTAATGCACTACTGGCATTTCTGAATTTACTGCGGGAATATAGTATGGTGTGGTGTTTTATATGTGTAATGCGTGTGTTGTGGTGTTGTGCGTGTGAATACATGCAATTTGTATTTGTAATGAGAAGTCATTTTTGTAGATGGTGACATCCGGCGTTTGTGCCATTTAAAAGGGATGACTAAGGTGGACTGAAAAGCTCTCCAATACACTAGCGAACATGCAGATCAAAATGCACAACTTTCAATTATGATACCATGTTATCACTGACTATCATACTGTATTCACATAAAAAATCTTCTATAGTATTTATTTTCTGTTGCCTGACTGCATGGTACGTTTTGGAATTGTTCATGGTTCCAAAGACCAGCCACACCTAAACACACCTGTGGTTACATTATACCATGATCTTAACATTTTTTATTTCTAAATTTGATCGCTTGTCTGACATAAATCCAAATTACCGTTTGTTGTATTTAGAAAATAGAGAACGGTCATGCCACTTCCTATTATCGTGGTTTCTGTTTTTGTCAGTTTCCCACTTGGCACGGCTACTTCTTCAGCTTTTGACTATAAAAGAATCCAAATGAGCCCAATCAAAAAACAACAACACATCACAGGTGAGGCCAACAGCCTGAAGCCAATGCAGGCCTGTTCTGATACAGTCTGATATAGCAACCACTGGAGCGAATCCAGCCTGTGTTGTGTATCCTGTGACAGCCGCTGAGCACAGATAAAGATGTGTGTGGTCAAACATGCAGACTTTGATCTGATGCTCCCGTCTCTATGAACAAGCGTCCAGCCATCCAAACAGCCGCATGCTGTGTATGAAAAGAGTGGAGAGATCAATGCTAATGAAGCGCTCTGCATGAGCCATTTTATATTTAATAAAGATCCCCCGATGAAGATTTTGGTCATTTTTTCCATTGTTGTCAATCGTGTAGTTTGAGATACAATGGGGATGCACGTCATTTTAATGAGTGACACTTGTAGCCTGGACCGCGAGGTGGGGGAATCAATAAATGAGGAAGAACAGCAGAGAGGGCTGTTTAAGATCCCGATCACATAGAGAGGTGATATTGTAGACTCAGACTCAGAAAGGCCATACAGAGGCTAAGAAATCTTCATTCTCAAACCAAAACAAAGATAATTACAAAGCTATATTTTAATTGCAGGTGATACATTACCTCTAGTCTCGAGACATTTTTTTAATCTCTTCTCTAATTAGCTAACTTACTGCTTTTAATAGAGAAAACTTTTTTTAATTTGAATTAAAAGCCATTGTAGGCTGTGTCAGAGGCCAGTCACTGATGTTGCAGTTCCCTGTGATTACTGATGAGCGTTGATAGACTTAACAGGTTACCTCCAACCGTGTGTCTGTGTCTGTTTATGAGTGCGCATGCAAATGTACATTGCCTCAGGCGTGTTTCATTATATGTGCGTGAAGACGTGACTGTGTTTACCCATAAAAAAATCATCAGGTACCATAAAGCACACGTCTCCTTGTTATTGAAGATACTGTGGAGACACGATGGTGAGAAGAAGTAAATTCTAGTGAGCGCTGTGAATCATCTCAGCGGTTTATTGCCACTTCATGCTGATTGAAATGCCAAAAGGATGACTATCAATGCCACATGTTGAGAGGAAGAAAATCCCTTCCTTCTTGAGAGATAGTCACCACGAGCATCAGTTACCACTATCTATTCAAATTCATCCTTATATTGAAAAATATAAAGAAGGGGTCTTTTTATCATGTATGTCCATGTTATCCTTAGCACCATAATAACCTCCTTAAATTATGGGTGTGACTCCCGTTTATTCCTTTCAGTGAACCTGCCTTCTCAAACTGTTTTTTTTTGTTTCAATTGATCAAAAACGCTAAAAAAACGTAAAAGACAGATTAATGTGTCAGTGTTGGAATCATAGTTTCCTGATTGGAATAGGCTTGATTCATTACAATCATGGATCAAATGGCCCCCAGAGAGATGATTGTTTCTTCATCAGATCATGGCAGATGTACATTTTACCAGCCAAAACCATTTTAATGAAATGTACAATATTTTAATTTGAATGAAAATGCACAGGTATTCTCATATGGTTTTCTTTTATAAAAAATACAAATGTTCTTACAGTTACATACATGACAGCAATATCTTAAAGGCCACTCTTTAAAAGAATGGCTACTATATTTCATAATTTGCTAGTGTGGTAGCAAATATGAAGGAGAGGTTGGTTGCCTTTCATTTTTAAATACTTTTAAATAGACTTTTAAATAGACAGAAATGCAAACACTTTTAGCTGAACAAATTTGCAACAAAACACAGCTATATAATAGGAAATCACTGCAGACAAAATGTGGACATTCATGCAAAAGCTTTCTAGAGTGTTTGGTTGGCATACCCAACGAAGCAAATAAGGCATCCCAGTCGGATCAGCAGCAAAGAAAAAAGTCAAAGAAAATGTACATCAGTTTTTCCAGTAAGGTATCAAGTCATTGGTGTCCATGCTCAGTTCATCCAAGAATCCAGAGCCACAAATTAGAAAAGTTCAAGTAGTGGCAAGTAAAGTCCATTTTGACTAAAGGAAACATGGTTAATTAAGAGGTCCTTGTATCACAAATGATGGTGCTTTAGTTGTGGTTGGAAAAGTATCGTGTTTAAGAGTCATCATCGGTTTTTATGACATGGAAGAGGGTGACATTAAATATTACCTGGTGTCCGTTATTCCAGGCATACAGTGCTCTCTCTCTGGCGTTGTAGTCGAGCATGGAGATATGAAAGTACTGGTTGTGGAAAGGAATGTCTATGTATTCGTAACTTGAAGTCTTCGTAGAGTAAGAGTAGTAAACCTTTGCCCCTGACAGGTGAGAGTTAGTGATATAGAGCGTCCCACAGATCATGAATGATTCACCCGCATTCCTTTTGGAGTATTCGGTGTTCCAAGTCTTCAGTACCTGCAGGGTGTCAGGATCTATCTGGGAGACGACGACATTTCCAGCGTTTTGATTGGTCGCGTAAACAACCCACATTCCCAGTTCGTCAGCCATGACATCAATGTCGGAGTATCCCCCCCATGTATATGGGTACATGTTGTGGAAGCCGGCGAACTCCAAAGCCCGCTGAGCCAGCACGCTGCCTGTGTCGAAGCTGTACTTGACAATAATGTTGCTCTGGTACTTGTTGTAGTAAAGCGATCCATTGTAGACAATGTGATTGGTTCCCTCCCATTTAAATGGGAGGCTGTAGGTTCGGGAAACCACACCTGCTACAAAGTCGTCCATTGTCTTGAACTCACGTACCATCTTGCTGTTAGTGTAGCTGTCCATATACCAAACCTACATCAGAGAAGATGAAGAGAATGGGCGGTGAGAAACAGCCGACATCTAATACAACCATCAAAATAAACTATTTCCAACCTCTATTTAAATTATATATATTTTTTAAACGTATGTAATTCTCTTGCATAATGCAGAAATGTATTTCAAATGTGTGCAATTTTGGAACATCATTATAGATTAGCAGAAATCAAACCCACTCTTTAGCTGATATTCTAAAAACACAACACAAATATATAGTGTACACACTGTATAGCCCCCAGAAAGCAGTCCCCTGCTTTCATAACTCACCCTGTTGTTTCTGGTTAATGCTGCAGGATCAGTCATCCATGCCCCAAACCGGGTTCCAGATGTCTTTATTGTAACAGGTCCAGTGATTTTCATTAATTTCCCACATGCTGTTAATAAAGAAATGCAGCGATAAGATGTGCTGTGGTGGTTTTTGTCTCGAACTAGAATTCTCAAGCCAATTTCATGCCTGTGCCACCGGAGAGTGTGCCCTCTGTGCATACTAAGATGGCACTGGCAGTGAGCTGCTTTATTTAACTTGAAGCATAATGGTGTTTGTAGTTTCAAGCAGCACAGTGTTCTCATGCCTAGCCCATATTGTTTCCTTTAATGCGCCTCAAGATTATCTATATACGGACCTCACATGTCTTATTATCAAAATCTTTTTTTGCGAGCTGCTACATGTAATGTGTAAAACTTGGTTTGAGCACAATAAGCAAAGAACATTTTTTGGAACAAAAATGAAATAAAATACTTTACTTACTAGATTTATTTACCACAAGATGCACCTTTCATACAAACCTAACCAGTGCCACCCACTCACATTCAAAACTAAAAATATAAAATATAAGAGTAAACATATATATATATATATATATATATATCTATATAGTATTTTTCTTCATTTAGTTCTTAATTTATTGTCTTATTTAGAAAATAATTGTGTGAGAAACACATTTGATAATCGGTCAGTTCCCTGTGAGGATTAGTGATTGCTATGTTTGTAGATATCAAGTACAATACCAGCTCCCTTTTCTATATGAGGCAATTATGGAGTATATGTTACTTAAACTTTATTAAAATAGTCATATACATACGGGCACATACATATAACTTGACTTCTGGATCTAATCCATCTAAACATTTAAGAGCAGTGCACAGGGGGGGGGGAGCAACTTGGGCTTCAGTGTTTCCCTCAAAGAAACTTCAACAAGCAGACAGTAAGAGCCGGTGATCGAAGCGGCAACCTTGTGGTTAATAAAGGAAGGCCCACTCTCGGTTTTCAAAGAAGGCTTCTTAAAAAGATTTTAGAACATCTTAATGTTTGAAGAGCTGAAAGGCTGTCAATACACCATGTCCACAAGAACAAAAACAAGTTGCTTCTTTTCTTCAATGGCATGGGATCGAGGTGAACACACAATGCCATTAAACACATCTTTTAAAAGGAGCAGACTTTTTGTGTGAGATGTAACACAACAGAGAAAAGCATTACAGCAACTAAAACTGGTGAAGTCTAATGAACACCGGTCATACTAGTTTGTGGTCTTATACTTCATAACTACAAGGAAGTCAGGCTACAGAGTTGTCTTTTAAGATCTACATTTCTCCTTTGGTTATTTTCATTCAGCAGCAGCAACAGCTGTATACAATGAGGACAAAAGACTATTATGATAGTGATGTAGTTGTTTCAATTCATGAAATCATGCAACCACTATTGTAACGCCACTATTGTATTTATTCACCAGTACCATTGCCAGCACTATCCCTAATAAGAACAATAGAAATCCCTGCACACTCACACAGGCAGTGTTCACCACTCACTTAGTTTGCCCATACAGCTGCGGAGCCTGCTGTCCAGTCGTAGGACTCGCTGATAGAGCTCATCGTAGTCAAAGGCCCCAAGCTCCTCCTGGATACCTGTCAGCACTGCTGATAGGTTCCTGATCTCCTCCTTGAACTGGGAAATGATCGCAGCATCCATCTTGTACTGCTCCAGTACAGGGATCAAGGGCTTCAGCTCGTCCATCTTGTCCTTAAGCTCCTGCAGAAGTGACAGTGACAGCAGCAGCAAATGTAAAACAGAGAGAGAGGTGGTACAATGTAAATAGGTGTGATGGTCAGGGACATATTAAGTATTTGCTATCAAAAGAACATAACGGCATACCCACTGTGGAGACTGTGCCACTGGTGACTGATTAGGAATTAAACACGTATCCCTTGTTGCTTCAGTGCTCTTTATATAATGTTAGCATATGTAGTCCCAAGAGACAGTAAGTGAATAGTGCTATTCATCAGGAGAAAACAGACTGACCTTGTGCTGTATGAAGCACCTAATGGAACTATTAGCCAACCATGAAGAAATGAGCTTTTCATTATTTATCCATGCATGTACCCTTTCAACTTGTGATAAACCACAATTATCCACCATGTATTTACAAGGTTAACTAAAAAATATCTATTCCTGTGTTTAACTACACTTTCCATATGCAATTCAGATTTGTTCTTAAACCATGGCTTTATCTCATTCTTGCCATGCTGGTGGTTGTTCCACACAGTTGAATGAGTCCAACTCCTTCAGTGTCTTGCGAGAGATATCCCTACTCCCATACCAGCTGTCCAGTGCAATCCACACAGGACAGCTGCAGCAGGAAAACAGCTTCTGAAATAACCGGAGATTGTAAGCGCTTTCTGAATTAGAGAGCTTTCTTTTGTGGTGTATGTATTCTTTATTTTCATGTACACACAAAAGGTCCGCACGCTGACAAAGAGGTTATATAGGCTCCTCAGGTCTTATCCTGGCTATTCTCAACAACTCCAATAGCAGGGACTATTATTAGCTCTGACATAAAGGATGAGGAGACTTGATAACACCCTCATGTCAGGGCAGTAACTATGACACAATGGTTTTCATACAGTGGTTTTAGGGGGATGTGTGCCGTTCTATTTCTTGGCCAGGAGTAGTGACTTTCAGAAGTTGCCTTCAGACAGAGCCAGTCTGGTAGTTTCCCCGTTTCCAGTCTTTATGCTGAGCTAAGCTAACCAGCTGCTAATAGCTGTAGTCTCATATTTACCATTAAGACATTGAGAGAGGTATCGAAGTGTAATGGCATTTGTGAAATGAATGTCGCATGAAAACGTTTCAGCTAAATATAGAGAAACTAAATAGAAAAGATCGCTTGAACATTTGATTAAACCAGGCAGTGATTAAACGAGAGTGAAGAATACCTGGAAGTTTCGGGCTATGATGGATTTCCTGTCATCCTCAATCTGTCTGAACTTGGTCCTCAGGCCCTTCATCTGGTTTTCCATCTTTATGACATATTGGAAATCCCTCTGAGTGCGCAGGTTCAGCACCTCAATGGACTGAGACATGTTCTGCACCTAGAATAAAACAATGATAAAAAATCACCCCAAACAGGGTTAGTAGTCACAAATCAACATTTAGCAGTATAGTGTAGTTTAGTATAGTATAGCATAGTATAGCATAGTATAGTAAAGTATACTATAAACTTGACATGTGAAGTGAGGATGACTTCCTCTCGCTTCTTTATTTTCGCTGCAACAAATTGAATTCGATGTGTTTTCCCTGGTGAGGCTGTGTGTGCCTGAATGTGTGACGGGCTAATTTTGAAAAAGAACAAACGCACATGATAAAACATGCTTTAAGACGAGTATTACACTCCTCAAAAGAACAATAAAGCTTGCAGAGCTTTATCCCTTCGTAATTCCCATCTTTAACAGAAGAGTGTGTGCCCCTGTGTGCTCATGCTGCACTGGGGTGGTATAAATCCCCTTTTATATGTGCGTACCTTCTCTAGTAGCTGGCGGAGCTGTCTGCTCTTGGCATCTCTGGAGCACAGGCTCTGTTCTGGTGCCACCACTGTGCAGATGCAGCGCCCATCAGCATCCTGGGCCGAGCTGTACACCTGCCAGCCCTCCTTTGGGCCGATAGTCTGCAAGCACAAATATATACGCACCAAGGTTAGATCGATATTTTAGGTCATGTTTTGTATGTATTATCATTGAGTTCATATTTATGTGACACCTGTTCTCTTTGGAAAGCTGGTATCCTCAAGTAATTCTCAGCGTAGCGACAATGATATGGTGCTACATATGCATCCTCTTTGAAAAAACCTATACAGACAATGCCAGTGCTAAGAGGGGTGCGCGGCTATACACCTCGCAAGAATCAATGATCATGACCAATTTCAACTTTAATAATATTAAATAATGATAAATTGGATGTTAGATGCTTTTAAGCTGAAAACTGATACATACCCTGCCATTTCACTATGATTAAACACACTAATTAGTCCCATCCCCAGACTAGTATATCAGGTATTACTTTACTGAGATAATCCCTTTCTTACAAACATTTTTGGGCATCTGCATTGCTGACAAAGAAAGCACATATAAATACATTTAACAAAAAGTTATGGAAGACTTATTTTAGGTGGAGGGTAGAAGAGTCAAGCCTTCTCTCAGGTCTGGATCATGGACAAAATGTATACAGACTGTATACATGTATATGTGACTGCCTCCACTCAAAAACACCTGTAGGCTGTCTGCCCTTCAACTTGCAGATTTCTAA